>CM032629.1:3358534-4576519 GCA_019097785.1 Fraxinus excelsior | reverse complement strand
GGCCGCATCAGATGATCATATGCCCGAGTCCATCGTTGATCGGGATATGGTATGTTTATTGAATGTAATATGTTGATTATCGTGTTGAATTTTTAATTACATTAATAATTCAGATTGTTCATTGTTTCAGGGGTGCCGTCCGGTATCACCGAGGTCGCTGTCGCCGCCGAGGTCCTCACCCCCACCGCCGGCACCGAGGTCGCCCTCGGCACCGAGGTCCTCACCCCCACCGCCAAGGTCGCCGCCGAGGTCGCCGCCGCCGCCGAGGTCCTCCCCGGCACCGAGGTCGCCGCCGCCGTCAGATGATCTATATGGCCGCCTTACCGAGTTTATAGCGGGTCAAATGGGCGCAATGCGACGCGAGTTGGGACGGCAGGTCGACGCTAAGTATGCCAGACTGTCGGAGGAGATGGGCGAGATGCGACAGAGCTCAGAGGACATATCGACGATGTTTATAATGATGTTGGAGCTCTACGTAGCCATGTGGTAGATCTGCAGAACGAGATAGGGGACTTTCGGTCTGAGTTACGGGGTGACGTAGCATCCCTGCGAGGGAATCACAATCATCGGGATGGAGGGGGTGACGGTGGAGGTGGATGGACTGGGCCGTGGGGGGGAGACATAGACTCATTTTTTGAGGGGGTACCGGAGGAGGCGGATGAGGCGGATGGGAGGGCACCGGAGGAGGCGGATGGGAGGGCACCGGAGGAGGCGGATGGGGGGGCACCAGAGGAGGCGGATGGGAGGGTACCGGAGGAGGCGGAGAGGAGACTGTCGGAGGAGATGATTGACAGGGTACCGACGGAGGTGGAGAGGGGAGTACCGGAGGAGGTTGAGGTGGAGAGGGGGGTACCGGATGAGGTTGCGGTGGATGAGGTTGTGGTGGAGAGAGGGGTACCGGATGACATAGTTTTGGTGTCGCAGGGGACTCCGGAGAGGGGGGTACCAGATGAGGTTGCGGTGGATGAGGTTGTGGAGGTGAGGAAGGGTACGAAGCGTGCTGTTGACATGACACCGCTGGTGGTTGGTAAGAGACCGAGATTGCCGTCACAATACATCGTTTCCCCTTTCACGGCCGAGGCTAAGAGGCGGCCGTTCTTGGACGGGACATACCCCAATCTCTTCCGCGAGGTCGACCGAGTTCGGAAGAAAGCGTTTCATGATTGGTTCAATAAACTTAAGCATGAGTAAGTATTTAATGATTTGCCTAAAGTACATGCGAGATCATCTATGAATATTTAGTGTAACACTTCACTTTTTCATTTTTTTAGGGACATCCATAGGGTGGGGTCGAGGATGATATCGAACGCGAAGAAGTGGTTCGATGATGTTTTGACTAGTGGTGCTTGGCTCGCCGATGATGTAAGTGCATTCTCGTTCTTAATTATTGTATCGTTTAATTATTTGTTGTTTTACTTAATTATTTGCGTTCTCATTCTTATTTGTTAGCACATCGACATGATTATGGAATTGTTGCGGGATCGAGCTCGGAGATACCCTAAATCTTTTGACATTCCTGGTCGAGTCATCCTTAGCTGCACTTTCGCACGTGCCATTGATATTGAGTACGGCACACTCATACTCAATGGAAATGGATATGTGGTGCCCGACTATATGATGAGTGGGTCATTGGGCTGGAGCCGACAAATGGGAAGCCGTGGACGGATTGTACACATATGTACGTTCCAATGATCGCGAACTCACACTGTTTCGCAGTTGAGATTGTATTCGCGGATTCGACTATATATGTGTACGACTCCGACCATGGATGTTTGACCCAAGACCAACTGCAGCGTATACTAGAGCCGATGAGCGTGATTATTCCTATGATGGCTAGACAAGCGAATATTCAAGTAAATGACAGATTAGTCATTCAACGGAACACGACGACGGAGAGACAAGTAGTATCGTAAGAATTTACAATTTTTTATTTTGAATATTTAATTTTTAGTTATTATATGTTATCGAACTAATATATTATATTTGCTTGCAGGGGCGATTGTGGTATATTCGCAATAAAGTACATAGAGTTTTTGAGCATTGATCGCAACATTAGTCCAATAAATCAACCTTTGATAGACATGTGCAGGTTGAAGTTGGCTTGCGATTTGTATGAATCCAGATGTGATCCTTAGTGCTGTTGACATTATTCTTTTATTGTAAAAAATGTAAATATTGTTATCGTTAGTTCTTAATTTAAATATTACATGAATTAACACGTCTATATATAATTTAATATTAAATTAATTATGTTGATTATTTAATGACAATAAATAAAAACAAAAATATATTACTTCGTTATAAAAATCAAATTATTACATAATATTACACATCCGTTGAATTGTTATGTAGAGGAATCTGACTTGTACAAAATTGACGAGTATGCCCTGTTGCACCGCACCTGCCGCACTTACGAGGTCGAGGAAATTCTCCAGTTGATGGTATTCTAGACGTCCGTCTACGTCCCGGAGCACGTAGTCCCACTATGGGTGGCAACAAATTATTAAGTGGAAGAATGTGGTCGGGAACTTCCCACTCACCTTCATTTGGTAGAGGAAATATCGTTTCAGCATATGCCGATCTCCAATAATCAGTCAAGTAATAATGACTGCATAAGGTGTGCGGAGGAAATCCCCTATGCATAGCCACTGCCACCGCATGCATATACGGAAAACTCTCCAACTGAAATTTTCTACATGTGCATGTGTTATCATTCAAGTCCACGATGAACCCGATATTACTGCCACATCTCAAGGAGAAGCGAAACTGATCTAGTGGTTCCACCAATACCTTCCTCGCAACCTCTAGAGTTTTGAAGATCTTATCTTCCTGAGCCGGAGTGAGCACACTTGTGCAATTTTGGGATTCCTCACGTCGGTCATGAAACCACTGCTGCAGCTTGTTACGAATTTGCTCAATCATTGCAAGAATGGGTAACTCTCGATCCTTCTTGAATAGCGCATTGAGCGACTCAACATTGTTCGACGTCATCATGTTGTATCGACGTCCTGGAAAGTGTGATCGAGCCCAATGTTCGATCCCCATCTCTGTTAGATAAACCCACGCAGCATGTGATTTACACTCTATTTCGACCATGAACTTTTCAAACTCTTCAAAACTGTATGTCTCTGCAGCTCTCCTAAACAATGGAACGATGCCACTGCCCCGAAACTTCGTCTTAAGGTTGCCCTGTATATGGTACATACAATAACCGTGATGTGCCTCGGGAAAGACTTCGGCGATAGCATTTATTATTGACTGCCCCCGGTCAGTTACAAATGCAAGGTTCTCGACGTCTCCAATTACTTCTTTCAACTTCGTAAAGAACGTGCATCGCTAAATCATTCTCTCCATCGACTATACCGAACGCAAGAGGGTAAATTTGGATGTTGGGATCTTGACAAGTAGCAATAATCAACTTACCTTCGTATCTAGCCTTCAGGGTTGTACCGTCGACTAGAATTACGGGTCGCATTGCCATACGAAATCCTCGAATGCACTGTACAAGAGCCATGAAGAAATACTTGAAGCGATTCACACCCTCCGTATCAATATAAAATGCTGATCCAGGATTAGTTTTCTCCATGTTACGGCAATATCTGGCCAATTTAGCGTAACTTTCCTCGGCCGAACCTATTAAGTCCTCCAATGCGCATTCTTTGGCCTTCCAGGCTTTCTGATAGCTCATGACCACCCCGTAATCTCGTCGAAAGTCATTGATGATGTCCGAAGGTCTGTAGATCGTTCGTGGGTCCTAAAACTTGTCCTTTATTTGTCGACCAATGAACCATGCCCGGGCTTGCCTGTGATCATTTCGACGAATACCCACTTCGCAAGTATGTTCCCGTGCATACTTACGAATTACAAAGCACTCATTCGTATCCATTTTTGTCGCTCGCAAACGCTAGTGACAACCGTCGTCAATGCAGACAATTGTGTACGTTGACTTGTCTGATTTTTTAACTTTAAACTCAAAATTGTTTCTTAAAGCAATCCGATGCACAGCTTCCTGCAAATGTTTTTTTGTTTCGAACAGTTGCTCGACATATACATCTTCATCATTTGAAACTGTACGGGAACAATTAGAAGTATTTGTACTGATCCCATCCTGTGAACTTGACCCATGTCTTCGATTGGATAAAGCAATCAAGTCCTCATTCGTAAATTCATTTTCATTCTCGTTGGATTGAACCATCGAGGGAATCCGTGCGTATTGGTGAGGTGAGGAACCACTGTATCGGGAATAACCACATCATCCTCACGAGCTATCTCCACTGTGTTCCAAAAATCATTCACATTACGATCCCCTCCATCGAGCTCTTCATGTTCACTATCGGGGACATTCTTTTTCACTCAATTTACGCAGAGAGGAGTAGTCATGGGAAATTGGTTCAATGCAAATAGAGTCTTCATGCAATGTTCAGATGTAACATTTACAGGTGGAACTGAAATTGATGAATGATCGTTGTTTCATAGAAATCCCAATTCCATGTCGTATTGAGCGGGATAGACATTGAGCATATTCTGTATCTCACTGTACATTTCTGCATACGACGTACTCGATGTTATTAAAATTGGAAATGTGCCATGTATTTCACTTGTCCATTTCCAGGCCCATCGACCATTTACATCCTCTTCAAATTCACCAAAGTGAAGAACTGGGACTGCAACCGATACCATATTTGCTGCATCAGACAAAATATTTTGTTAAAAAAAAAAATTAACGAACGTCCGGAAGTCCGGGCCCGCACTCCCGGCACTCCCGGACGTGCGGCGTGCGGGCCCGCACGTCCGGAAGTCCGGACCCGCACGCCCGCACGTCCGGGCCCGCACTTGCGGGAGTGCGATTTCTCTGTATATCATAAAATTTGTCTGAAAAATCTCATACACAAGTGAAATTTTTTGCTCGTTTTTATTAAAAAAATTATATAGTTCCATTTAAGAACATAAATTTTTCATATACATAGAAAAAAGATTTAAAAATTAATAAAATGTACATTATAATTTCATCGAAGCCCAATTAAAAATACGTAAATATACTTACCGATTTCGCTGATGGCTGTGAATAATATTTACTTGTTGATCGTTTGATAAATTTGTCTGTTTTCAAGTTTGAAACAGATGAAAAATGAAACTGTTTTTATCTGTGTTGGAATAAATCGATAAAGAAAGTAATTTGATTTTAAAATTTTAAGTGGGAAGTGTTTGGCCTTTTATATAACTTAAAAAAGGGTATTATTGTCTTTAAACATTAACATATAATTGTAATTGTATATTATTTTAAGGGTACTTTTGTCATTCCACCTCAAAACGGCTATTGTGGTGAATGGTTAAAAAAAAGGGGCAAATTCTAAAATGGTTGCTTTGACAAAGGTATTTTAAAAAGTACCCCCCTTTCTATGTACGAACAGACAAATATTCTGTTTAATCCCAACTAATATTAATCTAAACATTCAAGTCTATAGATATGGTTGTTAGAATTATTAAAACCAACAACTTCCAAGTTGCAGTATAAACAAATTATAAGTTATAGTTAATGTGACATTTGATGAAAGTCAAACAAAATCACATTAAGCCACTTGTTGGCATATAAACATTAAGTTATAAATCTGATTTTAATCCGAAACAAACACACCCTATATATAATATAATTATAAGAAGGTTTCAAATGATTTTGGAAAAAAAAAAAGACTGAGGAATTAGAATTTAGAGGGAAGGATGTTAGCTGGAATGAATGGTTCCTTCAAGAAAGCTTCAAACATTGCAGTTGCAGTTGGCACGATGTAAAACTATTAATTAATTCTTCCCACATGCAATTTTTTTTTCTGATTTTTCCAGTTATAAATTATCTCGTTTCTTCAGAAATTCAATATCCATCTCTATCTTCTTCAGTACTCCCAGCAGTTTCTGTTCCCTTTGTGAAAATCGAAGAAGATGATGAATTTCAAAGTTTCGAAGGTTGCAGTAGCTGCACTGCTCTTTTGCGTGGTGGTTTTATCTCTTTCTACATCTGTTTTGGCTAAACCTAAACATGCACTGCCGGCGAAAGTAGCACCTCTCAAAGTCGGGTTTTACGTGAAAACATGTCCTCTCGCCGAGAAGATTGTAAGAAATGCCGTGAACAAAGCTGTGTCACTCAATCCAGGAATCGCTGCTGGGCTCATTAGATTGCATTTCCACGACTGCTTTGTTAGGGTATGTAATTGTTAAATAATTTGTTGCATCTCAAAAAGATTAAATTATTTGATAATATCGTGCTTAAATTATTTCAGGGTTGTGATGGTTCGCTGTTGCTGGATTCAATTCCTGGAAAACCAGCTGCTGAGAAAGATAATTTGGCGAATAACCCGAGCCTTAGAGGGTTCGAGGTAATCGACGAGGCTAAAGCTCTGATAGAGGCTACGTGTCCTAAAACTGTCTCATGTGCAGACATTCTTGCATTTGCTGCTCGTGACAGCGCCCTTAAAGTTGGAGGCATTTGCTATGACGTCCCTGCTGGACGACGTGATGGCCGTGTTTCTTTAAGCTCCGAAGTTCTGCAGGAACTCCCTCCACCTTTCTTCAACGCCAAGCAACTTGAAGACAACTTCAAAAGAAAGGGATTGTCACTTGATGAAATGGTTACACTATCTGGTGCGCACTCCATTGGTGTCTCTCATTGCTCTTCATTTTCGAACCGTCTTTACAATTTCAATACAACCCACCCTCAGGATCCCTCATTGGATTCTGCTTATGCTGCATTCTTGAAAACCAGATGCCCTCCCCCAGCGAATAACGGGGTTGACCCGATTGTGAGCCTGGATATTCAAACTCCAACCCGATTGGATAATAAGTATTATACAAATTTGCAGAGTCGTAGGGGGCTATTGACTTCGGACCAGATATTGCTGGACAGTCCCTTGACTAGGAAATTGGTCGTGAACAATGTTAAGTACGGTAATGTTTGGGTGAAAAAGTTTGGGGCTGCTATGGTGCGTATGGGTTCCATTGATGTTCTTACTGGTAAACAAGGAGAGATCAGGAAGAACTGCCGTTTCGTGATCTGATTTAAGTACTTATTTGGCTAACGTGGGCTGGGCTTTGTTTGTTGCATCACTACTACTGTTTGTGTTTGTATTCTTTCATTATTTGGTGGTTGTAAGAGTGAAGTGTGAATTTGTTTACGTTTGAGGAAATAATGTTAATGTAATTCTTGTCAAAGACAAGTTTGTATTTCCAAATTGGCATCTCTGGATTATATTTAAGAATCATTCAACTAAAGCATAAAAAATCCTCCTCGGAAGAATACATAAATTCCTTGTATGGCTATGTCCAGAAAAAAAACGGGCATTACTCAATCACCCTACAAGAATACTTCCTCGAGGAGATTGGGAGGGTTCTTCAAAAACCAACCATTATATGAAGAAGTTGAAACTTCGTCCACCTTAAAAACGTATTGAAGTATCACTTCTGCAAAAGTATTGTCAACTTAGGGTTCTAACATAAAAAAACGTTTTATAGAACAACAATTCGAATGAAAACGTGTTTGAATATATAACTATTTATAAATGTTGCCTTACTATAATATCAAAATAAGTAATTTACTTTTAAACACATTATGTAAAGAGTTATGTTGATGTAGCATAACCCAAAAGAATAAGGTCATGTTTGAGTTAAATTAAAGTTTTCATTTTTATTATTTTACTTATTTTCAATCATACATTTTTCAATAAAATAATATTTTTCATCACCACATCAATAATTTTTCCTTCTTTTTCAATCACACATTCTCCATTAATCAACTATTCCACAATACATTTTTCGAAAATAATGTGACTCAAACACACCCTAAGAGTAGTTACATAATAAATAACTTATTTATATATTTTAAATATAAAATAATATTTATTTTAAAAATTACATAGTTGTTACTTATAAATTAAGTTATCAAAAAAGGGGGTATATTCGGCATGTGCTTACAGTTTGTTTATAAACAACTCAAACATGCTTGATGATAATTTTTTGTTTTTATATATATTTTTGAATTTCAACTTTTACTCCAAATGAGACTCAAATTCAGATCAATGATCGTAAGGTTTCGTTTTTAGCATTTGAGCTAGGCATTTGTCTCAAATTTAGGGTTTGTTTGATCAACATTATTTTGAAAAAATGTATTCTGAAATAGTAGATTGATGGTGAATATGTGATTGAAAAGATAAGAAAAGTGATTGATGTGATGAAAAATATTATTTTATTAAAAAATATGTAGTTGAAAATGAATAGAAAAATAATAATAAAAAATTTAATGTGTACCAAACAATGACTTAATGTCAATTATGTGAAATCTATTAGACTAAGCTTATATCGAATAATTATGTATTTACTTTAACAAATTTAATAATATATTTAAACTCAACTCATATATAACCAATAATTGTGTCCTTGCTCCTTACAAGATGGAATAAATTTGTCAATTTTGGAATTGCACTTTTTACTTTTCCAGCTTTTTGTCTGAAAATTAATCCTTGATCAAAACAATAATTCGCTGAAAACAATAAAAATGCAACCAAGACTTTCGCAGAACCAGTTTGCAATTCTGAGTCGGAAAACAACTTTCCATAACAAAATTTCCAACAAACAAACAGGGCAAAAGTAGCTCTGATGCAATGCCTATATGGACCTGGGACGGTGAGTTTTGCAGTACTACCACCAAAAAAATCCAAATCATGAATCCAATTTGACCTGAAAAAAGGACATGATTTACAGTTTTTACATCTCCACGGCATTTAGAAGCTTTGAAATATCATATTTGTTGCAACATAGCATTGCAAGGATCAAAATTTAGTAACGCCGTACAGTATACAAAAGAAAATTTCAAATATACCTGTTTGTGCATGATATTTGCAAAAGAAGCACAAAAAAAATCCTTTTCACTTTGTGCCTGACCAGGCCAGAAAACAGATTAAACGAAAAAAAGTTCCCCTATCAAAGAAGAACCATATGGCCTTGTCTACTTGACGAGGATAGGATCTAAACTGCTTTAAATCTACAAGAAGAGTCCTAAAAAGCCAATCTTCAAGCTCTGGATGTCCAACCAGAACTAGATAGAAATTTCTTAGCAACAGATCAGAAGGAACACCAATACCAGCATTACTCAATGATTCAGTTCCCATCAAGCAAGGAAAAAAAATAAAAATAGAAGACATCCCCCTTGCCAAAATGCATTAACATGTTCATCATCTGCAACGTGCCTAATTCATAGGGGCGTTCGCCAAGCCCCTGATAAAGGAATTGTATTTTTTTCAAATTTCTGGGCTACATTTACTGTCTTGCATGGGAAAGAACAACAGAGTTACAGGTTCTGAACTTCAACCACAGCTCAACATTCGAGCCTCCTTAAAATCCGTCAAATCTTCTAAAACCAAGCACCATTTATCTGCATAAACACAGCTTTCTCCAGAAAAGTCATTGAAATTTCTTTACCAGATATCCACCACAAAGAATCATGAAAGTAACTTCTCAATTCTACAATTATAACGCACGAATTGGTTGCAGCATTTGAAGGGAGGTGAAGAGGCATAAAGAAGAGACAAGTCTACCAAAATAATTATACTACCAGGTAAGACAAGTTTATTAAAACTATCTGGCAATTTTCCCACTTGTTTTTTAACTGGAAACATGTTTAAAAATGTAGCCTTTCAGTTTCCTGTGTAAAGGGACAGCCTAAATAATTGATCTGCTTCTGATCAGTTGCTGTGAAGGAGCAAGAAAATTTTGCTTTCACCAAGTCTTTTTGCGAAGATTTTTTAAACAGTTTTGTTTATAAATATATAGAAATGACTAGCGGATTAAGAGGATACTACTTGTGATCCATTTGTATATGTACTTGTGGATCAATTTGAATATGTGGTTGAAAATAAAGTTCAACCATATATAAATATTTATAAATTTTGCCAAACGGAGGCTAATATTCTTTTCAGATATGGCTACATAGAAGGCCTGAAAATACACCACCTGCCTCAACAGAGATCTTGATCAATTTTAAAAAATCATAGCATTTGTAAAAAGAGAGACATGGTCCACCATGACCTCGTTGCATCCAGCAAGTTCAAACTCACAATTAAAAGTATACTCATTCGAGAGAACACGGACATATAGTCATCCTCAAATAAAACAGCCTTGGAAACTGAGAAATAAGAGTATCAAGTATCAATCAAATACATCCAAAGCTTGAAAGAGCTTTTAGGTTAAATGCCACGAGTCTAATGGATCAAATAGGAATAACTTGGGAGGAATTTTGAATGCAAAAAAATGGAAATATCCCCACAAGGTAAATTATGTACAATTGAAAAGATAATTGAATGTGAAGTTCAATGCAAGAGTGAATTGTTTTAAAAATGATCCAGGCGGTGGAAGCATCAACAGTATTAAAGGCTGTGTGCGCCTACAACACCAAATATCTTATATTATGCTGGTGTGTAAGCATGGTACAGCATAGGTGTCTAAACAAAACAGAGTACCATCATGCAGTCCCAATGTTACACCCCACCCCACCCCAACCCAACCCAACCCAAACTAAGCATATCCTATAAACACAAAATAAATTAAGCCAACGGGCACCGACATTAGAACAATTCTTTTTCATATACAAGTAAAATAAATTATAACCCTAGTCCGTAAATGCTGGTATTATAAGCCCCATGACACATGCACGAAAAATAATTGAAAGCAGAACGGGAATAAAAAACACTATTGGCACAAACAATCAATCTTCCTAAGTCTTTTTCTTCTGTGTTCTTATTTTTTTGAACTAAGTCCCAGAACTCTCAATCATAACCGACCTGCAAAGTTTAACTCCAATAGACCCTGACATAAAAAACCAACCTTTTTAAGCCATGAATTAACACGTGTAAACAAGATTACCATAATATATTGCAAATTTGCAACAATAACACATGCATTAGCATTATTAACAGTAACAGGAAATCACAGTTGAAGACAACTTCAATTAATAAACCTGAAAATAGCCCTACCCATATATCCAAAAGTTGAAATTTACATGCTATAGCAGCAATAATAGCAAAAAGAAATATTAACCTGATAGCGAATTTTCAGTTATCACTTTCACCCAATCAAAAGTTCCAACTTTATAACAACATTGGCTTCCCCTATTGACGTAGTAAATAAAAACTGAGTTCTCCCCCAAAAGATAATAGTTAAATAAAAAAGCGCATAGAGTAATAATAATAATTTCATCAACATAAAATAATTTGACATCAAATTCATAATAACAAACGCCAGAATAGACTATTAGAACAACACGGAGCCGTAGTAGCAGGTTGTTCACAGTATATTCATTATTGAAAATCACAGTATTCATAACAAGACTGTAAAAGATCAACAATACTAGCGTGATATTGCATAAAAGAGTAGTAGCAGGAGGAGCAAATTCACTTCTTCAAGCTGCCGCGAACGCCGGGCTTGGCCTTGGAGGTTTCGGCGACGGCGACGGTGACAGAGTGTAGGTTGTTGAGCTTAGACTCGTCGAACGGAATCTTGGGGTGGCGGGCGTCATGGTGAATCTGCATAGATTTGATATCGGGTGCGGTAACCTTGCAGAGCGGGCACTCCAACTTGGCATGACCGCCCTTTTCATGACCAGAGCGGTCAGCTAGCCCCGCCTTACCTCCGCCGCGGTTGGTGGTTGCAGCGTCCAACTTAGCCGCTAATTCCTTTGCTGTGTGCTTCTTCGGCTTAGCCTTCCCAGTCATGATTATTTGCTGATGATCGATTACCGATGCGCTCCTCTTAAACAGTGATTGTGGGAGACAGAGAGAATCTAATGAAGGGAACCCTAGATTAGATAATTTATAATCGTGCGCTTAAAAGGGGCACTTTGCAACTCTGGTCCCTAGACTATACTATTTAGAACGATTGAGTCCAATCTTCTCAAATATTAGGACCCATTTGATTGCAAATGTGGAAAATGAGTGAAAAGAAAATGTTTTATAGGGAATTGATTTACTTAGAGATTGTTTTACTAAAAATTGTAATTAATTATATTTTATTGGTATAATTTTTTATGAAAAATATTGAAAATTTGGTGTCCATTTGATTTTCTTTTTTATATAAAAATTGTCCATTAAAGAGATAATGTTTTCTACCATTGAGTTTAAAATTTGTTCCAATTGCCAAAAATTATTTGAAAAAAAAAAATCATACTAAACTTCATTCGTTTGACTTTGTTTTGCAAGAAAATTGTTAATAAAAGTGAAAAAAAAAAATTACCATTGTATCTATAATTTTTTCCAATTGCAAAAAAAAAAGACCTAGAAAAGATTTACCAATCAAAATATCTAGAATATATTTTTTTCGAAAAGATAGAAATTTTGAAAAGTTGAAAAATATTTTCCCAAAAAAATCTTGCTAATCAAACACTACAAAAATTGAAAAATGGAAAAAATTGAAAAATGGAAAAAAGAATTTCATTTTTCATGAAAAATGTACTCTATCAAACAGAACCTTAGATGATAACCACGGAGAAGAAAGCGTTAAACATTGTGACAAAATTCAAACTTAAGTGATGAATTTTGAACAAAATAAAGCTAAGTTACTAAAATGATCTTCACTCAAAGTTGAGCGACCCATATTTTTAGCCTTATCCTCTTATACTAGTTTAGGCACGAGTAATGCACGTGTTGTATTTTAATTGAGTATTTGATATTGTAGAGCGATTTGACGGTATTTAATTAAGTATTTAGTAGTGTGGAGATAATGTGAGATTTTGTAGCAAATCGTCTTCATTTTTGTTTTTGTTTTTCTTTCACTTTTGTTTTTCTGTTCTTTCTTTAGTTTATTTAGTGCTTGTAGCGTACACTGGAAAAATCGATTCTTTGGGATCCTTCTTGACAATTAACACAACAGATGAGATATGTGAAGGTACCTGAATGTTTTCATCTGAGTTTTTGGAGAATATCATAATTCATAATTAAAAATTAAAAATCCACATGCCCAGTCAAGTCATGGGGGTGGACTGTCCTCGTGTGGGGGTTCGGGTGCAACGCCCCTGGCGGGGATCGACCTACCCCGAGTAAGTCGCAAAGGGCGAGGGGACGGCATCCCTCGTGGGGGTTCGAGGGCAGCACCCTCGGCGTGGATCGAACTGCCCGAGTAAGTCGCGAGGGGCGGCATCCCTCGTGGAGGTTCGACGGCAACGCCACGACAGGGATCGACCCGCTTGGTCAGGTCGAGGGGGCAGCGCCCCTCGTGAGGGTTCGGGGGCAACGCCCTCGAAAAGAATTTTGATTTTTATGTATGTATGATATTGAATATTTTCTAATTCTTTTTTAGTTAAATTATTAATATATGAAATTGTATTTATAATTTGCAAACAAATGTAAATAAGTTGAATTGTTGGCAAAAATAAAAAAGGGCACGGGTGCTGAGACACGTTAGTTTGCACACTGTTCCGCACAATTCGGAGCAAATGCTTCGTGTGCTCCGTAATGCTCCGTGTGCACAGCAATGACCCGCAATTTTTTTTGTTAAATAATCTACCAAAAATCATGATTTTTATACGGAATTTATCTAAATCAAAAGCAAAAACACATACTCATATTTAATCCCATAATCAGTAAGCAAATCTACATGCTCAAAGTTAACTAATATATTTCATGTACAAAATCACAATAATCTCCAAAAATTTACACTTTAGATTGAATTATCAATAATCAGTAAGCAAATCTACAACTAATTCAACTTATCCGCGTCATGTCCGGACACCGTGTCTCCGAAAAATACAGAGATTTTTTTTTCAGAGTATAATTCCTAACATGAAAACTATAAATAACAAGCAAATTAATTTCTGAATTTACATAAAACTCATAAAAAAACTATAAATTTTTTAAAGAATCTAATCAAATCATCAAAAAACTCTTCTTAGAATAGACCCACAGTTTAGAAAGTGAAGAAATTCAAATTTCAAAGAAAATATTCAAATTAATCCAGAAGACCCGTCACAAATAAAATTCAAAATTGTAAGGAAGATTGTGAAATAAATACTTACATTTGACGGGCTAAATGGTGCATGAACTGGAGGTTTGTTCTGATTCTTTTGGATGCCATATGAATAGATCGAATATCTTGTACTATAGAATTCGATGCAGAGATGAAGAGATGCTGAATATTAGAGAGAGAGAGAGAAAGATATGAGTTTTCAAAAATTGATGGAATGAGATGGGTTTTCAAAAATTAGGTGTGGCCTTGGATTGCAATCAAAGATATGGAGAGCTGGTGTCTCCATGTTTGACCGATCCGTTGCGCACGGAAACAAGCATCGTGTCTATGTGTTTTGACGGAGATGGTGCCTCCGTCATACAAACTTGTCTCCGGCGATAGAGGAAATTTGCCGGTGCGACGATGTGGGTGTCAATTTTGTGAATTTTAGGAATGAATTGATGGATTTTGCAGAGGAAATAGGAAAATAGCCAGCAGTCGGTGAGACGGTTTAAATTTGTGTTAGGATTAAACGGCTTCGTTTTGATCGACGATGACGTCAGAAAACTGCCTCTTTTAGATGTGTTAGGATATAGTTGAATACTATCCTATTCGTTTCATCGAATTTGAGTAAAACCCAATGATACTAAAACATCAATATGGTAGTCAGAATGTCACAATAACCTTGGACGTCCCCCACCAAACGAACCCTATCCCGGACTTGCAAATTTCCACACGCTCTACACCTTGGCGTCTCCTAGTTTTCCGTCCATCGCGCTAACGATATATTAATCTTCGCTAGTAATAGTCCGCCAGGCTCAGAATCACAAATGATTTCCAATTCTAGTACAACACAACATCACAGTAAAACTAATAGCATTAATTATGAGATGGATCCCACACAATCACACAAAGTACAGAAGTACTGAATAAGCAAAATACACAAATGTGAGACAAATGAGTAGTAAACAAGCAATGGGTTTATACATTTCGATCCAAATATATGTACTGATGATTCATTGTGATACTGCAAAGATGGATGGATCAGAAGGATTTCTGTAGTTGATTTTGCAATGAAGTCTTGATATTAGGCGTATCAGTATGATCAGCTTGAGTTGCCATGGGAAACTGATCAAATGGCATCTGCAGAGAGAAATTCTGAGGGAGATTGAGCAACTCATCATGATCAGGTGGTTGAGTGAGATTATTCCAGCCATTTGAGAGGATAGAGGTTGCAGAGCCATCCAATCCTATGTGTGTCACGTGCTTTATATCGGTAGGATATCCTATTTCCATTCCTGCCTCTCCTTCTTCCATCTCATCCTTCTCGACTGAAATAGAATGTTACCATCTTCGTTAGTTTGGAATCGCGGATTTGATAGAATCGAGTTTTTAACCCAATATTGATATACATGCATGTATATTGGAATCACGACTTAATTTCAACCCCACATTTCATCAACTTTAATAAAAATCTACTAAACATATGATTTTTATCTAAACGAAAAAGGGGCGAAATATACCGAGAAAGTCTCATGTTTAAAGCATCAGAATGTGGATTACCAAATATATTGGAGAAGTTCTTGAAATTCTTGAACAGCTTTTGAACCCTAGGAAGGGCCAAGAGGCTTGATGGGCTTTTCATATTTTCTACTGATAAGTTCTCTTCATCTTCTTCATATTCGTCGTCTTCTTCTTCCTCCTCCTCCTCCTTTATCTCGTCATGGATTCCTGTACAAGAATAAGCCACAAAAAAGTTTTAAGAAATACATGACATTGTTAACTTGTACGAGTGAAAGATCTGAGTACTTGTGGGAGTTTGATTGGCGTAGAGCTTTGATCTTTTCGGCTGCCGAACACCAACTGCAATGCTGGATTCCGAGACACAACCCAATGTAAAGGGAAGAAGTACGATTCTTTCCATTCGATCTCTCATTTCTTTACGAAAACACACAAAACAAAGGGAGGTAGCTAGTTTATGGTTTTGAGGAACAAAGATCAAAAGGTGGGTGGAATGTAGGAATGGGATTGTTGTTATAATGTAGAGTGCTTGGCTGCCTTTGTTATTAAGTTAGAATAATACTTTGTATTGATAGTCAATTTCCACTTTAAGTTAATGTTAGTATTAACATACAAATCAATGCAACAAAATTAGGTAAAATTTGCTAATTAATATAGTATTTGATGTAGACGTATGAATATGTTTTTCTCTCTCTGTTAGTTGAAAATGGTGCGGTGGGCATTGCCACTCTTGGAGGAGAAGGCAGCAGTCTTCCAGTACTAGTGCACTATAGTCTATCGTCTGTTTATTTCTTTACTTTGTTGAATAAACTTCAGTTACACTCCACCAAATACAAGTGTATGTCAAGCAACCCTCTTCATAATTACAAATTAATGCAAAACAATACAAAAAATTCACTTGTGTGTTTTCTTTGTTCTAAAGCGAACAAAAAAAGTTTTAACTAATCGCGACTACCGTGGAAAAACAAAAAGTATGGGTTCCATTTTGATTATTTGTTTATTTTTGTCACAAGCTAGAATTCGATCTTGAAGGTACACGATCAACTCGATCATCATCGAACGGCCATGTCTCGTCCCTCCCCTTGTTAACTTCTCCCTTTAAGAGTATTATCTAAATTTGAAGAGTAATTTGTTTTATCATTAGAAGTTTCTTGATTTCTTCTTCTAACTAGTCCAATATCGATACGAAAATCTAGACACCCATGCGTACGCATATTGGCGTGTTCTTCTTCTAGCTAGTCCAATATTTCGTCGAATCCAACCGGAGTAAAGGCATCGATGCTCTTTTATAGGTGTTCTTGATGGATATTTAAGAGATTGAATGGTTTGAACTAATATTTGATCATCCGTGCTGAACAAGCAAAGATTTAGATGAAGCACCAAAGTAAAACCCTTTCGTGTGCACTTGTATGTGTTTTATGGAGTTAGATCCGGTTCAAGTAATAGATGAATTACATAGTGACTAAGACCACGAATTTATCGAAGGCCCCTAATTATTAATTATTTATTTTTTACTTTTTTCATTAATTTTTTTTCGATAATTAATAACATTAAAAAATTATTAAAGATTACAAAAGACTTTTAGTTGGTAATATTAAAAAAAAAATGGTTTAACAAATTTAATTTATCAAATAAATTCTTCACAAAATAAATTAAAAAAATATAAAATTAAATACTAAACCGGAAATTCTATCCCAAGCAAAATAAAAAGTTAAAAAATAATAACTTATGAGTCATTAAATTATAAGAAAAGTCAAAAAAATAATAATTTATTACATTCAAATTCAAAAAGATTTCTTATTTTTTATCCCACATTCTCTATCAAATCACTATTTCAAAATACGTTTTGGTAATAAAATGGTGCTCAAACAGGCTCTAAATGCGGAAAGATAAGTTTTTTGAGTGATAGCAACGACTTCCTATTGGCGAATAAAATATTATCTATGATTCCCGACAACATCTCAAACATTGCCCTTGGTAATCGTTGACAAAGGTGTATTGGTAATCGCCAAGGATATTGTTGTCGATAGTTTCGTCAGACTCACCAATATATAGATTTTAAATCTTAATTATATAGTCGTATCCTCGACAATCCTGGACGTGTCTTGCCGCAATTGAAGTGTCGTTGATAATTCTACGCAACATCACTGACAATATTACCATCGTAATCATTGTTGGTAATTCTACCTGAAATTACCAACCAACACGCTGTCAATGGTCATCTATAGATTTTCCCTCAATGATTATTTGTTTCATTGATTTTTTATTGTTATTTTCGAAAAGGCCTCTTGATTTTTTACCTACTGGGTTTGATCTTTCTCATTGAGTATTGAATATCACCTCTTTGAAAATTGACTTGCATGTTTTTGTACATGAGGCATCATCACAGCTATTCCATTCACCTATCTGGAAAATGGATTATGTGTTTTTGTATGTTTAAAACGAGGATTAATCTATGTGTACATGGATGTTAACATAATGTGAGTGGGGTGGGGTCCACGATACTGAAGCATGAGCCACACCCCACTCACATTATGTCAACCCCTATGTGTATGAATATCACCTCTTTGAAAATTGACTTGCATGTTTTTGTACATGAGGCATCATCACAGCTATTCCATTCACCTATCTGGAAAATGGATTATGTGTTTTTGTATGTTTAAAACGAGGATTAATCTATGTGTACATGGATGTTAACATAATGTGAGTGGGGTGGGGTCCACGATACTGAAGCATGAGCCACACCCCACTCACATTATGTCAACCCCTATGTGTATTGAATATCACCTCTTTGAAAATTGACTTGCATGTTTTTGTACATGAGGCATCATCACAGCTATTCCATTCACCTATCTGGAAAATGGATTATGTGTTTTTGTATGTTTAAAACGAGGATTAATCTATTTGTACATGGATGTTAATATAATATGAGTGGGTGGGGTCCACGATACTGTAGCATGAGCCACACCCTACTCACATTATGTCAACCCCTATGTGTATATTTATGTACATATAGCATGACTCAGAAAGCAAGAGTGAGTCGATCCACCCATTAACCATATTTGCAGTTGTCCAATAAAGTGTCGCATTTTAATTTTTTTGAATTGGTTGGAGAATAAAAACAAGAGTAACGCTAGTTGTTATCAGCGTTGATCATCATCGTGTTTAAATGTCAATAATTATACGTTAATAATTCTTTAAATTTAATTGAATCTATAATTTATTGTAATAATGACAAATATATCTTTTTGAAAACAATGCACCATTTTTATGCCACGTTATGATTTCCATTACATGAGAATACTATTGTAAAAATAGAAGTCCAATAATTACTTGTGGAAAATTAAGTTTTATAATGAAAATCAACGTTTTGGAATTGTCTACGGATAAAGATAAAAAATGATGATTTTGTAAATCTCGTGGATTTTTATAGATTTATATAAAATTAGTGAAAATTTTCGTAGACTTCTATTAACTTTCAAACTTTTGCAAAACTAAAAATACTTTTGAAGATTTTAATTTAAAATAGAATCCACTTGGATATGGTGCAACAAAATCATATGAGTGGATGAATTGAGACTGCATAAGCCATTTAGGCTTGTGGTCGCATAACAATTTGCAGGAAAACTTCGGCCAGCAAATGCTATATCTATACGGCCGCATATTTTCAATTGCATAGTTGAAAAATGTGATCGCTAGCTAGATTTTTCCGAATTTTCTGGTGGTTTATTGACGAAACATTGCATTTCTTTCTTTGAAATTGGAACCATTTCGCATGGAATGATTAAAATCTATAAATACTTGTTGTGCTCATCCCAAAAAAAAATAAAAATAAATAAAATTGTTGTTAATTTATTCAACTTTTTAAAGAAATTTTTGTCCCTCTATATAATCAAATTATTCTTTTTCACTTGCTTATTTGAAGATTCATGTTGCTTTTGATGATTTTCATCAAATGCTTGTTTAATCCTACAAATTATTTACCAATTAAATCTTTAAAAACATTGTCGAGGAGAGAAATATCGTTTGAGGACAACAATATATTCTTCGTGTTCAAGCCTTTGCCGGATTTTATATTCACGATCTTCTTCCTTTATTTTTTTATTGCTATATTTTTTTATAACATGTGGTTCCCACAATTCCTTTTTCCCTCTCCATGTAATTAAAAATATTTTTAAAAGAATAAAAAATTAACTCACCTTAGTTAAATAAACAATAATCAAACAATATATATAAAATTCATTATTCTTGGATAAAAAATAAATATAAAAATTTAATATTCAGTATTATTACTACCTTTAAAAGTAAACTAGAAATTAATATATTTAAATTTAATTGTAAATTATTGATTTTAATATAAAATCTTATAATTTTAGTATACATAGATTTTTTATTAAAAAAATGGACAAAAAAAGGAAAAACAATTATAAGAATCTTTTGTTACAATTATTTTTTTCCATAGAAAATGGAGATAAACAACAAAAGAGAGAACAAAAAATAAAAAAAATAAAAATAGAAACAATTATGATTAGTAGAATAAATAATTTTTTAATTATGACTCTAATACCCATAGAATGAAAAAGGAAAGAGAAATATTGAAAGAACGCAGAAAATGCATATTAATTTTTTTTTTCTTGGGTGAAAGTCTTTCAAAATTTGGAGACTTTTAAGATTTTAATTTTGTACTTTCTACTTAAAAATTAACATCACGATGACTTTTATAAGAGTTTTTGAAAGTCATTTACAAATTGAATAAACTAAAACTTATATAAAGATTCTTAATTAAAAATTGAAAATATCCCAGTCATCATCGAAGAGACCTTCAATGAACCTGAACTCTTGAAATCCCAAAACGTCTTTTGAAATCCCAATACATTTCCCCAAATATTTCCAAACCCTCGCTTCAATCTGCAGGTTCAGTCTCACTCACTCACCGTCGCGGCCACGGCGCCTCTCTCCGTTTCTAAATCTGCTAGTGTGAAATAGAGCAGTTATTCTATGGCAGATGACGTGCTGCAAGAAGGAGAAGAAAAGCAGGAAATTCAGGCCAAGATAGCGGACGCTGTGCGTTCACGCCTCCAACACTTCAAAGACCAATCTGAGTACGTATACGGTTACGTGTTAATATATGACATTTGTGAACTACCTTCATGTAAATACGTATATGTTTATGAATATATTGCTCGTTTCATTTCTTATTGGGGTGAATAAATGGCAGCTCATTGACGTTGGGAAGTGTGAGGAGATTATTAGAGAAGGACTTGGGACTGGAAAAGAACTCTTTGGATGTGCACAAGAGATTCATTAGCCAGTACTTGGAAAAGGTAACTTATTATGTTTTCCATTTTTGGAAGAATATGGCCTTTCATAAATAGTTATAAACAATTCTATAACAATGTGCATGGATTGAATGAGAATATTATCTTTTAGGTTGAAGAATATTTTACCTGTTATATTTCAGCTTCTGAATTGTTGGAACTTGGAACTTTGGAAGATGTTTGTATTATTTTGGGAAGAAACTGATTCTGCTGAAGCGGCTCGTCTTTTCTTGTCTCAAAGAGCATCTCTCTACAAAAGAAAAAGAAAGAATCTGTCAGCTAAACAATACCCACAACTAATACAATTACACATGCCCTACAGCTGCTGTTTATAGAGGAACAAAAATAATCAAATTTAACAAACCCTATCATCCATTCCGTAGGTGTAATCTTAGCTAGACATGGCAGACGATAGAAAACGTAAGTGGGAATGAATGTGATACTTACATCAAATTAATAAAGAAAATGTAATACTCCAACGTGATGTTCCATGTTTATGAAACAGAGTAGCATGACCACTGTAGCCTTCAATTCAAATAAGAAATCTGCATGATTCCCCCTGCTGAAGTTCAATTCCTTGCACTGCAGATCTCTCCTTTTCCTTCTGATAACAACCTTTATTATTTTATTTCCAGTTGAACTCTACAATCATTGACATTCAAGTCGAGACACGTCCGTCAGTCCATCTATAGTTTTGGTTTTGGCGCTATATTAGAAGCGTCTATTATTGGCATTTGTATATGAAATTTAAAATAGACAAAATGAACAAATTCTGTAAGGATAGCCCCCGTTTGGCCCCCATTATTCCAAAAATGTATTCTTCTCTCTCTTATTTTCAACCACACAATCTTTCATAAAATAATATTAAATGTAAATCGAAATTTTTTCCTTCTTTTTCAACCACACATTTTCCAGAAAACCCTATTCCTAAAATTATAATTGCCACATGATGAGGGCCAAACGGGGGCATAATTTGTATTAGCTTCGTATTCTTGTACAACACATTTTGATATTTCACCTCGTTAGAAGTGCTTTATGACAGAAATGGGGGAATGGCTGAATAGGTCATAGATTTGTTGATGTAAAAATATCTTATTCTTAACATTTGAGAAATTATGCCTGCACGGCTGCCATCCTTTACATCTTTCTCTCTCTCTACACACACACACACACAAACTTTAAGCTGCCTTCGTCACCATATTTCATAACTGCGAAGGCTTCTTCTGATTCCACCCGCCCTCTAAAACTTGGAGCCAAAGCTGAAAGCCTCCAGTGAGATGAATATTTTGATTTTTGAAGAGATGAACTGACTTTTTTGTCTCTTTTCTTGATCCTAATTTATTTTCTATTACTTTATTTTTTCTAACATAACTTGTTATCCCATGGAAGTTCACTGGATTTTTACCCTGGATTTAGCTATGCAAGTTTTGTTATATAACAGGACAGGTTCTTGGTTTTCTGGGTTGGCCCCGCTGCTCTGTCCGGGTGTTAACAACATTAATATTTACATGGTAACAGATGGGATAGTAAAGAAGGGAAAGAAAGAACGGAATCCCTTAGCCTTAAAACATGTCTTGGTTTCCATTCAGTTCAGTATTTTCCACTGCCAAAATCAATGTTCATGTCCCCTGCACTTCATCACATCTGAAAACCAAAGCTTATTAAATTTTATGGCTTTAATTGCAGTATACTTGTGATCTATTTGCATATGTATTTGTTGTCTTTGTTTTTATATTATAAGAGTTTACACCAATTTCAATGCTCTGTTCTAATTGTCAGCAAATGGAAGATGCTGATGATGACTACTCCAAAAGGACGGCAGAGAATGTGGAGAAAGATGCCCATTTAAATGAGAAAGAAGTGAGAGAATCTCCTAAAGTGCAAAAAACAAACAAAGATCCAAAGGCTAGCAATGGAGATGAGGAAACACTCAAAGACTCTCTTGTAATTGGCCTTTTGGACAACAAATCTGAAGTGGACAATCAAGGCTCTGTAATTAGTGAAAGTAGGATTAAGAAGGCCATTTGGGATAGAGCTGATCATTTCACGGCTAATTCTGAGTATATTCTTTTCTGAGCTCATATTGTTATTAACTGCAACCCCTCTCTTCTACTCCCACTTTAGTAGTCACTAGACTCACTATAGTAGTCTGACTGAAAAATGAGTCCCTTGAATAAAATATAAAATGGAAGGGTGAAGCTGGGACCAAATCCTATTAGCACAACAATGCTAAAAAAGAGGGAAGCTTCAGACAGATGCTCTTGCTTACAATTTTGTCAACAATTTGATAGCCTCTGTCTACACATATACTGTTTCAGTATTTCCTTATTTATCAATTATAAATCAGTGAGTATTTTTCAGGAAGATAACTTTGGCTGGAGTTCGCAGACTTTTGGAAAAAGATCTTGGACTTGATAAAAGTACTCTCGATCCTTTTAAGAAGTTAATAAGTGAGCAAATAGATCAGGTGGGAAAAATCTTCTGAAAATATCTGAACTTGTGAATGAATGCATTTAATTACCATATACTCATCAAATTACGGTGTTGTCTAGGTATTAAATTCAAACAGTGTTTCAAAAATTGCTAATCATGTTAAAAGGAAAAGCTCTGAGAAATCTCAAAATAAAACATCAAAAAAGATCAGCGGTGAGACAGGTTCAGATTCTTCAGATGAGGAAAGTGACAAAGGAAAAGACAAAGTAAAATCAAGGAAGCAGGCTGCTCCAAGGGCAAAAGATAAGAAATTGGATGAGCTGAAGAAACGTAAAAGGTCTAACAAAGATAGCGATCTTAATGTACCTGGCAAGAATCGAAGCATTCATGCAAAGAGGCCAAAAGAAGAAGATAACGATTCAGATAATGATGGAAGTGTATCTGAAGATGGTCAATCTCAATCATCTGTTGGAAAACCTGTGAAGGTCACACTTTCATTTTTCTATGTCTGGATTTTATTTACAAATGTCGGGGCTCATGCATGATCCACAGAATCTTGAATACTTTAATTTTGATATGCAGAGGAAAGAACAGTCAACTCCTGGATATGGAAAACAAGTCGACCATCTGAGATCTGTAATAAAATCATGTGGAATGAGGTTGGTGTGTGTGGATGTTCGTGTTTAAGCATGTGTTTGACCCCTATTATAATGAAAATTTGATGAAAATGTATTTTGGAATGGCATTTTTTTGGAGAATGCGTGGTTGAAAAAGAAGGAAATGTTTTGAGTTTACGTATAATATTATTTTATTGAAGAATGTGTGGTTGATAAGAAGAAAGAAAAAAATGAACTATAATTATAATGGGGGCCAAACAAAGAGGAAGTTGTCATTATCAACCTCTTATGATGGTATCTCATTTTCTCAATTGAAAACGAACAGCGTTGCTCCTACAGTTTACAAGAAAGCCAAGCAAGTACCTGACAGCAAACGAGAAGCCTTTTTAGCAAAGGAGTTGGAAGAGATTCTCAAAAGAGAAGGGCTATCTAGCAATCCTACTGAGAAAGGTAACTGTAAGATTCCGATATTACACTTATTTATGGATAACATGTCATAAAATATATTGTTGATACTCTTGATAACCTGCTTCCTTACTCCTCTCACACTTTATAACTCACCCACCCAACTTGGTACTCCTTGTGATCTCTTGGATCTAACACCGATCTGGCACTAGTATTACTTGGTGCTTGCAATGCTTCCTTGTTAATGCCAAGTGCAATGATCACAGTCTCATTAATGGACTCTTTAGGCCAGTGATAAAGTTGTATTAAATAGAGATCTGAAAATAGCTGCACTTGACTTAAAACCACACCTACACACTCTTATCTCCAAGAACCATTACCCAAGATGGAAGGTTGAAAGAAGGGGCTGGTTGGGGTTGGGATGTTCTTTTTCTATTTTTTAGTTTATAAAGTGCTTGTTTGAGAGTGCTTAAATTAAAACTTAAACAGTGGGTCTCAAAGAATGCGGGGTAAAAAGTGAGTAAAAAAATAGTAAGTTGTGGGTCCATAGAACGTGTGTTTGGCATGTTTAAGTTATAATTTAAGTTTTGCCAAACATGCACTCAATTTTTACTGAATGTGAAGGCAAAACTGCCTTTTTAGAGGATTTAATGTTTGCCTTCAAATGGAAAAGAAAAACATCGGACATAGATGGTTGATAAATACTAGTTTGGGAACCCTGTTGGCCAAGAGTAGTGGAATTGGCAACCAAGTGCTGGTTGACCTAAAGAAAGGGTGGTCCTTTCTCATATTCTCCTTGTGCTGGTTCGTGTCAGTTCCATCTGGCATCAGTCCCTATGTGTGCACGTGTTTCTTTGACTCTTGGTGGTCGAGGACAAGATGGAGGAAAGCAATAGAGGGAGGGAAGGTGTAGCAGCTCTGAGCTCTCCTATCCAAGCATTTGTACTTGACTAGCCTGTTTGAGAGCCGGTATCTATCAGTGTTCATTTGGATCCAGACTTGGAACCTATGTGGATTGTACTCTTCTTCTGTTACATATGCCACACAAAGCTATAGAGTACCGTGCTTGTCTTTGCCTAGACCACCTTCTGGTCTTCGGTGTTATTTTAGTTGCAAAAATTGTCACTGTGCACTTACATAGAAATTGGCTTTTGAATGAAAAACCAAAGTTGTGCTTGAAAATTGAAACTAATTTTGGTTGATTAAGACACACTCTGAGGTATTGATAAACAGTATCCATTCTACGGTTTGAATTCTGCATATATTGCATGCTATCACAATAATATGTTCTCCATGCATGCCCACTATATATCTGTCTCTTCATGCCCCTCCCCCAACCCCGCCCTCCAACCAAGATTTGCGACCGCCATGCACAGACAGCCAGGAAGAAAACCCGGATGGAAATGATTTCATTTAATACATCTCTCAGAAATTAAAGACTGCAGAAAGAGAAAAGAAAGAGCAAAAGAACTTGAAGGCATTGACATGAGCAATATCATTTCAAGTTCACGCAGAAGGTCAACAAGCAGTTTCATGGCTCCTAAATCTAAAGTAGAGACTAAAGGTGAGAAGGATGATGTCAAAGCTAGTAAACACGAGGATAATAAGGAAAAATATGGCAATGATGGTGATGAACAGGAAGAAACAAAAGTTGTAAGGATGATGCCAAAACTAGTGAACCCAAGGATAACAAGGACAAAGATGGTGATGACGGCAATAAAGAGGAAGATAAGTTGGGAGAAGATGAAGAAGAAGAAGAAAACGACGACGAAGATGACGATGATAGTAGCGAAGAATTCAATGAAGGTATACATCTTTGAGGTTCTTCATGCCAACTCCCTTACCCCTCTTACGAGTTTTTAGATGGTATGTATATTTGAAATTAAATATTGTCATGTGGATTGTGGTGCTGAGTAGTTGCCAGCCTGCTTCTAAATTGGCAGCATACAAGGGTATCGTAGAAATGTTATGCTTAATGCCAAGATACAAAGTATTCTGTTGTAATTGGAAAGTTGAGAAATGTTACTAAATCGAGTTGAGTATCAAGACTTAGCAAAACTGTCAATACATTATGACATTTCAAAATTGTTGCACTGCAAATGAGAAGAAATTAGAGTACAACCTTAACGTAAAAGGCCCCGTAGAAGAGTAAATGGGCACATTCTAATCTGAACTACTTTGTTTATGCCTGTGATCATTCTAATTTGAACGTAAATTGGAGTACTTTCAGTGTCATAATATTTTTGCTTTTACATGCAGACGATGGCGAAAGCGACTAAGCTCTGCATCACGTTCTTGGAAGGTACATGTAATGAATTGTAGAAGTGCAGATATGTAGTATTGTATTATTCATTTTCTGCACCTGAATTGTATTGTTTTTTTTGTTGGGTAGTATTTATGATAAACAGCATAGCGTATTAAGAAAGTAATGTTAGTTGGTCATATGGAATTATTTATAATGTTATGATTTTTTGCTGGTTTAATAAGGTGAATAAATTATGATGCTAATGCATTAGGACCTCTTAGCCCGATTTTCCTCGGAAAATTATTGCTTTTATTTGCAATTTTCATGCAAAACAAAGCCAAACGAATAGTAGTTGGTATGATAATTTTTTTTCCAAATATATATATATATATATATATATATATATATATATATATATATATATATATATATATATATATACTAGGTTTAAGCAACGTGCAATGCACGTTTGCTTAGTTATATATAATTTTTTTTGGTTCATTAAATAATTAATGATGTAATGTTTATGTAATTGATAAATAATTACACATTGTGATATATTAATTTTAACTTGAATAGTGTTAAATTCTAAATTAAAATGTATAAGTTTGTGTTTCGTACTATTATATTATATTAAATTTTGTATTTAATCATGAACTTTTTATACATAATAAAATAATAGATAACATTATAATACAAAACTAAATAAATAAATATTTTTTCTTCATTGAGTTCAATGTACCTTACCAAATAAACTATTAGCATTTTTAAATTGATAATATTCACATCCATTTTTTTTTAGTTTCATTTTTCCTAGTGACTAAAATGTAGTAGTACAAAATTTTTTGCATTTTCCATTCATTTACTAATAATGTTCTAAAATGCGTAATGCGTTGCGATATGTCGATGTTGAGAATCAAGAATCACAAGTTTAGGCGTGTCAATACGAAGGATAAGCGTCATAATACGTTTCGTATTTTTAATATTATTTTAATTATTTTTAAGACATTAAATATATTTTTATTTTAAAAAATAGATGAAGAATTTTGATTCACAATCGAGAATGATTCCGACATGAAGTTTGTGGAAATTCAACTGCGGTCGAACCGAATGCAATAAATACATAAAAATAATTTAAAGTAAATCTATCTTTACTAATTAGATTCATTATATATCCTACAATTAATCCCAACACTAAAAATTTAAAATAAATATGTTAAAATAGTTTACTTTGTTAAATTAAAATATTTTAAATTTATAGAAAATAATATCTAACATTAATATATTAATAATCAAGTGCAATTTAAATTAAATTTGAAAATTAAATAAATGAAAGAATAAAAGTGAATATTACAATTTAATTAGTTGTAATTCAAAATCAAATTAGTCAATTAGACATACATTTTAAAATGAATTTGATGAGCATTTTAACATTTTTTTTATCACTATCCCACATTGGAAATTTATAAAACTATTGGAGTTAAGAGCATATATAAAATGCACAATCCCACATTGAAAGTTTATGAAACCTTTGGAGAGAAGTGTATCTATAAAATGAGCATGACATCCAATACTTCTACATGGGTTTTAGAATTGTAAATTTTGAAGCCCAATTATGGAATTAAATGATTTTTAAATTAAAAAAATTCTGTTAGTTTTTCCGTTAAATCAAGAAATTCCGTTAGTTTTTCCGTTAAACCAACAAATTCCGTTAAATACACACTTTTTATATATAGATATAGAAGATATATATATATATATATATATATATATATATATATATATATATATATATATATATTTGGGGAATCGGAAGAAATTCTAAACCAAATGGTAGAAAAATTATCACTTTAATGGACAATTCTATAAAAAATGAAGGCAAATGAAATCAAATTTTCAACATTTTTCAAGTGAAAAATTATACCAATCAAATACGATTAATTACAATTTTCAATAAAATAAATTTTAAGCAAAACAATTTCTTGTAAAATATTTTCATTTCATACATTTTTGACATTTACAATCAAACAAACCTAAAAGATCAATTGGGAAAAGGAGAGTGAAAGGACAATGGGCCAGATATAAGACAAATGACCGTATATTTTCTTTTATTTTTTATTAATTTTTTGGTAAACAATGGGCCAGCACTCAGGAGAGTGCGTGGCTACCAAAGCTGCTTTTACGCAGATTCCGTGCGGCCTTTTTTAACACGAACTATTTCCACGTTAAACACCTTCATTTTATATTCATAAATATAACGACTTGTATTTTTAAAATAAAAAATTTAGTCAACCTTTTATTATAAAAAAATAAATTGTACGCTCAGTTACTGAAAAATAGAAAAAAAAACTAGGTTGGATTAATTATAATAAATATTTAGATTGTTTATGTTGTTGGAAAATAATTGTGTATGTCTCTAATCGTTTTGGTTTTTAAATTAAGCGAATTTGCAATCAAATATAGAAAAGTACAGAAATTCACCGAACACTCACATTCAAGGACGGGAAGATATTTTTTTTTGTCAATATTTTATACACGGAGCAGGCCTCGTGTGATTGAAAATTCAAAAATCTGTTGAATTTCTGTAAAATATTTCCTGTACTTTCAGCATAAATCTCAAATATAACTTCCTAAACTTCATTTTAAGTTGAACCCAACCCTCAAGTTTCCTTGAAATGAATTCAAATTTATGTTCGATAATACTCTGAATTGTCTTAATCAATAAGATAGGATAAAGTAATTATGTATGTGAGCTCCAAGCTACGTACAAAATGTGAAACAACTTCATAAATCAAGAATGGGGTTCTATTATTAAAAAGGCCTTACGTACTGGTGAGTTCCACAGAAGAGGTTAAAACAGATTAATGCAGTGTTGACACAAAAACACGTGAAACTCACATGTATTTGTAACCTTGTTCTTCTATTATAGCCCATATATATACGGGAAAATCCATATGTACCGAGGAATGGTGTACCCCCTCACAATAATGCCAACTCCACATGTATTAAATAATGTCGACCCGTGGTCCCCACTTCCTGATGTGAGTGGGGTGTAGAAAATTAGATAAAAAATTATGTACCTGTAGCACGATCTTATATATACATAGGGGTGGACCCTAGGGGTCACGTGCCCTCCAACTTTTTTTTTTCTTTGAAGTCATGTTTGGTATTGATTAAAATTTCAATTTTAATCTAAATCAAAGTTAACAATTAATTTTAATAATATGTAATTCATAACTGTTTAACTTTTATCGAAATTTACTAAAAAATTGATTTTAATCTCCACCAAACAGAGGAAAAATCACAATAAATTTGTACGATAATTGAATCTACAAATTGCTTATGTCATCTCAAAACTTATTTCGAGAACTACATTATGAGCATATCGAATAGTATAAATAGATATCGAAAATAGTTAAAAATATGTTAAACGTGAGTCTTAAAGAAAGACTAACTCGCATTAAAAAATAAATAAAAATCAATTATTTCATTAACATTTATTATTTTTGCGATACAAATTTCTCAATATAATTTTCATCATTTTATTAGAAAATTTTATATAGAATATGACATTAAATTTTTTTGAAATTTTACATCCGAAAAAGTCATCATATGTAAATTTTTGAATGCAAAATTATATGGGTATAATTTTTTTAAACGTAAATTTTCGATTGTAAAATTTCTCCCAACTTCTTTACAAATTCGATTGTATCCTTAACTTTAAAGTTCTGCGTCCACCCTTTGTATAGAAAGTACTCTATTGCTTAGTTAGTATTTATTTTAGATTTTTTTGATCATTTTCTAGCATTGGACCGACTCTACAAATTTAACTTTGTTAAGAAAAGTAGTCATCATCGAATCCAATATCCACTTACAAATAAAATAATTGGATGAACATTCAATTCTGTGGGGGTGTAAAAGATTGCGCATCCGTGGATGTTTTGGTTGGTTTATATTCTCTCTCCTTTTTTTCATTTTCTCACTCTGTTTTTCGTTCTTTCTGTGGAGAGGAGAGAAGAGTACAGAAGAGAGCCATAAAGCTTAGCTAAAAATAGCTTCTTTTTTCTTCCAGTTTGATGACCCGGAATTAATCCCTTTAACTGGAGTAGAATATAGCGTGACGGAACGGACCTGTCATGGATGGATTCACGGACGGTAAGACACGTGGATGGTAAAAAATTTCCATGTCACGAGTGTCTGTCACCGCCGTCGCTGCTTCTTCTTCCGCCAACTCTTCCTCCTCCTCCTCTTTGCCACCTTCCTTCCACCAACAAGGTAATATAGTAAACTCAGATTTATTGCAATTGATTTTCAGCACAAATACACTTTTCCCATGATCCTGTTTCATTTTGCAATGGCGTAGATTAACATTGTTGAAGACAAGATTTAAATCAATATCTTGTGCACGTATCCTTGATCAGAAAATAATCACGAAGATAAGATTTAAATGAATAGTCTCTAAAACCTTACTCATATCACATGCAGATAATATTGTTGTTGCCTCTCAATTTCTTCTATTCTTTTGGCAGTCTGCAGATTGCTGTTTACTTTTTTACCTTTTCAATTTCTTTATTTTTTTGGGCTTCTAATTTTAAGCTCCAATCGAACGCAGCCAACACCTGTACAAATTTATCACATTTCTCCTTTTTTCTTCTGTTCCGTCTTTTTTCCAGCAATTAATCCTTTTTTTACTGTATTAAATGTATTTCTCTAAACTGTTTTTATTAAAGATTCAATTTTCCTATGATCATGTTAAAATCTAATTCATTATCTATATGGCAATTGATATATTTTTTATATTTTTTTAGTTCATTGCAAGAATAAGTGAATTTCCCAGAAGGAAAAATAAAAGGAAAAGAAGAAGCTGAAAACCCATATTCATTAGGAACGTGTGGTGTTTTTTTTTTTGTTCTTTGTTATCACTTAGTGAGGTCATATTTGGATATTGGAAAAATGGATACATGATTTTTGTTAAGAGTTGTCCATATATGGGCATGTTTTTAGGGAGTACTGGAACTGTATTAAGGACGAAGAATAAGTTGAAATATTGTTCATTATATAGTTTAGTCTCAAATTTTGAACTGATGACAGGCTAATATCATTCAGATGCTTTACGGCAAATGAACTGGAGATTGAGAGAACCAATGAAACCTGGACCTTATCCTGTGCGTGAAGATGAACAGGACTGCTCGTACTACATTCGAACAGGTCTATGTAGATTTGGAACTACTTGCCGATTTAATCACCCTCCTAATAGGAAACTGGTAAGGGCTTCAATTTCTTTTTAGAAGGATCGAAGATTTCAAGTGCTACTTGGAACTTAAGCAAAGTTAGAGCATTATCTTATTACCTAATCGCATACTTGAGTGACATCACTTCTTCTGATGGCATGATCTTTTTCCAATTTGCATGTCTTGAAGTGATATTAATTTAGAAGAATCCAAATTCTTATAAAAAGAAATGTGTAAATTCGTGAGTACTTGCACACACTTTTGGCATTTAAATATTCTCTATAGATCTGTACGCTCTTGGATTTGGTAAAACTTATACATTCCCAATCATAGGCTATAGCCACGGCAAGGATGAAAAGAGAGTACCCAGAAAGAATAGGACAACCAGAATGTCAGGTATTGCACGTTTACACTTGCCTTATATCTTGCTGTTATATAAACCATGTCATCATTTTTTGAGGCATAAAACAATGGAATATATTTATAATGCTGTCAACACAGGTTTTCATTAATTTTGTCAGTTCTGATTTTAAATTCTAAGTATTCTGTTTGGTGCAAATAGTGATTTTAATACAAGTCAATGTGTGCATTGCTGTTATTACTCAAAGCTTCATTTACATGTTTATGTTTTGTATCTTGTTAAAATTCTTGTAATATCAAGAGATAGTGCATAGAATTGAAGTCCAAGCACGAACAGCTGAATATTCAAATGAGTCCCAAAATTCAGAATTACCTGTTATCCGATTAAAAACCTGATTGTTCAAATAGCACACCAGAATGGCAGAATCCTTTAACCATAAGTTACAAATGCTTTTGGACAAGCATTTTCCACGAGAGGTGGTGTGAATCCTACTAATGTATTGAAATTAACTTGCCAACCACATGGTCAACATCATGAGAAATTTTCTTAAAATATATTCCTTCATGAAAAACAGAATATATTTCCTTTAGTTACAATTGTTGGGGAAAAAATCAATTTTCCCACCCCAAATCAACCAAACGCCGCGGAAACACAAAACACAAATAATTGAACGAGAGAAAAACAAAGAATTTAACGTGGCTTCAGCTGACTGCTGATAACCACAGGAGAAGAACACTTTTATTGATAAGAAAAATAAATCACTCGTTACAATATTTTTCTCACCCTCACAACTTCTCCCCACACCAAGAAAGAACAACAAACATGTTTTCTTCCTTTCTATACTTACACAATATTTCTCTCTCTCTCCTCTCTTTTTCACCTTTTTCCTGTCACTTTCAATTGCCAAGTTCAATGTATATATAACCATAAATTATGCCAAAAACTTACCTAATCACAATTGAACTCTCTTAATTATTTTTCTTATATAATAGTACCAATAATATTCTTTTCCTTTTCTACTTGGTAATATATATAAAGAAAAATACTCATAATTTAACTTGACCACTTTTTTCCTTTTCTTGTCAAACAAGAATTATTTATTCCATAATTATTTTGGTCAATCCCAACAATCTCCACCTTAACCAAAAATTCTAATAAACATGAACAATATTCAAATATTCATGAAACGTCACATTTCGCTTTGATATCTTTGAACTGCTTTCTTCAACCTTCACCCCATTGGCCACAGATCCCATCTTGGCTACCTCACAAACTTTAGTAATAGTAGAAGACTCCACTCGGTGCGACTCCAATCTGACAGCTCCACCTAAAATTGTCTTCCCTATTAGCTCGTACAAATTACCAATCTTGTCACCTCTAATTATTGGCACATAATTTTTCTTCACAACCATCACACCACCTTTGGCAGAATATTCATAACCCAATGTGTCCAATGCTCCCAGCGATATTAAACTTCGCTTCAATCTTGGGACATGCAAAACACCTGTTATTCTTCTCACCACTCCATCAAACATTTTTACCTTCACAGTACCCGAACCCTTGACTCCAAGTTTTTGATTATCAGCAACAAAAACATGACGCTCAGCACATGGCTTATAGTTCTCAAACCAATCTCTATTTGGACACGTGATAAAAGCATCCAGAATCTAGAAACAAGTTACTAACTAGACTTTCATCATTAGTAACACATAAAACATCTCCAAGATCATAATTTTCCTCCACCACATTTGTAGAGTCTGAATTCTCTGTGATTTCTTTACTTTTCCTCTTCGAGTCAAGATGTTTTGTCAATTCTTCACAATCTCTTCTAACATGACCCTTCTTGTGACAGTAATAACATTCCACGTTTCTCCTTGGACGAGATTGAGAACGATCCCTTTGACCATAATTTCTTCCTCGCGATTCACCTCTACCATATCTATTATCAGAAGTAGTCAATAGAACCCGATCACCATTCACATTACCACTTGGCTTCTTCATGTTGGCTGTCTCTAACAAAGCAGTTGAAACCTCATTCACTGTCAAAGTAGATTTACCAACTAACAGCGTGGTCACCAGTGTCTCATATGGTTTAGGCAAGGAAGACAATAACATAATAGCCTTATCTTCGTCCTCAATTTTCACACCCACATTCAAGAACTCAGTCACACACTTATTAAACTTATTCAAGTGGTCCCTAACATCAATATCATCATCCATCTTCAACTCATATAATTGTTTCTTCAAATAAAACCTATTAGTTAGGGACTTAGACATATATAAATCTTCTAGCGTTTTCCATGACTTAGAAGCAGATTTCTCGTTCAAAACACTATACTTTACCTCAGGTGCAAGAGTTAATCTGATTGTACTGATTGTCTTCGCTTCTAGTTCTTCCCAATCTGCATCTTTCATCCCTTCTGGCATCTTACCCTGCAAAGCTTTGTAAAGTCCTTGTTGCACGAGAATATCTTCAATAGTACTTTTCCAAATATTGAAATTATTCTTCCCATCAAATCGCTCCACCTCAAACTTGGAACTTGTCATCATCTTCGCAATAATCCCAGAGTGTGAACCCTTAGCTCTGATACCACTTGTTGGGGGAAAAAATCAATTTTCCCACCCCAAATCAACCAAACGCAGCAGCGGAAACACAAAACACAAATAATTGGATAAGAGAGAAAAACAAAGAATTTAACGTGGCTTCAGTTAACTGTTGATAACCACAGGAGAAGAACACTTTTATTGATAAAAAAAATAAATCACTTGTTACAATATTTTTCTTACCCCTCACAACTTCTCCCTACACTAAGAAAGAACAACAAACATGTTTTCTTCCTTTCTATACTCACACAATATTTCTCTCTCTCTCCTCTATTTTTCACCTTTTTCACCTTTTTCACGTCACTTTCAATTGCCAAGTTCAATGTATATATAACCATAAATTATGCCAAAAACTTACCTAATCACAATTGAACTCTCTTAATTATTTTTCTTATATAATAATACCAATAATATTCTTTTCCTTTTCTACTTGGTAATATATATAAAGAAAAATACTCCTAATTTAACTTGATCACTTTTTTCCTTTTCTTGTCAAACAAGAATTCTTTATTCCATAATTATTTTGGTCAATCCCAACAACAATTTCACGATTTTTGTTTCTAGCTATCCTTAAGAGAGAGGAAAACCTCTTGAGACTGTGAATGTCTTTACATTAGGTGTACCTTGAGAAATGCAGTTTATAGGTATCAGTAGGATAATAGTCAAACTTACAAAATTTGATTCTTGTCTTTAGTGCACATTGTTGTTAACATGATAGAATTGCTTCTACTGGTGGAAGCCTTAAAAGTGAACGTGCTTCATAATATTCTTGTTCGCGTTATGTCACTGATCTATCCCAGATAATTGGTAATGAGATCAATGGGCTATATGTTTTACATGAGTATGCCCATCTTCGTCTGGATGTTGCATTCTTAAGATTTTAGATTATTACCCGATCCACATCTTGATGCAGTCTCCTGGCATGTGAAACTCTGCTAGTTTAGCATTTTCTGTGTAGTTCTTTAAATTTTGTCATCATTAAAAAATATGGAACTCAAACTTCTTAAATGATAAAAAATATTTCTGTATGTATAAATATTATTATATTTCTTTGATTGTTTAAGATATCTGCATGCCATCAGATTCCTGAAGACCCGGTCTCTGAATAATTTTGTGGGTTTGACGGGTTTGGACCTTGAAGAAGGATCACATTCTATGACTTGCTAAAACTAATGGCAAAGAGATTGTGATAGAAAAAGAGCTGTATCTACATCTGTATTTTTTTTTTCCCATAATGCTTTGTAAGGAGCTAAAAATTGCTTTTTGAACAGGAGTGTCTACAAGCTTTCTCATGTGAATAGTCTCTATCTTTGATCGGTGATATGGATTCTACCATTTATACATATATTTCTTGATTAAAATATTCAAACACGAACAGGCCAGTTATTAAAGTAGGTAAATTCTTGCACCATGATTATAGGTTGAAAGTTCTAGCTTTTACTTGGAGGAATAAACTCTCCTGTCCTGGAGTTTATCAGTGTCCTCGAAGGATTTAATCTGTGTATGTGAGCTAAGATGTAGCCACGACTATTACAGTGGCTTTTGCAAGGATTTTGTATTTGAATTAAATATCACATATTTTCTTTGGGTTCATGTAGTTTTAACAACCTTCGTGCATCACTAAACTAAATCTGGTTACAGATCTTAGATGGGACCCACAATTTCAATGACCTTGTTTGTGCACCCACAAAATTCAATATTCATGATTAAAAATTTCGAAGATGAATAGTTGTGTGCTAAAGGTTCAGTATAGTTCCAAGAAAGCTGCCACTTCTGGCACAGAAATTTCATGCAAATTATAATGTGTACTGTTATCTCCTTCCCTCGAGTGTTTTCATTAGTATATTTTTACTTCAAGCGAAGGTGCTCGTTTTTAAGATTATTCCACTTCTTTAACTAGTATCAGGATATTCTTTGGAGAGGCTGGATTTTCTCTGCTTGTTATGTGTTGGAGTCTAGTTTACTTCCACAAATTTTTAAATCTAGAGTTCCTTATTCGTTATTAATTGCTTGTTAATTCATTCAATATAACAGTTTGATATCTTTTTCAGTATTACTTGAAAACTGGAACCTGCAAATTTGGACCTACATGCAAGTTCCATCATCCTAGAGACAAAGCTGGAATTGCTGGAAGAGTTGCCTTGAATGTTTTGGGTTATCCACTTCGCCTGGTTTGGAATTTCTGTCAATTTTTGCTTAATTTTTTTTCTTAGAATGACACATTTTGATCAATGATTGCTTTTGTGCCTATCTTGCATATGCTTCATTTCACTTCACAATTGTGCAAAAAGCTTTAGAGCATGAAATCGGATAACATTATATCCAAGTCCATGCATATCAGAATGGTGATTCCCTTAAAATTATGAGATGTACATTGCTATTAATGCTGGTAAAGGTCACTAAGTCATTGAAAAATACTTGGAGAAAATTTGATGGAGGTAAACAAATATAGTTAGTTGATCTTATGATCTGCAATAAGAAGCAGCCATGAATACGTGCTATACAGGAACCTGATACTATGAAGATACACCTGCTTCCTTTTTTAAAGAATAGACATTTTTGAACTATTCTCTCCATTTTTAGCTGCTATTCCTTTTGGCTATCATTTGCCAAAGATTAGAAATAGTATTCAGTTGTTACTCTAGATAGTGCTTTCTTTACTGCTGTAGATCATGTAGGAATTTAAATCCCCTAATCATCATCAGTCTTTCATTGTTTAAGTTTCAAAATGTGGTATCTATTTAATTGAATTTTGCCTTTGTGCAGAATGAGGTTGAATGTACCTATTATTTGAGAACTGGACAATGCAAGTTTGGGAGCACTTGTAAATTCCACCACCCCCAGCCATCCAACGGAATGGTCTCTTTACATGGTTCTGTATATCCTCCTATCCATTCTCCAACAACTCCTGGTCAGCTATCATTTCCCTTCTCAAGAGCTTCTTTTGTTCCTAGTCCAAGGTGGCCAAGCCCTTCAAGTTATGCACCAGTGATTATGCCTCAGGGAGTGATATCAGTTCCGGGATGGAACCCATACAATGTAATCTTTCTGATGATTCTTTATTTTTGTATTGTTTCTTCTTTTTACATGAATTTGAAGGTACAGTAATTGGGACAGTCAAGTAAAATGAGCATATGGATTACAAAAATCAATCAGACTAGAACATGTTTATCGGGAAATAGTGAATATCAAGAAACAAAAAATCACGATGAAGCAAATTTATTCAGCTATTGGATTGACATCTTCAGCGACTTCTGCAGCCATTTTTGCGTCAGGAAGCATGCAGCACTGAGTGCTTCCCATGCAGAGATTGTACTCTTACTTTGGCAGAACAATTAAATATATAAAGCAAATATGTGATTGTATCCAAAACTTGAATTGTCCTGGGATCAGAGAAAGTGCAAGTTCTCTCCAGTTAGCCTGGAGTTTGAGTTGAGATAATAGAACAAATGCACTTTTATATAGGACAACAAAGGTCTACCAGATATTAAGAGTGATTCACGAGTGTCATTTGCAATGAAGAATTCTGGTGTCTTTGATTCAAAATGCGATAATATGGTGCAAAATGTTTGTGTCACTTTCACATCCTCTCTTGGCTCAATATATCCTGTATAATCTGTTACCATAATCCCTCAGGTGTAGTTGCTTATTATTCTTTAATGCATTAGTTGTCCACACATGTAGAGAGCACTGTTGCATTTTGAATTTAAATCAATTCATTTAGAAGTTATGAAATTATTTGAATTCTGAATGCGCCTAGGTGATGGTCTCTTTTCCAGGCTCAGCTGGTTTCTGTTTCATCTTCAGAAAGCCAACATCCAACAGCAGGAAATGGCCCACGTCAAGATGAAGCTGCCAGCATGGGATCTCAGTTTCGTTCTGGTTCTACACCTGTGGGGTATTATGCATTGCAGAGAGAGAACGAGTTTCCTGAGAGACCTGACCAGCCAGAATGCCAATTCTATATGAAAACCGGGGACTGCAAATTTGGTGCAGTCTGTAAATTTCATCATCCCAGAGACAGGCTTATCCCTGTTCCAGACTGTGTCTTAAGTTCAATTGGACTTCCTTTGAGGCCAGTAAGTAATTTTGGATGTTCTTAATCTACTTTACGCAATTTACCATAAGCCATCATCTTAAATCTTTCATGTTAGCTTTCAACTAATTCTCTTGAAAAGCTTGTTGCACACTTTCCATCCGAGATCTATGTAATTTCGTGGTTCTATTTGGTTTTAATAAGCACTGGTTTTGGGCATTGAAAACAATCATTTTTATCTGTGAACAATCTTAGCAGCATATTTGGCACTTTAGCCAGCTCTTATAGTTAGATGCCAGAAATATCCTTGGTGCACTCATCATACTTGCTAGTTTGGCATGTCATCCTCCTTTTTGCTTCTTGGAGTACTCATTATCTTGCTTCACTTTATTTGAGTGCACCATTGTTCTTATCTTTGCGTGTCTAATTTATTGCAAAAGTTTGGCTAAGGGTGAGGCATATTGAAAAAAAAGTGGACATACCAAGGTGATTCTCAGATACTCATGAATAGAAAGATAATGATAAAATTGAAAAGGTGGCATAGTGGTTGATATCCCTGCTGGTGCAAGGTCTAATAGGTCAGTTCAGCCTTACCCTCAGTAGAGAAGATGAAACTGTGTTTTGGAACTTGTAAACCGAGGTCTAAAGGAATACCCTTACTCTTTCCATGGCTCACTCCAACATAGTAACAAGATTGGGAGGATTTATTGTCAACTAATGACCATTATCTAGAAACAAAAGAAAATAAATAAAGTAGACCGTGTCATATCTTAAAAGAACAATTTCATTCCCTCACACACGCTTGACTTTTGTTCTCCCCATCTCATAGTGCTTTAGTTAAATGTTACTGTTTTTAAATCCTTCGTGAAGTTAATTTACCTCAACTGTGTGCTTCTCTATAATCTTAATACATAATATCCCTTCTGCAGAAGGGAAATTCTTTTCTGCTATGATGAGTCGAAACAGCAGATGTCCCATTACAAATGCTGAGCGTTTGATACAGAAGATATTTTACACCAAAGAGAAATTTGTGCTATATCTTGTTAAAGATCCCTTATCAACCATGAAAATAACATATTTTTATTTTGTATAAAGTTCAATATATAGTTTCTATACAAACTTTTAAATGTTTTGATCTTCTCTTCAATGCTGTTTTTAGGATGAAGGTTATTTTTGCATTATAGATCTATTATTCTGAATTCCTCAAGATTTTCTGCCATGATTGTTTAGCCTTTTAAAAAATCTCAGAAGCTCAACTTTTAGTTTCAAGTTTTCATTTGATCTCCTGGAGTTCATAATGATCTTTGGACACTATAGTTAGGATAATGAAGCCACCTAGTTAAGAAATTTTTGTTTCTTTGCTCTAGCTGAAGTCTTGACATGGTTTACTCCATATTTCTCCATATTACATGTACAGACAGGTATTGATGGCTGGTTTACTCCATATTTCTCCATATTACATGTACAGACAGGTATTGATGGCTGTAATCCACATACTGTTCTGGTGTTCTTTGTCCACCTCATTTAGGTTTAAATTTCTGTTTTCTCGTGCTTTTATCTCATCTTCCCATTAAAGTCAAGGAGTCAAGGATGGGGATCTTCATTTTTTTTGTGGGGGGAGGGGGAATGGAAATTATGGAATGATGCGGCCTGACAAGAGCTAAAGGAAATAGCCTCTGATTGGATGGTATTCTGAGTAGTTTCGTCGGTATAGTCATTTGTGGTCGAATTTATGAAGTTATGGAATGAAAAAATTTGATCGTATATTTTTGTGGATGCATGATTATCAGTGGCTTTTTCCATTTAGAATATTTGATTATTAAGCTTCAGCAGGCAGTTGTAAAGATGTGGTTCAACATTTTGTAGACGTATCACATCTTTGGCACATAGTTTGACATTATTTGAATGATATCGTAAAAAGGATGAAAGACAAGTGGAAGAAGATTAAAGAGGAAAGAATAAGAGGGATGGAGAAAGAGAGACGTGTTAGCTGTTAGTTGTTACTATAGTCTATAGCTAACCTTTCCTGTACGAAGTTATTTCAAAGATATCAACTGAGGATTTCTTTTTCACTTCTTTCCTTGTTGGTTTTAGGGAGAGCCTCTGTGCCAATTTTATTCTCGATATGGAATCTGCAAGTTTGGTCCAAGTTGCAAGTTTGACCACCCGATGAGGGTTTACACGTACAATCTTGCTGCATCATCATCAGGCGATGCTCCAGAAGTTCGTCGTTTTTTGGCTTCATCATCAGGAACTGGTGTATCAAGTTTGTCAGGGAAAGGGCTTGTGGAAGCAGGCTCTACAAATAGAAGGAGACTATCTTAGTCTGAAGAAAGACAGATACCCTCTGATGATGATTAACATTGACTCAGAATGATAAACTGATTCTCCAAACACTAGCTTCAATCTTTGGAGAATATAAATATCAGTTCTTGTACATTCATTCCCATGGGTGGAGATTTATAGAATTCAATTTGAAGGGAAATTTTAGCACTTCACTGCATTGTATAAATCTGCTAACAGCAATTCACATTTGGTGAAGCTAGTGGTGAAGATTTCGTCAATCATACAGCTATGTGCTCTCATCGCTCTTAGCCTGAAGTTTCCGACAATTTTGATTTTTTTTTTTCATTACTTGTAATTTGTTTGGATTCGAATTTTAGCACTTAAAAAAAGAGTGTACAATCTCTATTATCTATTCTCCAATTTCATATTTTGTTGTTTATTTAAGCTATTTATGTAACAATTAGCACATCATTATAGTAAGATTCGAGAACGAGAATGGGGAGCAAATCGATTTGCCAAAGTAGTCCAGACTTGGCGAGAGGTAGTCAGTCCATAAACTGTAGACAAGACTTTCTCAGATAATGTGGCATTCAACCATGCCAAGATAAATTGATCCTTTTTCTGCCATAATAAATAGGCAGGATTGAGATCAGATGTTGTTTTCCCAGTATCATCAACAACAAACTGAGAAGGGCACATATCTGAGCCATCAACAATGCTCAAGAGATCATAGCTACGCAGTACTGGAATAAATTGAGTAGTCCAGTTGAGATAGTTGGTTTCATTCAGTTTGACAGAGACGAAAGGTGTAATGTTGGGAATAACAAAGGTAGTAGAGGATGCACTTGAAGAATCCATAAGGATCGAGTGGGATAAGTGTTCGCGTGAAACCCGCAAGCGTACGGGATCGTTGTACAAGTAATAAGATTTGTGAGTTAAGAGTATCGTTCCCACGAGGAATAAGGTCTAATATGTAGTTTAATAGCTGTTATTAAATTCGAATTGTGGTCATATCAAAATAGATGGTTTGTATGATTTCTATACTAATCCTAAACTAACAAAACAAATAAAGTATTTATATAATACGTGAATGTTTGTATTGGAATCATGAATCCCCCTATTTCCATTTATTTCAATTCTCAATAATTAATCTAGTACATTCATGCATTTTTGACAATCGATAAAGCTAATATATTAAATGTTCTTTCCCAAGATACACCAACCTATGACTAACACGAGACAATCCTATTCCTAATCCGAATTCATATGAAAGTCATGCATTTGGTTTAGATTATCAATAAGATTGCATGCGTGAAAGAGATTATTCTTAATTTTAACTACACATGTTGATTTTACCGCGTTCTAGACTTATTGTGAGTATTCCTACAATACAACAAGCAACTAACTACTTAATTGGTGATCAAGCAATAAGTAGTGCAATGGGTATGTAAAATCAATCAACAATAACACAAAAATCCTAAATTGATATCTTGAATTAAAATAAATGAAAATAGGGTTCAAACATTCATCCAATACAATGAAAAACTAGCCTAACATATTTAAAATTAAATTACAAAGAAACAATTGGAAAATCATCACCCGGAAAGAAGAAATAATGAAGAATTGGAAATTTTCCACGTTCTTGATATGAATCTTGAATCCGGATGAAAAATCTTCAATATCCTATGCAATTCGCCTTGATTCCACGTTGTTGGTCATGTTCTTCGCCTCCAAAATATGTATAATATAGAGATCTTTAGGTCTAGAGAGGTTCTTCCTTATGTGTATCCCACGTTTTCTATTTATAAGAGCCAGAAAATAGGTCAAAATCTCGTTCAATTTGGTTTCCAAAAGAGTTTGAATCGCGAAAGGAAACTAAAGATTCTTCTACGGAAAAAGCCTATGCGCGCGCACCGTTATAAGTGTTGCCCGCGCGCCGTAGAACCAACTGACTCTCGGGTTAGGGAAAATAAGGTCGTGCGCGCGCGCCATGAATTGCCTGCGCGCGCGCGCAGATTTGTCTCTGAACAGCTTCCGGTATTTTGATCATAACTTTCTCTACACATCCGATTGAGCTGATTCAAGTTGCGTTAGAAAGCTAATTCAAATATCTACAATTCTTATAGAAATATAAATTTTCCAATTCGAAATATTTCTATGCCAAAATTGCGTCTCAATGTGAGCCTGAAAATCCGAAGCATAACTTTTTCGGCCGGAAGTTGATATGTGATAATACTTGGACTATATTTCATTCCTTTGGCTTCTTTCCTCATCCAATTGATGTCTAGCACTCTCAAATATTCATCGCGAGGTTCGACGTAACTTTTGAATATTTTCATTTCAGCCCCCGAACTTTATATTTGATACAATGGACCCTTTTTCTGCTATCTTTGCATTCTTTTCTTCAATTCTTCATCAAACATTGAGTTTTACCTATGCAATAAAATATAACACAAATTAAGCAGTATTTTATCCAAAGAACAGTAAAATATCATCATTTAGGACCTCGAATAAGTGTAGAAACTACACTTATCAATAAGCCAAAGGCTCTGACTATTTATTAACTGCTAAAAACTGTTCTGATCAACTTGCAGCAGTTGGGAAATCTGTTGATGAAGAAGATCTGATCTCATATATAGTGGGAGGTCTAAATCCTACTTATCATCCATTTATCACCTCATTGAACTTTGCAATCCGTAACACCACTATCAGCTTTGATGATTTTCAAGCTGAATTACTTAATTATGAACAACTCCTTGAGGCACAACCCAAACCTTTTGCAGCAGACAGTAGTGTTGCCTTCTTCACACAGAGGCCAAAACAGCAGCAGTACCATAAGAAGAAAAATTTCCAGCAGCAAAACTATTCTCAACAACAAGTTAAGTCTCCCACCAATTCCTTCATACCGTCTACTCAGCAAGGTTCAAAGTTCTCTACCAATCCTAAAATATTTTCTACAAATCGACAACCTTGTCAGATTTGTGGGAAAACTAGTCACCAGGCCCTTGATTGTTATCAGAGGATGAATTTTCCTACCAAGGTCGTCATCCTCCCTCTCAGCTTGCAGCATTAGCAGCACAGTCACATACCTCTCAGGAGGTTGAACATCCATGGTATTTGGACAGTGGTGCCACCAACCACATCACATCTGATCTTGACAACTTAACTCTTCAACAGCAGCCATATAAAGGTGCAGAAATGGTGAAAGTGGGTAATGGAGGAGGTTTGCATATCACTCATACTGGTTCTTCATTGCTTTCGTCTTCAAACTCACAATTTCAACTTAACAATATCTTAAGATGTCCCAATGCTTCCTCTAACTTATTATCAATTCAAAATTTTTGCAAAGACAACAACTGTTATTTTATTCTCACTGCCTCTTCCTTTATGATCAAGGATTTGCAGACCAAGGAGACACTCCTCCAAGGGCCGAGTGATGCAGGCTTGTACCCCATTCATTTACAGCATCTTGAGTTCAATAAGTCATCACCAACGCATGTTTCTCCTCCCTCCTTCACTGCATCGCTAGGAGTTAAAGCACCAATCCAAATCTGGCACTTAAGATTGGGCCATCCCTCTGAGTCTACTCTTCATCAATTAGTCGTTAATTCTATGCTCTCTATTTCTGGTTCTTCTAAAGTTAATCAACTTTGTGAATCTTGTCAACTGGCCAAGAGTCACAAACTTCCATTTAGTAAGTCAAACACTAGGTCTACATCTCCTTTGGAATTAATCCATTCAGATTTATGGACCTCACCAGTGTCTTCTGTCAGTGGGTGCAAATTCTATGTAATTTTCGTTGATGATTTCTCCCGCTTTGCATGGCTATTTCCTTTGCATCACAAATCTGATGTTGCTATGCATTTTATTAAGTTTAAATGTTTGGTTGAAAATCTATTTTCCTGTAAAATAAAACAACTACAAACTGATAATGGGGGGGTGAATATACATCAACCGTATTCAAAAAATTCCTTGAATCACATGGTATCCTCCATCGCCTAACCTGCCCATATACTTCTGAACAAAATGGGATCTCTGAAAGAAAGCACCGACATATCACTGAGACTGGCCTATCCCTTCTTGCACAATCCAAACTCCCATCCCAATATTGGGTTGATGCTTTTTTAACAGCCACTTATCTTACCAATACTTCTCCATATTTTAAATTATTCAATAAGCAACCAGATTACTCCCTCCTTAAAACTTTTGGCTGCACTTGTTACCCTCTTCTACGCCCATACACTTCTCATAAACTTCATTATCGTAGTAAAAAGTGTATTTTCCTCGGGTACAGTGCTAATCAAAAGGGCTACCGTTGCTTAGATCCTCATACTAATCGAGTCTACATCTCACGACATGTGGTGTTTGATGAATTGACCTTTGCTGCACAAGTTTCACATGTATTTCCTCGGCCTACAGAGGGTGTGACTCCAGGTGCTACATCAGTTTTGTCTCCACCAATCCTTGGTGCCCCCATTGATCTTTCTATTTCCCCATATATTTCTAATCCAATTCCACATCAGGCTCCTTACTATCAATCTCCTATAGTGGACACAACTGAATCTGAAGCACCTGTTAATAACCATCCTCTTGAGCATTGTTCTGCCTCATCACCTGTTTCCTTGACTCCTTCCAGTTCTCCTGTAATCTCTCCCTCAGAATCTGTACCCCCCTACCTTCCCGTATGATCACAAGGTCACAAACAAACTCCTTAAAACCAAAGCAGTTTCCTGACTACAAAACCTTTTATTCTACTAAACATCCCCTTCAAGCCCTCTCGACGGTCACCCTTCCTTTAGAACCTACAACTTACTCTCAAGCAGTGAAGGATCAGAACTGGTGTGAAGCTATGCAAGCTGAATTCAATGCTCTCTTAACCAATAAAACTTGGACTTTATGTCCACGACCTGCATCCAAGAAAGTTGTGAGGAACAAATGGGTATTTAAACTCAAACAAAAATCTGATGGCTCCATTGACAGGTACAAGGCACGGCTTGTAGCGAAAGGTTTCGATCAAGAACTTGGCATTGACTTCAATGAGACATTTAGTCCAGTCATCAAGCCTGCAACAATTCGACTTGTCCTAGCTCTTGCTGTGCATCATGACTGGTCCATCAGACAACTGGATATTTCTAATGCCTTTCTTCATGGATTTCTTGAAGATGATGTTTTTATGGAACAACCTAAGGGCTTTGAAGACCCTCAGCATCCAGATTATGTCTGTAAACTCCATAAATCACTATATGGATTAAAACAAGCCCCTCGGGCCTGGTTCATGCGTCTCTCACATGCCTTATTGGAGCTTGGATTTGTTGGATCCAGTGTTGACACATCTTTGTTTACTTTTCATCATCATAATATATGCATTCATGTTCTTATTTACGTGGATGACATAATACTCACTAGTAATTCTTCTACTGCCATCTCTCAACTTATTTCTAGTTTGAGCCGTGAATTTGCAGTCAAAGATCTTGGTGAACTCTCATTTTTCTTGGGCATTCAGGTCACTCACATTACTGATGGTCTTCATCTTCATCAGGGAGAATATGTGATCATCTAACGAAAATATTTGGATTTTTTTAGAGCTTTTTCAAAATGAAATGCCTAATTGTCCCAGAGCGTAGAGAAAAACATGTTGATCGTAAAAATTGTAACAAAAATGTATAGTGCAGAAACTTAAAAATCGAAAGAACACAAGAATTGTTCTGCCCTAAAAGTGCCCAAATGTTCAGTCGTGAGACATAATCATCCGTTGAGCATTTGTAAAGAGAACCAAGAAACAATATAAAATATATGAAGAAAATTTCTTCAAAGTTCTCTTTGTATTTACAAGTTAGTAACCAAAATACTCGTAATCTTACAAAGATCGTACAAAACAACCATTGTTTGAAGATTTGAAAAGTATTAGATTTTTGTGTCAAAAGAAAAGTTCATTTTTTCCTTGAAAAACCATCTACTATTAATAGATAGAACCTAAATCTACTTAAAATATTTACAGAAGCTAAACTCTATAGGTCAGCATGTAAATAGTTCAAAATAGAAGTGAATTTATGAATTCTAGTTTTAAAAGGCAATCTTTTCTGTTTTCCAATTACACAATCTCCACAAAAATCTAACTTTTCAATGTTATCATTTCCAAAACATCCAAGTTTATTTAAAATGATTAGTCCCTTTTCAGAAATGTGATCAAGTCTTTTATGCTAGATTAAAGACTTATTAGAAGTAGAATTTACAGCTACAGAGCTATGACCTATTATAGGTTCAGCATAAAACAATGTAAATTCCATTTATCTTAGGAAATGAGATAAGATCTTTGTTATCATAATTCAGTTTTATGAGACCTTTATGAATCGATATATTGTATTTGTCATCTAATTCTCCCAAAGAAATTAGATTTCTTTTAAGTTCAGGCACATATCTAGTATTATTCAACTCAAGTATGTAATTTTTATTTAGCAACAATTTTAATTTCTCAATTCTCTTAATCTCATGTTATTTCCCCTCTGAATTTGTCCTGAGACTGACAAATTCATGAAACCATTCTTTAATGAAACACTCGTGGAAAGTGTAGCCAAAATCAAGAATCCATTCTTTTGGGTCTCTTTTGGTTGTACGGACAAGGAAGACATCCTAAATATTAGGATCATTCTTGCAAGCAATAGTTGTAGAGCCATCAGAATTGTTTCTTTCTTTCATGTCAGAAATTTTCTTGAAACAATCTTTTATTAAGTGTCATGTTTTTCCACACTAATAGCATTTCCTGACTTGATTATTAGATTTCACTTGATTCTTATTTTTATCTTTGAATCTAAGATTTTGGGAGGTTTTCCTTTCTTGTAAGAATTGAAATTACACAAGTTTTTCTTCTTATTTCGGTGAACTTGTTCTTTTATATGCTATTCTTTACTAATTTTAGAATATTTGAACTCGGATTTTAGTTCAAGTTCTTTGTTCCTCAAAGTAGAGGTTATGATATCAACAATAAGATCTTCTCTTCCATTTTCCAAGGCATTTCCGATGTCCCTATATTTATCACTTAGTGAATTCAACAGGGCAACAACTAGTTGATCATCAGAAAGTTTTTCATCACAGTTAGCTAAATTTTGAATTAATTTTGTGTATTTGTCAATATTTTCTGCTAGGCTGTAGGAAGAGTCAAACCTAATGTTATAAAACTGCCTTAGGAGGTAGCACTTATTTGACATGCTTCTAGTTAGGTAAAGAGTTCCTAACTTAGCCCATAAGGTCACAGCAGTAGATTTTTTTACCAACTTTCCTAATCACACTATCAGACAAGTGGAGAAAGATAGAACTCCATGCAACCTCATCTAGTTCTTGTCTCCTATAGCCTATAGCACTAATCTCAACCACCCAAGACCTATCATGGGCAGCAGCACATCTTTGTTGCAACAACGAAGCTCTCATTTTCTGGTATTAGAGATTGAAGTCTCCAGCAACATTCCATATCTCAACTTCAAATTTATGTGGACGGGATATATTGACAAACATAATCACAAAATTACAATTATACAGCACACAGAGTATTTTTTATTCAAACAGGTAAATTGAATTACAGAAAGTGAATTTCAGAATAAGCAGGTGTGAAGATTTGTGCCTACTTATCATGCAACTAATTCAGTCATAGGTATTGCAGTTAACAAGTATGATTGTCAATTTGAAAAGGTCTAAGGAGTAATAACCTTTGGTTCTACTATTTCCCCATATTCTCATATCACCGCACGAGATCTTGGACAAAGGAAAGTAATGGTAGATTACCTATCTTAATAATTAGTTTCAGAATTAACAAAAACAAATAACAAAAAAAGGGGAGACTTTAGAAAATACTAGAGTTTAAAATCTCAAAATTTCAGAATGAAGGGAACAATTAGAAAATACCAGAATTGAACCAAGAATCCTTGAGTACACGAAACCAACGAGTCATAATGACTCAGTAAAACTTAGTAGTGAGTCAATAACTTAGTAGAAATTAGAGTGAGTCACCTCAACTCGCCAACACTCAATACGTGTTATAAGAACTACCAAGACTCATTAGTGAATCGGACTAAAATAGCCAGAACTCAGTGTAAACAACGGATCTAACAGAATCATGAGTGAGTTAAAAGGTTTTTGAAGAACAGTGAGTTAAAACAAATTTTAACCTCAAGAACATTGAACGATCTCAAAAGATCTTACAGATCTAACCCAGAAAAATACCACATAATCACTAAGAGATCCAACCAAAGGTTGAATCGATGGTAGATCAACAAAAACCTTTTTTAGAAAACAATTTCTTATGCAAAACTTTAAGAAACTTCCACATCTGTAACTTTATATAATTTTTGAAAAACTAGTTTTTTCAAAAAAAAAAAAAAACACACTTCAAGCCAAATCCTTTGATGTGGCTCTGATACCACTTGTAAGTTCTAGAAAGTTGAGAAAAACTTGTTGATCATAAAAATTGTAACAAAAATGTTAAGTGTAGAAACTTAAACATAGCAAGAACACAAGAATTGTTCTGCCCTAAAAGGGCCCGAATGTTCAATCGTGAGACCTAATCACCCGTTGAGTATTTACCAAGAGATATTGCTCTAGATCTATTAATTTCAACCAAGAAACAGTACAAAATGTAGATTTCTTCAAAGTTCTCTCTTGCCTCTTTATTTACAAATCAGTAACTAAAATACTCATAATCTCACAAAGATTAAACACGAAGATCACATTTACAGATTTTTAGAGAAACCATAGCTCACTTAGAGAGAAAAGGACTATCCACAATGCAGGAGACGGAAGAGCATGTATAAGTATCAATCCAAACCAACAAGAGTAATGTTATTTATCCCCACTGAAATTACAACCAAAGTCTAGGTGACGTTAATGCGTGATTAAATGATTTGTGAAATAAATAAGTAATTTAATTTCACCTTTCATTTAGAGCCACTTATATTTGGGTTGTAACCTCGGTGGGGATGAATCATTATTCTACCAACCAACACAATCCAAGGTCAAGAGTAAGCCACGTGGACGGCATATCAAAACCCTTAAAATCATAGGCAAAGTCGTGTAAACTGGAAACATGTTTGGGAACAATACATATCTAAGGTTTTTACTTTACACCATTTCAAAAGTACAAAAACAAGTTCCAAATTTCAAAAATAAGGTTTTTTTTTTTAATTTTTAATTATGAAATAATAAATCATTAAATCAATTTATTATTAAATATTTAAATCTAATATAATATAATTACCCCACCCCCATCGCACCCCACCCCATCCCTACCGCTCCGGGAACTATTCCGGCGACCTTTCCGGTCACAACTCTTCTCCGGCGACTGCTCCAACTCCGACGAAATATATTAAGGTCACAGATCTATAAAATTTGGTCACAATTCAAAAAATTTAAGGTCACAATTCAAGAATTTCACATGTTACACTTTGTTCATCAGTCATAACTTAAAAACTTAAAACTCACAATCTGTTAATCGGTCACAGATCACAAAATTTATAAATCACATTACTTATTTTATGGTCACAAACATCACATTAATTGAATATAAATTATATTTAGGTCACAATTTATCAAATTATTGGTCACAAATTAATATTTTTTAGGTCATATGGCATGTATTGATCACAAATTATCTAATTCATTAGTCACATATTGTTTATTGGTCACAAACAACCAATCATTTGTGACCACCCCTTCGTCACTGCCTCCATCAACGGCATCACCAAACGCAGCCCAATAGCAGCATCAGCATCTTAAACCCAACGCCACACCCAATCAACGACCTGTAGCGAACGGTGGTGTCAGACACACCCGCAACCGCATCCCACAACTCCACTAAAAACAGATCACACCTCCACCACCGCTGCACCCACGTCCAACAACACCATTCGGCAGAAACCTCCCACAGATCTGCAACCATCGGCAAAAATCAGCCATTCAACCATAACAAAAATCCATAAAATCAAACTCGAAAACAAAAGGAAAGGAAAATAACATATCTGCTCCGCTTCGAGCAAGAGGACAGAAAATCGCATTGCTTCGAGCGCCGGAGAGATGACAGAAACGTACCTCTTCGAGCGCCGCTTCGAGTTTTGACATGTAAGATATACAGTGACGGTGGAGGCGGCAGGCGGTGGTGGTTACTGTGTTGCCGTGTGTGAAGAGAGGGGAGAAGGCGTCGCCGACCGTCATCGCCGGAGATGGAGGAGAGAAAACGGCGATGGGGAGGAGAGTGGATTGAGAACGGGATGGGTTATGAATTTAGGTTTGATTTTGTGATTAAATAATTAATTGGGATGAAATTTAATAATTAATTAATTACTATTTAATTTAATATAAAAAACCTGATTTTTGAAAATTTAAACTAGTAATATGATTTGTGAAAATGGATATCTAAACCTAGGACTAGGTGTAATTTCCTCAACAGGTTTTAACCAAATGGATCTTAACCCAGTTTTAGAAATAAGGCCGCCCAAGAAGAATGCGCAGCCCAACAGGCCCAGTAAAAATAATGAGGCAGCCCAAACATTTTAACACCTATTACATTTCTGCCTTTGGTAAAATGAAGGAAGAGTTAAAAGTTGTTTTTCCTAAACTATGAAGGTATTTTTTTCAATTGTACATCACTTTTGACAGCATTGAAGTTGGCATGATTTGATTGGTAAAAAAACAAATTATTTTTTTAAATTATCCAAAACCGTGTTGTCACGTGGCATGATGTCAAAAGTGATATACATGTAGCATGACTCAAATTTGAAATATGGAGACTTAGTTTCACCGGAATTTTTCTTATGTTCTTGAAAATTTAATTGTGGTGTTCAATTTTTATGATTATACATAGATTTTCAACAACGTTACTCTAGTTTAGGATGTTCTAAATTATAAAATGAGATCACTTTGCCACATTTTTCGTAATTGCATAATGATATTGTTTTCATTGACGATGATAAAGTTTGTGTTAATATCATTATTAAATATTTCTTTAGTCTTCGTATTCTCCCTTATTCAAAGTGGTGTCGCGGTACAAAATAAATTTAAACATGTTTTGTGTCGTTTACCAATAATCTTTATTCTTCTTGCAATGTTTGATTCCCGTTTCAAGATATGCGGAGTGTGAACATTGTTTTGAATTATTCAAAACAATTTAAGGTCTCGTTTATCTCCCATTATTTCAAAATATTGTTTGCTACAGTCAGATTCTCCATTACACATTCACCCAATAAAATATTTTACACACAAATCAATAAATTTACTTTAAATTTTAATCACACGTTTTCCAAAAAATACTTTTCATTACTCAATTTCTTCTACAATAATGGGAGAAATGTACATGTAGCACAACCCTATTTACTTCAATCGTTACATGCACAACAATTCCGCTATCTAGTATTTGTCCAGTATGTGTCATGATTTGTACAAATCACCCACTAATTTATCAATACTCCCAAGATGTTAAGGCTTTGATGAAAAATTATAATTTTGAATCTAGATTTATCGAGTGACAGTGATAATATTAGAGCTGTAAATGGATCGGATATGGATCGAATCTGCCTATATCCGATCCGATAATCCAACGGATATTTGATTGTTAAATTCATATCCGTTTTGCTATGTTATCGAATATTCAATCCGATAATCTGATCCGAAATTAAAGAAATCAGGAAAAAAAAATAATGTTGGAATCAATTTTTTTTTTCCCAAATTTTCCAATTCTTAAACGGAGTTAATAATTATAAATTTTTAAATTTTTTTTTTATGTTTTGGATTTGATGAATTTTTTATTCAAAATTTATTTATTTTCTCATTTATTTATTGTAGTCACAAACAACACGCCATAAAAATATTTTATCGACTCAATTATTTATAACAAATTGGATCGGATTGATCTATATTCATATTTGATCCATTTAGTTAACGGATTATCAGATTCGAATTCGGATCTTGATCGGATTATTGAACTGAGAACCTGAATCCATCTCCCATTAATTTCATCGAATTTAGATCGGATTCGGATTAAAATCAAATTCATTGACAACCCTAGGTAATATTGCAGTTCGAATAGAAACGCATGCTTTTGTACTCCAATGACTTGACAATGTGACCTTCCAGTCCTTCCGCAAGTATTTATGTACTGCAACTGTACACAGAGGAGGTAAGTTTTTATTTCATTTGTACAATATTTTTGGGTTTATTTATTGAAAAATTATACGTGAAATAATAATTCGTATACTATTTTAACTCCATTTACATATCATATAGTTGATCACAAGCCAGAATAAAGGAATTGCAGCTTCAATTAAAATTGTTATTTCAATTAAAATGTATACAAATTTTCAACTACATCACATTTTCGAAAATATATATATATAAAGCATTGTCTTTTTAATTTTAGCATGGCAACGAGCCCCACCAACAGGTAAGTTGGTAGGGCTAGCCGAGTCGAATTTTTTTGAACAAGCTAGCCCATGCTAAGCTAGCCCTGAGCCAGCTCATGTGGTGGGTGCACATTAACACTCCTACGGTCCTACCCGAGTGGCAGCCAACCTCACTGCCATCTCCACCTCCACCACAAAATATAAGTAAAATGAAAAGAAAACAAATCAAGTCCGTTTAACATGACTAAGTTCTTGTAATCATGCTGCACGTACAACATTGGTTGACAACGTCCTGTTTGATATCATCGTATCCATCCATTTTAAAAAACTGTTTTTTACATTACATGATAGGATTTTGACAACACATGGTTGTCAACCATTGTTGTCAACCAATGTTGTACAGTTAGATTTACTCAAGTTCTTATCAGCAAACTAGTCGCATTTCCTCCGACAGTCTCAAGGACAAAATACGTAAAACGATAAATACACGACTGCTATATATACCACACCACCAGCAAAAAAACAATTAATAACTTTTCTCTCCTCAAAATAACAAGAAAAAAACGTCAAAACACTAACGTGGAATTAATCAGTTCTTCACTACCCGGACAGTGTATGCCCCAAGGTAAAAGATGTATCTACTATCTTGAGATCAATCTACAACCACAAACACGAAAACAATCCATACATTTGAAAGTAGTTTTCCGCAATTCCTTTGCAGCCCACTGCATTCGTACTCTAGTATGGCCACCAGTCTGGGCCACCAGGCTTCTTCACTAGGATCCGATTATATTCAGGTCTTGAGGTCTGCAGGAAAGTTCATAAATATCTATATAAACTCTCGTACACAATACTAAATTACAAATCGAAGCAGGGGAATGCAAGACAAACAAACACAAGAAAACAAAATATAGGTGCACCTCAGATTCTCAGAAAGCAAGAATTCCAGCTGATGAAATTCTGGCTATAAGCATATTGATTAATTAAATGATATATGGTCCAATTCAGCAAAAAGCTCCCTCAACAGGTTATCATATATAAAAAGAAATGAATGCAACATATGACCTTTCTCATGCTTACATAATACTGAAATCCATTTCTAGCCAACCCGAAAAAAAAAAAAAAAAGTTAATTTATCAAATTAGATTATCATTACCTTTCCCAATATGTTATCCAGATGTTCAACCTTTGATTTCGAAGCTCAATAAATTTCCGTGCAAAACTTTTAAAAGCATAAGTATAGAGGTCACAGTTTACATTTATAAATTAAGAATTTAAGAGAGAGCACCGTAGACTCTATACCAACCTTAATTCATAAAACTGATAATGCTTGGATGTACAGATATACAACTTCCTAAGAGAAAACAATCTGTTGCAAAAATCTGACTTTCAAAATTTTTAAAAAGAAAACTGTACAATACAAGCTATCATGCTACACTATGATTGACCTCATAAATTGAGGTCAAGGGACACGCTAAAGATTACTTCTTTATCCATTCTTCAGAACAAAATCAGAAAAACGGACTAAGGTTTCCTGCACTTGTCAATCTATTTGAAAATTTTGAAATCTCAAACATACACGAGGACATGTCCTACATTTCTTGTCAATTATTATTGCAGTCATCAATTTGATAAGCACCTAATGACTGAAACCTTAATCAAAATTCTAATTGTTTTGATCATTTCCTATATCTATCTTGGATGAAATATTCTCATCTTTTTAATAAAATTTGGAACATGATTGAACTAGTTTACATGAATCAGCATTGAGGTTGCCGTCCACTATTGAAATTCCGTGAAAAAAGCCTTAAAATTCAATTTTTAAATGATGCAAAGTTACTTTATATCAATGGGGCATAAAAATGGAGTAATGTGTCATTGTTTACTGTATTTATACCTCTGAGAGATCAAAAAAAAGAAATTAATTAAGCAAATTGCTAGAGAATTTAAATATTTAAACGTTTATTCTCAAAATTACACCAACTGGCAATAAACCTAATCAACGGCAATCTATACTGCTCTATCATGCTGTATGTACATTCGGGTTAACACCCCGAATAACACCTCCCTACATAGGGTAGAACCCGCGTGTCAATCCCGATGTACAAATAGCATTTATAATACTCTATATGCAAGTACGATAACATGCTTATTTTCAATTGAATAACAGTCAACTGCTGATTGATGCAAATATTCTACTGGTTATCTCAAAAACGAAAATAGTCCATAACCAAATAATAATCAATGAGAATTCTAAATAATAGTGATAAATTATAGAATTAAAATGAAAAATAAAATATAAAATTGACCAGGGGCCAAACCAGATCTTTGAAAATGAGGAAAGCGATGAAGAAGAAGAGTACGAATAGGATCTCGAATTCCGCTAAACGGACGAATGCAAACACCGAGTTCACAGCCCGAGTTACCAAACCCATCGATTCTGGCTCGTCATCCCTTCTTCGCCGGGCCCCCACTGCTCCCACAGTTCTCTTCCTCATTTTTTTTTTTATTAATATCACCAAAAGTGATTGTTAATTTCTCCGCTCCCTTGGAATCCGCTTTTAGAATCAATCGGTAAAGAATACCGGATTTAATTGGAATCGAAATTGGGAATGAGAGAGATCAGATCACCCTTCAAATGTTAATTTCGATGAACGAACGATCAAAGTTGAATCAGATATATTGGGGATTTCTTCTTTTGACTTTGACCAAAACTACGACGGCGCATGTAATTAGTTTTAGAATTGGCGACAAAATCCCTATTGTTTGCCTTTATTACAAAAATCGTCCCCGTTATTTTAAGGGAAAATTGCAGCCGCGGTAAACCTTTCACATTTTTGCACTTTGTCCAAACCTTTGATTTGTGCCACTCTTGATACCAAACCTTTAAACAATTAGCACATGAAGTCCAAATTGACAGAAACCATTAGTTTGACCGTCATTTGATCAAAAAATTAAAAATTTGACAAATTGTTGACTAATTCTCAAATGACAAAATGATAATTTTTCCCTTTTTTCATATTAAAAAAAAAACTAAAATAAAAAACCAAAACCCATGTCATCTTCTCCAACCACCCCCACCCCACCCCACCCAACCCAACCCAACCCAACCCATGGAACATGGTGCTCTGCAACAACGGCAAATGGTGAACATTTCTACTAAAGAAGGGAGAGGGGAGCCTCTACCGCGGTTAGGTTCCCTCGCTACTATTGCTAAGAAATATATTGATCTCAATTCACATATATTTAGAAAGTTTAGGGACCAAATTGAAATTCAAAAGTTAACTCGTTTAGAATACTAAGACCCAAAGTAGCATTTTCCAGATGATCATATTGCAAAAGTTGACAAGTTTGGGCCCTGTTTTCAATTTTGCATATTTCGATGAACTAAACTTAAATTTTAGAAAATGTAAATTGTAGTATTAGAAATTAATAATTTAGGTTACTCTTATGTTAGTTGGGATATATGAAGTTAATTTGGATTTTTGCGATTTATTGGGATCGGTAAAAGACTTAATTTAAGCGTGTTACACCAACAACATTTAGTCCAGCGTGCCGGTACAAGGTCCATAATGCTTAAATTTCGCCTCGGTTTTTCATTTATTATTCACAAATTTTAGAGGTTTTTTTTTTTTGAAGTTTAAAGGCAGATACTTAGGTAAAAGGAAAAGAAAAGAAAAATGAGACATGTTGAGGATAAATTCGGTCAAGATTTATGAATCTAAAATATCAATCATACCATACAAACAGAATCAAAAACAAGGGGGAATACGTGTCGACATATGATTGGATCATTTGAAAAAAAAAACACTCAAATAGGTGCTGCCAAGTTAGTCCGTTCATCATTTCCCTGTCTTTGAATATGTTCAATTATCATTATTATTAAAATATTTAAAGTTGATAAAAATCTCAATTCAAAGTCAACTATTTAATTTAACCATATACTTCATGAGATCCATAACTTTTTTTCATAAACTTTTATCAAAATCTACTAAAAATCTAAATTTAATCTACCCCAAACATTAGCTTTGTTAACAATATTAGATTTTATTTTGCAATGATGGTCCTCATTTTTTGTATTTCAACACTTGTGTCCCCATTTTTTTTCGTTCATTCTTAATCAACTAGCTTATCACGTCTCTATTTACGATTTTCGTCCAAATATTCTGCTAGTATGGGAAAAACTATTTTGGTGAACTTTCTTATTTAGTATTTATCTTCCTTCTTAAAAATACGAAAGTCAAATTAGCCCCTGTTTGACAACTATTATTTTCAAAATCTTTTTTTACATATTCATTTTCAACTACACATTCAAATAATAAAATATTCTGCATGTAAATCTGAAATTTTTTCATACCTTTACAAAATATTCTCCTAAAAATTACTATTCAAAACGTGATTTTTCCCATTTAATGATCGTCAAACAGGGCTTAGTCTTTTGCTTCTAACAAATTTTTTGGACATCATGTACTAATTAGTAGAGGTTGTGGATAAAAATCTACCAACAAGAAGCTAATAACTTAAGATGAAAATGAGCAAAAATTAGGGACGTCGTTGAAATTAAAATGTGGTGTAGTTGACAAAAAGTGTTGTGCGAATATAACCTGCCTAACTATTTGAGTGGCTAGGATTTAAGCCCCACAAATTTCCAAATTAATTCAAAGTTAAGCTAAAATTTTAGATAAAAATAAGTACTTTTTTTTATCCAAATAATTACTACCATCAAGAGAAGCGAAAAGTGCAAAATTGAACTTCTACAATATCTTTTCTTCAATTAAAATAAAAAGTAAATAACTAATATTAGAAAGCATCTTTAATTTGCATTGGAAACTTCTAGTCAGCACATCAATGGATACTATCTAAAATGGCGTAATAGCCAATTAAGAGAGGAAGTGATAATGTAGTGCCAAAAATAACCCTGAAATAAAAAAAAAAAAAACAACTGTTAATTTATAATATTATACATACATATAAAGATATAAATAATAAATCTTTTTTTTTTCATAATTATTTAATAAGCAACTTACGCGGTACTAAGTAATTGTGAGTGCAATCCATACTCTTGAGCAAAAACAAAGGACGCGATCGCTTGTGGCAATGCAGCCTTCAACAAACAGTATAAATTAACTGTACGATTTGAGTAATTTTAACGTATTTTCAAACCAAAACATTAAATTGAGTCAAATCATAACATCCACGTACGTACCCCGATGATTGCTACACGAAAGATGTCAATGGGCAGACGTAACGCAAAACAACCAATAGCCATACTTATTGGTCCAACAACGAACCTCAATACCATCCCCAATAACGTTAGACGAACACCACAAGCTATCACTTTCTCTTGCAATGCCATAAAAAGTCCTGCACATATATATAGTTTAAAAGTCGACAAAGTTGTGGGTTCCACTAAATCTGTAGTTAAAATTAACTTATGTTTTTGTCAACTTTTTAAGCTACACCAAACAGGGCCTAAAATGAATCATTATGTACATGCATACATACCCATAGTGAACATGGAAACGCCACCCCCGGCCCTTGACATTATCAATATTGAGCCTTCAAGAATGGAGGGCATTCGATAATGCCACCTAAAAGCACGCAGGCGAAACAGAAAGTTGAATTTTTCTTTGATAAACTGTAAAATTCTGTAATTACTGAGAAAAATCTATATGTATCGTGTGTGTGTATATACCTGTTAGCTAAAAGGGCCCAACTGATGCCAAGAAAACATGCATAAGAATTTGGATTCTTCGCAAGTTTACTCCACACAGTCTTCATCAACGATAAGAAAGATGGTGGTGTTCTACTCGCAGTAGAATCCATGTTCTCTTCCACAATATCATCATTTCTCCCCATTTCTATCGATGACAATTCATGTTCGGTCGAGGTTACCGATGAATCGCTCCTCGTACGTCTGAATTCCAGCAAGAATAACAGCATAGGGAACCACAAGAGACACTGTATAACTGATGACTGTATAACAAGATTAGCTCCCATTTCATCGTACATGGCTTTCAATAGTGGCACTCCTACGACAAGAGTGTTATTGAAACTTGATAAAGAGAAGCATGTTACCGACCAATCATATGACCCTTTCCTACTTAAATTAGCCCACAAAGCTAACACTATGCCGACTAAGGCTTTAGATATAACGTCCGCGGCAAGGAAGAGATAATTCATCTTATAAGGATTGACATGAGATGTGAACTCGAAGGTGAAAAATGGCATTATGAAATAGCAATTGAAGCGGTTTATAGCATCACAATGGTCTGGTTTAAACATATGCCACCATTTTAACGAGCCATAGCCTAATGCCAGAGCTGCGTACAGCGGCACCATTGCCACTACTATCTTGTAAATATCTTCCCACGCTATCATTTTTTAAAGAATTTTTGCAGACAAGTTTTTGAATGTGCACTTCACAAATATGAAATGTTTTTGCATGCATACATGTGTATATGTAGTGAAATAGTTTAGTTAATAGGATAGTCATTAATTAATAATGGAATATACTTTTGTGTTAATGGAGAAAGGGAACTCATTTTGTTGTGTTGTGCCATAAAAATAATGCATCTTAGTCACTTGGTGTAGAGAGGGACCCACTTGTCTGAAGAAGGATATGTGAAATCATTATTAATGCTAAAAGAATGAGAGCACTTAGGACCATTTATGAGGATTCAAAGAATCGGTATTTGTAATAAATTTTAGCATCAATTTTGGATGGTTTAAAAACTACTTAAAAATAGTGTAGTGTAATTTTGACTCCAACCCACCAAATCGGTAATTTTTTACTGTTTTTAAAATTTTCCTATACATTTACCCTTTATAAATAGTTATTTCAACATACATATTTTGTCCCTGTTTGATGGAGATTAAAATTGAATCTTTAGTAAATTTTGATATAAGTTGATGAAATGCGTGGTTAAAAAATTGTGAAACCCGTAAAATATGTGGTTAAGATTAATTGTTAACTTTGATTTAGATTAAAATCTAGATTTTAATTTCTACCAAACAGGGACTTTGTTTAATACTAACTTATAAATAAAGATATACTAACTAAAAAAATTATTTACAAGCAAAAAAAATTATATTATAATTTAAAATATTACTTATAAGTAAAATATTACTTACAAGATAAAAAATATTTTTAAAAAGAAGTCTTACTATTAAGACAAAAAAATCACTTATAAAATATAAAAAAAATTACTTGTAAGTAAAAAAAAATCGCTTGACTAAAAATTATTTAAAAGTACAAAATTAACTTATAATTATAAAGTTTATATATAACTAAGAAAGACTAACATAAAATTTGAAGTAAATATTTAACTTTATTTAAATTTTAAAGTAAAAAATTTCATTCTCAAAATTTCACTAAGGGGCACATATATAACTTTGCTTTCTTAAAAAAACTTTCAGAACCGATAAATAATAAACTCTCAAGCATAGATTGGACTAATTTAAAAATCGCTACTAAAACCATTTAAAATTGATCCGCTCATAAACGTTAAAAATTGGCACTTTAAAAAATACTCATAACTGGTACGCCAAAACTCCCAAGAAGGCCATTAAGGTTTATCGTAATTATCTCGAAACTTCTAATATTTTGTAGTGACTTACTTGTAATTTAAGATTGAGAAATTTTGGATCAATTTGAATTTTTTTTAAATTTATCAAGTGTTAAGTTGCAAATACTGAAAATTTTACTTTTCATTTTTGAATAATAAGATCATTAATTGCTAAAAAAACTGGACTTATTTGAAGCTTTAACGAAGTTTTGAACTAAATTGCTATTCTAAAAAAAAAAAAAAAAAAAAAGCGAACTTTTAACAATTTTGATAAGTGATAAGTGTCACAAATGTATATGTTTGAATTTCCGAACATTAGTGCAAAAAAGTGAAATTAGGGTTTTGATTCGAGTCACCCAATTCTGCGATCGGTCAGCCCATAAATCATTGAACAAGATTTAAGGGTCCCAATTTCATAGTTTTCACTTTTTAACGGCAGATTTTAACTTGGGTTCTACTTATAACTAACTCGATCGCTTATTGCTTAACTAATTAATTGACTTATGCAAAAACCCTAACCATCTTAAAACCTCCTAACCTTATATGCTAGAGGTTGATTTATACTGAAGTGAGCTTAAGCTAGTTGCACTAAGCACGAGAAATTAACTCCTAGTCCAATCAATCAACCTTGGACCAAACCTCATGACGGCCAAACCTTTACCCTGCCACGTAGAGGTGGCAATCGAGCCGAGTGGCTCGTTGGCTCGTAAAAAAGCGGCTGGTGAGCCGCTCAGGACAAGCCCGAGTAGGCTGGCTCGCTAGGCGAGCGGAGCCTTTCAACTCGTTTTTTAACGAGCAGCTCATGGGCGAGCCAACGAGCTCGCAATTCATGGGCTCGTCCAAAATCAATGGTTTACATATTTTTTTTAGAAGACTTTTCTTTAGAAAAAAAAAACGAGCTCATGAGTCGAGCTCGACCCGCGAATAACGAGAAGCTCGGCTCGTTACAAACGAGCACGAGCCAAGTTCGTGGACTGGTTTGGCTCATTGCCACCACTACCGTCAAGCAAGAGTAGAGAGGTAAAATAAGGTCGCAAGATACTTTCGAGTTTTGATGCAATTTTTATATTCGAATTCAAGATTGTTCTCCAAATTCTAACTTATTTTCTTTCATAAAATATTTTGGGAAAAGATCCAACGAATATTATTCTAAGTTTTGATACAATTTTTATATTCGAATTCAAGATTGTTCTCCAAATTCTAACTTATTTTCTTCCATAAAATATTTTGGGAAAAGATCCAACGAATATTATTCCAAGTTGTCGAGGTTCAGTCCTATGATTCTTCGGGAGACTCATAGTTTAACCATAGAAAAACTTAGAGACGTGGATTGTCCACTTGCATAATGCTTCTCTTAGTCATACCATGTTACATTTTCACAATTATATCTATATTGAATTATGTACTTTGTGTTCTTAGGTTCTGAATATGCTGCGTATAATAGAAATTAAGGTACAATCAAAATTATGTATATATATAAAATATAGTCAAACGCACTCAATTGTATGTATGTATACTGAGATGAGTTCTCATTTATTTATTATTTTATTCAGAAAGGAGAAGTATCAAACTACACTTTTGTTTATATTTGAGAAATTAATTTAAGTCATTTAGATTAATGTGGCTGCAAGTGGATTGCTTTAAACTGAGTTACTAAACAAAAATTTAATATGTTATTTGTCGAGACACTTTTGACGTTGATTATGAACTTCTTGAACTTGGGGTACCAAAATAAACTCACTTAATTTCCTTCTAGTAGAGAGTTCGAAAGTAACAAGGAGTCAAAAAGTATTAGAGTCTCACATTGACAGGTGATATTTACACGATCCATTTAATGAGGTGAGGACAATTCTCCCCTAACAAGTCGATTTTGTTAGGTTGAGTGAGACTCAATATCCTTCATAACATGGTATCGCCTAATTTTGCAATGTTAAGTGTACCCAATATCGATTTGTTCACAGTTGTTTGACATGGTCCACGCTGTGCGTGAGGAGGCGTATTAAAGTCTCACATTGGTTGGTGATATTTACATGATCCACTTAATAAGGTGAGAGCAATCCTCTCCTAATAAGTCTGTTTTGTTAGATTGAGTTAGGCCCAATATTCTTCCTAACAGAAGGAGACGCTACAATCAATGCATGATCGTGTCTTTGGATAGGATTCTTTAGCTTTTACTTTGTCGTGCCCTTATAGGGTTAGTGTTCTTCTATTATACCTTTAATTGAAGGTCGAGTCAAGTCAAGAACCACTTCTTAAGTCTGTAATATGTTATGTTTCATTATTACTAGCTGACCCATCTCTATAAATCAACAGGTTTGGTGCAAAGATTCCTTCATCATATAGTATGAGGATCGCCATCTGTCTCGTTGCCGTCGAACACATCACTACAATAGTTTATAATGAAAACCATGTATTTTCTACAGGCGATCCCACTTTCCAGACTTGTATAAGTGCTGTATGAGGAGGTTGAGATCAAATTCCATTCACAGTATTCCCCACAGACAGAGTTATGAGTCACTTTTATCTCTCAAATAACAATTGTGAATTATAGGTGGAAGAAGAAAAGTTTGGTATTTGTTCCTCTCCTTTATTACTTAAGTAATTCCCAGCCCACTAATGCAAATGTTTTGGTGCTTCACATAGTGCGTAAGTGCCTCAAAATAAGTAATTTTGGACTTTAAGCCCATAGCTTAGCCATCATTAATGAAGGAAAGTGCTTTTAAAAACCACTGTTTAGAAATAGGAATTGGAGTGAGAAACTAATGGCCATAGTAGTTTTTGGGTCCGCACTTACTAGTAATTTAAATGGAAGGAGTAAAATAGTAAATATACAATAAAATGTTAAACGCCAAAAAGTCAAAATCGACTAGCTTAGCAAGCTAGACTCAACATGTGAATCCAGTATATTTAAAAGGAAAATGATAGTGGTACATAGGGGAGTACATAAGGGTGTCCATAATGGACACCCGGCACCCCCCTTATTGGAGGGAGTGCCGGTGGATTCGGCACTTCCTCCAATAGGGGAATGCCGGGTGTCCATTATAGACACTCTTATGTATTCCCCTATGTACTTGTAGCAAAGCCCTATTTAAAAAGGTGGTTAGTGGTGAAATCAAGATTTTCACTTGGGGTGAGAGGACAAAATTTATTGAAGAGGCAAAATATAAGTGTATTATGTATATTATAAAAAAATTACTTTAAGATTTTTATGTGGGGAGGGATTGTCATCCCTCCGATCCTCTTGCGGCTCCACCATTGGGCATGACAACATTGTACCAAACATACAAGCTTAACACATTGTCCACTTCAAAGTGACAAAAAAGTGTCCGAACCAAAAATACCTTTTAATACCCAAAACCTCCATATAATATTATATGTGGGATGAATCATGCTACAATATTATGGCCACGTAGGCCTATGTGACCCTGGTAAAGAAGATTTATCTTATGTGGGATATGCGTGAAGTGTTGAGGCAATTAGCATATTTTTAGTATTTAATGACTCAAGTACAAATATTTAAAAAAAACATGTATTTTACGAAGAAAATACTTTACTGATAATTAATAGAGCGAGTCGTAATTTTCATCCATCATTCTCATATATCTATTACACTATAAATCTATCCCTATTGAAATTTCAAAATTTTAAAAAACTATTATATTCATCAACATCCCATTCCATTCCAACATTACCCTTGTTAAATTCATTCATTTAAACATCATATATCAACACAATTTTTATGTATCTATCACATTCTAAATTTATCTCTATTACAATTTTAAAATATATTATATTCTTCCACTCAATTTCGAGCATCACTTATTTTACAAGAATATATCAATATATACTTCCTGAAAATAGGGGATATCCAGCAGCTCTTACTCGAAGATATGAAACCTCTTGTTAGATCCACACAAGGGAATTTACTTGCAAAGAGCTTATTCCTATTATAATTTTAAAATTTTGAAAAATATTATATTCTTTCACATTACATTTCAACATTACTCATATTAAATTCATTCATTTAAATTATATATCCACAAAATTTAATAAAAAAACAAATTATTTATAAAAAAACAAAAGAATATATATTACGTTATCCAACTTATGAAAACTATTGGAAATTGTTGTTCAAAATTGAGAAAATCGAGTTTGGAATGAAAAATAGAACAAGAGACCGTATGGTACTGAACCATGCGACCGCATAATTCACTGAACTATGCGGTTGCATGGTCATATATCGGGACTTGAGGCCCCGGTATATTTCTACTATGCCGTTGCATAGTTTTGGCCTATGCGATCGCATAAGTCAATTTTATGACAGTTATTTGACCGTTTTTAGCCGTTGTAGTTTTGAATTTGGTAGCTTTTCATGCTACTTTGGCACCATTTCGTACCATTTTTTTGAGGGCTATAAATAGGTGATCATAGTTCATTTGGAAAGGTAGAGCATTACATTACAAATCATATATCATTCCAAAACAAAAGAAATTTATTATTTTCTTCTTCATATTCATCTTTTCCTCGTGTTCTCAATTTTGGATGGAATTACATCTTGTGCTTTAGTATAATTCCGCAACAAGGTTTGATTACTCATACAAACCGTTTGTCGAAAACCCTTAAGCATCTCAATCAATCCGAAGATGGGGCAAATTTAGTTTGAGGACGGCGATTACGCGTTTGGGCCTTCTGTGTTTATTTTATCAAGTTTCATCTAGTTTTGTCCTTGTTTTTTGATCTCGGTGTTGCATTATTTTGGTGTATTTTTTCTCCAACTCCGGTGCTTTTTAGTCAACAATCTCAAACTAAATTTCTACGATGGAGAGTGAAAAAACTATAGCTATAATAAAATTGATGAATCAGGATTTGGTTTGCTTGGATCACTTCGATGGCACAAACTTCACGCGGTGACAAGACAATTTAAAGTTTCTACTAACAACGTTGAAGATTTTTTATATACTTGATTCGAAATTGATGCCACTGAAGATGAATTGATATGTCGAGGTCATATTCTCAACGCATTTTCAGATCGCCTATATGATTTGTACACCAACACAACCTCGGTTAAGGAGATTTGGAACGCCATAGAGAGTAAGTACAAAGCGGAAGAGGACGGTACCATGAAATTTCTGATTTCAAAGTATTTTGACTTTAAATTTCTTGATAATATTCCATTACTTCCGCAAATTCATGAATTGCAAGTGTTATTCAACAAACTGAAGGTGGTAAAGATTGAAATCCCTGAGACCTTTCAAGTAGGGGCTATAATGGCAAAACTCCCCGGGACTTGGAAATGATACCTTAAGAAAATAATGCACAGTTTCGAAGATTATTTTTTTGGAACAATTTCGAAACATTTGCGCATTGAAGAAGAGTCGAGAATGAGAGATAATAATGAGAATTCTTATGAAGGCACTTCAAAGGCTAATACGGTGGAGAAAACTGAACCGCCTGCAAAATTCAACAAGAGGAAGCATTCTAGGAACTTCAACAAGTCCAAGAAGAAGACCAAATGAAGGTGTTTTGTGTGTGAGAAATTTGGACACTATGCAAAGGATTGTAGACACCGAAAACAAAACAACCTCGAGGGTAAAGTGAATTTCATCAAAGAAGATAACATTGTGGCTACCGTTAGCGAAGTCAATGCTATCAAGGGAAAGGTTCTCGGTTGGTGGTATGATACATGTGCAACTATATATGTATCATATGCTAAGTCATTATTCAAGACTTATCATGAAATTGATGGAGACCAAGAGATTCAAATGGGCAATGAGGTCTGATCAAAAATAATTGGCAAGAGAAATGTCGATATCATCTTCACTTTCGGGAAGACCGTTACTTTAACAAATATACTTTATGTTTCCGACATGAATATAAATCTAGTGAGTGGAAATCTTTTGGAAAAATTGGGCATAAAAAGTGTATTTGAGTCCAGTAAACTTGTACTATCCCTAAATGAAAAATTTGTTGGAAAAGACTATTCTAGTTCACGTATGGTCAAATTGTATACCGTTGACAAATCTTTGATTAATAAAGTTGATTTTGCTAATGTCGTTTATTTATTTTCATTACGACATGTTAGATTATGTCACATTGATAAAAGTACAATGCATAGAAAGATGAAATGTAATTTGATTTCATATGATGTAAATGATGAATTTAAATGCAAAACATGTTTAGAAACTAAAATGACTAAAAGACAATATCAAAGTGTAAAACGGACCTCTAGTATTTTAGAGTTAATTCATTCGGATATATGTGAATTAAATGGTATGCTAACTAGAGGTGGGAATAGGTATTTTATTACATTTACTAATGATTGCACTAGATACACGTATGTCTATCTTACGAAGCATAAATGTGAGGTTTTTGATATGTTTAAGATTTATAAAAGTGAAGTTGAAAATCACTTAGGAAATAAAATTAATATTTTAAGAAGTGATAGATGTGGATAATACTTCTTTAGTGATTTTAACATGTTTTGTGAACAATGTGACATTGTTCACCAAAGTTTTGTATTTAGGACACATAAACAAAATGGTTTGGCTGAAAGGAAAAATAGAACCTTAGTTGAAATGATTAATGATATGCTTACATATGCTAAGTTGCCATTTAATTTGTGGACTGAAGCTTTATTAAGTGCATGTAGGATATTAAATAAGATTCCGTCAGAACATACCAAAGTTTCTCCTTATGAATTGTGGAAATGGAGAAAACCAAACATTGGATATTTCAAAGTGTGGGAGTATCTTGTGCATTGCAAGAACACGAACCCTAACAGGACCAAGTTGGATCCAAGGACATTAAATATGTTTTTATAGGATATGCGAACAATAGCAAATCTTATAGATTATTGAACTTGGAGACCAATGTCATTATCGAATCAAGTGATGTGGAGTTCTTTGAGGATTCGTTATCTTCGGATAATAATTGAGGAAAATTCATAAAGATATCACTAACTCAAGTGGAACACGAAATGAAATATCTTCTAAAGATATTGACGAGTCTAGTGAACCACGAAGAAACAAAAGAACTCGGATTGTGAAGTCCTTGGGATCGGATGAAATTGATTCTCAACTTATTTCTTTTTACTTGATAGAGGGAAATTAGGTGAATGTTGTAAGAACAATTCCCTTTGTTCTACAAGTGGAAATCGACCATAAAACTTATAAGGAAGCTATGGCTTCATGTCATAGCATCTTTTGGAAAATATAAGTGTATTATGTATACATTAAAAGTATTTTAAAATTTTTATGTGGGGATGGATTGTCATCCCTCCGTCCTCTTGTGGCTCCACCATTGGGCGTGACAACATTGTACCAAACATGCAAGGTTAACACAGTGTCCACTTCAAAGTGACAAAAAAATGTCCGAACCAAAAATACCTTGTCATACCCAAAACCTCCATATAATATTATATGTGGGATGAATCATACTACAATATTAGGGTCATGTAGGTCTTGTTATTATCAGGGGGCACCCCGCCTATCACAGGGGCCAATTGGCCCCCAACAATACCAAGGCCATGTTGGCCTTGGTAAAGAAGATTTATCTCATGTGGGATATGCGTGAAGTTTTGAGGCAAATAGCATATTTTTAGTATTTAAGGACTTTAAGTACAAATATTTTTTAAAAAAAACGTGTATTTTACTAAGAAAATGCTTTATTGATAATTAGAGCAAGTTGTAATTTTAATATATATATATATATATATATTCATCGACATTACATTCCAATATTACCCTGATTAAATTCATTCATTTAAACATTGTATATCAACACCACTTTTATGTATCTATCACATTCTAAATTTATTTCTATTATAATTTCAAAATATATTATATTCTTCCACTCAATTTCAAGCATCACTTATTTTACAAGAATATATCAATCCATATTAGGACTGGACAAAATTCTTGAACCGAATTGGATCAAACCGAATAGATGTTGAACCGAGCGGTTCTTCATAAGTTAAATATCCGAACGGATATTTGAATCCAGAATCGATGAGTTTTGTTCGATTCTCGATTCTAGACCAAGAATCGAATAAGAGTCGAATCTAAATAATTTTTAAAAATTTTATATTGAATTAATTAAATTATTTTAATTTTTTTCTAAACAAATTAGCAAATTAACTAATTTAATGATTAATGCTTCAACTCCGAAGCCAAGTCTATGCCTTGCTAGCCCAGTCCAACCCAATTTCTAAATTCAATTTTTTTGGCTCAATTATTAATTGAGGAAATTATATAATTTCAGGTATTTAAATATAACAATTCAAAAATCAGGGCAGAAGTTTCATTATGTATAAATCAGGTATCTATAAAAATATTATCATTATCTTTCCAATTTCATACCTTCATTCGGTAAACACAGATTCACTAACCTCAAATCATTTGATAAATTGAAAACATATATCTACATGCCCAAATCAAAGCCGCCAACTGCCGAGTCCGACTTTCCCTCTCCAACTGTCCATCAAATTTACGAATGAACATGTCATTAGTTGTATTTATATAGTGTTGTTATAAATGTTAAAAAAATTAATTATGGTACGGAACGGAACCAAACCGAACCCGAATGGTTCCATTTATTAAATACCCAAAAATTTTGGTTCGGTTCGGTTCGGTTCTCTTCAGAACCAAACCGTATCGGACCACGTCCATCCCTAATCCATACTTCCTGAAAACAAGGAATATCCCGCAGACATGAAACCTCTTGTTAGATCTGAACAATGGAATTTACTTCCAAAGAGCTTAGTCCTATTATAATTTTAAAATTTTGAAAAATATTGTATTCTTCCACATTACATTTCAACATTACTCATATTAAATTCATTCATTTAAATTATATATCCACAAAATTTAATAAAAAAAAACAAATTATTTATAAAAAAACGAATATATATTACATTATCCAACTTATGAAAACTACCAAGACTAATGTATTATGCTATTTCGAAGCAGATTACATTACTTACCTCTAGAAACCGTTTAAGGCTAAAGTTCAGACTTTTTCTCCCTTGTGCTAACAGCAGATGACATAAATTTCTACAACAATAAAAATTTCAATCGCCTTTTTTGCATATCTGATCGTCCCGTTGTCTGTCTACTAATATTTTAGACAAAAATTATCATTAACAAAAAAAAAAAAAAAAGGAATAATGATACTTTGTGGATATATAGTATTTAGATCCTATGAAACAAGATATGTAAGAGTTGTAGCCATGTTCTTCAAAATCTGTAGCCAGGATAGTATTTTAAAAAAAAACTAAATAGACAAAACGAAAATAATGAATATTCCTTAAATATGATTATGTTCTTTTTCTCCGAAAAATTATTATTTGAGGATTTCTTTGAATTGGGGAATACGATTGTTTGTGGCTACAAATAGCGAATAGAAGAAATTTTAGCGCACATTTGGTTTGGGAAGTGATTAAATTAAAATATAAAAAGTTAAAAGTTAAAAGCCGTAAGTCTTATAGAATGATAAATAAATATTAGTGAATTAATTTAGAGTGATAAGATTTTATTTTATTTTATTTTTGTCGATTTAAGTAAATTTACATTATTACATAAGGATGAAAATGGAATATAATTTTTTTCAGAAGTGGATAGATATATAAAAATGGTGAATGAAAATAACAATTTTCTTAATAGATCATATATATATTAGTTAGGGATGGCAATTGGCCGAGCTGAGCCGGCTCCACCCTTACCCCACGAACTAAGCTCGTGGCTCGTCCACCACGAGCCAAGCTTAAGCTCAGCTCATGCCATTTTGGGCGAGCTCGGCTCGTGCCCCGAGCTCGCCGAAAATGGGTACTCGGCTCGTGGCTTAGCCCCACGAGCCGCTCGTGCTCAAACTCGTCTTTTTGACCAACCCGAACGGCTCGTAGCTCGTTTTGACGAGCCAAGCCAGCCGCTCGATTGCCACCACTAATATTAGTATAGCATTTTGAGGATGATTATAAGTTTAAAAGTCGATATTTGAGGTTGGCACTTGGCATTACTACAAATTTTGACTAGCTTACAAACATTTTGCAATTTTGCTTTTTTGAATGGACTAAGCTGCAATTTCATAAAATATATTTTTGTAAATTAATAATTTGGGTTAATCTTGTCCTCATTGCAAATTTGAAGGATTTCATTTATACGTAATTTGAGGAAAAGGGAGGCAAAAGAAAAAAAAAAAAAATTAGCGATTCATTAATTTCAGTAAGTTTGATGGAAACTTCAAACTAATTTTGAGAAAAAGGTACAGGGTGTGTTTGAGCCATATTATTTTGAAAGAATGTAAGTTTGATGGAGAATGTGTGGTTGCAAAAAAAGGAAAAGTTATTGATATGATGAAAAATATTATTTTATTGATGAATGTGTAGTTGAAAATGAGTAGAAGAATGAAAATGAAAATTTTAATGTGCAACAAAGAGGGACATAATGTCACATTCACATTCATGACATAACACATAATTTCCTTGTAACATCAAGAAGAAAAATCAATGAAATAGATGCACAAACACCACCGTCCCAAAATTCTTACAGAAATGTGGGCTGGCAAAAACTCACGATGGCTGGCTTTCAGAAACGGCTGGAACCGATTGTCTGGTAACTGCGGCCATGATATCAGCATAACCCACGACACCAACTAATACATCGTCGTTTTCAGCCTCAGTAACCCAAACATGAGTTGCCCGGTGAGACAATATTTGAGCCATTACTGCAGCCAGCGAACTAGTAACTTTACACGTCAATGGTGCACTTCTACCCCGATACATGCACCTACCAACCCCAAAACTTGAGTTGGCTGCATTGCTAAAGAACCCAATATTTCTACTGCTGAATTTTTTTGGCTTGGTTGGGCTTCCTCCATTACCTAAATTCGTCTCCCCAACCATTTGATTAAGTGCAATATCAGGAAGTGATCTGGGCGTCATGTTATCTTCAACCCCCATAACAAACTGCCCAGCAGAGAGATTAGTCAGAGCCCATGATGCAGCTAAGTAATCACATTTCCACAGTTTAGAGGAAGATATTTCACCAATGATGATATATTGACCATCTGATGTTGGCTCCACAACAGCAACTGCACATGGATCTTGGGGAAGCTTTTTGGTGGCATCAATGGCTGCGCAAGATGCTTCAATGGAGTAGTAGTTTGGATTGATGACTCCAACAGAAGCAATTGAGGAAAGAGGTAAAGGAGCCAATGCACCAAGGCAACCAATGATGAAACGTAGAACATCTTCTCTTGACAGACAACAAAACTTGTCCCGGATGGCAGCAGTGGAAGATGATGACAATGGAAGGTTAGTGTTGCCAATAGGAATTGTGTTATTGGCACTAGAAGTGTCATTGTTCTTGAGCCATTTTCCATTGAAGAGAAATGAGAAGCGCTTGCTCATTCCTCTCCAGACTATGCTCTTGGGAATAAGGAGTCGCTTCACACCTTGCTTCATCATCTCCAGAGCATCTATCAATCTTATGCAAGAAACAAATATCTGAATTATAAGTGCTACAAGGAAAACTAAAGCAATAATGCAACAAATCCTAAACGAGTACCACATTGCTAAGTTAGGGCATAGCTTGTGGGTTATAAGCACTTGGGCCATCTTCTTACAAGCTCGTTTTGAGGGATAGTATTACTGAATGTGCTCGTAACAGAATAATCTCTTTACCACGTATACAAATCAATTTGATGCAAACATAATTTGCATATATTCCTTCCTTGTCACACGATCATACTGAAATAGCTATAAAGATAATTGCATGACATAATGGTCATTATTTCAATATGATGTCATACATATATGTCATTTGTTAAAATCATTTGAATGAACAAACATAAGCTTTAACACATAGGAACGACAAGAAACCTAAAAACACATTTTTGGTCAATTGAAAAGGTAAACATCAGGAATTCAACAAAGCAATTAAAAATTTCAGCATGTGCACAAACAAGGGTGGCCTTAAAGACCTCAAGCTCCCCATAGCAAGAGAAGAAAAGTGGTGCTTCCAGTATTTCTGAATTTACAAAAATGAAGAAAAGGGTTGAAAAGGAAAAATAAAATAAATGTTATTCAAGATAACAAATCATACGTAAAAGACCAGAGAAAAAGCAGATTATCTTTGGGTGTGAAAATTATAAAGCTTTCCAAAGATCATTCCAACTGTTTAAAGTTAATTGGGTACTGAAGTTCTGTATTAGGGATTCTTATAAATACTGGTTGCAGTGCTACAAACTGATTCACATGGTTATTCCATTTACTTCTAATGTAGCCATCTTGGTAGAAGCAATATTTACCACAAAAAAGGGATATGATTTGCAAACTTTAGTATTTAAAGACTAGTTCTCCTCAGTAGGGAACCCGAGAAGGAAGTACAAAAATTTCAACATATAAAGTTCAGTTAGTCAGGCAGTGCTATTACTACCCTAGCAATGAGAAAGCTAATACGGCCAATATAAGTGTGAAATAAGATTTACTTTAAAGAAATATAAAAATAGTTAATGAAATTGTTGCAACAGCGTCATTACATGAAAGAAGATGGCAAGCTCTTCTATGCATATTATCTATTCTTTCTGCAATCAACGTGTATTATGTATAAAATCCTTATTGCACCACCCTAATAATGCCTATGTAAAATTGAGGTAAAATCTGAATAAATAAAGAAAGAATCTATTGAGAATTTCTCCCTTGTTCCCCCCACACCCCTCATACAGACACGCCAGTTTCCACTGAAACAAATAGATTTTAACGGACTGCAATTTTACTCCCAAGCCAAAACCACTGGACTCACATACATTATATTTCAAGCATAAACCAAGTCCGAGTTTACCAAAAGTAGAGAGAGAGAGAGATTAACAAAAAGGAAAGAAAAGGAAAGAAAATTCTTAAAAGACTTTCTGCAAGTGGACCCCTATCAGTCAAGAAGAAAATTTTGGAAAGCATAGGTTTACATAAGAAGGTTATCTTTGGATCTTTTATAATCAGGGTCAATTCAATTTCAATCAGTAGAGGTGTGCGCCTCAAAAAGGCTCATCCCAAGGTGCACCTCCAAAAGGTAAATTTAAACCATGGAAGGTGCACATATAATTTTTAGGTTTCTAGAAATTCTTTTATTTTGTTGGACATGATTGTTGGTAGAGATCAGTCAAGAACCTTAATTTTACAAAAGGCATACGAGTCTTCATTGGTTTTCCAGATAAAAGTTAATACTTTCCAATCAGAGGTAATCAGGATGCTAACGATAGTACCTATAGATATTCCACCATAAAATATTTTCAATCCACAAAAACATTCACAATAAAAGTTCAAAGCAATGTTAAGACAATTCAGAGTCTGTCCCAGCTTTGGTCCTATCAGATCCGAGAATTGTTACTTACTTCTTACTGTATCTAACTTCTTCTTTCATATTTACCATATAAATTTACTTCAATCATTCCTCTGTAAAATCCAGACCCTGAAATATCTATGTCCAATCCTATAATCCTCCCAAAAATCTGAGAAAGACAGATCCAAACTTCTCAAAGGGTTGCTGGTGCTTAAAACTCTAAAAATCTCCTTCAATGAATGATGAGAAGGAAAGAATTGGAGATGCAAATAACAAATTGGAATGAAAATAATATGGAAACTGCTCACAGTTTGCAAGACGACAAAACTTAAGTGGTTAAATAATGCCTGAGTTTGGAAGAACCAAGAAATCCTCTAAACTATATTGACTGTCAACGGCTAGTGAAGAAAAGATACTTGGAATCTGGAGGAGAAGTTCTAAGTTCACTGATTTATACTATTTTTGAAAAGAGGGCCTGATAAACTAGAATGAGCACCCTTTTGAGGGATAATCTGTTGCAAACTTTCTACTTGACTATAATAGGATACTTCTACAGCCATGTTTTGGCAATTAATATTGTCCCTCACAGTTCACCATTTCAACACTAGAATACTTCTACTTAGTTGTGTGCATTGTAATTGTCCAGAATAAGGTTGGAGAAGAAAAATGAGGAAGCGTAACTAAGCGTAACTAAAGAATTAGACCAAAATCTTATTGTGTGGGAGAGAGAGATGCAAAGAGACATAAATTATACGAATAGGAAGAGAGAGAGAAGGAATAAAATCTCCTTTTGCAAAATTACATAAGATTTTGACCCATCATGCATGGTTTAAAAAGGCGGTAGTGAGGCCCGTCTCACCATGAGGCTCATGTAGTATGCCTCAAGGCGGTGTTTTTTAGGCTAAAAATATGATGCTTACCCCTCTAAATCTGAAGCGCATACCTCGCCTTATTTAAAATTTGATTTTTCAATTGTACGAAAAGAATCAGAAATGGTCATTCTTAAAAAAGAAAAGAGTCCATTTAAAAAGGCATTTTGGGCCCAAACAAAACAATAAAATGAGGTCACGTCGCAATTGGTGGATGAGGAAGATGATTTTGTAGAAATTGAGAGTAGCGAAGAGGAAGATAATGAGGAAATTAGATTTGATGATGATTCCATTAACAATGCTAGTAATAGTGATGATAGTGCAGACTATTAGGTTTTTTTTTTTTTTTGTTTAAGCTGTTTCTTTTTTTCCATAAGTACAACTTCACAACACACAATAGCTTCTTCACAATAGATCATTAGAAATCAAGATAAGGTTCTATATTCCTGCTAATTGTCATATGCATTATATTCTATTGCGGTACTATAACTACTTCTCAAACTTAAGAATTCACTTAGAATCTTGAAAATAAGGAGGTAAAACGTGGAGGTTCTCCAAAAAAACGATTTTCCTTTTATTAGTTATAAGGGAAAAAATAACAGAAGTTATAGGCAATACATAGAAAACTCTAAAATTCTAAATTCGAAGTCATTCGCAATCATATTTTTCCATGTGGAGATTGTGCCGTTCATTCTTAAACGTATTCCACAAGTGTTTTAAACTTAATCGTATTGGTATTTCTATCATCAGTCCTTTCACACCTTTAAATCCAAGCTTCAAAGAAAGCTAAAGTCACATATGAGAAATCTTCATTCCTAATACCAAGAACTCACAAATGAAAAATCATTCAACTCATTTGCAAATCCCAGAACATTCAAAACTATAACAACTAACAAGAAACTCAGAAGGTAGCAAATATATGTTACAGTTGAACTGTTGAAGCAAGAGAACCAACCTTGTGCCAGGATCAACCACCTTCAGCGCCGAATTGTTGTGAATTACGACCTCGGAAACTGGTGTTTTGATGGCCTTAGCCTGATCAGCTAGACACTCTTCTCTGGCCAAGAATGCCACAATATCAAGGGAATTCAGGATGCCCACAAACCTCTGCTGCCTCATTTCTGCACTCTCAATCACACTCTTCTGTGATCTCTTCTTCCACACGGGAATTTCTCCTTCCGAGGATTCCCCTATGGCCCGAATTGCAGCCTCCACTGTTTCTGTCTCTGCAAACTCAACCAGCTCAGGTTTTCCCACTGTCAGATCCCCCACCACATGGTACAAAAACACTGATGCCATTTCTTCTAAGCTTTCCAACACCAATATCAGTGGTATGGGCCTTGTTATTTCCGGTTGAGTCTGAGAAGACAGTGGTTACTCTTAATTATCTGAAACCAAATAGATTGTATTTCTTGGACTGATTCAACAAAATTTGCTAGAATGGGTCACTCTTATTTCTCTCCTAGGCCCCTTTCTTAACACAAATGAAACAAATTGAATCAGAAAATTTGGGCAATTTCATGAGCTGTGCAGTGATAAAATTGATTAAGAGGAGCAATTGGCTGGAACCCTTTACTGTTTTATATTAGGATCAAGTGAACGATCTGTAAAAGATCCAATCTTGAACTCAATTAAGAGATGGCAAAAGGCAAAGACTATAAGAGGGAGTGAAGGAATACAAGGAAAAGGTGAAAACGAGGAATGGGCAATGATCTGACAATAACTAACATTAATCGTGTGAAAGCAAGAAAGAGTAGAATTGGGCACCATACAGTAATTACTGCTATATTTGGAATAATTAAGATGGCAAGGCCCGCGAAAATTTACTCCTTCTAGTAAATATTTTTCTGGGTTTTATAAATTCTATCCATAGATGACAATCAGATTTGACCTGGTTTTTTATGCATATTTATATTAATTAATGTACACACATGCAGAGAGAGGATGGGGTGGTTGGATATAGATGAATCAGAGGGAAGAGACAAAAGCATTTTTTTTAAGAACTTTTTGCAAGTACATTCATTAGATTTTTGACTTTTTTATATTCATATAGTTTCTATTTTTGTGTGTGGGAATTAAAACATTAATTTAGGTGTAATCTGTCCAATTGTAGTGGACCCTACCGATTAATCATACACTTTTAGAAAATGATTCAGCAGAATCCAATGAACCCTATTAATTTATTATCCAATAAATAAGAATTCACAAATTTAATTATTCTAGAAATGTGAAATTCCTGTACGTAAAAATTACAAACGCATTAAGACCCTGTTCGGTAAAAATTCAAATTCAAATTCAAATTTTAGTCTGAATCAAAGTTAACAATTAATTTTAACCACATATTTTATAGAATTCATAAATTTTCAATCACACATTTCATCAACTTCTATCGAAATCGACTAAAATACTAATTTTTATCCCTACCAAATAGGGGCGATCGGTACATTATAACTTCATTGAGGGGATCAATTGCTACCTAAACTAGCACCAGTGATGCTACACAGTATTGTTCGAAAGGTGGAATATCGTAGCATTTTATAGGTGACACTGGACTTGATTCATTTTTTTTTATGAACGAAAATGTGTCACAACTTCATTAAAAAATGAATTGAATAAAGAAAATATTTAACTGTAAAAATATAGATGGGCATGACCCAAGGCCATTGTTGGGGGCCACGAGCATGTGGCGGAAGGCCTTTCCATGTACATTTTTTTGTAAAATTTAGTAGTACCGATTCGTTCTCAAATTTTCTAAAAAATATATAAATATTATATTCTTAACAATTAATCCTGCATTTTAACTTGAATTTAAGCTATTTTCATCCATTATCGTCGGAAGGTAAAAGTTGATTATCACAGTTCCAAGTAACAATGCCAAAAGCAGACACAAATGAAGTAAATCCCAGTCAAAGAATAAAAGAAATAAAATAGAGGAAATCGTTGCAGACCAACTCCCGGGAGGAACCAATACTCTCAAAAACCACTGAATTTAGGCTTCAATACCGCAAAGGAATCGAATGTAAGTGGGATCATATGTCATCAATCAACGGTACATTTTCAGTATATCATTTCTGAGAATTACAATTATACCTAACCTAAGAATGCTATTGTATATCATATAGCAAAAAATTATTACAACTGGTTCACCCTTGGTGTTCACCTCCTACAATGTTGTCCAACTCCCAGATGATGAGATTATACAGCAAATCCTGAAAAAAGAACAAAAGTGGGGGAAGGACGGGGGAGTTGGTGGACTGTACTATCTCAAACTTGAAACTCTGCCTCCACTCCAACTCAAATATGAAAATCTATCATGCCTCAGTTATCATATTATCTGTACTTGAAATAACAAGATGGCATTCAAGAACCCAATCCATGTGTTCCCTCTTTTTTACTACAGTCGTCTGAGCTAATACCTAATTGGTCCATCCAAGCTCCCAGATGCAAACTGAAAGCATTCAATTAAATCGTAAACCAAAAGTGAAGAGGTTTATCAAACACAATTTGTGCAAGTGCATGTGTTAGTATACTGAGAAACAGTTATGTTAAAAGGATTGGTTTCAATTTCAATAATCAACCTCTGAAGATAGTCATATAAATAAGAATTATATTATTGAAATCAAAACGACATTGAATAAATAACTAATTTGAGACGCGATTACCCTGCTCTCCTAAATTTTGCTTATGGGTCGAGAAAATGACTTAAATAAAATTTTACCTGCTGAACAATTGGATTTGTTGATGAGGAGAATTCATGGGTCATCCCTTGCCAAACAACCTTTCCTTCATGGAGAAATAACAGCCTACATATGGTAATAATTTAGGATGAGAACAGTGCCCAAAAACATCCCAAAAGACGGACATAAAAATTGTAAATAATGTTCTAAAAACTGATGAGTACCTGTCAACCGCTCTTCTAATTGTGCTATGTTGATGAGTGACGACAACATAAGATGCAATCTTCCCAGGCTTCCCAAGTGCATCCTCGCCTTTCAAGTGAACAGAGCGAATGAGATCCTCAACTACTGTAGATGCAATTGGATCCAGACCAGCAGTTGGTTCATCATACAGGAGCACCTGCTCAGATTATGAATGTAACTATCACCAGAGGGGTGAATGGCCAACTATCAGCAAACTTAGGCTTGATATGACATGTAATGTAGTTCTAAAAAAATAAAGGGACTTGCTAGAAAATAGGGAATGACTACTTGGATTATGAACGAGCACATCACGGTTCTGTGAAGAGCCGTTCAATGAAATATATTCGAGCTTAAAAGTATAACTTCAGATAAAAAGATCTGTCATATTGTAGTCTTTCTCCTGTCTACCTCTTGAGATTGTGCAACCAACCAAACCCACCCACCCACCCCGGGGACCTGATCTTTGATCAAGATGACAAGGGAATATGAACAATTGTTTGTGTAGTAGACCTATGATGCATCAGCTATGTTCACTGTGCATTTTGACAATCCACATAACTTTTTAAAAAAAAAAAAAAGGGGGGGGGGGGGGGGGGGGGGGGGGGCGGAGAATGAAGGAAATCCCAAGACCTAAAGGATTAAAATCAAAGTTTTGTTTAGAGCTTGTTAGGTGCACATTTTGGAAGTAAGAATGTATTTTTACTGTTGATGTGATGGGGAATATGTGGTTGAAAATGAAAGACAAGTTATTGATGTGATGAAAAATATTATTTTAATGAAGAGTGTGGTTAAAAATGAGTAAAATAATGAGAATGAGAAAAATAATGTGGCTTAAACAAGAACTTAAATTCAAAATCAAGCTAGTCCATTTCATTGTTATCAACTCTCGATTGAAGTTAAAGAGAAAAGAAAGAAGAAAAGAGGTTGCAAAGAATATAGCAATTCCAAATGTATGCTTAATACTAGGGTGGCAAGTAAGCTTTTGAGCTAGGTTGTACTAGCATGAGCTGAGCTTGATCAGAGATCAAGCAAGGAGAGTTGCTCATAACTCCTAAAATTGCCAAGTTATTTTTGTCATTTCATCTGTAGATAATTGTTTAAGAGCTAACTATTATGTAATATAGTTGCCTTTTTATCAATCGTTTATTTTCTTTGGTGGGAAAGCTAAACATCAGAAAACATTCATCAGGCTTGAACTCAAGCCAAGCTGGATTAGACTTGAACAAGGCTCAAATTCAACATCAAACTTTGGTTCTACACTACAACGCCAAAATGTTTTGCCCGAACAAGCTTGAACCTTGTTTGATTTACTCTATCTTGAAGTCAAAAACTATATCTACTCTAGCTCTGTCAAAATATATATCCTACTTAATCTTAATGTATAAGGTGATCAAGCATCTCTTAATGAAGGACCTTAAATATGCATATATTATCTGTCTCTTTCTTAAGACTTCTAACTGACAAAAAGTTCAAAACTTCGATGAAGATTAGAATCATGCTGAAGTGTACTTCAAAACACCGCTTAGTAATCAAGTAATCAACTATTAGCAAATACAACTAGGCATCCACTTGGAACGATCAACTTTAATCACGCAAATATGATTTCTGAACTTACCACTTTCCTTTACTTAAATGACAACATTCACTAGCTTCACTTGTTAATTGAATTATGCAGTAAACCACAAATGGAGCACACCAAAGTCATTACATTTGAAGATAGCTCAATCTCCCAGCAGACATATAACAAGAACATTTATAAGGATCAATATTAACTGAGAACTCGTATATTGATGCTTCTCCTTGGCCAATGCAAGTTAAAAGAGTAGCACGCGGAAGCTTAAGATCCATAAAATGACCACATAACATCTCAAAAGTACGTTTTTCCAAATTAATGAAAATTAAATCATAAAATGGAAGATGTAACATTTAATAAACAAAAGATAAATCCATCTACGGAGAAAATATAAAAAAGCAACCATAGATAACTATAGGCACAGTAGAAAGAATATAGTAATGCACCTCAGGCTCTACTGTGTCTTTTGTAGGATCAAAAATTATGGAACGAGCTAAAGCAACTCTTTTTTTCATTCCACCAGACAATTCAGAGGGCAATCGGTCCTCAACTCCCTGCAAGAAACGTTTATTGGAACATTTAAAAAAAAAAATGCATGGATAAATAAATCCATACAAGTTTGCTCATGGCTGAACTCTTCCTTTGACTTTTACTGCCTCTTTCAGTACTTAGGCAGTTTCCAATGGGTGGTTTCACCAATTTCTTATCTTAATATGCATCTTCAGATAAATGTATCCGTTACAAAGCCAAAACAGATTGGCTAATAGAAAACACAAAATTTTGGCAATTTATCAATTTTAATGTTCAGCTATGTTCATATCTTGCTAACTATAAGATTTATAAACAGTTCTATGTTCATAGTGTCAAAAGCAATGCCTAAAAGATTTCGTGATTTGAAGTTTTAACAGTAGGCAAAATAAAACCAAGTACTTCAGGAAATGATCCACATTTCTCCCTTAGGGAGATAGTGTGTTTTGCGTTACTCTTGATATGATTGCCATAATACAATTATTTTATCTGATGACTAGCCAATGAAAAGTTATATTGTACACATATGCCAACCTAGCCACTCTCTTAATGCAGCAATAAGTGTATGAATTCAGTATGCTAAATTAAATTGTCTTGACAAAAGATAATGATTTTTGTACACCTTCAATCCAACAGCGGCTAGAGTATCGGTGACAAGCTCTGCAATTTGATCCTCTGGCATACTTGAATTTTCGTATCTGTCACAGCAAAAAAAAAAGCAGATGCAAGACTAATAAATATGAAAATATCTACAACGCCCTTATAACAATGTGTAAAAAACCAAGATCCATTAAAAATCTTTAAAGGATTCTCTAACATAACTTACAAAAGGAAACCAACATTTTCACGAACAGTTAAAGAATCGAACAGAGCTGCACTCTGAAAAACCTGTTGCGTTGGAAAAGAGATTTAAAGAACCATTTGGTATTATTATGATAAATATGAATGATATACTTGATATAGCTCACCAAGCCTATTCTAAGACCAGATATTTCTTCATCACTGATCAAACCACGACGCCTTCTACCTCGGATCAAAACCTCTCCCTAATATTTAAACATAGTTCATGAAGATCACAACATGAAGAAAGTCAATCTAAACGAAAAGCAGAATGGCACAAATTTGTGTGTGTGTATATAAAATGAGAAAGAAATGAGAATTACCTTGTCTGGAGCAAGAAGCCCAGCCATGATCTTCAAGATGGTTGACTTACCAGTCCCAGAAGGCCCAATTATTCCAACAGCCTCTCCAAGCCTAATCTATGAATGGGCTAAAGTTTTTTTTCAGTTTAGATGCAAGGACGATGAATACTCGATGTAAGGCTAAGAGATTAGGAATATTCTTAAGATAAATGATAAAGAAAATAAAATTTAAATCTTAAACTCAATATACAACAGAGCAATGAATGTAGCATGATGTAATTATGAGATAAATGTAGAGACTGATGAACGAATACATGCACAGACGTAGGCATGGAAGAGAGAGGGGGGGGGGGGGGGGGGGGGGGGCGGCAATCCATGATATGCACAAATCAGAAAAGACATTAGCACAACACATGTTATTCTATAATGCTGGCTGATATAAAATCCAGGTACTTTGGTTCCTCGAGAATATTTTTTTTTTTGAAAGGTAATCATAATTTTATAAATCAATGCATAATACACGGGGGGTGTACAATCATTTTAGTTCAGAAAAAAACGATATGGAATTAGGCAGCCCATCTATATGCCTAATAGCCACAGTATTAAACCAAGTATACAATGTCAGATAAAACAATTCCCTAATCTGCGCTATGGTCCGTGATTGGTCTTCGAAACAACGGTTGTTTCTTCCTCAAGAATATACTACTGATATTCTATTTCTAGCAATGAATTGTTTCTATAATGCGTAAGCACGCTCAGACAAGATAAGAAGGATCCTTACTTGGGAAAGAGTCAGCCAAAAGAGAGAAGAAGAAAAAGTAGTAGAGGGGGATAATAAAAAATAATAGGTGTCATATAATTCATGAAGCAAAAGATATTCTTCATTACAAATTTACAGCCACAGGTTGGAACCTCTATTTCTATCTTAAGATATTGTCACCTACAAGAGCTAGCCAGCCACCATTAACTTGTGGATTTGACCTAGAAGTCATAGTACACATGGTTGAAACATTCAAACAATTGAACAACCAAAAGCAAATAAATTTCACCTTGAAGCTCACGCCTCTTAAGATATGCTTTTCTCCAAATGACTTGTAGACATTCCTACATTCAATCAGTACACCTGACTCGTCCTCAAGCTCCTTTCCCACGCTCAAATTATCTGTTTCAAGTGAACCCTGGAGAAGGAATACATAAATATATTGCCTCATGAACTTACTGTGATGAATTTGAACAAAAGTACTACAAGATCAACTACTCAGATACATAGCCTCATGAACTCGCTAAAATTATTTGAACAAAAGTAAGCTCAATCAAATTCAAGCTTTAGTAACTGTCATCCAAACACGAGCCAGTTCTACAGGTTGCCTATTGATATCAAGATCAATTGTGAAGCAAACAAATGGCTAAATATTAAATGAAAACCGCATTTGAGAAAAACTGAAGAAACTATGACTAGAAAACAAAATGCTATATGAAGCAAAACTAAGATATCATCAGTAATCTGCCAGAATAAATACCAAAAATGGCACCAACATGTATCAACTTAATGGAAATTTGAGGACAAATCTAAGTTCGCAGAATGATAATCTAACAATTTGTTTGCCAAAACTATTAATTTAAGAAGAAAATAAAACTTCTTGAGGCCAAATACTTCCTAAAAGCAAAACTGAATAATTAGATGACTAATGGACATCATAAACTGAAAAAATTGTGAAATACAACTGAATAAGATCAATAGAAAGACATTCTACATTGCAGAATGATAAAACCCACAATAGGTTTGGTTTTCTTAATAAGTATATACTTCCAGACCCAATTCTATGCCTTCAAAGTAGCATATCTAAGCATTTTATTAAAACATAAAAATGAAAAAGACATTAAATTGCAATGAAAGAAGAACCTTTTGTTCTTACAGGGAATTTGGTGGGTGTTAAGTCCGCCATACAGTTACAAGCGGCAATAGTCTTTTTGCATCTTATTGGGTTTTGATGATCATCACCCAAAAATCTTGAAGGGGAGCGAAAAGAACAAAAAGAACGCTTCCCGCTATTGCATATGCTTTTTTTGAGAGGATTCTTGTACACAAACGAACCACCACCGGCACCCACTAATGAAAGCATTGCTTTCACCAACACACGATTCCAGTTGAGGGGGTTTTGAATCAAAAGGGACGATTTTGAGGGCGACACAGATCCAATAAAACGGAAATCAGATTCTCACATTTCGTGTACCTATCATTTTTCTTGCAATAAAAGGAAGACCGAATGTTTCGAATTTGGCGGCCCAGAACATACCTTACTGCTCGTCAGAAGGCCAGTGGAAATTTCTGTTGGGTCCCCAATTTATTGGAAATGTATTAAGAGGTCCTCAATATAATAGTTTGATGGTTGAAATCCCCACATTTTCCTTTTATAGTACAGGAATCCCTGTAGAAAATTTTACTTTTATCTTTCACTATAATTTCAATTTTCATTTTAAAAAAATATTGAATGATTATAGATACTCATTTACATTTTAACTTGTCACGAATTATTTTGTTGATATTTATATATTGAATTAATAAACTACTAGGTCGTGATTCTTACTGGTGAATCCTTGCTCGTCACAGCCAAGAAATACAGGCTTTGATTTTCAAGCTTTCACAAAATGATAATAGAAACAAGGGACCTTTCATTATTTATTTATTTATTATTTTTGCATACTTTATTCAAACTTTTCATTTTTACCATAGTCTCTAAATTTTAATTTAGTTGCATCTAAAGAATAAGTGAATGATTTCCAACTTTAATTAGAATCTTTTCTTTTCCCCCTTTTTTCTTTTTAATATTTTCCTTAATTATTTAATATAAAAATCTGAAGTTACAATTTTATCCCTTTTAAAATTGGTCAGAATTTGATCAAAATCAAGTTTCCTGATCAACGAAACCGTCCATTTGCCTTCCTGCTGCAACTAAATTAAAAAAATTTGGGGACGGTGAATGGCACAAATGAAAATTTTGGCTAAAGTGCAAAAAATGAAAGGTTTAGGACTGGAGCTGCAATTATCCCTAGAAATAATTTCCACAGTGAAGACATGAACGAAATCTTAGAAATAATTTCCACAGTGAAGACATGAACGAAATCTCGAAAATGCATCAATTCAAGCCAGGAAATTCCACAGGCACGCTGCAAATCAAGACCAAGACCGAGATAAACATTACATGGATTAACTAAACTGATTTCACGTACAATACAAAACCACTGAAAGCTAAACACCAGACATGAATCCAACAGTTCCTTTTCATCGACACAGTCCAAAGACGATAGTTAACCAGTGCCAATAGATCAACAGCGGCAAATTCACAAGTAGCATGCACATCTTCTATGTCGAATTAAAACTTCTCTTCTATTGCCCTGGGAGTCCAGGATCAAATTAGATCTGCCACATTCATAGGCATTTCATCGATCTGGGTACTGTAGTACTGCTCTATATCTCTTAAGATTTTGATATCGTCGCTTTTGACAAAGTTAATTGCAACACCCTGCACGTCATCATAAAATTTATGGATAAACTCGACGATAAAACACAAAAAGAAAGCAGATGTTTCAAGTTAGATGAAGTGAGAATTTAACAAGTTTCAGTTAATGTTGTGTTGGAACAGCAGGGAAGTTAATATCCAGATATCCAAGTGTTGAAAGAAATACTATCTAGATCAATGTTAAAACTCAAAACTCCAACTCAAACTAAACAGTAATTGACTTGAAAACACTAGATTGTTTGTGCAAGCTTTGACCGAGTCACAAAATCAAGGATCTTTAGTTTTTAGATGTTTCATGAAGAATGTCATGAATATCATGCTATGCAACTTGAAAAATGAACATATAGAGAATCAAGCTGAAATCTTAAACGATTGTGCAAGTACCTTTCTTCCAAAACGGCCAGATCGTCCAATGCGGTGAATGTAAAGCTCCCGATTGTTGGGAAGGTCATAATTGATCACCAGGGAAACCTACAAGAATGAAATATGAACAGACAAATGAGATTAGACTCCATCATACAATTCAGCATACGACCATTTCCTTTATATTACATACTGCACGTCTCGAATATTGAAATAATGGACCATGAAGATATAACATTACAAAGTGCTCCTCCGCGAAACAGAAACTATCTGATTTCATTTTTATGATATTGGCGTATCATGTCTCGTAACTATTAACTAAAGACCCCCTAAACATCTACTAGGACGTAGACTAGAAATTTCTGAACAGTATAAGTAAAAGAAAAGTTCGTCATTGCACTGTTCTTTAGAAAAATCTAAAACACCTGTGTTTACATTTGTGCATGCTCCATACTTCATATCCATATGAATTTATTCATTTTAACTCTACTAGATTCGTCCCCAATCAATTAATAAACTAATAAACAAGTTAACATTTTCTATTATCTAGCCCCTGTTTTGATTCCATTTTTCCAAAAATGCATTTTTCCATAATTCATTTTTAACCACACATTCTCCCATAAAATAATGTTACATGTAAATCCAAAACTTTTCCTTATTTTTTAACCACATATTCTCCAAAAAAATCATTATTCCAAAACACATTTTTCCCCAAAATTTCATTTTAATGGAGCCAAATAGGAGCTTAATAAAATTTCCAAGCAATCAACATATATAACTCTAATAACACATCTTAACATCTCTTTCAAACATATCCTTTGAAATATTTCGTAAAAGAGAGGAGATTTAAATGCATTTTGATAAACTTCATAACTTTTAGCTATGCGTTATATATTCACTCATCACTCATATTAGCATGTACTAGGTATGGTATGATGTAAAGAAATTTCCAAGCAAAATAAACACAGAATCAGATATACTGTGCAAAGTGATACTAAACCAATGTTCACACATGATTCCAAATTAGTGCTTGTTTGGATATTGTTATAAGTTGTTGAATTATGATGTGATAGAAGTGTTGGATAAGAAGGTAATAGTTGTGGGTCCTACGAAATGTATGGTTAAAAATAAAGTTTGACCGTGACCTAGAAAGTACAAGGAGCTTATAATGAAACGCAGACAAGCACTTAATCCAATAGTTCTTCCATACAATAGAAGTGCATAGCGAAATGCAGAATGTGAACTATAGGGTCTTTCCCACTGTCAATATGAAAACCTCTACTCCTACTCACTACCACTCTTTTTCACTTAAATGACTGCACACGAAACTGTGCAGTAATACAGTACACATTTGCATTAATTCTATGAGGCTTATTTTTCAGTTTCAGCATACACTATGGACTTGTTTAATGCATAGATGTCAAATTTAAATTAACAAATTACGTATAAATAATTAACTCTCTTTTGATGCGATTCTAATTTAAGTTTCGAGATCAATTCAGGAGCTTTCAATGCATATATTAAATATAGCCACGAGACATTTTCTAACAACTAACATATCATATGGGTAAGGAAAAAGATCCTTCTCTTTTGGTACCTAGAATATACAGACATGGATTATTAAAAAAAAAATCTGTGGGAAAACAGAGTTTGTCCCTCTTGAAATGAAGGAAATGTGAGAGGAAGAAGTATGGAAGCAGAGTTTACCTGTTGAACATCCAGCCCCCTAGCCCAAACATCTGTGGTTATAAGAACCCGAGTTTGACCAGACCTAAACTCTGCCATAATTGCATCCCTTTCTTTCTGCGGCATGTCTCCATGCATGGACGAGACAGTAAAGTTATTCTCACGCATTTTTGCTGTTAGCCAATCCACCTGTCACACGTAAAAAGAAACAACATAAAAACACAAGGAACATAAATAATTACTGAAGTACCATGACACCAGCATCTTCACCATTTTCATTATTACATCTTAATACTTATTTTGTTTTATTCCCATTTATCAATTTCTTATTCTTTCTTAGAAGAGCTGCTATTTCTTAAAGTTGCAATTGATTAATTGTATTTCCAATAATATTTCTTGACATGAGAACTGAGACACTAAAACTTGTTTGCAGTCTAATTAAGTAAAACTACAAGTGCACCACGTGCTCACTTGTCAATTTAGTACCTGCAATCATCATATATATTGATTGTTGTTATTTTTCATATCAAAGAATTTACATGCAAAACAGAAGCTATGCACATAGTGAAATACTAATATGAGGGTAATTTTGTAGGGCGGATATTGGAAAAATAAAAATGACTTTAAACGAAGGAATCAGACTTCATATGGTCAGATTCAGATTTATTAAAATATTTTTTGTACAGACGTGCCCTTCTCAACTTTTAGGGATCCATATGTAATATTTTGAACCCACATTATTTTGAAGTAACCAAAATCTTAAGCTTATTTCAAAAAATCCAATTAAAAAACATATTGCTTTGCTCATGCCCATCCTTTAAACCTATTTGTTTGTACAAAACCACATCAACATTTTACACACAATGATATGGCAGTGTCCCCACATCCTCAATTTTGAAGATTGCAAAAGCTAAAAGCCTAAAACACTAGGACTTGTGCCCAACTCTGTCTAACATGGTGGCAGATCATAAAGTGACACCAGTCTCTTTAGAGTTCTGAATGTTAATGAGAAATATACTTAATATTGAATATATTCCTTTTTGGCTTGCATAATTACGCAACAAGGTATTGAACTTTTCAATTCTCGAGTATATATAATAAAATCAAATTAAAGAACACCAACCCAGAGAAACGTAGGGAGAGAGAAATAGATAGGATCACGAATTACTGATGAAGGTGTAAAAATAAGCTGCTAAGAAGATGATTTCAAGATTTCAATTTGTATTCTAATCATTTGACATATGTCTTTCATAGTGAAGAAATCACAATTAACCACTGAAAAAGGAAACAGATATAAGTTTCTACCTTTCGCTTTGTGTTGCAAAAGATTACAGCCTGAGTGATGGTAAGGGTATCGTACAGATCACATAGAGTATCAAATTTCCATTCTTCTCTTTCTACTGCCACAAAGAACTGCTTAATACCCTGTGACGATATAAAAGTAATTCAGTAAACAAAAACGATACCAGAGGTTTCTGTACATTTTGAATAAAATAAACAGATTAGCTGTCACATGAGCTAAAAAGTGACATTTTGGGTTCGATCAAGCCAAATCACAACTCTAAGTTCCGAAAGAAGCAGAAAATTGATCCCTTGCTTCTGATGTTTGTTGGAAAGTGTGATTTGTCGGTTAATATTTCAATAGGCTGAAACTCATAGATCTTGCATAATATTTTATAATCGAAAAAGGCTCACCTCTAGGGTCAATTCATCACGTTTTACGAGGATGCGGACAGGATCTGTCATGAATTTGCTTGTGATCTCTAGGATCTCATTAGGAAGAGTGGCAGAAATCAAGACAACCTGAATCATAATATACACCATAAATAGTCTGCAGGGAGAAACAGCACAATTAAGGTCCAATTTGCAAAAATCCACCAGGACCACCACAGAGGAATGCCCACTAGATAAGATACACTAAATCATAGAGTAATATGCTCGTTGTTATAATTATCAAGACATTACTGATTCCAAGTTACTTGGGCAAATTGCTTTGAATTTGAATGAAAAATCAAATGCATCTTAGGATTCAACCAAACCAAATGGTATAGTCTATTGTCATAAACAGCTATTTGACTTGTGCTTTGAGACTCGCTTCAGATAAAGCTATTATTAAACAATTGAAATTTAAATTTTAGTGCCATTTGTCAATATTAACACCTCAAGGCTAAGCTTCAGGGACACTGAAATATGCACTCGTTTGTCATGTATTTTCTGGACTTTTTATAGTGAACTCAGCCTTTTGGACTATTTATTTTATTGCCAGAAGCATTTTACAGGGTTTTTTAATGGAGGATGATAACAAAAAATAGAAATATCACTAGATTAGGATCATGATTGGGAAATCAATTACGTTGATGATTCTCTTAAAGATCCTATTAGTAATGATTGCTTTTACTTCCAATAGTATAGTAGATCAAAATTTTATTACGTAATTACTAATTTGGGAACTTGTTATTTGCTGCTTTATAAATCTATTTCATATTTTCTTGCATGTTAGACTTTAGCCTTTGTTGAGCCCCATTTTTGGGCAAAAAAAGGAATTTTTGAATGGTATTTTATTGGAGATTGTGTGGTTAAAAAATAAGAAATTTTTTTGATTTGTGTGTAATATTATTTTATAGGAATTCGTGTGGTTCAAAATGAATTTTGAAAAAAAAAAAAAAAAAAAAAGGATTTTTTCAATGGGGGCCAAACATAGGCTTGATTTTATTAATTTGTTTCGTTGTGTATTTTCAAGATGGTTTATGTTTATTACAAGCATATTTTTTGTTACTATTTTCCTTTGAATTATTTTATTGGCTTGTCCATTACAGAGCTAAAATGCCTCAGTATCCAATTGAGCAGTTTTAAACATAGATATTGTGAACCAATCAATCAGAACCAATAAAACTATATTCTACCAAAATCAATTTACAACAGTCTAGTTTTTTAGCTAAAATATTTTTTTCAGATCTTTAAGCTAGATCCAAAGATTTTTAAAGCTTTACTCTACTTATGAGGATTTTCCATGAAAGTGAAATATATACTCTCATAATATGATAAAATTATGCCTAGCCAACACGCAAAGATTTTGAAGTTTTGAACTGATAATTTACCTTATTTGAAACTTTTTTAAGAGCAATAAAAAATAAGAAAATTAATGTTTACTATCTTATGCTTTATTTATATGAAGGTAGTAAATATAAGATTTATAGTGTTTAAAAAAATAAACGTAATTTTAGAAACACGTGAGCAGGAAACAAAAGCATTGCACACATGCATAATGTTACTCCCTCCTTCCCATAAAAATATGCTTGCTTTTATCTTTTGGCTGTCCCAAATTATAGGTCACTTTCCTCGGTATAGTTATTTTTCAGTTTTCTAATATGCCCTTATTTAATTTGATTTGTTATCAACAAATATGAACTACTTCTATTTAAATCATTATTTAATGTATGAATATATTAGAAAAATAATCTATGAAAAACTTGTGTTTCCAATCATATTAATTACATTTTCTCAATTTGTGTGAAAATGAAAACAAGCATATCTTTGTGGGATAGAGGGAGTATTATTTATTCATTGGATGTCACTCGTATCCTAAATTTTAGAAGAATGGCACGTCACTTGACCTTATAGTGACATCGATGCCCATGTTAACTTGCATGTAAATTTGATTTCAAGATCAACTTGTATGCCAATTAATAAACCATATTCTATGCTCATTTGTCATTAATTTGGTGAGATGAGAGTAACTAAATGCAAAACATAAACTTCAATTCTCCATTCAATCCAGAAGCACAAAATACACAGAAGGGGGAAAATTAGAAAAAACAAGATCAAATCATATTGCAGATATATAAGCTGACCTAAGAGGGACACAAACATATACACAGAGGCAGGAATCACCTGAAGCTCTGGTGGAAGATATCTGTAGACATCATAGATCTGATCCTTGAATCCACGGCTCAGCATTTCATCAGACTCATCCTGACAAATTTCAAAAAGAAAAATCATACACTTGAATAAGTCAAGAATTAAGAATATGAACTAATAAGCCTTTGTTTGGGTAATTATAAGACATTTATATATGGCCAAACTTCATTTTCAACCACACAATCAAATGGACCCATAAGTCACCACTCATTTCTATCTATTTATAAATTAAAACATGTATACATTCTTCACAAACGGAGGCTAAGTGACCTTAAATATTGAACCGATGCACATCACAATGAAAATAAGTACATAAAATACAAAAATAGAACAATGTATTGATGAAAAGGACCATAAACTCACAAGAATTAATAATTTGATGGATCTAGTTCTTAGAGTTCTCCTCTTGATCATGTCACAAACTCTGCCTGGGGTCCCTGACACCACATGAACTCCATGCTCCAGTTTCCTAATATCCTCACCCACACTTTTGCCTCCAATGCATGCATGAGCCTGAATGTTTATATAGTCACCAATGGCCAATATTACTTTCTCTGTTTGAGCAGCCAGCTCCCTTGTAGGTGACAATATCAAAGCTTGGACCCTGGTTTCAATTGGAGAGAGAGAGAGTAAATAAAAGTATTTCAGTGCCTTTGCTTCTTAACTATTTATACAAAATGCTAGGATCAAAGATGAATAAAAACATTCAACATTATAGTTGCTATACCATAATTCTCATTTAACTGAATGTAAGTACATTTTAGAGGTCAGATACAAATGAACAAGAAGGAAAAAGAATAAGACCAATGTAATTTGCTGTAACTAGACAAGACAGAATACATCCTAAATAAGGGCTCTATGCTCCAATTATATGATGCTCGGACTCGGGTACGGGTATCGGAAACGTATCTAAGTGTCAGATCTTTTATATTCTAGAATGTAGAATACGGGGACATGGCTAAAAAGATTCCAAATGTCAAACACAGGTACATGGATACGTCTCTCAATTTTCAATTTTTTTACTAATTCCGGATGTCATTTTGAATAAACCAAAACTAATTATTCACAATGAACGAAATGCGTATTTAATAAGAGGTTAAGACAAATAAAATAGAATTTTGGGGTCTAGTTTTCAATTATGAGAATTACTAAATGTTATATAAAATAGAAAATGAGGAACTTGATTGTAATTTGAACTTAGTGGAGCACTAAGTAGCACTATATGGAACTCATTTTCATTTTATACAAACAAAATTCTAAACCGCCGATACAGAGAGAGAAGGAGAAAAAAAGAAGAAAAAAGAAAGAGAAGGTAAAACCTAGTAGCGCCGCCGCCTTTCTCCACCCTCTCGACGAGGACGCTAGGTTTATAGAGAGCAAAAGTAAGAAAGAAAAGGTAAAAAAAAAAAGGAAGAAGAAACGACGAAGTGTCCGGTTGAAACTTGGAGAATCCGACACATATCCCATACTCATATCCATGTCGTGCCGACACGGGTACTCCAACTATTTCGAACAGTCGTTCAGAGTGCTCCATTATCCCCAACCCCAGGTCCCCAGCACACGAAGCGGGAGGGGATTATAAAATTCATTATCAATTTGAAGGATCCAAAATTTCCCAAATCTTATAACAGGGCAAAATAAAAGTGAATTCATCGGCATATTATTCATTTTCCCCTCCTACTTAAAGTTCTTAAAAGACATTAAGAATCATTTTACATAAATTTAGGTCATCATAAACGAATTGGCTACATGTGTCCTTCTGGTCAATCAATCGCTAAATTGGTCACTTAAATTAGATTCCTATATGGATTTTGTGCAAGGAAGATGAATCCTTAATTTGAGTGGCATGGAGCTCAGAATTGCCCCATTTGCCACAAAGAGGTATCGGTGGGTGAAAAGTAGAGAACATATATTGCTATCTTATGCATTCTCTATTAAAATAACACAAATACAGCAAGCTTCCCAAATACAAGGGATGTTACATTAATCCCAACTAATCCTGATATCAACCATTAAACCAAAAGTAAACAATCTCCTTTGCTAAAAGTATAAGCTTAAGAGTCGCCAATAAAGATAGAACTTTTCAACTCTCTCAATATGGACTCTGTCACAAACATATATGCAATTAATTTATATCGATACGCACAATTTCAATTCCTACATAGCACAAGATTCACAGAGCACAAATTAAGAGATAGGTATACAAAAGCACAATACACAACTCTCCATGAATTAAATTCATAATTACGGCGAAACCTTACTCGGAGGACTTGGTGTCTGCAATCTGACATACTGCTAGTGCAATCATGGAAGTTTTACCAGTACCCGACTGGGCCTGGGCAATGACGTCGCGGCCGGTGATGATAGGGAGAACGGCCCGCTGTTGGATGGCAGAGGGCTTTTCAAAGCCATAGTTGTAAATTCCTCTAAGGAGGTCGTCCTTAATGCCCATCTCGTCGAAACTCATTATTGGCTCCACCCCTTTTGATGTCTCGAACACCAACTTCGCGTCTTCCTCCTCCATTGCCCGCCGAGCCCTCTGGGAAGTCCCTGCCGCTGCCATCGTATCTGCGTATACACCGATGGGTTGTGTGGCAAAATAATTATGCACTGAAAGAGGAGTAAAAAAGAAGTCCTCGACCTGCTTTAGGGCAAAATAATTATGCGCTGAAAGAAGAAAAAGCCCTAGTTAATATAAAGGTTATTTTATTGGGAGGAAATTACACCAAACCATGCTTTTTCTTTTAAATTTTAAAATTTCAGATTTTTAACTTTTTTTATTCACTTTTCAGGTTTTTATAAATTTAATTAATTAATAATAATATTATAAAATTAAATTAATTTATATACCTACCCTTACTACTTACCCCCACCACATTTTAAATATAAAACCATACTAAACCCTAATTCATTTCATTTTTTCATTTCATCTCTCACGCCTCTCTCATCGCCGCCTCTCCGGCGACCACTCCGACAGCCGCCTGCTCCGGCGACCGCCGCCTCTCCCCCTCCCTTCTCCCTCCTCCTCCCCCTCCCCCTCCCCCTCCTTCTTCTCGGCAGATTCCCCCGCTCCGGCGAGCCCCCCATTTCTGGCAGATTCGGCAGCAGCGACGCTGCTGAGATTCAGCAGCGTCGCCGCTGCGAGGCTGCCGTTCAGCAGCAGATTTTTTTTAATTTTTTTAAATTTTTAATTTTGAGCAGATTTTTAATTTTGGAATGGTAGAAAGGCAGTGCAGTGGGTGTGAGATGATGTGCTATGGGTGTGCGTTGTTTGTGGGGATCTGTATGTGTTGGAGATGGATCTGTGTGTGGGTAGCTTATCTGTGGGTGTGGTGGCGGATGTGTGAACGGTGGTATGTTTTGGGTGGTGGCAGTGATTGTTTTTTTTTTTTTGATCTGTGACCTAGTTATTGAACCTTGATTTTTTATTTTTGTCTGTGACCTAGTTATTGAATTATGATGTTTTTTTTTGGTCTGTGACCTAGTTTTTTTGGTGTCCGTGACCTAGATATTGAATTGTGGTTTTTTTTTGTCTGTGACCGTGCTATTGAACATGTGGTGGGTTTTTTGGTGTCTGTGACCTAGCTATTGAACTGTAATGATTTTTTTAGTGGCTGTGACCTAGCTATTGAATTGTTGTGGATTTTTTTTTTGGTGTCTGTGACCTAACTATTAATCTGTGACTTAGTTATCGAACTGTGACCCACAAATTTGAAAATACATGACTTGTGACATATAATTTTTATTGATCTGTGACCATTGTTAATTTGTGACCGTAATTTGATAATTTGTGACGGTATGATAAGTTGTGACCTATAATATTTGTGATATGTGACCGATAAAGAAATCGTGACTTTAAAGTTTTAATTTGTGACCGTAATTTGATAATTTGTGACGGTATGATAAGTTGTGACCTATAATATTTGTAATATGTGACCGATAAAGAAATCGTGACTTTAAAGTTTTAATTTGTAATCGATGAACAAAATGTGACCTATAATATTTTTAAATTGTGACTATAAAATAATGTGACACATGAAAATTTTGATTTGTAATCAAAAAATAATTTGTTACTAATAAAATGGTTAATTGTGACCTAAAAACTCTTAGATTGTGACCAAGCTCTTAGAATTAAATATGTAATATTAAATTGATTTAATAATTTATTATTTCATAAATAAAAATATTAAAAACCTGATTTTTGAAATTTGAAACTTGTTTTTGTATTTTTGAAATGGTGTAAAGTAAACCCCTTATAAATGTAATCTTCCCTTTTATTGGTGGTAAATTCCTTCAGGTCCCTAAAGTTTCACGAGTGTGGGTCACAATCCCAAATAAAATTGGATAAGTCTAGCGGTACATAATTTTCATTCGGTTCACATAACACTCATATCATGGATAAAAATTATGTACCCATAGTATTTCTTAATAAAATTGTGGACCCCATCCCTATGTAAGGGAACGTGAAATTTAATGTAAACAAAGTGTATACATCTAGCATAGTTCTTAGATCATGGACAATTGATCTTTTTGGCATTCCACTTAATTCTAATTTTCTTCCACGGTTTCTTCGAGAACACGTCGAAGAATTCATTTGGATGACCAAAACATTGGATCAGATTTAGTGGGTGTTTGATAATGATTAAAATTTGATTTTTAATAGATTGTGAAAAAAAAATTAAATATGTAATTGAAAAGTTGTAAGACTCATAAAATGATGTAGTTAATATTGATTGTTTGACTTTAACTTAAATTAAAATCTAATTTTAATCTGAAACAAACAGGACATTAAATTGCTCATAAGAAAATATTCAAATGGATTCATTAACTCGTTCAAATTGTTAAATTCCTAACATGAATACATATTCACTACTTTGATTTGTTTCAGCTCCCAACGTACTAAGATATTTGACCACATAATTAGATTTCAATCATTGATTCATCAAATATCCAAGATTTCACTATAACGATTACTATTCTGTTGTGAATTTAGGCAATCCATAAAGTAGTAGTTCATACGGTCATACTACGAAACTCTATCCAACGGTCTTGTTCAATACACTCCAATGCATAATCGATGTAGTAAAATCACTACTCTTCAAGAACTCCTTGCTAAGATAGAGACAAACTGCATATCCTAGCTGATAAAGTAACTGATCATACGACCTTACTATATAAAGTGTCAACCTTTGTTTCGTCAATCTATGACGATTGATATACAAATAGTGTCTATCTACGTTTCTAATGCAAGCACCCAATTTATATGTCACTCGTCGGTAAGAAACTTGATTACATGCTCAATAAATGCAACAATTTGCTTAAAATATATAAATAACATTTGTAATGTTTGACAATTACAGTAAATCCTAATACTTTCTGAACACATATCTTAACAATACGTCATTCAAGTCCTCCAGTTAATAATAGAATGCTTTTAAGTTCACAAAATAACAAAAAAAAAAAAAATGTGAAACAAAAGTTTTCTTAACGTGAATTTCGCTTAATTGGATTTGGAAGCCATTCACCAATCGAGCTGATGGAAAGAAAGGCATCGGTCATCCTTGGGTTGCTTCCACCTAAAATAATTAATGGATACTCGTTGATTAACCGATGCCTGAACTTTAAATACAAAATATCAAAATAATCGATACCTTTTATGATGGAATGGATTTTATTTTTTTTACGAGCTCGACTTTAACCATCGAGAGAAAGATGAAGACGTATAAATTACCTGTAAGAAGTGACAAAATAGCCGAGAAATATCGCAATTTGAAGTCGAGCCATCTCCGCACCAAGGCAAAAATGTGTACCTCCACCAAATGGAGCAAAACATGGAAAACTTTTTCAACTTCTCTTATCCTCGAACATGGATAAAAAAAGAAGCTTTAGGACACATAGCCTAAGCGAGACAATATAGTTGCGTTTACACGTCATAACTGTTAATCATCCCATCTAAAAATTTAAGTTGTCAATTCAACTCTTCCCTCACATGTGTACCATTTCAATGGATGATGACGGGACTTGAATCTAGGTGTTTTGTTGAGGCTAACTTGATTTTCTAGAACCATCCATCTTCAGGGATTAAAAGTGTGAGCATCCTCGTATGCATTTTTATTCAAATGGACGGCCGAAAGAAAGGAACTATAAAGCATATCCTTTGGGAATAACATAACCTCCAAAACAATGTATTAAAAGCATGTTTGGCTAAGCTTAAAAGCCAAAAATGGTTTCTTTTTGACTCATTTTAATAGAATTAAGAGTAATACTGTCGAATAACCTGGCTTCTTCCATAAAAGAAGTGAAGCCAAACACTGAGTTACGGTGGTATTCCATGTCCTCTTCAGTTTCTCTCATCAACCAAAGTGAATATTTGAATAAGATTGAGAATTTATTATAACATGAACTTATGTCATACGAATAACGATTGTAGACAGTAGACACTATTACATTCCTTAGATTCGTCCAAGTGCAATTTGTGTTCACCGTCGTGTTAATTTCAAAAAATTGCGAGCATGTGATAGTTACTATATGGAGCCAATCTTCCAAATGCCAAAGGTACCTTCTGGTTCAAATGACAATGCCATGGTTGGTCCATTATGAAGATAGTATGTTAAAGGTAAATGGTATATCAGTCTCAATCTTCGTTGATAGTTGCAATCTAATCCTCAACAATTTTCTCATTTTTGACCGAGCGTTCTATCGTGTATCTAAGTAGGCAAACATATGAATTTCTTCCTATACTCTACAAAGAAATTGTTAAAATTTAATTACGAACTTTCATTACATCTAGAACTAGAATATGATTTGCTCTTCACTTCACTTTTCCCTCACATATATATTGGACAAAATGAGTGCCTTAGTGGCTCAAACGAAAATTGTTATCGAGCATAGTCGGATCAATTGTGATAGAAGATAAGCGCATGCATGAGCGAGATTTTGGCCAAAGATTTTAATTCATTTTGTTTCCGTCAGTGAAGGTGACCACAACAGTTGACTGAATTAAATAAAATGACTAATGTGCCAATTAACATTTAATTTCTTATTCTGCAGACGAGGGTATTTGGTGATATGTGCAATCAATAATGACTGCAGAAATGGGACCCACCCTCGTGTACAACTTTCAAAATGTTGATTAAAATCTTCACGAACTTGTAGACAAGAGCTCAATTTCATCTTTCATTTTTTTCTATCTTTCATTCTTATCATTTATTTATTTTTGTTTATAAATTGAAACATAGGCCAAAGCATCATTTCAACAAGAATAATGCTACTTTGAATGGTTGAAGATTGTTAGACAGGACTCAGGAGCATGCGCAAATGCTCAAATTTGAATGGTTAAAGGTTAAAGCACAACATCTATCAAAGATTGGGGGATCTTCGGTGCTATTTTCTCCTATAAACAGGAAGCTGAAAAGGGTATTTCTGAGATTTAAGAGAGATCTGAAGAAGCAATCATGCAAATACAAAAACTGAAAATTATATAAAAAAAAAGTGGAAGAGGGTTTGAAAATTCTGCACAACTCTTCGATTCAGATACAATTCCCAAATCCTCTCCCTCTCGATTTTTCAATATTTATGTATGCGTACAAGACATAGATATATATATACTTATACTGACGCTGTAAATTGGATAGTAGAAGAAATGGATTTGGACCAGTGGATATCAAAGGTGAAAGAGGGTCAACACTTATCCGAAGACGAGCTTCAGCTCCTCTGCGAATGTGTAAGTCTATGTTCCTCCTCGTTAATTATATTTAATTTTTATTTATTTATAGAAAACGATGAGTTAACTTGACGCATGATTGATTTCCAGTGCCATTTGAGGTTCTGTCTTCGATGGATCTTTTTGCTACTTGTCACTTTTCTGTTGAAATAGGTGCTAGCATTTGTCAACTTGCACTTCTTATATATAAATCACCAATTTCATTTTCTACCAATCTAGTTGCATAAATGTGTAGAGACACTCTTTAATCTTTTGGATTTAGGCTAAGAATTAAAGAATGACTATTTTTGGCAATATGGATCACCCTAGAATACCTAGATTTTTAAATCAAAACCAAGGCTTCTATGTAGAAATTTTTTCTCTTTGCATTTAGCCTCTACGAGGCCTTGGCAGCTTGGTGCACTTTGTGCTTGAAACATCAGTCATTATAGTAATAGCCTGCCAATTGTATATAGCTTTGATGTTGATGCTATTTTGATCCATGACATGGTAATAGTGATAAGATTCTGGCTTGTTTGTAGTTTGGTATTTAGCCCCTGTTTGGTAGAGCTTAAAATCCACATTTTAATCTAAGTCAAAGTCAACAATTGACTTTAACGACACATTTTATGGGACTTACTACTTTTTAGCCATACATTTCATCAATTTTTATCAAAATCTACTAAAAATTTGATTATAATCTCTACCAAACAGCATGGTTTAAAAAGGCGGTACTGAATCCCGCATCACCGTGAGGCGCATGTAGTACGCCTCGATGCGGTATTTTTGAGGCTAAAAGTATGAGGCTTACGCCTCTAAATCTGAGGTGCATGCCTTAAGGTGCGCGCTTCATGAAGCATGAGGCGTGCATCTCATTTAAAATTTGATTTTTCAATTGTATGAAAATAAATCAGAAATGACCATTCTTAAAAAGAAAATGACCCATTTAAAAAGGCATTATGGGCCCAAACAAAACAATAAAATGATGTCACATTGCAATTGGTGGATGAGATGATTTTGTAGAAATTGAGAGTAACGAAGAGGAAGATGATGTAGAAATTCAATTTGATGATAATTCCATTAACGATGCTAGTGCAGACCATTAGGATTTTTTTTTTTTTTTTTAGTTTAAACTGTTTTTTTTCATTGCAAATGGAGTGATTTTTAATTTTTGTAATGCTTTTTTTTTTTTTGGCTAAATATCTTCTTTCTTTAGGTGAACTATATCTCAATATGCTAATGGCTATATATCCTATTTACTATGCTCCAACTTTGGTTTTTATGTATTTTTGTATTATTTTATAATTCTTTTAATTAGATTTTTTTGCATTTTGTAAGGCTTACGCCTCGAGGCTTACGCATCGCCTCATAAAGAAAAATCGTCTCACTACTTAGTTTCACATTTTTAAACTTTGCCAAACAGGGCTTAATTTTAGTTCCACTAGGTATTTCAAATTCAACATACAATTTCATTCATAGCTCTTTTTTGAGTTGCACAGTGTGCAAGGAATTTCTTCTTTGCGTTCATGTATATTTCATGAGCTAATGATATTATGTGTAGTTGTATTTGTGTTAATATGTAGTAGTATTGCATAGTACTTCATGGTCGCACGAATTACATAGTATCGTAAATAGATACTTCAGGTATTCAGGAGAGTTTATAAACAAATACAAATCTTTGGTATCATCTTCGATACTAAGATATACCATAAGACCAATAAGTTGATTACCACTATATTAACTGCTCCTTTTTCAGCAGCATGTCTTTTTGTTTGCTTGGGAGCACTAAGTTGTCCACATATTTGCAAGTTCAATTTCTCATCTATTTATCCAGGTAAAAGATATCTTGATTGAGGAGTCAAATGTGCAGCCCGTGAATAGTCCAGTTACAGTTTGTGGGGACATCCATGGACAGTTTCACGATTTGATGAAACTTTTCCAGACAGGAGGTCATGTACCAGAGACAAATTATATATTTATGGTAAATATTGTATAGTATGTTCCCGTATGCTTATTTGTATTTTTTTTATATAGTTTTAGAGTCCCATAGTTTCATCCTGAAACTTCTTGATTCTTCACAGGGAGATTTTGTCGATCGTGGTTATAACAGTCTAGAAGTTTTCACAACTCTTTTGCTTCTCAAAGCAAGGTGGGTGATTCATTTTTCGGGTGCTTCTTTCCATTTGTTTTCTGTGTATGCAAATCAGTTAACCAATTTGTTTAAGTTAGATTTTTTTCCCCAGTGGGTCTTGACATCTGTGTGTCCAATTACATTAGCCGTCAGGTTGAAGCGAGTTGTACAACGAAAATCATTTTGCTTGTATCTTGATGCTATTGGTACACAGAACCTGGATAAAAACATTTTGGTGCTATTGCTACACACATGAGAAATAGTGTTATGGAATATAATTCTTGTTGCAGTTAGGAGCTTCTGTTCAACTTATATATAGAATATTAAATCGTGACACTACATGACTGTTAACAGCTAATAAAATAAGTAAATCACACTTTTAATTTTGTTAATAAACTTGAGCTTATGTGCCTGCTCATTTTGCTCATCAATAAAAGTGTAATATTCACCATTGAGGTTATAATAGCTACTGGTGTGGAAATTCCAGTCAACTTTTATTAACTATTGTCACAAAAACCACCTATTATTTTATTTATAACCAAACCTTAAGTACCGGTTTCCCTTTCCAGTTTTTTACTATTCTAAAACATCTGAAGAGATCTAGGTGTTTTAGGTTGAACAAGTTTTCTTATGTAATGTACCGACTCACCAAACAAGCTGAAATAATTCCTTTCCATTGGATCTTTGCTTGATTCTATTATTTCAGATTCTTTGTACCTGATATTTTCTGTTTTTGGTTTAACATTTATATTGTATTTGTACTTTGTTACCAGATACCCTGCTAACATTACTCTTCTACGTGGAAATCATGAAAGCAGGCAGCTAACACAGGTTATCACTAAATAATTTTGTGAATTCTGTCTTCATAACCATGTTGTTATTTGATGTCTGTAGGTAAATTCATTATGGAACTGCATGCATATTGCATAAATGACCATAAAGACGTACAACTGGAGCACCAAGGAGAAATTATTGTATAAACAATAATAAGATTGAGAAGGATTTATTTGTGCTTTTTAAAAGTTATTATAAGTTTTCTTTATCAGTTGGCATTTGTTATTATCAAATGGCACGCTCCTTGAATCAGGTAGCATCTGGTTGAGGGTTTAGTGGTGGTTGGTGAAGAGTGTATACTATGTTCATTTTGTTCTGTCTTGGTTATTACTAGTATGTCTTTTTTTGGAGAAAGTTTGGTGATCATAGTGCGGTGCACCTTTTCCTATTATTAAAAGCATGCATGTGATGGATTAGAAGAGCATTTTCTACCATTGCTTACTATTATCTTCTGATGAACTTTTACTTGTCCTATTATCTGGTAGGTCTATGGATTCTATGATGAATGCCAAAGGAAGTATGGAAATGCTAATGCTTGGCGTTATTGCACAGATGTTTTTGACTATCTAACTCTGTCAGCAATCATAGATGGAACTGTATACCCTCTTTTTCCCTCTACAATCGTATACAAAAGAGTATTCTCAACCTATCAGCAATTTATTGCTCTTTGTTTGAATATCTGTGACATTGTAACCCAAGTCTCTATATTCTTTCATTTCAAAGGAGGGATAGGAAAAGAATCATGGCTCTATTGAAAGACCCACTCCAGTAGTTTTACTGATTTTTACTGTTTGCTTTACAAACAATATTAATATATTGCCTCTGCGGGATGCCAGGTACTTTGTGTCCATGGTGGCCTATCACCAGATGTTAGAACTATTGACCAGGTTTGATCTTTAGCATTTTCATAAGATGTTTATCTTACATATTCAACACAAGAAATCTTGAAGTTGATAAGAAGATTGTGTTTTGATGCTTGGTTAGATGAGTGTTCCTTTACACGTTTATGTTCAATTGTAACAAGTTTTTTTCTAAAAGAATGTGGCGCTTAGCCTGTTGCATAATTTCATTATTTGGTAATTTGTTCTTTTGATTACCATTGAAGGAATGGTCTTTGTATGTGAACTAGACACGCCAAGTATATGCTTTGCTTCATGAGTACGATAGTCTGTAAGCTTTGTTGGTTAATGTGATAGACTTTTCTGTATTTGGATGTGTATGCCTATCTAGTAAGCTTGATGCAGTCCACTTTTGTGGCTTAGCAAGTTATATGTGCTTCTTATTGCTTTCTTGGCAGATTCGGGTCATTGAACGAAACAGTGAAATTCCCCATGAAGGGCCCTTCTGTGACCTAATGTGGAGTGATCCTGAAGATATTGAAACATGGGCTGTCAGTCCTCGAGGAGCAGGCTGGCTTTTTGGATCCAGGGTTACTTCTGAGGTAAGTCAATGTGATACCTAGGGAGAAAGCTTGGTGACCAATCGTGCCTTGTCCATTTGATTGTGGTTTTGCTTCCCACTCTGTGCCAAAGAAAGTGCTTTATATAAAAGCATGTTTTGATGTTTTGAAAGTGTTAATAAATGGTTTACGTTATAAATAGATATAAATGAGTGGTCGATAGGTGGTGGATAAAATGTGTTTTGAATGTTTATAAACATGAGCCGAACAAAGGCTAAGCTTCCAGATGTGGAGAGTCCGTTCAACATGTCATGCTAACACTAATATTGGTTTTTCGCAGTTCAACCACATTAACAAACTTGACTTGGTTTGTCGGGCCCACCAACTTGTCCAAGAAGGTCTAAAGTACATGTTTCAGGATAAAGGACTTGTAACTGTGAGTTGCCTCCTGTGCATCAGTGATTACAACATGGTATCTGGTACAATTTTTGGTGTTCATTCTTAGATTATTTTTGCTTCATGACTGTGCAGGTGTGGTCTGCACCCAATTATTGTTACCGATGTGGAAATGTTGCCTCAATACTAAGCTTCAATGCTAATATGGTATTACTTGCTCAATTTTTCTCTGCTGTCTGGTCTCTCTCAATCTCTCTTCCCTTTCCTATCCCCGTGCAGTGGTATAGAGCAATTCCAAGACTCTATGATCGCTGTCATGCTTACTGTATATCATCGATGGGGTTTCAACACTTGACTACTTTTTCATGGAATGGAATATATGTTTAATCTAACTTGATCATCTTTTATTTTATCCTTTTCTCCATTGCCTTAGGAAAGAGAGGTGAAGTTTTTCACGGAGACCGAGGAAAACAACCAGATGCGCGGACCCAGGACCGGAGTGCCTTATTTTTTATGATTGATTATTATTTTATTATTTTTTATTTTTGGCTTTCCCAATAGGGATATAATTTGGCACTTGAGCCACTGGGAGAGACCAAACAAGAAATACTGCTTGGAAAATTTCTTGCTGTGTATTGATCATAGCTTCATGTTGTTTTGATAGTTTAAATATCTCTTATCGACTTAGTTCTATTTCAAGGTAGTGTATTTAACCATAGCGAAATATATCAATATAACTAGTGTTATACCGACCTGGATACCAAAACTAACGTATGACTCATATATAATTATATGTATACTTCTCACAATAATGAAAATAACTCATCTTGAAATATTTTCTTTTTTTAAAAAAAATTATAAAATAAAAGCATGTTTTTACATGTCAGCTGTCTATTATTTTCAAAGTCGAGGTTAGCATATTGTGTTAGTTATATTGACACCAGTGCGCAAAGTAACCAAATCTGTAAGTAAATCGAAATTGGGCGAGTTGATTGCATCAAATTGAAGATGAGTGGTAAACACGAGTGAAGGAAATTCACAATCACTCAAAGTTGGGTAATCCAAAGTTGCATATATCGACAGTCAAACCATATGGTGGGTGGACAAAATTATTTTAGTTTTACTAAAATAATGAAGGTATTATTGTTTTTTTTTTAAAGTTGACTTTTTATGTTTGGGCAAAGTGTAAATTGATAGATTCAAGATCATGTTGTCAACGTATGGATAACATTTTCGTGAGTTGATAATTTTTTATTTATTGATTTAGACAAGTTTTGACAACTCACTATGTCAACAATATTGTCATTTAGTAATGTACATCTAGATTAATTCATGCACGTTAGGGCCTAGATGGTTAATTAAGGATGAATAGAATTAACTGAGAACAAGAATTTGACTAACAACCCTTCCACCAGCAGCAACCAACTCACTTACCTACCACTGCTCAAGAATCCAATTGGGGTTGTTGGGCACATCTTTTATTAATTTTATGCTTGTTTCCGATCGAAGAATATAAACAAATAATATATTTTTCCATATCCCCGGGAACTTGATTTTGCGGCAATGTCACTTTCAAGTAGTAGTTCAAGCAAGCAGGCCGGCGCCGGCGTCATCACCTGTAAAGCTGCGGTAGCATGGGCAGCTGGAGAGAGACTGGTGATAGAGGAGGTCCAAGTAAGTCCACCCCTACCAATGGAGATCCGCATTAAGGTGGTCTGCACTTCTCTCTGTCGCAGTGATATCACCGCTTGGCTCTCTCAGGTCACTTCAATATTTCTTTTTCTTTCTATTGTCAGTTCAACTTCATTATATTTCTATTTTCTTTTCTTGTTTTCCTAATTATATTTGCGTCAAAATCATTGAGATTGTTTTCTTGATTTCTCTCTTTTGATTATGCGAATGGAATTAATGCCTGGTAATTGAATACTATACTACCTCTGTCCCAATATTACCGTACTGTTGAAGAATATTGTATAGTAAGTACTGATTCTTGGAAAGTATATATTTTTAGTTGTGGGTATAACAATGGGAGAGGGAGTATCTCGTTACTTTGTTTGAGAAACAGGCTCTTTCAAATTGGCTTGGTCCCTTCCTCCCTCTCTGTTTTGTTATTGAGGGTTGAGATTCTGGTGCTTATTTAGATCTATCTAAGTATGAATATTTATTGCTTAATAACTCAAGACTTGTTTTTGGCAGGCACCCATGTTTCCTCGAATATTTGGCCATGAAGCATCAGGGTAAATTCTTTATCCTCTATGATTGTAAAATAAACTTTTTACTGGCCTAATACTAAATTCTGAAAGGTTTCTCATCATCCTTTAACTGTATCCTATTTTCTGATGGCTAAGGTAGCTCGATGGATTTAGGAGTAAATTACAGGTTTAGACTGGGGCCTTTTCAATTGTATACGGTGCCTAAAATTTCTTGTGCGCTAATCCTTTTGAACTCTTGGAATCATCCTTTATGGGAAACTAATGTTCGTTTGATTTATTACTCGGTCCCTTGTGTGAAAGAAATCAAAGAATAGGCTTTGTATCTGGTTTTGAATTTTCTTTCTCTAGCTTATGCCCTTTAGTATGATCAATTTTATAGGTTGAGTTTTTCTTTTTATATATGAATATTTTACTAAAATTTAAAACCACAGGCTAAAGTGTTTCTCCTCTTGGTGCTGAACTGAAAAACATTTCCTGGGAATTTGCAGGATAGTTGAGAGTGTCGGCCAAGGAGTTACTGAATTCGAAGAGGGTGACCATGTGCTTACTCTATTTACTGGAGAATGCATGAGATGCAGACACTGTACCTCAGGCAAAAGCAATATTTGCCAAGTGTTAGGATTGGAACGTCAAGGCCTAATGCATAGTGACCATAAAACACGTTTCTCAATAGAAGGGAAGTCTGTGTACCATTATTGTGCGGTTTCAAGTTTCAGCGAGTACACAGTCGTGCATTCTGGATGTGCTGTCAAGATTAGCTCGAGTGCACCTCTAGAGAAAATATGTCTCCTTAGCTGTGGAGTTGCAGCTGGTATTTTTCTCTTTTATATTACATGATTATACAATACTTACAGACAAAAGCAACTTTTCCTTTTCTTTTGTCAAGAAAACATCCACTTCATTTGATACTAAACCAAAGGCTCTCAAGAAAATTATATCATTTCTAAGTCCAGGTAATTCTGAATGAGGTAAATTTAAGATTTTTCTAGGTAGGTAGCTTGACTCTCCTCTCCTGAAAATTTGTCATCTAAGCCTATCAATATGTTTGCACTCCATTTGCATGCCTTGTCCTAAACTGTTCTATGTAAGAGCAAGAAGAATCCAAGCACAAGCTCTGGTGTTAAAAAATTTCCTCTTTTGCTGCGAAGAAATTGGTTTGGAGAAAAGTATGAATCAAATATGCTATTTTGGTATTTACTTATTTTCTATTCTGCGTGCCTCAACTGTGACATTACTACCTCCTTCCTTGCTGTTTTCAGAATCTATATATAGCTTAATTTCCATTTATTCTTTTTGCGTCTTACTGGAAATGTTGTAAAGCGGCCTATATGCCTCACAATTAGGTCTAGGTGCTGCTTGGAAGGTTGCCAATGTCTCTGAAGGATCCACTGTGGTCATTTTTGGTCTTGGAACTGTGGGCCTTTCTGTGAGTGTGCTGACTTCATTATAATTGTAATTTTGTATCTACCAATTCCCATCAACCTCGCAAGACTTGCACTTCCCAACTACCGTTATCAAATCTCGAATATTTTGTGACATCTTCTATAAATAGGTTGTACAAGGTGCTAAACTGAGGGGAGCATCTCGAATAATTGGCGTAGACACGAACCCAGAAAAGAATGAAAAAGGTACTACCTTTTGTCCTTTGTCGTAAGTTTGGCAAAATGGCTTATACAGTACTGGACAGTAGGACTGCCTAGTATAGCGTATCAAACATGCCCGTGATGTTCTCACAATGCATGTTATGTAATTCCTAAAAAGATCTTCAATGTTGTTCATGGTGTTCCCCCTGTGCTACAGCAAAGGCTTTTGGAGTGACAGATCTATTGAATCCAAGTGACTATAATGAACCAATTGCACAGGTTAATTTTTCATCCTCGCAGATTTACTTATGCACACTTGTAACTATCTACTTAACAGTGTATCGACGTCGAATCATTTCCAGGTTATAAAGCGCATGACAGATGGTGGTGCCGACTTTGCATTTGAATGTATAGGAGATACAGGAATGATTACTACAGCTTTACAGTCGTGTTGCGATGTAATTTCCCTGATTTCATTTCTACGTAGTTAAGGTTTCAGTTTAAATTAGTTGTGTATATATGTATATAAAGATCGTCTGTTTATGTGTGTTAGGGGTGGGGTCTGACTGTTACACTTGGTGTGCCCAAAGTGAAACCAGAAATAACAGCCCATTATGGATTGCTTCTTACTGGAAGAACACTAACTGGATCTCTTTTGGGTGGATGGAAACCAAAATCTGATCTTCCTTCTTTAGTTAATATGTACCTAAAACAGGTAAAGACTACAATCATTCGCCCGCCCGCCCCCTTCTAAGTTGTTTTTCTATATCTCTCGACTTTACAGTTGATAATAACTGTAATGAGTACATAATCGTCCACTAATCGTTATGTTTTCTGCATAGGAAATCAAGATCGATGAGTACATCACACACAACATAGCATTTGAAGATATAAACGAGGCATTTGAGCTGATGAGAGACGGAAAATGTTTGCGCTGTGTCATTCACATGCAAAAGTAATACTTTTCTGAAGCAATTGCGTCGATTAGGAACAGATTTTTCCTCAATTTGCATGAAAATTCATTACTTCAAGAAAAATGATTCAAATATGAGCAGTACATGTTTTTGTGATTTGCTATTTGGGAGAATCACTTGGATGCCTTTGTATTGTGCACTAATAACAAGTTCAAAATTAGACTTCGATTATTTGACTTGTTACTGAACATGCAAGTAAAACAACGTAAAGAGAAACAATATACGTTCAACAACTGTATAGTCTGTATCGGACTTGTTATTAGCTAATTATGTACACCATATGAAAAAAATTCAACCATTAGCCTAATTTATTGTCAAACTCGCACCAAGATGGCGGGACTAAGTTGTATTGAGTAAAGGCAAGTGAGCTAAAAGAGTTCTTATCGACTTTACTTTTCACATATCAAGACAACAGTGAAAAGAATCTATTACGTTGGCAAATAAAACCATTCCTTTTCCTTTTCCTTTTCCTTTTCCTCCTTTCTTAAAATTACACATGAAAGGTAGTTGTACAAAGCTGGGTATTACACATGTATAGGAAATGATACAAATTGATTCAATTAACAAGAAGATTTAAAGAAGAAAAAGGGTAAAGAGATGAGTGAGGATTGACCTTTGGGACACATTAACCAAAAAATTGATTGGTAATTCTTTTACAACCATTCCTCGTCATTGAGTGGCATGTACCATTGCTTTTGTGGGAATGTATTTTCAGACTTTGGTCCGAGTGGAATGCCTTGTGCAAAGCTACCCTTTAAGCTTCTCGAGGTTTAGTTGGGTCTTGTTTGTTTCTTCACTCCAAGAGGCATCAACGATAGGAAGCTGATATTCATCAGGTTTCAGAGCCAACGCGAAATCAGGCAATGTTGGTGCTGTCTCCATAATTCTACAACCAAATGCATTAGTTTAAATTAGATAAGATTCAATCTTGCTTCCACGTGGTTAGGCAAGAACATTTATATAAATTTCTGCCCAGCTAGTTCACTGTTTTTCGGTGGCTAATGCAAGAGTTGCAGCCCCACCACTGTATTTTTGTACCACGTCTATTTTTATATACATGTGCATGAATGACTTGTATGTTTTGAGTTTAATAATAAAGAAGACTTACTTTTCACTAGAGTATAAATCCCTATTAATTCGGACCTTGCTCGAAGAGTCCCGGGGAATCTTCTCGGAGAGATACTTCATGGTTCCCCAAAGAGGTGGATTCCTGCATCAGAAATAGAGAAATTTGCTGATCTCATAGTCACCTAGATCATCTCATCATCCTTAGGTGCAATTTTTGTATACTTACTTATTACTCAATCTTGAAAAATTGTTACATGGCTAAGTAGAAAAATGTTATTTTCTTCATTTTAACATTCGATGTTAGGAAAAATCGGGAAAACTGGAGAAGATGCCACATGGATATAGGTGTAAAACTAGGCAGGACCAAATAGATGCTAAAAGCACGCAAAGACATAAAATGCCTTTTGTTTCTGCCATCTTATTGTTTTCTGTTCACGGATAGGAAAAATTGAATGCTAACATTATTTTCTTTAGTTGATGCTACGACGACTAATACCAAATTACTGGCTGTAATGGTTATAAATAGCTTTTCCCAAAAAAAATTAGAGAGAAAAAAAAGAAACATGATGTGTGATTCTGATCTCTTTTGGATCTTCAGTTTCCCAGAATTCTCAATGTTATTTAATGAAGCAGAAGGTAAAGATGAATTTCTGAGTAATGAAATAAAGAAACAAATTGATGTGTGATCCCTCAACGTGGAAGGAGACGGGAAGTAGAGCACAGGATTACCTAGAGACAGGAACAGATGCATTAAAAGCTTCACACGCCCTCTTGCTTTCTTTGAGATACTCATCTGCTGCTTGCAAAGCAGCTACGGCCATTCCGTGAGACTTTTCTGTGTTCCCCTCATCAAGAATCAGACCGTGATAGTAATATGCTGCAGCCTAAGAGACATGAAATTCTTGCATCAAAATGAGATCAAAATTCACAAGAACGATACTACTCTAGGTCAGATTAAATTATCATTTATCATATGTTTAAAAGATGCAGACTAATGAATACATACTTACCCAAGCCTCAGAAAGTAAAAATTACTGAGAAAATAATACTAGTCACTCTGCCAGTACTTATTACATGATTAACTTGCAAGAACAAGGAACAAGGTACCAAAAACCATACTAGTTGTGCATCTACTAATTAGATTAAATTCCTACCGATGATGCTCCGATGAGATAGCATGAATGTAACAAGTCAAGATGCTGACTTATAATAAAAGAACTGCTGCTAAAAAATGTTGAATGAAGCGAGAGTAGCACGATCAAAATATACCTTAGCTTCAATATATTTCCACTTCACAAAGAGCCTATGCTTTTCTCCCCAACCATTTGCCAATGATAGGTTCATAAGGTTATCTTGAGCCTACAAAGTGACAAAAGACAATTTTTCATTTTCGGTTCACTTCAGGGTGACAACACTAGTATATAATAGGCGGTGAAGAAATTCAAATTTCAAAGATTCCGCTCATGAGCGTAATGGCATAAGCCTGCAAGGCTGTTTTATAACGTAATCTATGATAATCAACTCGTTGAAACCAGAGTAAATAAAACAATTAAGAATCTCTATAAGGGAAATCAAATAAAAATATTTAATTACATCCAAAGTGACTAATGATAATGAACTAAGTAGGTACAAGGCTTGTTGTGAGACAAAAGTTATCGTACTCCAAATTGGCTATTATTTATGTGTGTCCTTTGTAGTTTGTACTATGAGGCGTCTCAGTGTACTTTTATTAAATCATTCAATAGTTGTTGCGAAGCTGGAACTAATCATTAAACCGATTCTGATATCATCCATGTAATTTATAGTCACTATGGATCTAATACTTGCAGTTAAAAAATTCAGGAACAAAAGAGAGACAAGATTTAGCTCCTGTTTGACACCAATTTTTCTAAAACTCATTTTCAATTACACATTTCATGAGACCACAACTTTTGTCAATATTTACTAAAAATCGGATTTTTACTAAACCAAACAAGAGATTATGGACTTCCCATTCATAAAACCAATTCTCTGATCCAATTAATTGTTCTGGTTAAATCCATTGCCACTACTTATGTGGAACTAATCATTCCACTGATTCTAATATCGGCCCTATAAGTTATAGTCATTATGGTTATAATACTTGCAGTTAAAAATCCAGGAATAAAAGAGAGGCAAGGTTTAGCCCTTGTTTGGCCCCCATTTTTTAAAACTCATTTTCAACCACACACTTCCTGGGACCCACAATTTTTATCAATCTCTACTAAAAATCTGATTATTAACTAAACCAAACAAGAGATTAAATGTCCTAGACTTCCCTTTCATAAAACCAATTATTTCATCCAATTAATTGTCCTGGCTAAATCCGTTGCCACTACTTATTGTAAAACTGTGTGGAAATTGACAATAATGATGAGGTTTTAGCCGAATTAGACAATTCGGAGTATCTCCAAAAAACTCTTTAGAAATGAAATATTCTCTTTTTTAAAGAGTAAATCCTTAAAAAATATACTCAAGAGACTCTTCAAAATCATATTTTAACATAGAGGGTGGTTTTTGGAGAGCCAAATCAACTCTCTATAATTAAATGGATTCAAAATATTCAATTTTTAATTCTCCATATATTGACCTAATTAAATATTATATACAAAGAAATTGGAGGGAAATAATATAATAATTTGGAGGGAAGTTGGTAAAAATAAAAGATAGAAAAAATAATAAATAAATATTGGGAGTAATAAAATTAAGGTCATGTTTGATGGTCATTATTTTGAAAAAATGATGTTTTGAATAGTAATGTTTTGGAAAATGTGTGGTTAAAAAGTATGAAAAAATTTTGGGTTTAATTGCAAAATATTTTATTGTGTGAATGTGTGGTTAAAAATAAGTATGAGAATTAAAGAATTTTGTTTCAAAGGGAGACAAACAAGATCTAAGTGTTAAAGATAAAAAGGTCGTTGAAGTATTTAAAAAATTTTACTCTCTAAATTTATAAATGCTTTCTAAATTACAAAATGGGTTCTATAAATATAGAGTCTCTTGGAGATGCTCTTAGACTAGAGCTTACTGAATTATTCCAGCAGAAAAATAATGTCTTTATATAGACAAATGAATAAACTGTGAATTGGTAACGATAAACCTTTAACCACTTCTATAATCGAGAGCATGTGAGAAAATAAAATTGTTAATTAGCGTTTAGCAGCAGATTATAATTAGGAGGACAAGAGCAAGCAGGACGAGAAAGGTTAGAATGATGAAATTTTGCGACATTCTCCATAAGCGGCAGAGGTCGAGTAGAAATTGGAAAAATAAAATATGTATATAAATACGAACTGAACAACTCCTCAAAATGATTAGAACTGGTTTTTGTTTGGTCATCAAGCATAAAGACAGAGAGAAGATACCTGCTGCCAATATTTTACCATCTCACACGCAAGTCTTCGTTTCACAGCTAAAGTGGCCTTTGCACTATCAATTGCTAGTCCAAGCTGAATATCAACACCCTACTCAAGAGAACGGAGAAGATGTCACGTATTAGAAAGAAAAGTTGAGTCACCTTAAATAAGCATCAAAAGCAATTAAATAATTGTAATGCATGTAATCTACGAAAAAAAAATCAAAAAAAAAAAAGTACAAGTCATCAAGTCCAAAATAAACTTAAAATTAAGACACCAACTCGTGCATTACGTTGGAGCTATAACATTGCAGGCACTATCCCTAACCTTAAACGAGCATCAAATTTTTTTTTTTAATAATTGTGGATGTCCGGGCCAACTTGCGCGCACCTCGACTAATCTCACGGGGTCCTGAAGTTTACGATCGAGTACTCACCTCAGTAGCCCTGAGGAGACTCGAACGGATGACCATTGGGGAGCAAACTCAATGCCTGACCAATTGAACAACCCCTCATGGTTTAAACAAGCATCAGATTAATGCTTATTTATGTGTGTGTCAAAACATATTAATTATCATAACACGTGTATGTAACAAAGGTTAAGTCATAAAGTCCAGAATAAACTTAAAAACTAAACTCCAACTTATGCATTACCACCCAAAGTTCCAAGGCAGCAGTGTTGTTTTAACATCAGTCTAGCAAGAAATTGTATACCAGTCTAATAGTTCCCATCTGTCCTATGCTGATCGACTAATCTACTGAGTATAACAATAACAACCTTGCCAACTACCCTGAGTCAAAAATCATTTTAGGTGATGACCAAATTGATTTTGTGCATTGCTACCAACGCTAATGGTCATTACTACATAAATAACAGAAGGCAACATAAAGTGGGCAATGAACGAAAAGTCCAACATGCTTTGGCCAAAGTTTAGTTATCCAAGTAATCATGGAAAATGTTTTAGCCAATTGTTTAAGAAATAATTGATTCATTAACATTTTCTTGTGAAATCCTTTCAAAGCTCTATAATATTCATACCAATTGGAGTGACCTCATACACATGGAGAATTTCAATTAGAAAGAAGACTAAAGTTACACCAATTGATGTTGACTAATGATCAGAGCTTCGATAACACAAAAATTTCTGCAATGTTTTTAAGTACAGTTCAATTGAATGTCCTCTTACAGCAATCGATAGTCACGTTTTATGTTGTTAATGGACCATTCAAAAAATTGGGATGACACTAATAGACTGATTTTTTCAGTCTCATTTTTCATTTTCATTTATTTTTAGTGGTCTATTTTATGCAGTATCATAAACCGAAAAAGCTCAATCTAGTCCAAGTACCCATCAAAAGTTCAATATAACCTAAGGCAGCTCTTAAGGAAATGCACAAATACAACAGTTGAACAAGATCACTTCCTAAAGGAGTGCCCACTTGTTAGTAAAATGAGATAGCTTCCAAAAGAGTGAATACCTGGCCTAACGCATGGAGGCAAAGTGCTCGTAGAACACCTTCTGCAAGGTCCACCGGTAGATTTCTCCTAATGCAGATGTATGGTCAAAGGGTGAACCTGCAGTTCGTGGAGATTATTCTAATTGCAAACCAAAAGTCATTCATCAAGATACCTGAGTTCTGAAGGAAATTGTGGGAGAACATGCCGGACTGCGCAGTCAAGGTAACCAGCTGCCTTAAGGAAAATATCAATAGCAGACCGTCTACTCTCTGTTGGAGAAGGGACCAATGATAGCAGAAATGAGAAAAAATGTTTGAAGTACATGACCGGAAACAGAAGTGAATTGACTAAAGAAGTTCAGATACTCAACAAGAAAAGGTGAAATTAAGATCATTCTGCATTAAAAAGAATGGACATATAAACTTTCAATTGCAATCTGAAAATTTTGGCTCTGAATCAAAATCTAGAAATTGCCGAACATTGGAAACTAAGACTTGTGGAGAGTACATCTCCCAAGAGCTTCGCTTTAACGTGTCAACTTAAACATATATTTCCTCACATAGGAAGCAAAAAACTCTCCCAGAGCTGGACGCACACAAAATGTTTATATTATGTTTCTAGTTTTGGACACAGAGAGGACTCATTACCATGTGATGGGGACAAGCTCAATTATACTTTAAATTATAATGAATTTTTGGAAGGATAAATGGTCCGATTATTATGTGAAAAAATTGACAACTAATGGAGGATAAAAAGAAGAAGAGACTAAAATGGATTAGAAGCAAAAGAATAGCAAACAAAGTAGTGACCCAAGGATTCAGGTAGCTTTGATGACCATTTTTTAATAAGAAAGGCGATTTACCAGTTATAAAAGTGTACCTACAATTGTTAAGAGGATTAGAAATCTTCCAACACTGAAAACCTCTATTATCATTTGGCTACCTGAAATATGCTACACTGAATCCAAACAAACATTCTCTTTTCTCTTCTTCAATAACCCAATATAATAACCACTATCCTACTTATTTTTCATGTATCATTGTTAAGAGTTTTAACTCTTGCTTACAGTCTTTCCAAGTTGAAAAAATGTTTGGGATAAATTAAGGAGTTTCATTTCGATATCTCCATATAATTTTGTGTCCTATCTCTTTGAGAAACTGCATGCCCTGAGCCCATCTCATAACCATGTCTATGCTTCTTAGGTCCTAGACATGATTCCACATATTTTCCCTTGGTACTCAATGATTGATAGAATCTTCAAATAATTTCGTTCTAGTATGGGCACAATATCTGCTTTTTTTCTTAGTTATGTCTGTTACAGACTTTTATTTCTAAAGAATAATAGACATTTGTGCAGCACTATAATATATCTTCACTAGGATAAACTATGCTACAAACAGGAAATCTTTGCTTCCATTCGTAAGAACCCTGATTTGAGTGCAAACACATCCTTGTCACCAATTAATAGCAACAATCCATGTCCATGACTAGCTAGAATATCATATGAACCATGGCATATTCTCCTCTAGGCCCTCAACAATGGAACCTGTCAATCACATGAGTATTCCTCCTATAGGGTATCTTTGTGATTTAAAGAAATCATGTAGAAGACTGCATACAGCTTTTAAGTAATCATCAAAATTTGATTTCAATCAGAGAATGATCGTGTATGAATGATTGCCAACAAATACTACAGTACTGACTATTAAGTATGTGCACATGCGACACGTTGATCTGCTATGTTTATACGATATGTTCAACTAAAAACAGGTTAAAAGAAACAACATATTGTCTTCTAAGGTTGGACTCAATAAATTTGAAAGCTACAAATCTTCTCAGAATGTTTGAAAACATTAAAAGTGCCTCATTTCATAGCTGGCACACAGAAGTGACCGTCACATCCATGATTTAACTACTTAACCATATTACTTCTGAAAAATTGAATTTAGCAGTAACAACCCACCTTCTGATACCTTTGGCTGATAACCATCAGCAGATGTTCTAGGAAGGAGCAATAGGTTAGCTTGGGATAACGATAGCATCGCCATCAAGTGCAAAACTGACAATACTTCATACCAAGCACTATATATTGCCGTTTCCTAAATAAAAAATAACAGTAAGATGAGCAGTGCCCTAAAAGGAAGGGAATTATAAAACAGATAATTATAGTTGTGAATGCTAGTTTGACCTCTGCTTCGTCCTCCTGATTGACCCAAACAAACTGTATTTTGTGTTGCAATGGGCTCCCTGTACAATGCAAAGAAGTACCTCAGGAACATAATCATCCCAGAATATATGCTAATTAGATTTGTGCCTAATATGCTTACCATCTTTAACCAAACCCAAAAGTACAGGCAAATAATCTTCAAGAGCCTGAAGAAGATCTCCCAGAGTTGAACCTCCTGCAGGAAAGATCTGGTTAACATCAAGAGACATACTAGAGACAACAAAAAATGTCGGGATTCTACAAGAACCATGTTGAGTAGCAGTTCTCCGTCTTGTTCTTGTAATAGTTGGAGCTTCTTGTGCTGCCATAACTACAATTCTGGTTCTAAGAGCGGAAAGGCGTTCCACTAAACTTTTAAACAAGTGATCGCCTAGTGCCTGGGAGAAATCCACCATTTTAGGAATCCTTAAACCTGGGACGAATACAGAGACCTCCCCAATGTTTGATGGTCTCTTCCTGTTTCCACCTGTGTCCTTTGGCGTCGATACAAAGCATCCCATATCCTTGAATTTCTTTTATCTGCTAGCCCAAGCAATGAACAATCAAAGATTGGACACACAAAATAGAATACCAGAATAAACCAAATAGAAAATGTATTCATATACATATTCAGATACGATGTGTTGTGCCGTTAAGGAGGTCTATATGACGGAGGCAACCATCACAAGGAAATTTGAAGAACAAGCACAAGCCAAGTAATAAAGTGCAAACTCATTAAATGAAGACAACCAACAAAGCAGTTGGCAACTCACGAGGTCAGAGTGTAAAATGATCAATAGAGATAAATACGTTTACCTGGGTCTTTAATGATCAGAAGATATACAACTGGTCAAATTCTGTGGTACCTTTCTGCATGATAAAAACAAAGAATTGCAAATGATGTTAGATACAAATGCAGTCAGGGTGAGAACATTAAGTGACTAAACAAAAATGGAAAGGTGACATCAATATCATAAGAGAGGTATGAAACTGCGCTCTCCCATGCTTATTTCTAAATGCAAGTTGTACTTCTTCCATTTCCAATTAGCGATAATAACACAGAAACAGAAAAATCAAGCCCTAGCCAAAAACACAGCAATTCACTCTCATTGCGAGAGCTAGAGAAAACCAATAATTGCTTAAATTTGTTCAGGTAGAGAACTTCCGCAGCAGCTAATTAACCAAACTTCTAAAATAAATAAATAAAAGAATGACAGCCCTTCGATTTTGGCTAGCTGAAACCCCAATAGCCCGTCAATCTTGTGGAATTTAAGCTAAACACGCTGACAGAGACAAAATTGCAATACCTGGTGTATAAAGAGGGCCCATAAAATTCCATCAATAAATAACTGAAAATATTACAGAAGAAAGAAATGGATGATGGGTTCTTCTTTCGTGTGGAATTGATTTTATCAAGGATTTGGTAACAAGAGTATAGACGACCAGCAAAATCGAATCGGTTCACACTCAAATTCAACTGAATCCGAAATCTTGTTCCCGAGAATTGAACTTGAAACAGTAGAATTTCGATCCCTTAATACAGAGAAACAAGTAACGAGAGAGAGAGAGAGAGATTTGAAAGTTTCGACCTTGAATCGTAGAGTGGAATTGTTGATGAGTAGACGTAGCAGTAAAGAGAGAGGAAACGGGAAATAATAGGCGAAACAAAACACGCGCACGCTTGAGACGGTGAAGAAAATAGTGTTTTACTGCAACCTTTGACTTATGTAATAAAACAATGCATGGCGCCGAATAATACCTTTTATTGGTCATATTCCATCTTTTTCATTGGGAAACTTGAAGATTTTCAGATCTACAAGAATGTCCTTTCACTTCATTAATCACCATTTAAGCCTTTCAATTTCCCATCTTTTTCAATGGGAAACCTGAAGAACGTCCGCCCACTTCACTAATCACTATTCATGCCTTTCAGTTTCAGAAGGAGATATTATACAGCCCAGGAATGAATGAATGAATGGATGGATGAATCCCAATTACTTTGGCATCATATTCTCCTCTAATGAATCAACAAATAATTTTCAGTTACTTTGGCAGAATTTTGCTCATTATATTTGTTAATTTGCACATTTCTTGGCCTTCTACCAAGTGTGGAACGATGTCTTATTATCACTATTATTCAATCTTTATGCAGTTTGATCGTAGCTAGACGAAACTTCTGCGCCTTTCAAACCTAGACTTGAATCGAACCAAGCGATTCGGTTCGGTTCGGTTCGGTCCAGTTCTATTCGATTCTTATTAAGTTAAATACTCTAATGAGTATCAAAATTAAGAATCTATAGATTTGATTTGGTTCGATTCTCGGTTCTAGATCATAGTCGAATCTTCTTAATTTTTTTAAATTTCTTATATTAAATAAGCCATATTATTTTAATTATTTTCTAAATAAATTTGTCAACTAATTAATTGAGCTAAAGAAATATCATTTTCTTGTTCCATTTGTCAACTAATTAATTGAGACCAAACCTAAAATATCATTTTCCTATGTTCAACTCAAGCTCAACTCTTTAATTCAAAATTTAAAGAACGAAAGTGACCTAAGTTTTTCTCAAATTTCTACAAATTTTTTTTATAATTCAGATGTCCAAATTTCATCCGACTAATTTTGAGGAGTGACGACTTTCCCTTCAAGTTCGACACTCGAGTAAATCGTATACTTGCATTTTTTATTTGCTTTTTGGGGGATTAAGGACTCTTGCGACTATAATTAACTTAATGTCGTTTGTGTTTTTAAGATGAAAATACTATCACAAGTAAGGTTCGCTCTGCTTTGAATTCAAGTTGTAAATACTTGTATGAACATGAATGACTTGTATTTTTTGTTTACTTTTAGAGCTGCAAGGACTTAAATGAGCATAGCTCACTCACATCTCATTTGTCTTTTTGTAAGGACTCATACAAACACGACTCTTTCAAGCTAATTTGCTTTGCTCTTTGAACTGCAAGGATGAGGAATGTTTATTTCCATACTTTACTTTATTTGTTGAGTTATAATGAATTATACAAGTCATTTTGCTTGTAAGCATATTTGGCATTGCTTAAATGCTACAAAAGAAGTCAATTTTTTATTTTTTTCCTTTAAAATTCTCTTGAATACAAAGATGACTTGCTTATATGATATGATTTTCTTTGTAAATGTTTTAGATCACATATAAATTTCACATTATTATTTTTAAAAAAAAAAATTGCGAGTTATTATGATATCATTTTATAGCGTTTTGTAGCCCCCACCCCAAAAATTTGAAGAAATTAATAACAAAAATGAAAGAGGAAAAAAAATCTAAAATTATGTAATTCATCTCTCATTTATTGTCACTTAACGTCACATATATCGATGTTGTAACACCAATAATATTAAATTGGATTACTTTTTTTTTTTTTCTTACAATTGGCTTCATTACACCTCTATAAATTATATAGGATTTTTTGATGTAAAAAAGTAATACTTTTGAAAAACGTGTAGTTGAAAACTAAAGAAAAATTACAAGATCGAGCTGCTATGCTAGGCCGTAAAAGGCCTGCAGATCAAATGTGAGATGGGGGGTGGGTGTTTAACATTTGGGGAGGAGGGGGGCGGGGTTAATGAGGTGGGTCATGTGAGAGCAACTGCTTTACCAGGCCTGTAAGGTCAATGAGGTGGGTCATGTGAGAGCAACTGCTTTACCAAGCATTTTACAGGCGTGGTAGATCAGAATTATCCAAAATTACGAGGTCACATGTGAAATTATTTTATCGAGAAAATGTATAGTTGAAAACAAGTTTGAAATAACAGTGAGTTTTAAAGAATATGTTCTAACTGGGCATATTTAGAGAATGTTTTTTTTTTCTTTTAATATGTCACGATATTTCATCCTTAAATTTTAATAGATCGTATTGTAATTGGATTGACATCCCAACAATTATTTGGATTGACAAAGGCCAAAAGTGTAATGTTGACATGAGTAAATATCCATTGGAAGTAACGTTAAACAAACTCAAACGTGGCACGATGTACCCATACTATTTCTTTTTATACAAAAATTTGAACCAGCCATCCAATTATTACGTCACGCTGTCTTGCGACGTGGAAGACGGTGACAATTTGGTCATGCAATCAACTTATTCTTCCTGATCTAAATTAATTTCAATTAGTATAAATTTGATGTTTTTACGTGTGGTTTGGAGCTATTAAATCATAATTCATTTTCTCTCTTTTCATATTAATCATATTAAACCTATAAAAAAATTTATTATTTATCTCATAGGGTCTGTTTGGAGTTCATTTTCATTTCATTTATGAAGATTTTTCACCGTTCACAGTAAACGACTCTTTTTTTATTCAACATTTCTGACATTGACTTGACAAATGTTTGTCAATATTTGTCTTTGTTTTCTAATTATACCCCTTTAACGACAAAGATATCACGGTGCATTTTTTGAAAACCGGGTAGTTTAGATGGGTAAAATTTGGCAAAGTTTAAACGAAAGGAGTAACTCTTGACAAACATTTCTCAAGTCGGTGACAGAAATCTTGAATAAAGGAAGTGTTTACTGTGCAACGATAAAAAAATATCTACAAATGAGATGAAAATAAGCTCCAAACAGGCGCATTATAGGGTATGCTTAATGAATAGGAAAATGATAGTGGTACATAAGGGTGTCCGTAATGGACACCCGACACCCCATATGTACTTGTAGCAAAACCTTAATGATGTATTTAAAATATTGATATGATGAGAAATATGTTGTTAAAAAGTAATGAAAAATCATTGATGTGATGAAAAATATTATTTTATTCAATAATGTGTGATTGAAAATGAGTTTTAAAATAATGTATTTTGAAAAATGTGTACCAAACATGGGCATAATGTGAAATAATGGTGGCAGAGGGATACTAAATATAAGCCAAACAGAGACTTTGAAATCTTTCAGTTTCAAATTTCCCCCTATTGCAAGTTTATGTATAGATTCTAATGCCCTGTTTGATTTGACTTTATTTTTCCATGGAAGATGGGAATTACATTCCATTTCCACTTTTTTTCACGTTTGATTGACTAAATTTTTCATGAAATTGATTTTCCACATTTTTTGAATTTTGAGAAAAAACTTTTCCCATGGATTTGATGGGAAAACTTTTCTAGGCAAATTTTTTTTTTTTTTTTGCAATGAAAACAAATTTTATCCTCAATTGTAACAAAATTTATTCCTTTAATGGATACTTTCCATGGAAAATAAAACCAAACAAATACCAAAAGATCCTAAATTTCAATATTTTTCAGGTGAAAAATTATATCAATTAAACACTATTAATTGATAATTCTCAATAAAACAAGTTTTAGGTAATTCAATTTCCTAAAATTCATTTTCTTTCCATCCAATTCCATTATTGCATTCAAACAGACCCTAAAGGATATACATTAATACATAAGCGTTAATTAAAAAGAAGGGTTAGATATATAATTTTTGGAACTATAAGAGACAGTTTGGTAATTTTCAGAAATTTCAGGAAATATTTTGAAGACGTTGGGCTTCAGCCTTTATGGTTGGGCCTGGGCTGCTCGGTGCCATTTTAAAGGCTGGATTCTACGAATGAGTCGGGCAAATTTGAAAGACACAGACCCCTCCTTCCCTCCTTCAAACGTTAGGGTTTCATCTCAACTGATTGAAATTGTCATTCTAATTTATTCGAGCTTTCAGCTGCGATCGAGCTACTCCTAAGGGTAAATGCTACCATCTTCTTCGCTGCTTACTGCTGTAAACCCATTTACTGAATTGAGGTTATTTATATATGCAGATTTTAGTAATGCATAAAGAACCACATTCATTGCGTTTCTATTTTATTTAGAAATGCGTTGTAAGTTCTGCTGGGAAGTTGTTTTGTCTTGAATTTTTAGTAATTGTCTATAAATTAGATCTGGGTTTTCATAATTTTTTATTCAACAAGTTTACCTTATGTTTCATCCTGGATTCATGCCAATTCAACATAACTAATTTTGAATATCTCTCACTGGTTTTTTAGTTTTATAGAATCTTGGTCTGGTTTCCTCCACCGTGACAATTATCTTCAATTTAATTGCATAAAGAAAATTTTGTTATGTTTCTGTGGCAACGTGTTCTTAATAGATTTAATCTTGCATATTGGGCCCTTTGTTTCAGGTTGTGCCATTCACCTTGTAAAAGCATGGGACAAACAGGACAAGAAAAGTCGAGTGCCTCATCTGCTGAACCTTTACTAGAAAAAGGACTTCTTCAAAATCAGCAACCTGAAGCAAAATTTTCATCTCCAACACCAGTGAAAACAAAGGAGCCATCACGGATTAAGTGCAAAGAAGAAGCATCTGAACTTCCAGAGAAGTGGGGCACTCAGTAGATGCATTGCCTGAAATCCCATAAATTTAATACCTGAAAGGCTAAAACTGACATGATGTACTTTTCTCTTTATTTCCAGATATACGACATTATCTGAGTTTTTTGATCGTCTGATTTGTTCATTGAGATTGCTTGGCCTAAGGAAAAAGTCACCAACTTTCCAGAATATCAGCAGTCAGGTTGAAATCTTGGCAGGGAGGTAATAACCGCTGCCAACTTGTTACTTGTCTGAATACATATATTTTGGTTTCAATAAACATTGATTAACCTATTTGCCTGAACACACATATAGCAGACTATGTTTTAGTTCTTTTCTGCAATATTTCCTGAAGATATAGTGAGAGTATGAGTATCATCTTAAAAATTGCAACTATCTTATCATTGTACACAACATGTTGAATCATATCATTGTACACACCATGCACATGGTTGAATAAACTTTATTTTAATATTTTTGGATTATCTCAAGATTCTCCACAAACCTTTTCCTAAATGCTGGTTGTGAATAATTTTGTAAAGAAATATGCCGATTTGGATACAATTTGGAGCTATTCAGAGAGAGAGAATGTGGAATGTTTATCATGTTACTTGTTAAACCAATTTGATATAGTTAAATAATAAAGTGAAAATTTGATACTCCCATTTCCCAACATATATGCAAGGAACTGAAAGCCTGGCTGTTTTTGAGCTTTGGTTTAATCATTGTAATAGAAGTTAGATGGGTAAAACATGCATATTAGTATTAACTGTTAGGTGACAATTGAACTACAACAGCCAGCACTTGAACATTTATATATTTTTTTATCCTATTAACATCCTTGATCTATGGTTACTCCAATACGCTTCCAAGGCTTGAGCTCAAGTGCCATATTAATTGGGTGTGCTTCAGGTGTTAATATTTTTGAATTTCTGATGGATAGAAACTAGAATTGCCGTTGCAGAGAACATCACAGACAACTGATACAATTTTTACTGTTCTTTATTTATGACACTTGAAAACCTTCTTTTGACTACTGGTCCTTGTCTATTTTTCCCCCCTTTTCAGGAAGTTTCTATTGAAGCATCTTGCACAAATAAAATATGTACTTCCTGAAGCCATTCAGATTGATAAGATACTTGTGCACGATGAGGAAACCAAGTGCATGAAGCCAGATGTTAAGATTGCACTGGTATTTGATGTTATAGAAGGTCATCATGGAGAATCTGTGTTCATGAAACTCAGAAATCTTTTCTCTTCCCGTCTCAAAAAGTTATACATTACACATAAGGTGATGTTCCTTTATATGTTTATGGTGTAATTATGACGAATGTAGTAATTCAGTAGCGTTTGATAATAATAATAATAATAATAATAATTTCCTAGTGCTCTCTTATTTCTACAGTTAGGGAAATCTCACCTGGAACCATAACCAAACTTCCTTCTCTAATATTCAGCAGAAACTAAATTGTTGAATTGAATTTGTTTTATATTGCTGAACTGCAATAGATTACAATTAAAAGCAAACACCATCCATCAATTTAGTAATTTCTTGCTCAGTTGTGCTAATGTTTCAATTTGGAGCACGAGATCTAATACTGAGGATTTCAACCCTTTGGGTCCTCTTGGAGCATATCATCCCCTGCTGAGGACTGGTCAAGCATGAAGTTGTGTTCAGAGATCGTGATGACGGAGAAGTTTTTGGATTTTTTTTTGAATGTGTGTATCTACTGAATAGTTTTGTCTCCTGGATGCAGGATTTTGACATCCCTGAAGCTGTACTTCCAGAGCCATTTAACAGGAGACCTATCAACATCAAGGTGGAACCTACTCCCAACTTATCAGCTCTACCGGAGATGGAAGTATTAAATTCATCCCATCTCTCTCCATCTTTCTGTAAACGCTTTTCTCAGAAGACTCTTGCTGCAGAGAAAGAAAAGACTTGCCTACTTTCACCTATAAAATCTTCTTGTGTGGCTAATCAAGAAATTGAAGGAACAGGAACATTTCCGGATTCTTCTTCCAAATGCACAGACATTCTCCAGGTGACTCAGACTTCACATTGTGTTAGCTCTGGCACATTTGGAAATACTCCTATGAAGGTGGCTTCTCCGGAAAATGACAATCTAATTGTTGAAACACCTGCACAATCTACTCCAATGAGATTAATTTCGCCAAATAGATCAGTGCTTACCTGTGAAGACGAGTGCAAGACCGCAACAAGCCAAAACTGCACACCTGGCAGTCTGACTGTAAAGAGGTCACTAGATTTTTATGAGCATTCTGAAGGTGTCTGCAGTGCCCTCCCTCAGATGAAAATGAAAGGGTGCAAGGTAAAATTAAATTAGCAGTTACTTGTGTTCTCTTTTAAAAATTGCAATAACTGGTTAAATTAATTTCCAATTTAGCGTGTCTGTGGAACTTTTTATGGGCTTATTTGCTTCTTGCTTTCTGAAGATAATATACTCGTCTGTTCTGTACTAGACAGTGCTTTTATAATTTGAGATGCTGGCGATCTTTCAAAATTGACATAGAATCGATTTAAATGAGACAATCATGATTACCAGTATTGCTATTTGTATCAGCATGCATTGTGGTTTATTGCTTAATAAGGTCCAAACTTGAATATGAATGTGAATTTCTTAATTTTCACTGGGTATTTTTGCTAGAAAAAAATTACTTAGGTAGGAATACCAAGGATTGTGAAAGCACCATCAAACAACTCTAAAGTGAGTATAAAGATTCCCCAAAAGACTAAGGGATGCGCACATCTTATTTTCCTTCATGTTGGATCACATATTTACTTTTTCAGTTTGGCATGCAAGTAAGCTGTTATTATCTATTTTAGGAAGAATAAAGTTGTTCGAAAATTCATCGTTATTTATTAGATGTATTGTTCACAACTGACCATGAAATTCATTGGGATAGGTCGAGGAGAGCAGTTGTTACATTGGTGATGACCATGAGCTGAATCAGAAGAAACTTAATTCACTCAAACAGACGTCTATTTGTTTGTCTGACCTCGTTCTCTTAATTCATCATATCTTTCAATCTGTTAGCTTTCGTTCAATCACAAAGGAAGAACTTGTTCACAAGATTATTCTGAACAACTGTGATATTGATGACAGCAGTAAGCTCAAGTGCTGTAGTTCATTTTCTTTCCCTTTCCCATTTCTATGGAAAAGTTCCAAAATTATTCATGTTTATATTTTTAGGTGAGGTTCTAATGCAAATAGAGCAACTGGAGAAACTGGTTCCACACTGGTTTTACAAGAAGTTTACTCCTTGTGGAGACCTACTGTACAAGTAAGAATTTCTTCCTCCTCTTTTTTTGGCAGTTATGAATGTTGGCTATAATTGTGGGCTACCGTCAAGCTCTTCTTGTTGCTGTAGTGTATAGGTGGATCTGTGAGATTATAATCACGATGAAAAGGAGGCTCCACCAGTATGAAAAATTTTATCTCTTTACTTCGATTTGTAATATCTAGATATGTAGTACATTCACATCAATAACTGTGCTGTTGCACATCTAACCTTGCAAAATATGCCATCACTGAGACAAATCTACGGTGGAATACTACTTGGAACTGAGTAATTAAATGGAAAAAAGAGCAATATGGACAGTGTATCTTTAAACTTTTACTTGAATGAAAGATGTACTACAGTGGTATAAATCTCTGAATATTTTCTGGTGAATTTCAGTGTTAAAAAAGCATCAGACTTGAATTCAGTTTGCGAAAGAATTAACATCATATAATGCAATTGGCTGAAGGTGAGTACTCTAGCATGCTACATGCTTCTCTGCTCGTTTCATATGGACATGTACTCCTAATGTTAGAAGGAAACATTATTTTGACTAAGAAGATATCTATACTGTTAATGGCTTTGTGCAAAACCGTGTAACTATGTATTATATTGAATTTGCAGGGGGCATATTTGCTTTAGATTGGACCATTTCAAAATTAGAACAGGTGCAGAAAGTAGAAGGGTTGAAATGGTATTCCTGATTTGTGAGTTAATTGCCAATTTCCCCTTCAAAATGTACACACAATCAGCTCAACCTCTACTGGACAGTTTGGTGGCTGCTCAAGGATTCTACCTCTACTTGTAGGTTTATACATATTTTATGCATGTGTATGAACTAGGATGCTAGGTAAAGGAGCAAATGAGTATAACTATATTGTGGGTGCATAATTTATCTCTTTTGTTTCAAGCTTATCATTTTTTTAATATTAAACTTCAAAGGCATATATCATATTTCATAGCTTTTACGAAGATTAGCGTCTTTAACATAAGACTTGTGACCTCCAAAATTACCTTAACTGTGAGAGTTAGGTTTATTCTTCAATTTTTCACTTGGATAGAAAAAGAAAGAAAGAAAGAAGATGTTATTAGTAATAAAAAGCTTAATAGAGTTAATGATCATTGACAAAACTTCATTGGTGATTGTTGATATTATTATTGTTGAAGATTCTTACAAAATCAATATATTTTGGTGATTCAAACGGGATCATCACCAACGATACTATTGGGATGATGGGATCATTGATGCACCCCATTAGCGACCTCTTATCGTTCTTGATTTCTTATTGTCAAGGAAGCCTTCGGTGTGATTGAGAAAGTTTTGTTTTTTCTATATATTCTTACAAGTTACTGAAGACGAGTTCAAATATCTTTTTATTTTTTCTTTACAGTATTACCGATCAATAAATTATTTTTTAACTATTATTTAATTTTAACAGAATTTTTAGTTAATATTTATTTAATTTTTTAAATTATTTATAGATTTTTGTCGATTACTAATATTACTAACCAAGTGAATTACATGATTTACGAACAATATGCATATCGTTGAAACCATCAGCTTTCGTATAAAATGATGCAATGACTATTTTTGGCCATTAGAAAGCTTAGTGACAACTGGTTAATGCGAGAAAAATGGTGGTTTTTAACTTCTTTTTTGTATTGTTCGGTTATAAAATGAAGGAAAATAATTGGTTCCCCATACTGTTTTTTTCTCGAATCATGGTAACTAATTCTAGTTGGTTGTTGCTTATTGTGACACGTTATACCTCTATTTGCCATGGCAAAACCCGTGGCATTACTGAGGCCAAACCGAGATAAGTAGAAAAACCCTCGTGTGCGCAATTACTCAAACGAGCCAAGAAAAACAATCATCTAGCGGAGTTTATTTTTGGTAAATGCTTCGCTAGTATGTGCGAATCTCCTGTATAAATTTGAATCAACGGACAAATCTTGTCCAGTATTTGTAGTGTCACATGAAATTGAGACTTAAATCAGAATGGAAATAACTTGCATACTTCTGATGAACCTTAGCCCCTTTCGTTCCTTGACATTTCCCGTGACAAGCTCTAGACGGGCTTAAACTACTATATTCAGCCAGTAATCCACGGCCAAGGCGGTGGGTTCACTTTAGGCAGCACTAGAAACAGGATTTGTCCAGTAGACGTCGTCCAGGAGAAAATGAAGCTCAACAAAGGGCTGCCTGTGAAGTTTTTTCCCGTGCATAATACTGGCATGGTTAGTTTATCAAATGATCTCAATATTAAAAAAAAGCCTTCTGTGTGCAAAGGGAGGTTGTAACAGATGCATTTGCATTCCCAGATGTTTTCTTTTGTTTCATGTTCTGTTCAAGGATGTGCTGCCTTCCATCTTACCAACACCACGTTGCAACCCAATTCGGGAATCTCCGGATCTATGCTTATTTACAGATCCTTGAAGCATTTCGACAATTGCTAAGTCCTTTAGCTGTAGATGTAAAGGTATCCACCTTAGCTCGGTCATTTTTAAGGAATTGGCTAGAGTTGACATCCCAAAAAGGATTAGTGACTAATTGAGTATAATTGTGTACAAGAACATAGACCAATATGTTTACCTTATTTAGCGGAGATTCTTTTTTACAATGACAAGTGGAAGGAGCAAAAAGTAAACAGAAAAGGTAGCCGAAAAGATGTTGACACAGTTCAATGGTAAAATTTCATGTACTCGACATATAAATAGTTTAAGCTACTCTTTTCAGCAAAGAGGAACATTTTCACTGCGTTCCCAAAAAAAAACACGGACCATTGCTAAACCAGACGAATCATAATTGATCATTCTGATTCCTGGGAGCATGTTTGGCCTTGCTTCTTTTGTAGAAGAATGGGACTTTGATAATGTCGAAATAATAAAAAAAGAAGCCATATATTTGGCTTATAATCTTTAACCAAACATGACGCTATTGACTGTTCCTTCCTTCCTCATCATGATGCCCATAAGTGCAAACCTTTGCTTTTATTAATAATGGCCTAATGTGTATCGCACTTCCTTGCAACAGATAATATTGAAGCGTCAGACTCCTGCAGATAATGTTAGGCAAGTGGGATCCCACCTCCCCTTCAGAAAACACACATAATCTCGAGCATATTAGTGCTTATTTATTGTTCAATCAAGCTATTCCTCCTTCATAAGTTCTATGACATCAACATGGGGAAGAAGACTCTTCTTAGACTGTTTGTATTCTTTCTGGTTTTGGCTTTTATCTTCTCTGCTACTGCAGTTCCTGCATCAAGTAAACACCATGATCTCAACTTTAACTTATATATAGATGGTCCATACGCGTTCTCTCGTGTTTTGATTTCTTTGATTAACAGGAAGCTTCAAGGAAATTACTGAAAATCTTTGGGACCAAGATTCCCACTATCAGATTCAGGTGCATTTCTTGGTTTCCCTGCAAATGTTAAGTTTTTTGCTGAATTACTTGCTGTGTTTCTCTACAACGTAGGCTGTATTGGACCTGCAGAGGAAGACTATAAGGGTCTTGGAGGAGGATGAATCATTACTACAAGGAAGAATGGATATCGAAAGGACAGATTATTCGGGCACTGGTGCTAATAACCACCATGATCCTAACCCACCTTGAAGCTTTTGATTGCTAGCAATCGAATTTTCTTGGAAAAGTTTCACTCACCTCTCTGCCGTGTCATCTTGTGAGGTGAAGGTTAAAAGCATTTAAGATATTTTCTTGAGATGCAATGGTTTTTATAATTGAATTGTTTTGCAAGTGTTGTTCTATTAATATATATGCTGCTACCAGCCTACCAATGCTAGTCTTCTCTTTCAGTTTCAATAAACCGGCGTAACTCGTAAGATTGACAAAAAGCCTTATTTCGCTTAATCTATGCCTCCCAATGCTACAGAATTACAAGTACATTGGAATAGTATACAGCAATGCCAAAGCAATCCCAAAGACACAACTTCTTTGAACATATTGTACTAAAACAAATTACACGCGACTGATGTAAATTTTTAAACACAAAATTAGGTAAACTACCGTATTGACTTACTATACTTGATTGAAAAATTTGTACACAGTTCCCAAACTTTTCGTCACTCTAATTCCAACAATGGTGAAAATAGAAGGAGATTTCCATTTTGCATAAAGAAATGGCCTTTTGGAGATTCGAAAAGGCTTTCTCATAGCGAACAAATCCCATAAACCAAAATTCAAAATTGTCTTTAGTGACTATTTCAATGTACTTCTGCGCAGCGCTAGATTATTTGGGTTTTCACTATGGTTAGCTCCCTTTATCTTCTTCACAGGAACAGAAACCTGCAAGCAATGTTAATTACGATGAAACACAAAATAAAATCATGATACCAATGACTAAACCTTAAAATTTCATCCTACCAATGACTTGTGTCGACAAACTGTTGAAGAATTAGTCGTTTGCTGCCCTAATATTAGTTTAAGCCTTTTTTTTTTTCGATAGTGAATGAGTTGATATGATCTCTGAATTGGTGGTAGGAGTTCTTTTCATGCATGTTGAGTATGCAATACTCGACTCAATAACAAATTGAATCTTGATATACTTACCTCGTAAAGGGTTCTGATAAGGGCTCCGGATAAGGAGTGGACAGTAATGGATCTTTCACTGCAGAATGCTACCTTTTCTGTAGAGATGAACAGAATCCCAGCAATTGGACCAGCTGAAGTTGATAAATAACACTGAGATGGCTTCAATAGCCTCTCCCCATCGACGACACCAAAAATTTCCTTGAATATGTTTTCTCTACCACCTTTCTTGATTATTTTGGCTCCCACACTTAACTTTTCTTTAACTGTTTCAGACAACTTAGGCCCAAGCCTCACTGAAAATTCACACACCAACATGTATAAAAGAAATGCTCATTTTCAAACAAAACGCCTATTTATCATCCACAAATGGAACTGGGATTTTTTCTAAATCTTTCATCATTTTCATTTCAAAATCTTATTAAAAACTTGCCGTGTTCGAGAATTCTGTAGGCAAAACTGTTGGCTTTCCTTTCAAACTTGTTGCTGTGATTTTTCAATTTTGCACTCTTTCTTATCTGAAATTCAAAGAAACTTGAGTTATTCTTCCGAACCTCCATACAATATTCAAATGAAATAGATGAATCTATATATAACATACTCGATCAAAAGTAAGGAGAGTCATCAGAAGAGGAAGGACTTTGGAAGGACTGATCAGAGAATGAAGAATTTCTTTCTGGAGTAGTGTTTCCAAATGAAGTTCTCATTAAAGAGCTTGCAGAAAAATGATGTTCAAATTGTTTATCTGTGTTCATCAAAGTTCTGTTCAAAAACCTCGTCCAAAAAATGTGTCAGATGAATTGTTAGGAAGAAGAAAAGAGGAGGAAATGAGATTGCTGTGTTGCTACATAATTGCATAGAAATGATCTTTGCCCCCACAAATGACACACTTGTCTTTGAATTAATGCAATAGGCAGCTCAGCCCAGCCAAGCCAATCCAATCCAGAAAATAGGGTGTAATTTCCCAATGATTCTATTGTTGAAAATGAGTGAAGATGCAACTATTCTGCCATTTCTTGGAAATTTGTAAAGTCAAGACAGGCTTTCTTCCTTTTTGTGGGGCGATAAAAAGAAATTCTTAATATTCATCTTAGTGTCATTTAATGTTGAAATTTTGATTCAAAGAGAAAGTAGTAGTTGTTTACCTATTAAATAAAGTTGTTAGTTTACTTCCTAACTATATTACTAATATGTTGAGACAAGGGATTTAAGCAAAATAAATAAAATTTCAATTTGGCTTTCCAGAAGATGGGATTGTTTGAACTTTGAATGTTAAGCGCATAAGGATGCCCAGGAAAAAAACTGGGTGTACAGTGACAACGCGTGAGCTTGAGTCTTTAGGCGAAAGACTTAGAAGCCTTAACAAAATCTCATATTAGCTTGACATGCTATTAATAATATTTTATAGGGAAAAAAAAAACGTTATTCTTCCAGATCGGAAAAAGTTTCGAGTCTAAACTCCAATTTGTGACAATATATGTACACAAAAGGCATTGCAGGTCACTGAATTTTTAGTGAAGTTGCATGTGGACTGTCGATCCATTAATATTAATATATTTTGTGGATTGTGGCAAATTAAAATTGAATAATCTGATGACATGCTTGTTAAAAATGAAAACCAAGTCATTTCTTAACTTTACTCAGAGTGCCAAATTCCAGTTGTTAGTTCATAACTTTGGTCCTGTAGTTTGTTGGGCCACTAAAGAGACCAATGTGCGTCACTTACAATCAAAATATTGATATGATTTGGTGGGATGCGCCAGGCCAAAGCAGCAGTGCAACACATGGGCGACGCTCAAAGGTCCAGATAGCAAGCTACCTTAACGGACCTTCCCCCTCAAAAAATTAATTTAATATCGTGTGGGCCTATGGCCCACATATCAGATATTAAACTGATAAGAACAGATACTACACTTGATCTTAGCCAAAAGGCCGAGAAAGGTATGAGTTTCCCTATATTGGGCTCCCTTTTTTAAAGTCCAGATTTCTGTTCATTACTTTTCGAATAGTCGATGTGGGATATGGGAGAACTGCAAACCTGAATCCCCACTTAGTTCTTGCGTACTTCAGCCTTCTGACTCTGCAACTCATTTTTCTTAACACAAAACAAATTCACCCTTTCATTGTGGGAATGATAACAGAGTATTTTTAATTAAGATTTGCCAGTGAAATAGAGTTGTACCGCTTTGTGTCTGGGACACCAGGAATTTACATTGAAAACAAAACTGTTTTGCCACAACAGAATCATGTCTCTGACTCGGATCGTGCATAAAGGAAAATGAGATTAATCGAGTAGTATAAAATACCAAATATGTGTTAATTGATGTTGCAGAAGGCTTGGATGCATTTGAAGCCAGTGGCATGACAAAGATCAGTGATGGTAATCAAGTAGGATTGACGTGCCTTCTCCTTCCGACGTCAATGGCAATACCATTTGGGTGCAAATTTTACACTCTGCCTCATACTTCGTGTATGGCAAAAGAAAAACAAAGCCAAGGCGGATGCCTTTGATGGACCTGCACTAGCTTCCGGTTCGATATGTGGTGATGGCATGTGGACTTCACCTAGCTGTAGTTGGGGTGAAACCTCCAATTTGCTTGAAGTTCCTGTCAATGGCTACTTATGCTAATGAAGATTAAGTACTTGGGATCCAAGATAGGCTTATTTCCCAAACAAGTATAACTTTGTAATCTATAGACTGAAAAAAGATTATCCTGGATCTATACATAAGAGAATAAGCCCCTGTTTGTTTGGCATTGACATCCGGAAAGTAGAAAAAAAAGGACCGTTACAGTCAAATGTGGGTCTCAGCTGTGTGTTAAATGGTCAATTATGGTGGCTGGCAATAGTTGGAATTTCTTTGCAAAGAATTCATGCCAATCAAACAGGGGCTAAATCCATGTGTGCGCGGTGAAATGTTTAGGAAAACTTGTAGTCAACCGTTTCTTCTTTAAAAAAAAAAAAAAAAAAACTCTAAATATCACTGGTCATCGATGGTAGCAAGAAAGCATCTCCTACGATTCAAATTTGTCCGTGAAGTCTTTATCTCCGGTGGTAGCCCACAAAGATACGTATTGGGATCCATTCTCTCAATATAAGTATCACTATTATTAAATGACACTCTTGTCAAATATATTTCTATATAAAATATATTGACGGGCACTATACATACCAGAATTAACTTAAGGGGACAAGATACTCTTCAACACAGTGTCACCACCACCTGCACGCCGATTGCTGCATCGAGTGGAGTGTCCCTGCTCTCTTAAAAAGTGAATCCGCTCAATTCAAAGAAGAGTGTCAACACATGTACAAAATGTACCTTTCAAATTTGGATTCATCTTAATTGTAGAACAATACAGTAAACAACTAAAGTTATGCTTGCATTATAATGCTATTTTCAGCCAAATTTGATTTATATCAAAGTTTAAATCTAATTATTGTACTTAAATTTATAGCAAACAAAGACTAATAGATGATGTTTAATAAATATAAAAAAAAAATGAAAAAGAAATTAAAAATAGCACTAAGTAGTGCGATAATGGTATAAATAACACGATTTTAGTTGAGAGAGGTTGCAACCAAACCGGACAGAATGGCAACGTGCACGCTTTGACCTCTTTGCGTCTTTGTTTCGTTATCAACACCAGATTTAGGATTCCAATTTCACTCACAACTCACTCACTCTTCAGAAGGGTTTAATGGTATACATGAAAACCTCTGGTATCCAAATGGAAGTGTAAGCGAAATTACTTATCGGCTATTTCAACGATTTGAGTTCTAGATTCTCAGTTATTTCCAAGAAGAACTCGGATTAAGTTAAAGAAAACCGCTTTGATCCCCCGATTTCGTTTCAATTTCAATCGATCGATCCATTCAATGGTGGCGAAAACGGAGAAATCAGCAATGGATCTTCTGAAGTCACCGGGTATGAGTTCCCTTTTCAAATCCCTGAAACTAAAAACGAAGCAGCAGGAGCTTTTGATCCGAGTAACGATCCTGTGTTTGGTCTATGTATTGGCGTTTATTACGCGTTTGTTTAGTGTGTTGCGTTATGAGAGCATGATCCACGAGTTTGACCCGTATTTCAATTACCGGGTCACTCAGTTTTTGACTCAGAAGGGGTTTTACGAATTCTGGAACTGGTTTGACTTTGAGAGCTGGTATCCGCTTGGGAGGATCGTTGGTGGGACACTGTACCCTGGTCTAATGGTCACAGCCAATCTGATTTACCAGACTCTCCGGTTTCTGAGGTACATCTTATCGTTTTAATGTGCATCCGCGTACATACTATATGGCATACATTCATGTATGTGGGTGTTATACATTTTACTTCTTGACAATGATAGTGGGATATAACCGTTAAGTAAGGGACGATAAGTGGGATTAGAGATGTCACGTAATTATAAATAAACAGCAAAAATTTAAGGCATATATCTTAAAAAATTTATGGCCTAGACGCAAAAAGGATCAAACTTTATGGAAGTATGATTAACCAATACGCAAAGGTTCAAACTTTAAGCAAATGTTGTTTGAGAATGCCTAACATGGTGATTGGATATGAATGATTTTTTTTTTTTTTTTAATTATGATGCTCTTGTTTTGCTTGTGTGTGTGTGAGAAAATGGTGAAAATTCTGAATGTGATGCTGTGATCTGAATCCTTTTTCTATACAATTCATGATGACGATCAAGGATTTTACCAGAGGAAGAAGAAAGAGAAGAATATGGAGATGAAAAAATATGCTATTTCCAACTGGTTTGTCGAAGAATACACTTTCAAATTTTACTTCCATTTTTTATTTTTATTTTCATACAGACGTGTTGCTAGTTATTGATTTTAGCGAGGTAATGCATTATGCATCAAGTGTCAAATAGAAGAAATATTACGCTTTAGCACTATATGAGATGGCAATGATTTAGATGATAACACAGTCATTAATTAATGCAATGAATAAATACTAATGGGAAGCAATAGTGTATGCCAAATGCGTCATGTGTCTAAAACTCGAGTATAATTATTTCCACAGTGATGCATTAATATTTGCATAATTGCATGTAGCTGCTAATAGAGCGGTACTAGGTAGAAATTTAATTTGGCAATCTATGGTGGTTGGTGAGAACAATGATTTAGATGATAATACTATCATTAGTTAATGCAACAAATAGATATTACTGGGAATGAAAAGTGACATTCTGTCACATCTAAACCTCGAGTGTAATTATTTTGGCATTGATGATTAGTATTTGCACGCACAAGCACACTTTTTGAGATTTTCCTATCAGACATGTACCTAGTTACTCACTTAGTAATTCTGCTAATGGGGCGGTCCTATGTCGAAATTTTGTCTTGGCAACATGTGGCGGTCAGTGAGAGATCAACAAAACACATATGTTAGAGAACCACATTTAAAAATTCTTGATGATGCTAGTGGGATATAGCTGTGAACGAGAGAGCATTGCTTACGACATAAAAATGTTTCTACGTTGAAGATAAATTACGAAGTTTGAAGGCATAAATATCATAAATTACACATATTTTCAAGTACTTGAGAAATATTTTGTTTGTGGTGAACTTGACTCTGGGATCCTGTGCTTTTATTATATTACATATCACAATCCTGATAGTGGAGATGGTGTTCTGATTTTGTTATATTCCTATGAAATTTCATAATGATGATTTTTGAATTTGCAAAAGAAAGGATGGAGAATAGAAAAATGATATTGTCAACATGTATGCCTTGTACAAACTAGTAATATAAGAACCAAACTTTAATTTTTTTATTTTTTATTTTACCTTGGATGTCTACAATGCAAATAGAAGAGATTTTGGATAATCAAGGACACCACCGCCAATATAAGTCTCTTATTCTCAATAATTTTGGACTCGGATACATTAATCCTTTTTAGCCACTCCATTCAATTGATTTCTCCATCTACTGGAAAATCCAATGAACTAAATTCTTAACCTAAGAAACTACATACGTTTTGGTCTATTCCTCCCTGTTATAATCTGTTCCATTGAGATCACATAATTTTTATAAACTAGGGCCTTTTTTTTTTTTTTTGATAAGTTAAACTAGGGCCTATTTAGGTCCGCTACAGTATTGATCCTTTCCATAGGTACTGCTCTAGGGTACCAGATGTGAGGGAAAGAAGGGCTTAGCTCTAGCTGCTCCATATAAAAGAGATGTAGAGATGTATGGAATGTCTCACCCGCTCATGACCCAACCAAGCTGCTCTTCACTTAATTTTTACTCCACCATTTAGGTCTACGTATGACAAGAATTCATTCTTGTATGACCACATATCCATCTTGACATCTTCATCTTCTTTACGTTTATCTTCTGGTTACTAACAACCCTGCGCTCAATATGGTTTCCTTGTACTTTGTTTCTGGTTCTATATATTTTCTCAAGAACATGTATTTAAGAAATAAGAAAGAAATGATAAATTAATTTCCTACATGATAAAGATTATCTCCAAATTCTCTATGATAGTTGAAGGTCTTAGTCATATTTGTAAATGCAAGAATAGTCATTATTTTGAAACTTTTTATAGCAGATTGAAATATATATCTACATTCTAAGAAGCACTAAAACAGACACGAGTGTTCGACATGCTGACATGCGATTTTTTGAAAAAGTTCCGACACAATATCTTCATTGAAATATTATTTTTAATTTAATATTTTAAAGTAGTAATTTTTTTATACTTCTTGCATGGGGTAAAATAGTAAATTGAATGGTAAAAAATTAATCCACATAAAAATCTATCTTTTGCTTTGTTAAATGGTAAAGAGTTGCTAAAAATATATATATATCAAATATGTAGCGTGTTTGATCACCATTGTGTAAAAAATCTAATTCTCATTTTCAAAAAAGTGGACCCAAAGTACACTATCCCCCCCCCCCCTTCCCGGACACATTAAACTTTTCAAACCCTATTGTATAGGTTCATTTCATTATTTCCTTTTTACCCTTCATATTACTTTAGCAGAAAATAATTGTAATGGATGTCGAGATGAATGTCATGAAGGATAATTTTGTCAATTTATTCGCCAGTGACAGAAATTGGACATACATATTTTAGTGAATGTATGATTCAATCAACCCTCCTGACATGTAAGAATTCTGCAGGAATTTTATATTAATTCCTCTAGAAAAATCTCAAAAATCTAATAAAAAGAAGATTTTAATGCAGACCAAACATTTACAGAGCATTTAATGTTTCCTTCTTTTCTCCGTCTCTTCATTTCTTTCTCACACATCTTCTCTTCATTGCTTCTTCCCCCCACCTCAGCCGTGCCTTTCTTCCGGCCATCCCTGCATTTCTTCTTCATCAGTGCGGCTGCTGTCACACACCACTTCTACATTTCTTCCAGCCATCTATTTTACTTACTGTTTTTCTTCTGGTCGTTTGCATTTCTTCATCTCCGACACACTGCAAGGGACCTCCGACACTCGTCCGTGATGTGTCGGAGACTTACCGTGTTTGATACGTGTCGGACACCGATACGTCTACGCCATCAGCATGTCAGTGCTTCCCAGTCTACATTATTTTACACATGTACTAATATCTTACCCAAAAATGAATAAATGCATGGATAGTTGACGTGTGTGCGTGTATGCATTTATGTATATGTACGTGAGTATACATATGTTTTTGTACATCTGAAACACTTTCAGCTTTTAGACCTTCACAATTGTGTTTGAACTCTGCAATATCCTGGGTTCCGTTTCGCTTTGCAATTCCAATTTGCAGTTATGATACATTATTTTACACCTCACAAAGTCTCTAATGCTATCTATCATGGTTCCAGTTTTTCATTTATATTGGGTTCTCAAAAGTGTTTTGGTATCATCTTCCAGGTTTGCCATCCACATTCGTGAAGTTTGTGTACTCACTGCACCATTCTTTGCCTCGAACACCACTCTTGTTGCGTACTTTTTTGGGAAAGAGTTATGGGACTCTGGGGCTGGGCTTGTAGCAGCTGTGTTAATTGCCATTTGCCCTGGTTACATCTCAAGGTCGGTTGCAGGTTCCTACGATAATGAGGGAGTTGCTATATTTGCTCTGTTGCTCACTTTCTATTTATTTGTCAAGGCTGTGAATACGGGGTCACTTGCTTTTGCCCTGGCCTCTGCTTTTGGGTACTTCTACATGGTTTCAGCATGGGGTGGTTATGTTTTCATAATTAATTTGATCCCGCTATATGTGATGGTTCTGTTGATTACTGGGAGATACTCAATGAGATTGTACGTAGCTTATAATTGCACTTATATCTTGGGAATGTTGCTTGCAATGCAAATTCGTTTTGTGGGCTTCCAGCATGTGCAGTCTGGAGAACATATGGCAGCAATGGGAGTATTTTTCTTGATGCAGGTATCTCTTTCTTGTTTCCCTGTTTCTTAAGATCATCCCATCCCCATCTCTAGGACTGGAGAGAACGATGTAAAGGAAGGTTTATGAAGTAGAATCTGAGAGAAGTTTGCTTTTTAGTTTGCAAAACAGTTAATTCGATATTCTGTGTTACGGAAAGCAAGCAGTGGCAGTTTGATCAAAATTTAGATTAATTCTGATGTTTATTGTGTCGCGGAAACAATTTTACAGAGCCAACAATTATTCGTTACATTCTTTGATCTGTAGAAGCAACAACCCTTTAACACATAAGCATTTGAAGGTCATATAAGGTGCACACATAGAGGTTGATCTCATGGATTTTTTCCAAGCTCACTATGACACAAGTTATGCAGGAAAATAAGTATAATTCAACCGCCAGATTTTTGTTCACTTTTTCCATGTTCCTTGTGGACCTTTGCTTATTTGAAGCGGTTTAATAATTTGATAGAGTGATAACCGTGGCCTCCAATTGATGCATTTGCTGAAAGCATGAGGTAGCATGAGAGAATTGTTGTCGTCTGTTGAAACATAGTTATACATAATTTAATGCTCTCATGTTGTTATTTTCGCCTATTATCTATACATGTAGATACATCTGTTCCGTTTTTGGTATCTGTCGTTTATGTGCTACGTTCAACTTCCTTTGTAGGTGTTTTATTTCTTGGATTGGGTCAAGCACTTGCTGAATGATCCAAAGTTGTTTCACACATTTCTGAGGATTACAGTGACCTGTGCAGTAGGTTTGGGTGCCATTGCTCTGGGTGTTGGTACTGCTTCTGGTTATATCTCTCCATGGACAGGACGATTTTACTCTCTATTGGATCCAACTTACGCAAAGGATCACATTCCCATAATTGCATCTGTATCTGAGCACCAGCCGACGGCATGGTCGTCATTCATGTTTGATTTTCATATACTGCTTTTCCTTTTCCCGGCGGGTTTGTATTTCTGCTTCAAACGGTTGTCAGATGCCACAATATTTATAGTGATGTACGGTCTCACGAGCATGTATTTTGCTGGAGTCATGGTTCGTTTAATTCTTGTCGCTACACCTGCAGTATGTCTTATTAGTGCCATTGCAGTCTCAGCCACTATCAAGAATTTAACTCTGTTGGTGAGGACAAAGAGCAAAGCTTCTCATAGTGCCTCTGGCAAAGGAACAACTAGCAGCAAGGCTTCTTCCAAGGTAGGTAACTGGGCTTCGCAGGATGTTTCTTTTAGTATAATGGTCTACAAAGTATTTGATTAAAACTTTGTCAGAGTTTTATTTGATAAGGATTTTATTTGATGCACCCCCCTTCTGCTATTGCATTATAAAGAAGATATCAACTAGCGTAGTGTAGGTATGCAAGTATTCAAGGTCCCTTCCCCTCTTTTTCTCTATTCTTCTATTGACAGCTGTGAAATTACAAGCATCAAGCTACTTGTGTCTTTCTTATTCTAATCTGTACTGAGGTTCTACTTGAAATTTTAGGATATATAGGAAAAGGTCAAGTCAGATCCAAATAGAAAATAAATTGTCTGATCATTAGATATTTACTGAAATAAGTAAATGAGAAGACAGACAATAAGAAGAGAACATCACACCTAGAAACTAATTGATTCAATTCCCATGGCTTGAAATTGCATCGCGAAACTGAAGGTCTTTGAAGGCACTAAAGTTCTCTTAAAATTTGTACAAATTTTCATATATTTTTGAAAAAAACGTGCACGTACATGGGTTTTGAGTGAGCTTTTCATTCCAACAAGGATTTGACTCCAACTTTAAAAAACACAAGTCACTACTTATTCAATCCTTGTAAATTTACTAATATGACTCAAAAATATGGAAATGATAACTTTCATACAGAAAGGTCTGGTAATTACGGAAACTCTTTCTCAAGTGTAAGTGTAATAAACTATGACTTTATTTACAAATGTATTTAACAGGGTAAATTGGATATTAGAATGTCTTTAGAGAAGCCCTTACTAAAGCTTCACATTTCTTACTTTGCATTTGATTTTTCTCAAGCCGCTTGTTGTCTGCATTGTTTCTTGAGCCTCCTGTGGTCGAATTATTTACGACTTAATGTTCATGTAGTTATTCAAATTGAAGGTACAACTGTCAAGTTTCTAGAATTAGTTACTTGTAGTTGAGTTGATGAAAAAAAATATTACAGGTTCTGTCTTAACTACATTGTTTATACAATTGAAAGATGGGCAAACAGAAATTAAGTGCAATAGAAATGATGTCAGATATTCAAACTGGAGCTAATAGCAAATGATTAATCAACAATGGAAATAAAAGCACCTTGATGTCGGCTCTTCGCCACCTGGGGCTGTAGTATGTTCCAAGGTTTGGGCTGTTTATTGGATGGAATGTCAATGAATTAAATTTATAAGAACCTCAAAGTCTTGCTTCCAATGCCAATAAAAAGTAACCCATCCAAAAGGGAGAAATGCTGCTACAATTTTTGAACATCCTTTTTCACAAAATTCTAGACTCCCAAAATTATAATGGATTGTAATTTGCAGAAGTCTACCGTAATTCTCTAGATCACTTAAATATGTGATCATTTATAGAGTTCTCTTTTCAAGAGATTACTACCATTCCTGTCTATGATTAAGCCAAAAGGAATAAATATTTCAGATATTATCTCACAGTTGAATGAAGCACGATCAGGATAATGTGACTTGTATCTCTACTACTTCAATATGATGACAGACAAACGCTTCTAGGTTAGATTGTACGAGTGTCATTCTGGAGAATGTATTCATCTTGTTTACCTCTTTGAATTCTTTTCTTATGCAGAATGCTATTAAGAAATCATCTGTGGCATGTGATTATTTACTTCATTGGATAAATATAAGTGCCAGGGGTCCATCCTAAATTGGGTTTGGCAACAGTACAGAGAGCTACCAATTTGGCTACTACTACCATGGATATTAAAAACAGAGTACATGATTTGTCTAAGTACCATGTATCATATTTTGTTTCTTTCTCTACCATGATCATAAACGCAATACTTGGACATGCTTGTCTAAGGGACAGTTTTAAAATCTCTCAACTCATGTCCATCATAAGTAGTTCTTTTCCGTTGAGACCTCCATCTAATCAATGCTATAAAATAAATGCATAGGTTCTATCATCAGGTAACTTGCTAATGAGGTCTCAGTTGTGAATGGTACTTGTGTCTTTCTGGCTTCTCTGTAATTTCTATAAAATATTCCTCGTGGTGCTGGTAAACTAGCAATTTGACTCGTATATGTTGTGCAACCAGGGTTCACTGGATCAATCACTACCATTCCAAAGAAATGGTGCTATTGCATTGCTTCTCGGTGCATTTTACCTGCTGAGTAGATATGCTATCCACTGTACCTGGGTCACTTCAGAGGCATACTCATCTCCTTCAATTGTCTTAGCTGCAAGGGGCGCCCACGGGAACCGGGTCATTTTTGATGATTACCGTGAAGCGTACTTCTGGCTGAGGCAGAACACCCCTCCAGATGCCAAGGTGATGTCATGGTGGGATTATGGCTATCAAATCACTGCCATGGGGAACAGAACAGTGATTGTTGACAATAATACCTGGAATAACACACATATTGCTACTGTTGGACGTGCAATGTCATCTTATGAGGATGAAGCATACGACATAATGAGATCACTAGATGTGGATTATGTGTTAGTGGTCTTTGGAGGTGTTACTGGCTATTCTTCTGATGATATTAACAAGTAAGGATTTAATTCTTTACTCCTTTGGATAAGTAAGGATTTATTTCTTTTCTACGTGATGATATTTGTTTCATTATATATTGATGCCTTTTACTATGTCTGAACAGGTCTTTGTCAGTATATCCAAATTTATTTTTATATTTTATGGACAAGTTTCTGAATCAAATTTGGCTAAAATGACCAAAAAAAGAGGATAAAACATGTACCACATTTATTGGATTTTACTGTGGACGCAACTTTCACTTGTTAGCAAAAGTTTGAAACTTTTATCAAGTTGTTATCATAAAATTCAGACTGCAAAACATTTAGGATAGCACCCTGCTATAGGTTAATCTTTGGAAATTTGCTATATGCTAAATATCATCCTGGTGACCAAGTACTTAGCGCATTTAGACCGCCACATTATTTTTGCCCAATGTGCCAGTATTTCAGAGGCTCGCAAATAGCATATTTGGTACTGTATATGTAGAGTTGCTAGTTCTTGTTATCTGGAGTAATGTTCATCAATTATTCTGTTTATTTTCTTTTACTGTTTTCATTTTGCCTGTTCCTTCTCTGATTTATTCGCTGCTGCACTCACAAATTGTATTGACTACTTTGGTGCTAGATTTTTGTGGATGGTAAGGATTGGAGGTGGAGTCTTTCCTGTAATTAAGGAACCAGATTACCTTGTTAATGGTGAATATCGTGTCGACAAAGGTGCAGCTCCAAAGATGTTGAACTGTCTAATGTAAGTTAGTTTTTTCCACTTATTAGATTGTGTATTTAAAGTCTCATGTGTTCGATGCAGTGTATCTGGTTCTAGTTGTATCCTCTTTCATTTATTAATATTGTTGTTCGATGCAGTGTATCTGGTTCTAGTTGTATCCTCTTTCATTTATTAATATTGTTGACTAGTTCCAACCACTTATTATAACAGTATCAGTTTTTTGCACATAAGCACGAGTTGAGTAAAAAATTACTGGATGAGTGATTTATGCCTCTTGTTGGTCTGTTGAAAGATGTGTATCATAGTTCTGAGAATTCTATGCAAACAGTTCAATTTTATGTTTAAACCAACTTGTGGATGTGAGATGCTTTCCACCTTGGGTCAGATGAATTATGTTGCAGAACTATGTCTACTGTGCAGAAGCTTGTTCACGGGTAAGATCCCCACCCACTTATCCAATCAACAACAAACACACTGAAAATAACTCATCAAATCCCAAACACCCTTAGTCCGGCAAATTCATGCAGTCATGTAGGTGGGAATCTTCCAACTTAGATGCACTTAGCCTTATACCACGTGTAAATTGCAGTTTATGCGTACAGTTCTATTATCATTTATCACTTTCTTAAACCAAACTTTGCCAGCCTTAGCGTCTGACTGTGATGCACCGACACGCTACCGGCACTGCCGACAAGCCGCAGACACGTGTCGGAGACACCAGGTGGTTTGTCCATGTCTTACTTTCTTTTTTAAGTGCCAGACACATCTATGACAGAGTGTAGAGACACCATGGCAACTTCTCCAGTACACCAAAGTTTCACAATCAAAAAGAAAAAGAACAGAGAAACTGAGAGTAAAGTTGATTTTCTTGCAAGTCAGTGACGTCAATCTGGTGATTAGATGTCACTGGCTTGAAGATCTGCAACGTCTCATATTCCACAGGCTTTAAGCCTGTAACTAAACAGTCTAAACCTAGTCTATGCAACGGGGAAGGCGAAAAGGACAAGAATGAGGTGCAATTGTGTTTAGAAGGGTTTAATTCTCAATGATAAATGGACCCTACCACTTTAAAGTTTAACAAATTCATTCCTTATGTTTACACTATAATAATAAAAAACTATAAAAACAAAAATTTAGAACCATAAAAAATAAAAGAAATTATGAAGTTTTTTTTTTTTTAAAAAAAAATAATATATAATTGTGTGTTCCCAACGTGTTGTGTCCTACTTTTTTTGGATTATCATGTGTCGACTTGTTGGGCTTCTGTCGTGTCCATATCGGTGCATCATAGGCGTCTGATATGTAACCTGGATTAAGGATCTTGAGTTCATACCAAACCCAGTTCCTTCAATAGTGTCATTTAGTTTTGTCATTGTCAATGCATCTTGCTGATAGATTAGAGCCAATGGAAAATCCTAATGTTTCCTGCACATACACCTTTTTTCTTACGACTTCACAAGGCATAACCAGTGTACAGCTAACAAATTGCAAGAACCCAAATGTATGTGAATGTCGAAAATGCTCTTCATATCTAAAGCTTGATGTCACATGTGCACACAAATTAAATAAATAAAAACGGATAGATTGCAATGCAACGGGTCTAAAGGATTAAAGTCTTCCTGTGATCGATAATTGTATATCTGTATAGCTTTGGCCTTTTTGAAGAGCAGAGCAGCTTGTAGGCTGTTATTTTCTTGTGCTCAATATGTGCCTGAGTTGTTGATCTATGTTAGTTCTCAACCAGTAAAAAGATGTTTGCTCAATTAGCCATGTCCAGTAATCATATCACAGACTTTACAAATTTAGCCTGCATACATTTATATTTTGGCTATGGTGGATTGAATAATTCACTTGGGATATTTTAAGGCTTGTAGTTTCTCGTTAAGAATATGTAACATGAAATGATACTTTTCCTCGTGTCACATGTTAATCGTAAGCAGAATAATGCTTCAAGTGAAGCTGCACTGCCCTAGCATGTTAATAAGAAAACCTGAAACAGTATTGCACGTTAGGTGTAAGCAGGATAATGCTTCAAGTTTGAAGCAGGAGTACCCTAGTGTGTCGATAAAAAATCTGAAATGGTACACCTGCAGCTCAAAAATATTGTACTTGGGTGCCACTAATGCTGAATGACAACGGGTATGGGGCAGAGTCCTGCAAACACTTCTGCCTATCTTTCAATGGTAGTTGTAAAGCTCCTTATTTTTATCAAGAAGACGAACCAAATATGGATGATAAGCTGAAGTATACAGCAAACTCTCTTCCATGGTAGACATGCCAACACCTGAAATGGGTGATGGAACAATAATGGATTTTCGAATTTCTCCACGATATTATTGGTTTTTTGGATCCCGCGCATCGGCATGGACCGGAGTAATACACTATTGTCGAGGAGTTAGTTGAAGTCCACGTAGATTGATAATAGAAGGGGTTTTTTTTGGTAACTGGATCTAGGGCAGCGTGTATGTCTCATAAGTTTTGTTGTGTCTCGTCGAGCACTAGCTCCTCACACACTTAATGAGCCAGATAGTGCACAAGACAGAGCCCCCTCTTCTCCCCATTTTTTTTTTTTTTTTCTACGGCCCATTTAGTTATGTAAATTTCTCATTTTCCATTGGTTATTAGGTACAAGCTTTCTTACTACCGGTTTGGTGAGCTGACAACAGAATATGGCAAACCTCCTGGGTAAGTAAACTGTTTACCTTCTCCATTTCTATAATGTTCTTTGAGAGTTTTGCTTCTCGTGTGTGTCCTATCTTTTAATATACTTTTTAAATTTTGACGCTCAAGGGATATTTGGCAGTCCTTGATTTACCACGCATGACTGCACTGCTGGTTGTCTCAGACTGGCAACAAAAATAGATCTTTTAATATGTTGTGTCACTGAGTATTTGAGAAGTCAATATATTTGTCGGAAGTAAAGAATTTTCTAGTGCAACTGGCCCTTTTCTGGTTTGTGATATATTACCATTTCAACCTAATATTTGTTTGAATGTTGCTCTCTTTTCCATATTCTATTAATAGATGGCAAAGATGTGATTGCTGTCCTATTCTAAATAATTATCCGTTTCTCCAGTTAGAATACGGTTTGAGTATTTGGTTCTCTACACAAAAATGATGCTTTTATGTCCTAAATAAACTGCTAATGTAAATCTGATTTGTTTATGACAGATATGATAGAGCAAGGGGAGTCGAAATAGGAAATAAAGACATAAAGCTTGAATACTTGGAAGAGGCATTTACGACGTCTAACTGGATAGTCAGAATTTACAAAGTCAAACCACCCAACAATAGGTGGTGATTGACACCTCCTCCCCCCCCCCCCCCCCCCCCCCATATCCCTTACCCTGCCTGGACTACAGACTCGAGGAGTGACAAGTCTCTGGAGAAATTAGGTAGAAGACTATTTAATTTTCTTTTCTTGTAACATTTAGGACTCCAATTTTCCAGAATAATCATTTTTGCAGATTTATAGCTTCTTACCTGACTAATATGATCAAAATTGTTGTTTGAAATGTTGTTTCCTAAATTAATAGTACCGAGTTATTTAAATTGTTGAGGGTGCCAACCTTTGTTGAGGAATTTGAAATGTGTTGAGATTGCTCTTTTGTTACCTTCTATTGCAGTTATTGTCATATCAAGCAGCTAAATTAATTCTTGCTACCTGTAGTAAACTGTGTGATGGCTTTCAGCCTTGGAAATGAGGCCAGAAATTTAGTGCTTCTTTGGGAAAAATTATAAGTTGAAATTATAATCTGACACAAATAAGCTGTAAATAAGTGATTAAATTTGTGAACCCCACAAAATATGGTTAAAATACTCTAAAATTAATGATCATCTTTGACCATTAAATTGTAAGGTTTTCCAGCATACTTCAAACACAGGCAACGTTCCTACAAGAAATGAATCGAGGTTGTGCAAGTCATCCATTTAAGAAAGCATCATCCGTTGCACAAGCCACAAGAAATGGATCGATATGCAAAGCTAAGGTTATTATCTTGTTCATTTCCCCAATTTTATCACTCGCTTTATATACAAAATATTCTCTTTTCACTTGTACAAAGTATATAATTCAAGAAAAAAAAAAAGTCTGACATGACAAAAAGATGTTCAAAATTGACAAATTGGAATTGAAGTCGTCCTGCATCCCTTGTGTTGAATTTGATACATGCAAAGAGAACAGTTATCAGCTATTCCCTGCCAAAACAGAGGATATTAGAACTCAATCGGCTAAAACAATCCCATCATAGCTACGATAAAAGGGTTCTGTAAAATCTATTTGGAAACACTGATTGCTGTAACCAATGAAAATCATGAGCGCAAAACTAATGACTCCAAAATAATTACGGTAGATAGTCACATCAATCAGTAGCATTCCAGGAATTAATAGTTACGTCATCGAAACAAGTCCAGGGAGTTCTCTTTGAGCACATTTTTCCACTTCATGAGAGGCTAGAAAAATGTAGTGTGTGGTTGGCAATACGTATCGCAAAAGAATGTGCTCACTTTAAGACTCTTAGAGCGTGTTCGGTAGAGATTAAAATTGGATTAAAATTGAAAAACTAGCCGTTATTGTTGACTTTTATTAAACGAGTGAGACCCAATAACGACTATATTTTCAATTTTAATTGGATTTTAAGCCATACCGAATATGCTCTTAGTCTGCACTTTCTCACCATTAATCTGCAAATTAGTAACTTAAGGACGAGTATCATGGCCAGGAAACGGCATGACAGAAACCAAGCAGTCTTATGAAATTCTATAGAACTAGAGCACTGCTCTTTCTTCATTTTCTAGATGAAGTCCTGCAAAGTGCACACTGCGATGCTAAAACCATTTGGCCTTCATAATCTAAATGGCTAAGTGAGCCCACATGATATAAGAAGCATTAGTAAAAAATATGCACCCAAAGCTCACTCCTTAAGGCACTGTTCATGCAAGGCTTTCATTAAGCACTTCAAAGCTACAGCTCCAGCACTGTTTGTCAAAGCTCGATTTACTGAGGCATACAACTCAGGCATGAGCAACAGTTTAGTGAGGTGTGCGCTCATTGTCTCGTCATTTTTAGACTTCTAATTGTTGGCCTCAGTTTTTTTGGTTGGTTTTCTATATTCTAGAACATTTGAAGGTTTACTTGGGGCTATTTCAAACACAACCTAATTCTAAAAGACAAAAAATATTTGAAAGAAAAAATACATTTGTCTCGCACACTATGGGGACGGTGAGGAGAGAGATTTTACATCCCATAGGGCTTCGCGATTTATTTTCATATTCGAACCAATATAAAATAGAAGGGCACAGTGGCAGAGCCATGACTCTGATTAAGTGGGGGTCTAGGAAATTAATTTTAAACACAAAATATATCAATATTAAAAATAAAAAGTAAAAACAATTAAATAAAAGTCGTATAAACAAAAATTCTCAAATTTCAGTGGGATCTCTGGCACCCACTGGTCACCACCTCCCTCCGCCATTGAGCATGCCCTAGCCTCCTATAACTACACTACATTAAACCTCTGTCCAAAATGAAGTTGCAACTTTTCAACAATAGACGACTGATAACAGGAGACCTAAAATATGTATCTTCATTCTTTCCTTCTATATTTGTCTTGTTATCTTGTATTTTTAACATCTCTTATGTACCTTTATATGGAAATTTTGTTCTTTGTACCGTTATAGGGAATGTGGAATGGAAAGGGAAGGCAATGTGACAATTAAGAGATGATAGAAAAGAAAGGGGAGACACTTGTTGATGAGAAGGATGATGCAGGAATCAAATGTGCAGACGATTATCTCAAAGATCCTAGTAGTAGTGATGACATAGAAAACTATTAAGCCATTTCTGATTCTAGTAATATATAACTACTTTGTTATGGTATTACCTTTAGACTTCAACTTTGAAAAAATGTTTTATTATGAATTTTTAAGATGGTTTATTAATCGTTTTTCACTTTTTTATTCTAGAATTACTCTACTGGTCTGTGATGAGATTTATGCCTCACCTTGCTGCGCCTCATCTATTTTATTGTGTGAATGTGGTTGAAAATGAGTACGTAGTAAAAAGAGTTATCATATAACTTGCCATTTCAACATTAAACAAATTTAGAAACATTATTGTAGACAATCTTAAATTTCATTTGCAATCAGGCTTCAATTTAGATGGGAAAGAATCTTGGATCCACTGTGTTCTAGCAAGTGAAACTAAATGTGAAGCCATGCATTGTAAGACTTTGATCTTGATAGCAAATCATGAGCCCACCTAATGCATAAAGAATAAAACTCTCCGGTATAATGATCAACAAAAGCACAATGGATTCATTCTATAGGCGGCTAAGCTTGATTTCGAATCAATCAATTAAATCACTTGACTCTGGAAATAAAGTTATTGAAAGAAGCTTATTAGCCTGAACCTTTCACCAGCCAAAAAGAAGTCCTAACCTTATATGACCAGTGAAAATCTTGGCCGTTGCCCCGCTCTAAGTTGTTCAGAGCACTTAGGGAGACCTAATAAGGGTCAAAATGGCTCTGGTTGTTCATTGACTCATGACAGATTCCTTCCAGAGGTAGTAACTCTCTGTTCAACCTTCCTCCACTGTTCTCCTCTTCTCAGTGAAAGATTCAAAAAGTAGGTTGATGGGATGAGGTTCGTGTCAAGACAGGCCAAGTTCTCACCGGCGGTTCATTTTCTTTAATTTCAATTGGGAAACATTCCATGCAACGGAATACAAATGCTCCAAGTTTCCCAGTTGATGAATATGTAATTATGTACCGAGGACCAGAGTTTGATTTCCATGTGTAATTCACATAATTGGGATCCGTGAATAGAAAAGTCCAAATGGGCCCTCTTATATGAGGACGTATTACACAATTGACACTAACTAATCATACCTTTCTTGACTTGTTTCTAGTCACAGCCAAAAGATCCAGTCCACATGGCAGTTTGACATCATATTTATAGGCTTGACTATGATAATTCAAAACATTCAGAAATAAGTATCATTGGAACAGTGAACAAAGCTTAAGACACTCTTGAAATGCTCATTATGGCTAATACCGAGAAAATTACGAAGCAAACAATTTTAAACCAGACACAGTGGAGGTGGATATTAGTTGATCAATACACATTTCCTAATAAGATTGTCAATTCAATGTAACAAAACTTTTTATCAACAAACATTCCTGAATCGCTGCAAATGCAAACCAGACCACTATATGTAATATGACACGTTCAAGATTAGAAAACCAGGTTGCAGTATATATCAAAACCAGACCACTATATGTAATATGACACGTTCAAGATTAGAAAACCAGGTTGCAGTATATATCAAAACCATATTCAGCCCTCTAAAGTCTAAAGATAGTTTTTTCATGCTAAAAGTATGTGAATTTCTATATGATAACTGCACTTACTCCACATTTCCTTTTACAATATAAAGCACATTGCATTGCATGATATAAAGTATAAACATACAAGAGAACTAAACTAAGAGTGTGTTTGATTTGCTTTATTTTCCATGGAAAATGTCCTTTTTCCACCCAAGTTTCTACTTTTTGGGTGTTTGATAGACAAATTTTTCCATAGAAAATATTTTCCTCGAAAACAAGGAAAATATTTTCTTTAGGTAGTGGTAGGTAATTCACTCGAGTCTATCCCTTTTCCCATCTTTCCACCGATGAAAGATTGACAAGTATAAAAATTTCCTGGTTGAAAATTAAATTATTATTTTTTTGAAAGGTGAAAATTAAATTATTCAAACACATTTAATTAATAATTTCCATTCGAATAAGTTTTAGACAGTTCGATTGCATGGAACTTATTTTCTTTCCATGCAAATTTCATGCTTGCAATCAATCAGACAATAAAGCTAAAGAAAAAGAATTAAAGCTGCAGAACCAACATACTTTAGCCGAGGTCGTCTCTCGCCTGCCCTCCTCCTCCAGAACCCGTGTTTGGTCCTCCACTATTATCGTTGCCGTTGTTCCCTCCATCGTTAACCCCAGCTCCTCCACTGTTGCTTGTCTCAGCAGAAGAATCCATACCTCTCAAAAGCCACGGTAGTGATATGCTAAACCTCCTCTCTACCGTTCTCGGTGTGTGCGCAGTAGTATTATTTCCATCCTGCTCCCCTCCGACGGAACCCAAACCTGAATTGTTATTATTAGTACTATTGGTATTGGTATTACTACTATTGGATTGTCCCATTTTCTGATTTTCATAGTCTGGGTCATCAGTAGGCAACTCATATCGACAAACTGGGCAAGAATTATGCAACTCAAGCCATGGTAAGATACAATCTTTATGATAAATATGTTTACATGGCATCTGCTTTGCCCCCTCGTCTAACTCAAAGCTGTCTTTACACACGGCACACTGGGATGAATCCGAGCTCAGTATCTCCTCCGTGATCTTTATAACCGGAAGCCCTTCCATTGCAGACTTCGATGCAGGTGGTGTCCCATATCGGTTGGGATCATTCTCGGCGAGTTGCTGAATTAATTGTTCCAAACCTGGTCCAATAAAATAATCACCGAGATTCGTCGGAAGCCGGAAATCCACGCCTTCGCCCCCATCATGCCCTTCAAAAACAAGCTGAATATTCCCGCTGTGGGATTGGAGAGTGCTGATGTAGTTGTTAAGAAAGGTAAATGGGTCGAATTCGTTGGGAGATCGGCCCGATCGGTCAATGCTGCCACCTCCTAAAAAAGTCGAGAGATCTTCCAGTCCCAGCCCGGCTGGAAAGGAGGCACCACCCCGGGTGGAAGTAGTCGAGGATGAGGAGGAGGAGGAGAAGACGAAGGGGAAGCTGCCCAAAGCCGCGGAGGGAGGGAAATTATCAGAGAAAAATGAATTATTGATATCATCATCAAAGTCGGAATTGTTAGGGTTTGAGGGTGGGGCAGTGTCAGATTCTTCTAGAAATTCGCCGTTACAATTAGGGCAATTGAGTTCACCAGTGGGTGAGGGTGCGATGGTGACAGTAAGTTCGCATTGGTAGCAGTAGTATTGCCGCGGGTCACCGCCACCACCTCCGTTAGAAGGAATATCCACGGACGACATCTGAGTATATGCGTTCAGAGAGAATTTGGGAAGAAAATGAAACAATTTTGCAGAGGGTGGAGAGGATGAAGGGTTCATAAAGTCGCGTTTTATTATATTTTATACGTGGGGATTCTCTCTCGTTAGATTTGCTGCAATGATTTGCAGTACGATATCTTTCGCACGAACTCGAATATAAATTTGTGTAAAATACAAGGACGTGATAATAATTTGTTGACTTGAAAACACTTCTTAGTAGGAGTGGGCAAAATTCGACCAACCAGCCAAAATCGAACCAACCTGACCGGTTTGGATCGATTTTTATTTTTTTTACACGGGTTGGATGAGTTGATTGTTGAACTCGAATATAAATTTGTGTAAAATACAAGACGCGATAATAATTTGTTGACTTGAAAACACTTCTCAGTAGGTGCAGGCAAAATCCGACCAACCCGTCAAAATCGAACCAACCAGACCGGTTTGGATCGATTTTTTATTATTATTATTTTTACACGGGTTGGATGGGTTGATTGTGTAGGCGAGTCGGGTCGGGTTATTGGTTAACTCATGAAAACCTAATAAATCCACTCAACACAACCCGATTATATTTATGAACTTTACAAGTGTTATGATGTTATTGGGACGAAATTGAGTCACTCTATTTCTTCACACAACCTCCAAGAGCTACAATATTCAGAAAAACCTAAATTAAAATGCCAGTTCTTATTGCGAAAATTTTGTGCAATAATTGAAAAGTTTGAGGAAACCACACATAAATATTATATACTATTAATTAACTAGAATCTATATATGCAAACGCGATATACGAGAAGTCTTCAATATGACACAAGATATAGAAACTTTTAGAATAACTAGGTATAAGCAACGTGCAATGCACGTTTGCTTAGTTTATATATAATTTTTTTGGTTCATTAAATAATTAATGATATAATGTTTATGTAATTGATAAATAATTACACATTGTGATATATTAATTTTAATTTTAATAGTGTTAAATTCTAAATTAAAATGTATAAGTTTGTGTTTTGTACTATTATATTATATTAAATTTTGCACTTAATCAAGAACCTTTTGTACATAATAAAATAATAGATAACATTATAATACAAAACTAAATAAATAAATATTTTTTCTTCATTGAGTTTAATGTACCTTACCAAATAAATTATTAGCATTTTTAAATTGATAATCTCCACATCCATTTTGTTTTTTTAGTTTCATTTTTTTCCTAGTGACTAAAATGTAGTAGTACAAAATCTTTTGCATTTCTTATTCATTTATTAATAATGTTCTAAAAGGCGTAATGCGTTGTGAGGCGTTGATATTGAGAATCAAGAATCACAAATTTAGACGTGTCAATGCGAAGAATAAGTATCATAATGCGTTTCATATTTTTAATATTATTTTAATTATTTTTAAGACATTAAATATATTTTTATTTTAAAAATAGTTTTTTTCTATATTATAAAAAAAATAGATTTTTTTACTATATCATAAAATCATTTAATATTTAAAAATAATACTTACTAAGCATTTAATATAATACTATAATATTGCTAATTAGTGTTAGAAGCATTTTAATTTTTTTTTTAATTAATTAAGGAACTAAACATGAGCATTAATCATAGAATTTATATGAAAAGTCTGCGAATTTGATAATTCCGATATCTGAAAATGAAGATGAAGGGTTTTGGTTCATAATCGAGAATGATTCTGACGTGAAGTGTGTGGGAATTCAACTGGGGTCGAATCGAGTGAAATAAATACATAAAAATAATTCAAAGTAAATATATCTTTACTAATTAGATTCATTATTCTACAATTAGTCCCAACACTAAAAATTAAAAATAAATATGTTAAAATAGTTTACTTTGTTAAATTAAAATATTTTAAATTTATAGAAAATAATATCTAACATTAATATATTAATAATCAAGTGCAATTTACGTTAAATTTGAAAATTAAATAAATGAATGAAAGTGAATATTACAATTTAATTAATTGTAATTCAAAATCAAATTAATCAATTAGACATACATTTGAAAATGATTTTGATGAGAATTTTAACAATTTTTTTTGTTGTCACTATCCCACATTGGAAGTTTATAAAACTATCGGAGTTAAGATCATATATAAAATGCACAATCTCACATTGGAAGTTTATGAAACCTTTGGAGAGAAATGTATCTATAAAATGAGCATGACATTCAATACTTCTCCATGGGCATTAGAATTGTAAATTTTGAAACTCAATAATGGTGTTAAAAATTTTTAATGGAAACAATAAAACTAATGGTGAAAATAGATTTTCCATTAAAACAACAAATTCCGTTAAATTTTCCGTTAAAACAAGAATTTCCGTTTCATAGACACTTTATATATATAGAAGATATTATAAGACTAGAATGCATTTTATGAAGAAAAAAAATAGAATAAGCAAATAAACATTCAATACAAAAATATTTTAATTGCCAAAAACCTTTATTAGCTTCATATAATTTAATATCAATATTTTCGGACATGAAGTGTCCAAATAATTCAGATTTTTTTGTTATTGCAACTATAGAGACCTAATATTATATAAGTCACGAGTCAATTATAAATCCGTCCAACCCGATTCGCATACTTTAAGCTTTGTTGACAAGTTGTCACAAACCGACAAACCTAACTCAACCCGATCGATACTTGATTGAGTTGTGTTTCAACATTTTCACGGATTGGATTGTGTTAAATTATAATCAAACCAATCATGTTGGGTTGAGGAAAAAACCGACCCGACCCGACCCATGCCCACCACTACTTCTCAGTATCACTAATATATTTAGCCCATATTTGACCACCATTGTTTTCAAATTCTTTTTTTTTTTTCGTATTTATTTTCAATTGCACATTGACATAATAAAACATTTTGCAAGTAAACCTAATTTTTTTTTCTTACTTTTAATCACACTTTCGCCAAAAAATATTATTCAAAACTTATTTTTTCCCAAATAATAATTGTCAAACATGGGCTTAATTTTTAATCACACTTCATAATTACTACTCACGAACATTTCAAAAGACCATTACTCATATCATTATAGTCTTCTTATAAGTTACTCAAAATGAAATCCAGAGTCACTGTTTTTTTCACTCGATTTGATAATGCTTAAAATTTTGTTTGACTTTTTAGCTTAGGTCGTTTCGGTAAAAATTAAACTTTAATTAAAATTGAAAATATAATCGTTATTGAGTCTCACTCGTCTAATAAAAGTCAACAATAACGACTAATTTTTCAATTTTAATCCGATTTTAATATCTACCAAACACACTCTTATTTTATCTGTCATCGTTTCTTAAGGTGGAATTGGCGGAAATGATTGTAGATATCTCTAATCTTTCACTCAATGGACGAAATTGATAGATGATTCTCATCCAATTTTTAAGTGTTTGAATAATCAATCTTTCATATATATATATATATATTAAATTTCAAATGATTTCAATAATAATTACAAAGCACTATCATACTAATAATGAAAAATGACACCTTTATTTCATATCTTCATTTAGAATTAAACCCAATCGCCTGCTAATTTTTAGGCTCTATTTCCAAAGAACTTTTGCACGTGTCATTTCTTGATTTGCCAAAACTCAAATCTGTCTTAGCCAACCTGCTTTACATCATCCTTTCCTCCTTATAAACTGGCTTATGTTTCTTGGTCAGGCTCAAAGCCAGGCCAAGAAACAGGGGGGCGTGTTTTTCCGGTCCGATTCACAAAAAAAACAACCCAAAGGTAAGAATTTATCACTGAAGAATTTAAGCTCCATCCCTTTGCATTCTTAGTCTAATTCTGTCCACAGTGGTTTCCCCAAGATTTTAGTTGAATTTCAGGGTTGTGTTGTACTTGTTCACCAGAATTCCTCTGTTTTCTGGGGGAAAAAAATACTGCCCAAGAACACACACTCACGCACTTGGTGTCTAACAAGATTAAACATGAAATGGGCTTATGTGCAATTTGCAGTATTTTTCAATAATATTGAATGCTGTGATTTTCTATAATATGCATATTTACAGTTATGCATAATTGCACATCATTAACAGCTGCAGGTCAGGTGCTGTCATTTATTGATATTTGCATTTGCATCCACATGTTTTTATACTAATTTGAAAAGATTAATTTACTCACTATTATGTAGTGTACGTATATACATAGCATTAATTATGATAGGTCAGTCTGGTGCATGCATGCATTAATTTTCTGGTGTTGTAGTTGTAGGTCCTGTTTTGTCTTCGAAAATGGTAGCAAAAATGAAGAAGGTAGAGAAAAATGGTGGTGCAGAGGCTGCCTCATCTGATGCACCGTCGCGCCCTAGAAGTTTCACTAAACCATCTTGGCTTCTTTGCACTATTGCTGGTAAAAAATTATTTCCTTTTTTCTTATCACTTATTTTTATGTTTTCATCATGTTCATGGTTCGTATTCATTGTCCTTTTTTCTTATCACTTATTTTACTGCATGGTAATTCTATGAAAATCTGTTCATGATTTGAACTTGCTTGAAATGTGGGTCCCCAGAAAATGAAAATGAAACCTACTCACCCTGCTTTCCTCTCAGCTTCGAGTGTATCAAATTATTCTTATGGGTCACTTTCAACCCGAATAATGACCCAGAAAAGTTCAATTCAAAAAGCTTGCAAGTTGCAAAGACCAATTCCCCCCGCCCTCCCCAACTGCCCTTTTCTAGTTTCAAAATTTGAACCATTTTACCAAACAAAATCCCTGATTTTGCAGACACAATTTGATTCGAATCTGCTATTCTTCTTTTTGCCCATTTCTCTGTCACATACCCGACCTTTTGGATGGATAAGGCCAAAGTTTTTACCTTTTTAACCAGTTGGAAAAATCACAAGATTGTCTTAATCTGTACGAACATTTTTTACACGCAAATATTGATTTTCATGTTCGATTTGATTTTCTTGTCACATGGGGCCCATTTCCGTCACTGCTGTTTGATATACAGGACATGTCCATTCTTGATAATGAACGTTTATTATTTGAAGAAGAAAAAAAATGTGTTCTAGTTAAAATTCAAATTTCCAAAATTATACAAATAAAGCCAAGATTATCATCTAATTGAAAATGTGGGGTATTTCAGATTTGGATGAGAGGATGAAGATGCTGATATCGAAAATCCCTAAAGAAAGTGCCGATAGTTTTGCAGAAAGGGCCAATGCCTACTATCACCAAAGGCCTCAGCTGCTGGCATTGCTTCAAGACTTGTACAATGACTACCTCTCTTTGGCAGATCGTTATTGCCAATCACTTGCCAAGAACAATCATCGTCGTAGTAGTCGTTGTTCTTCACCCTTGAATTTCGATGAAAATCAATGGTCTGATCAGGGAGACCCGGGGGGAGTCATTGATTTGGAAATAGGAAGTATATTACCTTTCCAGCCTCCCATTCCACTTCCAACCAAAGTGGACGTTGAAATGCTAATAGCAGACATGGTTATGAACACTGTGGACTATGAGATTCTATTGAACGAGCTTAGTGTAGAAGAGAAGAGGTCTATTGAATCGGAAAGGAAGATAGAGCTACAAAAGAACTTGTTGGATGTGCTCGAGTCGGAAAGGTTAATACTACTGAACGATAACACTACATTGGGATACAGATTGTCCGCATTGGCAGAAGAGAACAAAGGGTTAGTATCAGAATCTCTGTTTATGAAGAAGAAGGCTGCTGAACTAGCGAGGTGTATACTGAAGACGAGGGAGGATCACAGGGTATTCGTGCTGAGTCGAAAGATTGAAGATCTGCAGGGGCAGATATATGGATTGGAGAAGAGAAATAAGGAGTATTATGAACAGCTTGTTATACAAGATGAAAAGAAGAAGGGGGGTAAGAAAAAGGATGTCAAGATTAAAGATCAGGTGAGTTTGGATGACTGCTTTAAAGTGCGTGCAAGTGATGCTGACAGTGTGAAAAAGGACTTCAAGCACAAAGATAGTGGTGTTGAAGGTGCAAGAGTTTCCAAGTTGTGGAATAGAGTCAAGAAAATGGATCTGTTCAGTTGTGGGCCTCATTTCAATTTTAATACCAGCCAACAAAACTAAGTAAATCTATTCAAAAATCACCAGATGATAGTATATAATAGCACCGTTTAGCAATTTCCCATGTTGTATTATTGTTACTAGTCGAGCCTTCATCATAAAACTTCGTCAAATTTTACGACAGGAATCCTAGTACATGTTTTGTCGCTGTGTTTGTTTTCTTGAATCTTATGTATGAAAATATCTATACAAGCTGCATATTTCTTCTTCATCAATTACATTAAGATACTTGTACTTTAGCTCTTCCAGTCTTCTTTTAGAGCAACTGCAGCAACTAAAGTTGCAAAATGTATTCGAAGTATATACAAAAAGAGGTGAAAAGATGATGAATTGTACCTAAAATCCACTTACGTTACTTCTGTCTCTCCTTGCCCAGTTTTATTCCTCCCATGTCTTCATCAATAGCATTGAACTTTTCTTCCTCCTCTTCCTGCTCCAAAGGTTTAGAAAGTGGGGATTTGCCAGTCTCATGAAGACAATGGCTTAAAATTACAATGATAATAGATAGCACCCCAAATACAAGAAACGATAGAGAAGGACTCAGTCAACCAAAGACAACTAGAGGAGCGATAGGAGCGCCTAGCAGTGTTGCAGCATAGAAACTGCAAAATTTCTCACATTTGTGGGGAAAAGCTCCAAATCAAGTGCAGACAAAGTGAAATGTACATGATAAGATAATGCAAAGGATACATGAAATGCCAGCAATGTAAGCCGATAGGGAGAAGAACAAACGATGATTGGTGAAGCTCAAGAGCACTCTGCCAACAAAAACAGCCGGAATCTCCTTTATCGCGTTTATTGCTACCGTGAAGTAGAGGTTAAAATTTAGGTTCTCGACATTGAGTTGAACTCCATAATACGCAATACCCACTCTAACTCCAAAACCAGTAATCATAGCCATTGCCATACTGGTAGCAGTCCAGCTAGTGCTCATCGGTTCTTCGAGTCTTTACCAGCCACTTTCTCAGCACTAGAGGAAGGTTCTAAAAGACTTAGATATGGAGGTAACTTGTGATGAGATTTTGCATATTTTTTCAGTACATCAAGAGCTTCTTGGCTTCTACCTCGAACTAGAAGCCAACGTGGAGACTCAGTTGCGAAGGGCACAATTACAAAAATAACGAAGGTATGGTGAAGTGTTGTGCCAATAAAAAAAATAAAAATAAAAAAGTTCATTTTTTTTTTCTCATTGTCTAAAGGTGGCAATCCGAGTAAGAAAGAATTTAGCCACTAGCTAATAATTCATCTCAATATGAAGTACTTGTCCCGTCTCTTTATAAATCAATACTATCCAAAGTCTAACTGATACGAGAATATTGTTTCCTTGTCTCGAACGATTCTTCCTTAAACAAAGTAATGTTCATCCTAATCCACAAGTGGTTAATGATTACATCTGAACATACTCCGTCAAAGCTTATATTATCTTAAATTCTGTTTGGTGTACAGAAACTGTACACTACAAAAACACACCAAGCCACACACAAGCAGGTGGGATCCGTCATTTTTTGCAATATTTAAATACACTATGGGACCCACTATTTTAGTCTATTCTAGCAAATTTCTATTGCTTCTTCTTATGTACAAATAGGAAAAGCCCATTATCTTCGACACGTTTGACATGTATTGCTATGAAGGTCCCACCACTTCAAGAGTGTGCCATCTGGAATCTCCTCTCATCGTGATTAGCTAAGGCCGACAGTTTTGTGGGTTCTTCCACAAGCCTAGAAATTCGTGTCTAATCTGATATGGAATTTTGTATGCACAACTTTGACAAATACCGAAATTTATCTTTTTTAAAAGAAAGTCCATAAATGTGTGTTTTTTTTCAGATCCAACATTCCTGTTATTGTGGTTTTTAAATCCCTAACAAAATGGAGCAAACATTTATGAAGAATATAAAAACAAACAACAATTCCACTTGTAGCACTAGTGCTTGGACGAAAACTTGGGGCTGCACAAAAAAACTCTAAAATCGTAAATCGAATCAAAATCGTTGGTTCGGGTCCACGTGCATCCATGATTTTTCAAACCAAACCAAATCGTATCAAAATGATTTGGTTTATGTTTCAATTTTTAAAAACCGCATAAAAACAAACCAAACCATTTTTAAAATTTTTTTAGTTAAAAAATTAATTTTACTAACTAACCAATTCTAAAGTTTTCACTTTTTTTTAAAAAAAACAAATCAATTTAACAGTACAAATGACAACCAAACCATTGAAATAATCCTATAAAGTAAATTAAGTTCATCATTATGACCGATGGTTTTATAAGCCCACAACACACGTCCCGACCCCGATATCTAATCTAAACTAAAATTAATCTCAAATCATATGGAAAAAAAAAGTATTTATTTTCAACAATCCAAGCCATAATTTAATAAAACTACAATAGCAAATCACGCTCACAACTTTATAAGCCCTAACCTAAACTCTCATTTCTCAAACATTTTACTCTTGCCTGCCACTGTTGAACAAAATGCGATTCATGTTTTCCAATCGCAAATCCCTAGTCGTCTTTTGTTTGTCAGTCTGCTAATTTCTACCCGAATAACCTATTTCTCTCTTCTCCCTTGATAAGTCTTAGATTGTCAATCCTTTCATTGTTCTTTCTTTTATTTGTTGTTTTTGAACTTATTATACAATTGTGAGTTGTGATTTGGATAAAAAATGACTGTTTGTGTGCGTAGGTGATTAATGAACTTGTTTGTGGTTTAGAAATAACGAAAAATAGTGCGTATTGTTGTGTGAAAATGTTAAAATTTCCTAACTAGTACTATTACATTCTACTTTCTTAAAATCGTTAGAGAATAAAATTTGTCAATTTTCAATAAACTCGAACTCTATCATTCTTTGTACATTTAAACATATCATGTTCAGTTCTTATTTTTTCATCTTACTAGTAGGACGAAATGAGTTTTAACCAAACTATTACAATAGAATGTGACTCTATCTTTACCAACCGTTATACGACAATATGAAAGGCACACAAGAAAAGGTAAATAAAAAGGAAGATTTCTTCTTTCTATTAACATCTTTTAGCAACCAACTTTGAAAATAATTTATTTATAGGATTGTTTCACGGGTTTTTTGGTCGTTAACAATTAAAATGGATCAGACGATTGTGTAAGGAACGGACCTCTTGAGACAAAGTCTCAAAAATGAGTGTTTTATTGGTGAAGATTTACAATCGAAAATAAACAGAATGCCTCTCAGGGATGCAAGCACACGAGTACTGAAAGAAATGTTCTAAAATTAAGCTAAGAAATTGAAATTACATATTCTCCGTTGAGAGTTTTTTATTCGGGGTCATTTTCTTCTATGCCTTCACTTCCTTTTTATATTTTCTTGATAACCTCTAGGTGACAAACCGTTTGGAACTGCTCAGTTGCTCCATAACTACTCACTTTCCTCATGATGCCGACTTGTTGAGGAATGGTTATCTCATAACCGTTGTCATTACTCTTGCCTTTTAACTCCCCTCTATTGGATTCCTTGGATTGTGGAGTGTGATATATTGGTCTAATAACCGCTTCCATAACTGTTGAATTAGATTACCATAACACCTTAGATTCATTAAATTCTTGGGCGACTTGAAGGTTTGGGTGAGGACATGATCATCGCCCTGGGCGATCATACGACGCTTCATTCGCTCAAATTATGGGCACCTTGCAAGCTTGGGCGATGATGTTTCTTTGCTTCTTTGGGCCTCTACTAAATTCATCAACGGTTCTTTCTAGACCCTTATCCTGGACTTCCGAGTTGGGCTTCACTCTTTGGGCCTTTTATCTTGGGATGCACTTTTAGTGTGTCAACAGGGTTACATGGGAAAGATGAATGTAATTTAACATTTAACATTATTAGTTCTTGTTTAAACTTATATGTTAACTTATTTTAAATATATTATTATAATGTCGATAGATAAACATTGGATTAAAACCGAACCAACCCACAAATTATGATTTGGTTTGGTTTGGTTCGAAAAATAAAATAGTTTGGTTTGATTTGAAAAAATTTCAATCCGCATGCAATTGTTGAGTTGAAAATAAATCGAACGGCGTTCATCCGTACGAAAACTGACTCAACATTGACTTGACATCAATTTTTCCCACCTCCATCCCTCCACAAGAATAACAATTTTTGCCCTTTTCCGACAGCGAACGATTTATTATTTGGTTGTGGTTTGTAGAATGCATGATGATGCACAATTAGGGATGTCAATAAGTCGAACCGAAAAAAAAAAGCTCGGGTTCGGCTCGAGCTTTTTTTAGCCCGAGCCGAGCCCGGTCAAAAAAAATAAGGCTCGGCCCAAGCTTTTGGTCCGAGCCTTAGCGAGCCCGGACCAGCTCAGTTTTTTTTAATTTTTTTAGTGTCAAATCTACATTTTTTATTTAAAAAATTTAAAATTTGTACGGTTTATACGTATTATAAATTAAAGAAAAAAGTTCGGGCTCAACTCGAGCTTTTTTGGGCCTGAGCCGAGCCGATCAAAGCCTGGCCAAAAAAATGAGGCTCGCCCCGAGCCTTGGCTTGTTGTAACCGAGCCCGAGCCAGGCCGGCTCGAGCTTTTTCCGAGCCGAGCCCGAGCCGGCGAGCTTTTTTGCCATCCCTATGCACAATAACCTATATATGCCTTAGCAGTTGCAATACGTGTTCACCACTTGAATCAAAGTATTATGAAGCCTAAGAGAGCCAGGAATTACTGCAGCCAGCCTACCTTGACAAATTCTGGGGAGTGTGGAGAACGAATTTTCGACCCCTGTACAATCCTGCCCACAAATCAGAAATATCTGAGAACGTAGCACAATACATATGACCGCGTGTTTCTCAAGAAATCTCATTTGACGAGAAAATCCAGTGGAAAAATGAACGAGTAAAAAGCAAGACTTCGATGGATATGTAAATGAATAGAAGAAGCCATTAGAACATGTCAAGGATATTGAATAAGATTCCAGAGATCGTCAAATATTGCAATTATAATATTTCCTTTTAGTGTAGGATTATTTTCCTTAGTAGTAGATTGCATAATATTTCCTTTTATATTTATTTCCTTTTACAGTTATTTGTAACCCTATAAATAGGGTCTTTTACTTTGTAATAGAAACAAGTTTATTATATACAATTTATAATATTCTTCACATGGTATCAGAGCAGTTTCGATCCTAAACAAATTAACATTTGAATTTCGATTCCGGCGAGCGGCCTTGAGCCGCTCGTCCGGCTACCAATGTTGTTTTTTTTTTTTTTTCTTTTCGGATGTATTCCTACAAAGTCGCATCACATTCCGGTGGCCACAACTCAGTTTCTGCAGTTTGTTTGGAGTTTCTTCAGCTTTTGGTAATCTGGAACTTGATCCAGTTTATTTGGAATTTAGTTTAGTATGTCCAGTTCATCTGGAATTTGGTCCAGTTCATCTGGAATTTGGTTTATTATGTCCAGTTCATCTGGAATTTGGTTTTCATCTGAAATATGTCCAGTTCATCTGGAATTTGGTTTATTATGTCCAGTTCATCTGGAATTTGGTCCAATTCATCTGAAATTTGGTTTAGTATATGTCTAGTTCATCTGAAATTTGGTTTAGTTCATTTAGAAATTTGGTTTGCAGTTTGGCCCAGTTGATGAGATTGAAAATTTGGTTTGTTTTTGGTTCTCGTTGTTTCTTTGGAGTGTTCTTGAAATGGTTTTGAAGTGGTTCTTTGTTGTCATTGATCTCTCGTCGTCAGTACTTTTCGTTGTTGGTTGCTTTGATTTGGATTTCTTCTTCGTGGGCACAAGTATTGTCATCGTCGTCAATTCATGATTACAAATTGATGATTTTACCAGCATCAATTTGAGGGGGGATGTCAAGGATATTGAATAAGATTCCAGAGATCGTCAAATATTGCAATTATAATATTTCCTTTTAGTGTAGGATTATTTTCCTTAGTAGTAGATTGCATAATATTTCCTTTTATATTTATTTCCTTTTACAGTTATTTGTAACCCTATAAATAAGGTCTTTTACTTTGTAATAGAAACAAGTTTATTATATACAATTTATAATATTCTTCACAGAACACAAGCAGGTTTTTGAGCAATGACAATATCAACCTAGTACCTAAATCTTGAGGATGACCTGCCGGCTGCAAAGACTGTCATTTTCCCACAATAACGAGAAGGCATCATACTTTATATACTTATCGAGAAATTACACAGTCCATGGCAAAAAAGATAAATCTTGGTTAACATTCTGAAATTACACCATATAATCACAGATCAATGGAACTTTTAGTGAGTATTCACGAGAAGTGGATTACATGGTATATTGCCTGTCTTTCTTTTTTTCATTTTTAACAGAAAGGAAACCTCAACTTAGCTCATTGCAAGAATCCCGAAAAGTTACAATTCAAAATTTGTATCCACACGGAATGAGAGGAAAAGCATCATTGATTGAGCCACAGGCTAGGCTTGGTAATCCAAGAAAAGACGCAATTTCTGTAGAAGGAGCTCGCGGGTTCCATAGAGAGGCTTGCTACTAATGACCCAATCCTTCTCAAGATGTCCTGCTTTAGAACTGTTGAGCATCTCATCATGGAAGGCAGACACAATGCAGTAAATTGAAGTCCTCAAAATATCAGCGATTGCATATGCTTTGGCATAAAAAGGGCTCTCTCTTCTATTTCCAGCGGCACCTACAGTAGAGTCTCTTCTCTCTGTGCTTCTTGTTGCCCATCTAATTCCAGCAGGACCCATCAGCTGATTTGGGGACTGTAAGTTGGTCTTCTTCCCCATGAGAGTTTCAACAGCCAGCAAACAAGATAACAAGGCGGAGATAACAGCACCATTACTTCCAGAAAGTTGAGCAATCCCAAATCTGTCCTCCTTGTGTGAACGGGCAGTCAATGATGCAACAATCCGGGCACACCAGGCACATAGCTGGAACATGGTGAAGAAACAGTTAGCATCTCACTGGAAGCCTAAATGACACCACTGTGCTACAAAAACAGTTTGTGCTATTTAGTCTGTTTGTTCTCGATGATGATGAATTACTAGTTTAGGTTTCATGATAAGACAGAATATTTTACTTAGATACTACATTGAGCTTCTAAAACTTTTCTATTTATACCTTTAAATCTGTCTCACATCACACCGTGTATGTCTGCCATAAAATTTTGACCAGTCCGCAAGTGTCCATTTAATTTTGACTAGAGTAAGCATATTTGCAAGCAAGATTTTCATAAAATTCATTGAGTTAAAATCAAAATTAAAACACTGTGGCTTCATAAGATGATGCACTTGTCAGAGGCTGATTCCAGACTCAGAAACAACTAACCACCTCAAGAACCTGACAACCAGATTAAGCAAAAAAGTCGACGGCTTTACATAGTGAGGTGATAACTCAATTTTCTAAAACAAAATTTGTTGGTGTTTTGACTTTTGAATAATGTCCTCTTTATTATTATGTCCTCACTCCTCAGCATGGTTTGAAAAGGCGGAGCTGAGGTGTAATACCTGTGACTCAGGGCACTACTTCGAGTGCTTTCATTTTGTGGCAAGAGGCGTGTGCCTCAACATTTCATTTGAAATTTGATTTTTTTTTTTTTTTTATTTCTATATTTTTATTGCAAGTGTGACTTTCAATGATAATTGGTCCTTCTCAAATAAAAAACAAAAAAACAAAAAATTGGACCGTCAAATTTGACTAAACAATAAAAATAAAAATAAAAAACTAAACCCCACTAGAAATTTGAGTACCCCACCCGCACAGCCACACCTCACCATTCTCAAAATTGCAAGTGGCAGACATCTGTTCTAAAATCCCAGCAGGTATATATTATTTTTTTCTTCTTTCTTTTATGCATTTTGTTTCCCGTTTCTCGTCTTAAAAGTTTTTTTTGAAGTTGTTCTTGCACATGATAAGACAGTCGGTTCTTAAAACCAGGCAGCCATGGTGTCAATTCTATGGAGAGTTTTTTAAGATTGATGGTTTACAATTTATTATATTTACATGTTTGTTCAATATAATTTCATAATTTTTTGATCGCTTACGACTCAATTTACCTCAAGGCTTATGCCGCGTAGGAAAAACCCCAAAATACCTATTTCCGTCTTTTACAGCTCCTCAGAATTGGTTGGCTAGTTTTTTATGATAATACAATAATCTACTGTTGTCCGACGTACAAATATGTTTACGCAGGAAGATTCTAAATTCTTGTGATCTCTCTATTTAACTTGTATACAAGACTAATGGCAGGGAGTAGTGAGTAGAGAGTAGCAGACTTCAATGAGAGAATACCTCTCTTCCTTTCATGTAAAAGTTAAGGGACAAACTAGCCCGATTAGAAAGGCTTCACAAGGAGTAACTCCAAAGGCGAAAACAAATTACAGAAAATAATTCCATACTCAAACTTGAAACCCTTTTCCAACGATGCTTCTATTTATCACACCTTGATCACAGATAGTGACAATGAGATTCTTCTTTAGTCTAGTTAAATATCAAGCTAAAGCAACTAGATCACTCTGTTTTGCTGGTTGTGGTGGTCTTGTAATCAGTGGTGCAGGATGGAGGTTTGGGTTCAGATTCTGGTTCAGGTTGCAGAAGAAATAGCAATAGACCACTTTAGATAAAAATCCGTGATTATTCTTTATTCCCTGGTGGTGCAATTTATCAAGAAGTTTACTGACATAGGGAAGCAGAGTAAACGGCATGTGATTTTTATTTTCTCAAGTCTGAGAATTTGAGCTCTGAGTTCAGGACTGAAAGCAAAAATGTATTATCCCAAGTATTTCAAAGAATAGGAAAACTGAAGTGTGTAGTGACACACTACACAATCTTGAGAACTTTCCAAATAACAGAACAAAGTAGTGTCTTATCTCATCTTCTAGACATAGGGTATTTATCTCTTGCAGTTTTACACATCATCACAAACTATCAACATTTTCCTCTACCATCAGCGATTTAATAAGAATCCAAACTCAATAACTTGATGTCTATAAACAAGTTACCAAACAGTGACAACCTTATGGTCTAATTGTATCTGCATTACGGATAAGAGAAATGAAACCAAAATGAAAAATGAAGCTGAGCAAAATTTATGGTGAAAATGTTGTGAAGTGCGTAAAATTTGCGCTAGGTTTCGAGTACATAATTAGTTTTTAAAGTGTGATGACAAGGTGAAATCATGAAAGAAATTAAATGACTGAAAAATGGAGAAAGTTCAGTTAGAAACATAATGCATGTAATATAGTAAGCAGTTGAAAGACCACAACATATTTCTAGCACGTGAGTTACTTGCATATAAATGAATAGAGAATCTCAAACAAATGTGAAGACGAGATCTGACCACAAATTTTATAGATATTACTCAGCATAAAACATAGGGCTTGTTTGAGCTCCATTTTTGTCAAAAAAAAAAAAAAAAAATTGTATTGTTGAATAATGTATTGATGGGAAATGTGTGGTTTAAAAAAAAAAAAAAAGAGTTTTGGGTTTCCATGTAATATTATTTTATTGATGAATGTGTGGTTGAAATAGGGTCAAAACACAATTCAAGAATGCGTTTTTTTTTTTTTTAAAATGGGGCTCAAACAAGGGCATGGTAAATATCAATTTCCTGAAATATAAACAGAGAATTATATGAATAAGTTATAATTTATTGAACAAATCAACATGAGAATAGAAGTATTAAGATTCTACCTGGGTGTCATAAAATGATTCAGAGACTTTAGAATATTCAGGTCCCATTGCTGGTGTACGTAACTGGCTGGACAGCTGGAAGGAGTTCTCAATTAAAGAACTATCTAGACTTTCACTTAGCTTAAGAGTTAGCTGTTCCAGAGGCCTCAGGCATACAGCTATAACTCTTTTATAAGTAGCACCAGTCTCTTCAAAGAATGCCGCTCGGCGCCATGTATCAACATTACTTTCACATAACATACATAGATCAAGATAAGCAAGATATTGTAAAAGAGATTTTGGTGTGCTCTCCTCAAGAGTTTCAAGAAGTAGTTCACTTGGATTTGTTTCTGCCGCTGCTGAGCCTTTTGGGGGTGCAAATACGAACCTCTTCGTGTGTATCACCTAAATAATCAGAGATATTATTTATGCATGCGAATAAATGAAGTCACAATGGAATCACAACTTGAGATGTTTTCCTAGGCCACAATGAAAAAATTAGAATTCAAAAAGTTTCAAAGGGAAAAAGAATTTAACAAAACAAGCTGGCTAAGGAAGAAACCTGATGTAAATGATTGCTTAATTCCCAACAAAAAATCACTACAAAGCTTCCAATGTAGAAGATAATCTGCTCACTGATGAACTTTCCCATTGTATCCTGACTTGTATATCCATTAGGTAGGAAAAAAGCTAGCACACCTGATATCAGGTAACCAGCAGCTGAAAACTTTAAAGCTTGCCCAACAGCTAAGGGAAGACCTATCTTGAAGCTGAAGAAAGGAGGACGCTGTTGATAGAGATTTGATGCAAGGGATATGTCATTACTTATTAGAAAGTAAATCACATCAAATGAAATTGCAGTTCTTGATGATACCATGAATCAAGAATCTCACCAGCAAGACAGACTAATCTTAGAGTATGTTTGGGAAGTGTTTATAAACAGCTTAAATTACAGAGATATAGAAATGAGTGGGGGATAAGTGAGTAGATCTAGTGGAAATGTGTGGTTAAAAGTGGCTTGAATGTTCATAAACAATTTAGTAACATGAGCCAAACATAGGCTTAATGAATCTATCTTCAAGCATTACAAAATAAAATTTGAAGGGAGATCCCATAGGACTGATTTTACTTCTGTAACCATACAAAACCAGAGGAAAATCAACAAAATGAAAATTGAATAGCATTAGCCTTTTACAACTGGAAGTGTTTGCCACACAGAACATCCTATAGAATTTTATTTGACAAACCGGCATGTATTCACCCCTTCCCTCCCCTCCTTTTCCACGTGATTATGAAATCAAAGGAATGATTCAGAAAGCATTCCCGATAGATTGAAAGCTAAACAAAAGATGCAGATGCTAAAGGTTACTTTGATAATAGATGGTTACTAAACATCTACAATCAAAGCATTACATATTTTTACAGATTCAAAACTGGTACTATTGATTCATCATATGGGAGGACGTATACTATTTCATTCATTTCCATAAAACATAATAGATGGAAATATATTCTCAACTCTAATTGATGAAAACTATTCTATATAAATAACCCTTCAAATTTATTTTTTGTTAGCAAATATTATTCTTGTGAAAGTAGTAATTATATTTATCATTTTTTTCTTTACAATAGAACGCCCTTTTTCATTCAACCTTATATATCTACTAAGACTGGTGCTATACTTCAAAATCAAATGTTATGCCCGTCAAAATCATAGTTACCTGAATAATCGGAAACCGCAAAAGCCAGCGCTGCTTATACACATAGTGCAACCCATAGAAAAACCCCACCACAAAACCCCTAAACCCCAACTTCCCATAAACACAATACCATCTAGACCTCGAATCTACGTTGTAAACGTCGCAACCCCAGCACACGCAAATTAAGGAAACTGCCCCCGCCACCGCGCACAAGCTCACAAACAAAACATAGCTCAATGACACCCTAATTTTTCTCCTAAGTTCCGGCTCAGCCGAGCCCTTGGAAATGAAAAGAAGCCTAGCCAAGCTGAGGAGGAGGTCGAGTGGAGAAGCGGAGGGAAGTTGGTTCGGGGAAGAGAGGAAGAAGACGGAAATTGCGAAGAGGAAGAGGGAGAAGTGGAAGGAAAGGAAATAGAAGAGGGAAAGGAAATTGGGAGTACAAGAGGATCGAGTAAAGGGGGAAAGGAAAAGGGTTTTGGAGAGAAAAAGTAAAAGAGTGGATTGAAGTGCTTGCCAGATTAAGAAGCTTAAGAAACGGTGTTTGATGATTGAGAAATGGGTTGCACCACCATTTTTGTCTTTGAACAGTGTTCTTTCTACGGCGGCGGATACCGACATCTTCTCGAGTAAGTTCTACGGAGTCGCGGCGGCTGGTTTGGGTTTTGGGGCTGTTAGGTTGAACAAAGTGAATATATATGCAGTGGCAGCAATGGTGGTGGCAACGACGGTGGGTACGAAGGATCAGCGTATTTGGCAAGCTCTAAAACATTTCTTATAAGTGAAAAACAAATAAATAAATATTTTCTACCATAAAAAAATTCATTTTGAAATTTATTTGATTTTAAACTCGTTAACCAAAATTTTGATGGATTTTAAAAAAATTGTAAATATTAATGAATTTCATGAATTTGAATATATTTTCACAAATTTTAAAAAAAATTCATCGAATATGGTAAAATTTACAAAAACAATTGATTATATTTATTTTTAAAATTGAAATTCATCCAAATATGTTAAAATCACTCAATGAAATCTTTGTAAATCCACTAGTTATTGAGAATACCTAAATTTAAAATAATTTCATTGAATTTCATTAAAATTTCAATTAGAGACGCCTAAATTTTAAAAAAATATATATTAAAATTTATCACAATATCAATTGAGGACATATGTAATAACAAGACATATGGTTGCTTTGAGTAAAATGCTAGTTTGTCATGACTTTTGCTTTTACTTCCAATTGAAACCTTTTGGAGAAAAGTTACTAATCTTGTTTAAAAACTAACTTTTAAGAACCCGTTTGGTATGACTATTAAAAAAAAAATCAAAATGAACTTTTGAAATTCAAAAGCTGCTTTTAGACTTGTTTGACTAATTTTATTAAAGTACTTCTACTAGTTAGAATAGCCTTAAGAAGAAATTGGTTCAATGTAAACTTCTTCTAAAAGAATTATTTAAAAAGTAGCTTCCAAACAAAAATAAATACTTTTAAAAATCATGTCAAATGAACCCTAAAAGCATATCCTATTCCATATTAAGATTTGAGTCTCCATGTTAAAATGTAAACCTTATTAAGAGAAGTATTCAAAACTCTTATAAATCGGTCTATTTTTTCATCATTATTCGATATAAAATTTTATCCCTTAATATGCTTCTGCAAGATGGTGACTCGTTTGAGTAGACCAATCTTGAAATTCATGTACCCAATTTTTTTTTAGCCTTAATCGGATCGAAATGCTCGTTAGAGCTTAACGATCTCTGATACCATGTTAAAATTTAAATTTCCATCAGGTCGAGCTTATTAAGAAGAGTAGTTCAAACCTTGTGGCCGACCTACACAGGGGCCTACAGGGCACGTGCCCCTGTAATTTTTGGGTTTTTTTAAAATTAAATATTAAAAGAAAAAAATTAAAACCTACCTTCCATTTCTCTCTAGCAGTCCAACCCCGTGAGTCGCCTCTCTTCTCAGTTCTCTCCTATCTTTAAAATTCATCCCATAATCCGGTTTCTCCTCTTCTCCCTCCAAAAAACTAGATTGTATCCCTCTAGTTTCGAAGGTATGTGTCAGCCCATGTTCAAATCCTTATTAATTGGTCTATGTTTTTATCTTTATTCGATATGAGATTCTATCCCTTAACATTCCAGGAGTGCTTTTAGAATAAGTCATATTGTATCAGCTTCCTCTAAAAATCATTTTAATTAGAAGAAACATTTTCATAAAATTAGTCAAATGTGTTCAAAAGCTCATTTTAGATTTCAAAAATTCATTTTTGACTTTTTAAAAGCTATGTCAAATGGACTCTAATGCTATTTGTACATTGTTGGGGATATAAGACTTCCTTAAGTCTGAAATTAATAGATGTACAATTTGCACCAGAAGAAAAACGAACCATCAAAAGAATAAACTAGCAGAAACAAAGAACAGATTAAAAAACAACAAGAAATAAAACTAGTAGGAATTTTGGAACAGGAAAAATGATCTTCCTCAGTCTTTATTCATTCAAGACTTTACATGATTTCCTATAAGAAATCATCAGAAAAATTCCACGAACTTAGAAGAGTTTTACCGCTCCTATCTCATCTCACTTTCTCATTCTCGAGTTGCCCACTTACTTCAGTCCTAATATATGTATTTATAGGCACAAAGGGGTATCAAAGTTAATTATTAACTACCTAACTAACTAAGGCTCCTTTTGGTTGAATATTCTACAAGAAAATGGTTGATCAAACCAGCAAAAAAGGGGCTCCAACTTGCAACAGAATTCTGATTGTTTGAGGAATCAAGAAACTGATTTTAAGGAATCGGATTCTTACAATCTCCACCTTGATTCCTTCAAGTTCCAACCACAATAGATGCCTTGTTGTAGGACTCCTTTCATGATCACCACGGACTTTTCCATTACATTTAACACTCCACCTTGAGCTTTATACACACAACAAGTTTTGTCAAGTGCTCCAAGTGAGATTGGATTTCTTTTCAGTCCTGGTACATGCCTTACTCCATCTAGAACTCTTGAATATCTATCCCATATTTTCAGCTTGATAGAACCAACACCAATCACTTCACATGTGTTGTCATTTGCTAATAGCACTGTGCTTTCATCAATCGATTTGTAATCAATGAAAAGTTCATTCCTTGGTGTCATATGAAATGGACAACCTGAGTCCATTATCCAAACCTTGCTATGGCTTGCTCTTGTTGTAGCAAAAACTTCAACCTCTTCACAATCTGCAAACGCATTAGCACATCTTCATCTTACTTGTTATTTCCTCGCTTCGTCCACCTCTTGTTTCTTTGTGGACAATGCTTCCTAAAGTGTCCTTCTTGATGACAATTCCAGTACACTTCTTTTTTCTTTCCTTCCTCGCACACTTAACACTTCTCCAGTCATCTTACCATTCAATTTCAAGTCCAATTCATTTGAATAGTCTGATGTAGCAACTTCCTTTAGGGTCAAGGACTCTTTGTTATACTTGATGGCGTCTCTTAGATGATCATAGGCTGGTGGCAATGAATTTAACAAGAAATGACTTGATCTTCTTCATCAATCTTGATTTCAAGATTTTCCAAATTTGAAACCAGCTTTGTAAAGCTCCTCTAGTTTACTCAACATTTCAAATGTTGTTTTCTCCTTTATAACCTTCCTTAAAACAGTATCAGAGAGGCTGAGGATGATGGTATTTCTTGCCTTCTTCAAGGTGCCAAACTGGTTTGAAGCCTCAATTCCAGATTTTTCTTTCAATATTTCTTCCAATCCAAGATTGCCAATGTGTGCCATCATCTTCTCCCTCCATAGGTTGAAATCATTATTGCCATCAAACTTTTCCACTTCAAACTTAGATGTTGACATTGTGAAAGCAAGGATCTGGCCTGGATTCTTCTTTCACTAGTTTGTATAGCCAACTACCAAGAAAATTTGAGGATAGAACCTTCAGACCCCTTTAATTCTTGTCTGCAGATTTCGAAGTCGGCTTTGATACCAATTGTTGGGGATATAAGAGTTCCTTAAGTTTGAAATTAATAGATGTGCAGGTTGCACTAACAGAAAAATGAACGAGCAGAAACAGAGAACATATTAAAGAACAGCAAGAAATAAAACCAGTGGGATTTTGGAACAAGAAGATCTTCCTCGGACTTTATTCATTCAAGACTTTACATGATTTTCCTATCAGAAATCATCAAAAAATTTATACGACTTACAAGAGTTTTACCACTCCATCTCATCTCGCTTTCTCATTCTCAAGTTGACCACTTACTTCAGTCCTAATACATGTATTTATAGGCACAAAGGGGTATCAAAGTTAATTATTAACTACCTAACTAACTAAGGCTCCTTTTGGTTGAAGATTCTACCAGAAAATAGTTGATCAAACCAGAAAAAAAGGGGCTCCAACTTGCAACAGAATTCTGATTGTTTGAGGAATCAAGAAACTGATTTTAAGGAATCAAATTCTTACATACATAATAGTGTACTTAATGGTGGACTGTGTTGCATATATAACAATTTAAATATTGGTTTACTAACAAATGATGTGACAAGATTTAATTTGATTAAAATCTCATCAATCAAATAAATTCTCCATTTACATTTTGACGCACTATCATTATGTAAAACATTAGATAAATAGTTATATATAAGAAGCATTTTGTCATAATATATCTCTCTTCCATGTCATCATTATATAGCAATGACAGTACTCGATTGCTTTTGAATGATTAATCATGAAGCCCCTGTTTGGGCTCCATTTTAGAAAACATGCATTCTCATTCTCCAATAAATAATATTAATCATAAATTCAAAATTTTTACTTATTTTTTAATCACGTTTTCTTCAAAAAAATCATTATTCCAAAATACTTTTTTTTCTTTCTCAAAAGCTACTATTTTTATGAAGCCCAAACAGGGGCCAAGTTTCACATTTTTTATGAAGCCGTTGAACCGCTAATGATTTGGAAATAATTTCATGTTCTCCTTGATTTTATCATATTTGTCATATCAATCGTTTGATTATTTCTGTAATAGTTTAATTGCTAACTAGTTTAGCAGCAGTACTGAAAAAAAAAAAAAACAAGGAAAGGATCAACATGACATTATCTCATTTATTGAATTGATATTTGTACAAACCGATGAATATTGGCATATTCATTGGCATTGGAATGTAGTCATGATTTTATAAGATCATTCGTGTGAACCATAGAGCTTCAGCGCAGCATAAAGGATGATACAAGAAGAGACGCATAAGCACAACCACCAGGGACAAGCACAAGACATATGCGTTCTATCATCTCTTGGCGAGTCGAGCTTCCCAATTTTATATTCTTCTCCAGGTTTAGTCGGCAGAGCTTCTGCAGGTGCTGGTTTCTGTAGTTCAGGTTGTGCTTGTTTTGCTGGTTGTCGGGATTCAGGAGCTTCCTTTAGTTTAGATGGCTGTTTTCCTTCATGAGGGATGGCTACATTGTTGGCCTAAAACATCATACGACATACATAGATTAGAAATTTACTTATCCGGGCTACATTTTTCACTTCATGAATCATATAATTCAATGAACTACCAGTTTCCTGAAGTGGAGATTGAATAGTATATCGATGTATCTTTGTTTAGCTTGCTTCTGCTCTTTGATTAACTGCCTCCAGACGCCGTAGGCAGATCCCATATTCAGGACTTTGGTTGCATATATCTTCCATGTATAGCTGCAAGTGAACAAACGTTGTAATTCAGAGAAATTCAGGTCATCTATCCGATACTACATACCAAACATTCATTACAAATGGAGGATCAGATGGTACCATTCGTATATGCGCTTGAGACCTCCTTGAGACATCCTATGCCAATATATAGGATCTCCGTTACATTTCTCAAAAAAATCAGCAATCTTGTTACTTGATTCATCACCATTGTTAGGATCAATAAGAAATCCCGAGACACCATCAACAATGATTTCTGCTGGTCCCCCTTGATTGGTTGCAAATGTGGGTAATCCACAGTTCATTGCTTCAATAACTGTCAGGCCAAAAGCTTCATATAATGCAGGCTGCACAAAAGCCCCCTTCGTGTCAGCAATGATCCGGTACAGTTCACCATTACGATATCTATCAGTTTGGGCGGCTATCCATCGTATTAGTCCTTTAAGTTGGTATTTTTCAATTAGAGTGTGCATTTTCTTGATTTCAGCCATTTCTTCCCTGTCCTTCGATTTGGATGGATCGAAGAATCCGCCAACAATAACAAGGTTTACTAAACTCCTAAGCTTTTTATTCTTCCCATACCACTCAGTCAACCCTGTAATATTCTTCACTGTATCAAGTCTTGCCATTGAAAAGATAATCGGTTTCTTTTGATCTGCAAGAAATCCACTGTTCCAAAAAGTACGTCCTTAATCAGAAATTTAGAGGATTTGTGCAGAGAAAATGCAAATGGAGGGTCAAGTTGAATTTGAAGAACTTACATGTGCTCGTCGTTATCCTCCTTACTGTACAGTAGTTCCTCAAGGGCAGGTTGAAACTGGGTAAGTCGGTTATGTTTCTCCGTGAATGGGAAGTAGATGGATTGATCAGCTCCGGGTGAAGCAATATTAAACTTCGGATCTAATGCATTGATGCCTGAAACTACTCTATGGAGCCCTGGCATAGTGAATTCGCCGTGGCTTTCATATTGTCCAGGTCGGTTCTTGCTGAAACAGGAAAGAGTTCAACGAAATAATGTTTTATTCGTGCAAAAACTGAAGATTACTTGCATCAAACAGACTAACCTTCCTGCAATTTCTTGATAGGTGCTGGTAACTATAAAATCGGCAGTGTTCATTGCAATTAAATCAGCAGTGAATTGGCATGAGAAGTGGTATTTGGGATCCAATTCCTTCCATTTCATATCTGAATCTTCGTATTTAGTTTTCTCCAAAGCATGAGCAATGGTTCCCTAAGCATCAAAACGTCACGATTATAGATTTTTCCAAGTCTCACGGAAGATTGAAGAATGAAGTATTACATTAAGATAATTTCAAGCTAAGTAGTAATACCAGAGTTACTCCAAGTCTGCTAGCCACTAAAGATGCCACTATATTTCCATCGGTATAATTCCCAAGTATGAGGTCTGGTTTACCTTCCATTTGCTCAACAATCTTTGCACTAGCATCCTAATGATTTAAGAAATATACAGAGTTTATTTGCCAAAGATGTTGAGAAACTCGTTGAATAGAAAGTTGTGAAGTCATGCTTAAAAACGAATATAGTACTTGCCTGGGAAAACCTCTCCAAATAAGGATAGACATCAAATCGAGAAATCCATTGGCGGAGAATCCCCATCTTAGTCCTAAATGGGATCCTAAGGATGTAAGAATGTGAGGTGTTCATAATAGGCTCGATCTCTTGATTGCATTTTGTCCCTTGCGCATCTGGTATGAGGCGAGTCACCTGTGCACGTAAGATGGAAGGAAGTTAACTGTGTCTCTCTCGATTTAAAGAGATATTTGTGAATTCTTTAAATATCCTCACCACTATAATCTGGGGCTTCACATTTAAGCCTTGCTGCTTAATTCTTGATAAAAGTTCTTCCTCTAAAGCTTTCACTTGATCTAGAATGTAAACCACCTGCTCAATTTAACAAAATCCTTAGTCCTGAACTTTCCTAAAATGATGCTAATGACCATCAAAGTAATTAGTTAAAGACTAATTGTGTCGTGTTCGGCTGCACCTGGCCTCCAGTGTCAGGCAATCCGAGGACATCTGACTGGCCAAAATAGCCATGAACAGAGAAGATAACAATGTTGAATGTGACAGGAAGCCGGCTCAAAAAGACTTCTACATTCGTAGGATCCGGTGCTTGAAGTATCTCAGAAAGTAACCTCATTGTCTCACTTACTCTTTCAGCATTATCGCCCCACCCTTTCTCGAAGCCCCATTCGTTAAGCCTGGAAGTTCAAAGTAAGTCTAGACATATCGAGAAAATGTTGTTTCTATTATTTTTTCACCAATATTTTTACAAAGTAAGAAAGGTTACTTCTGTTCAAAATTTTGATAAGGCGCGTCCTTAGGTTGAGCAGAGACATAAACTTCAGCAATTATTAGCGCTTCTTTAAGCTTTTTTATCGTATTGAGAGTCTCGTTGATCATTAATTTCTGTAAATTGGACCAAAAAAGATAGGATATTTAGGCCAGATTGCATTACAGATCTTGTATCTTTGCCAGAATTTTTTTTCCTTTTTCCCATTTGCTTACCTGTCCCTGGTGCTTGAGAGCAAGCAAGTACTCAACCAAAGTCTTCGCGCTCTCAGGACTCCCACTGAATTTCGTTGTCATGAATTTCGAGATATAGGTCATCCCATTTCCAATGGACGAAGAAAGGGATAGACGAGGAATAGAAACGTCAAATGCTCCAAAATCGATTTCCAATGCATTGTCATCCATAGCCCTGCTTGCACGTGAAACCACATTACCAGCAGAATATTATCATTTTCAAGACAAGTATTTCATATTATTTCAACTCACCAGTTCTCATCAATGATCTTTTCTTTGAATTTCAAGTATTCTTTGGCTGTGATGATATCAACAGATAGATTCTCTGCATTCACCTTAGCATAGTCCCAAACCCCAGGATTGTGTCTCATTGCAAAAGCAACATAAGGTGGTACCACAACTGCCTCCTGCAAATTTGTACACACACCCAAATGGCATATTCGTTAGGAGGAACAGTACTCGACAGTATTAAGTGGGGAAAAAAAAAAGCTAAAATTTTATCGGACGACTGTTTGGAATTGACCTGTGTTGAATTGAAGATGTCACCAATTGAACCTTCCAAAATCTTGGATCTCTCAAGATTGTCCTCAATTGTTTTCTCCATCTCTTCCTTTAAATGCTGGGATTTCATTAGCCTTCTTCCCATTCCAGTGAACCTTCATATTTATTTTTTTCATTTGATTAAATCAAATTTCAATTGCCAACATAAGACATAAGTTAGGATATTGCAAGTTAAAATCTTGTTTATTGCATATTGCATTTCCAATACAGTGTACTGAACCTGCTGTCAAATCCTATCTAATATTGCGTACCTGGCAAAACATTTCTTCATGTGGTATCGACTCTGCCTCAAAGCATCTGGCATGCCATCCACGATCTGAGAAGCCATAAAAATGTTCAAGTGTATGGATTTTGCAGGTAAAATTTGTTTTGTTTTGAACATGAAATGGGGTCCCCTTCTTTATATAGGAGAAATAATTCAAGTATGCACGCGGAAATGGAATATCTTTGGAGGCTGAATACTCAATTGGAGGAAGAAAAGACATTCCTTGAGGCTGATTGAAACCAAGAAAAAGAATTCATTCAACTTCAAAGTGAATCTCAGACTTTCATTTTTTTGACAAATTTAAAAGTTAAAAACTACTTTTAGAGATGAAATCCTCCATTTTAATTTATTCTTTGCTTCCATTGTTTGCTGGCTTTGGCTAAGAAGGGGACTTCGAAGTTGTTTAAATCTTATTTTAACACACTCTTCGTATTGGACCAAATTTATATTTTTGATAATAAACTTATAATTTTTATAAATGACAAGAAGTGAAATTTGAACCTTTACTTTATTTTTTTCATTAATCATATTGCATTCTATATATTGGAAATGCTTGTTGTACACTTGAATTAATTGCTCAATGCATGCACATGCTAAAGATAGCACAAGGTCATTTTTCTTTGTTCATTAATAAATCGACTAATTAAACTAGTTCACTAAAGATTCCATCGCCGATACATGATCTTACAAGTTTGCGCGACATACTTTTTTGGCAAAAGTCGCTTGAGCCTAATCACTACGACCCCTTTGTGAGGAAAAAAACCCCCCTCTCAAAGTTACTAGACTATTTTACTGAATTTCTTAGGCCATCTACAACTCTACACCAAAATTTGAGAAGTTTTACAAAAATAATCTCGGACCTAATACGCTAGAAATTGTACCAAATGAATAGTGTTTCATGATTTTTTTTTCTTCCCTAGCGAATTTATTTATCTCAATAATTATTTACTTGTTTATTTATTTTATTACTACATAAATTATTAAACAAATTACATTTAAATAACGAAAACATTGAATTCGTTAATAAATTTATAAAATGTGGTACAACAACAATAAAAATTAAAATTTATTGTACAACAAAAATGGACACAAATACCCTCAACAAAAAATTGGTGCAAAAAAAAAAAAAGCTCCAACCATTTTGGCACAAATGAATAGTATTACACCAAAATTGTGCAATGGGTTGGAGACGGATTACACATTTAACACCAATGATTTAGTGCAAAGGGATCGGGTTGAAGATGCCCTTAGACGAGGTCATCAAGATATTCTTCGTGAATTTTTTTCGAAATCCCTTGAGATTACAATCAAAGTAGATTAACGTGGGACTCAAAAAAACTGTTATTCTCAATGAAATTGCTCAGATAAAAATACGAACAGGGTATTATAGAAAATTAAGAAAAAATATATAACCACAAGACTGAGAAGGACAATATGGTCTAAATGCCCACAACAATTTAAGTTATTACAGCTTTTAAAACCACAGTGAAGAAGTTAAAGTTATGATCTCGACATGATAATAACATTATTCAAGCCATTCAATTCTACCGACCAGTCGACAACTCTTAACAATAAAACATTACCCTTTTCACGTTTTCCCTGAGCTGCGGTAGAGGTCTCACAACAGCATTGGCTCCTGCAACCCTTGCACTTCTAGCACTACCACCTGCTCCACGGCCACCAGCTGCACCACTGGTCATTGACCCACTATCGGATGTATCAGGCTCCATGTAGAAACGAGCACGAAATGCAGCCAGATGTGCATAGTATGCAGGTGGTACTGCCAGAAGACGTAAAAATTTATTAACAGCTTACAAAACTTTCTCAAAACAAGGAAAATTGCATCATTGGTCTCTTAACATATTGCCCAAGTAAAAGAAACAAAATGGCCCTCAATCTCTCATTTTTATAGCGAGCACAGCCCCCAAAAACTGAAACTATCCAAATCTCCATTTAGTCGTCACGTGGATTTCATTTGTAATAAGTGGCACTTCAAATTTCTCGACGCCAACCTAAGTTGATAAACAGAGTCTAGTTTCATGGAGTTGGGACGTGAGGGTCACTTTAGAGGAGATTTAGACATTTCTGGCATTGGAGACTGATGGTGGAACTGTAACGAAAGGTTGATGACCAACTTGCTAATAGGCAATAAACTGTGAATCAAAGTGCAATTTTCTCATAGTAGGAAATCAAATGAAAAAGAAGCGTACCGATGGAAACAGAGCGGGTGCACCTCGCATACCTACGAGTCAAAATGAAACCAATAAGAAAGTCGCCGTACCTAAAAATATCACAAGTGCAGAGCAGGCACTTACGTGTAGCATAGGTTATTTGTGAGGGACTGGAGGGCGTCGGCTGTGAACTTATTTTCATCCCACAGAACATGATAATGTGCTGGCCGGCTGGTACCCTGTAAGATTGAATCAAAGCAAGCAACACATTAATGATGTAGAAACAAATCATAAACTAAATGGAAGTGCAGTTTTACCTTCACCCCAGCATGGCTGCAGAGGTAGAAATCAAATTCAGTAGGATGACATATCTTTGAATCTACAACGGTACCTGAAAATATTCGTATTTAAGGTGAAATCATATTTTAAAAATATAATCTACTACATAACATGAAGCGGAGGGGAAACAATTGAACCCCGTACCAGGCAGTATATTTCCACTTTTGTTAACAGCACGTCTGTCGTTATGGTCATCGGCAAACAATCTTGTATGATGACGTTTCTGAACTACAACAAATGTAACTGGGGGCTGATAGTTTGGTTCCAAAGATGCACAAGCCTAAATTAGATTAAAAACAAGGAGCAATCAAAAAATTGGAATTAGATGCGCCCGTTTCATAGAACTCCAATCATAAATCAACTCTTAAATAGATAACCTAAACGATACTTCGAGAGACTATGGAGGCAGTACCTTACGGATGGCATCAAGTTCATAAAGCAGAACTTGATAGAACTGCCCTTCACTGACACCATCCCTGTAGACAGTCAAGCATAGTGAGGCTTCAAATGATGGAAAGAACAGTAAAAATGTCTAAATAATTTAATTGATAATCGAAAATACCGATAGAAAATAATCCGCTGTGGTTTCTGTCCAGTTGCTCTACGGAAAGAAATGAGGAGTTCCCTAAATTGTAGAACCACAAAAACGTGTCTATTAACCATGCAATTTTGATCCAAATAAGCATAAATGATAAATCAGCTATTTCTAGTATACATGAGTGGGAAGTGGTGGAGTAAAAGAATTTCCATTGGCACGTGGGAGTATTAGATGTCATACTTGACCATGCCACCCGTCACAGTTCCTCTAACAGGGTCTTGCCAGGTTTTAAACAAATCTTGGATGAGCTCTTGCCTATGAGCTTGAGCACAAACCAAACCAGCATATTTTGTGACCTCTGGCCAGTCCTGGGAAGCAACAACCTGCAATGAAATTATATCAACGGAAAGTGGACCTCGACAGAAAGATGAAACCAGATTTACGAGGGAGGAAGCATCTCAAAGCTGTCAAGTGAGAATCTTACAGCAGCAATGGATGGGCTAGAATCCTCGCCGGGTTGGGGATGTGTAACATCAGCCCCAAAAATAATCGTAGGTCGGTCACTGACAAGAGGGATACGCCTAGTGAGTGCATCGACTAGCACTGTGTTTCTCCCTCCAACCTTCACATTTATCTTCAGCGCTACATTTGCAAGATATTGTTGATTGTTTGCCTTGTACACATGCTTTTGCAGACAGCACTGTGAGACAATACCAAGATCGGTCTCACATATTCTTTTCAGATCACCTGTAAAAAATCAAATATGCATTTTATCACAAAATCAAGCAACATCAATTTCGTGCATGGTGCCTAAAAATAGAAAAGGCCTGTTATTTTGTTTATCATTAGTTTCTTACCATAAAGGGGGCCATTATTGTCTGGTAATATAACGATTAGTAAGTCAAGTTCCTTCCCATGGGGCTGCAGTTTTGTCATAACATCATGAAATCTAGCTTTTAAGACTCTTTCCACCTGATCTGGCCGGCCACTAAAAACTGGTAGAACAGGTTCAGGATTGAAGTGCTGTGACGAAATACGAAAATCAGAATGCACATATTTAAGTATTAAAAAAGTTAAAATTTCAAATGCCTTCACCATGCCAGAAGTAATACACATTTGAGCAAGGTCATGACAAAAGCTTCTTGCCACATTGTCTTGCACATTGCGGGCAAAGTTAATGCAGATCCAACTGTTGACAATGCCTCCATTAACCATCCTCTGCAAGATCAAATATTAAATATTTTTTTGCAGCAATTTGAACAACATTGCAAGGTGATAGCTATAATGTTTGGAGCAACATGCAAAATAAATATCACAAGATAACTATGCATTAATACTGGTTCATTTTATAGCATATATTACGGAATAAATTAGAACTTTTAAAATTGCAATTACCCTGTTCATCATGTTCCACTGCCCAACTTGTGGCAAACAGTCCCTGTCCCGACTAGAATCATGATATCTAAGCTGTAATAACACAAAACTTGTGAAACAATTTACCATCAAAAGAACTAATAAAATTTAGGCCAACATACACAGCAAAGCAATGATCAAAGTTATGTACCCGGGGAGCAGGCAGAATGCGAGCCTCAACTTGAGCCAGCTTCTGGCTGATTTTAATTCCAAACTCTTTAGCGTAAGGGTCCTCAGAATAAGCATTATGATGTACAGTCTGGGATGAAAAAATATGGTGTCAAAGCAGTTGGAGCACTCTCAACAACAAAATGCATCATTCAGATACCAAAGGCAACAAAATTTGCAAAAAAGAAAAGAATTAATATTATAATTATACAAGGTGTGCATAATTCAAACATTCCCCCCGGAAATCAAGAAAAGCTTAATATTAATGCTTCACTCTTCAAATGAGAGATACTAACAAATTAATGTAGCATGAAGCAAAATCATAGATATAGTACTAAACTACCTTGCAACTGATGAATCGGTACACACTATCCATTAACGGGGGACTATAGGCATAATAAAATAAATGAGAAAAAAGCAGTTATAAATATCAAGCAGCATCGAATATGATGTAAGAAAATGTGTCTACATAACCATTCATTCTTTTCCCCATCAGTTCATATAATACCTCGTGAAATGCTACAAAAGATTTCATAAAATAAAATATTGCACAGGCATCCCTCGGTTCAAATCACAATAGCCACAAAGATCATGGAAGGTTGCAATTTTATTGCACTATATTCTCAGGTTCAAAATTTGCCGCAGGACCATAAAAAAATTGCGCAGGCATCCCTTGGATCAAATCACAATAGCCACAGAGCATGGAAGGTTGCAATTTTATTGCAATATATTCTCAGGTTCAAAAAATTGCCGCAGGACCAACCTGAAGAATATCACGCTCCCTCTCATTGGGCCGCTGACATGTGACCTTCAGGAGCTCAGTAATCTGTTTATCATTCAACCTCTTAGAATACCTCTGTCCCTCCACAATCTTGCACACCTGGATTATCAAACAATTATTTTAATATCTAAATTTAAAGAAACTAAACCCCGTAGTTATAGGTGCAAATAGACTGACCTCCATTGGCAAATAGTTTGGCCTCTGTGGATTTCCAACTTGTAGACAAGGCAACTGAGTGTATTGAATGACATACTCATAAGTCTCTCTAAAGTACTCAACAACAGATTTAATTGTGCCCCTTTCATCAACCGGAAATCTAGCAAGAGAACATAATTTCAGGCTATTAGACAGACAACTTTTAAACAGTATAGGAAACTTCATTATTTTCAATAATGAAAACACATGCTGTGAGAATTTGGTTCCCCAAGGAAAATCAACAAATACTAGAAAGTTCACACGGACCAATCAAGAAGCCAAGCATCCTTGAAGAGACCTTAATAATTAAAGTTTCATGTTCAATCAATTATACTATATTGAAGTAAAAGGTCAGGCTGACTGATAACCGTAACACGTGTTCCTTACATTAGCTCTCGTGTCGCTTGCGATGTCAAACCAGAGATTCGGTATTTCCTGCGCATATTTCCTCGATGAGTAACCTCCACCTTCACTCCTCTCAATGCTTTCTTGATCTGTAAAATTAATATTTATAGTAGATTGTGAAACAAGCAGATTCTTGTTAATATGTGTATACAATTAAGAGCTAAAAACCACGATGCTTCAATTAACTCAAGGGTGGGAAGACATGAGATTAGAAACAAATATGTTCAGCTGATATCATGATTCGTCAGTTGAAACTCCAAAAAGCGAAATGATCTAGCAAAAATTGAATATCAAACTTTAACAGGAAATGCCATTATTCCCATTTTATAAACAGAAGCAATTTTGAAATATCCCTTCAAAAATGTTGATTTTTTTTTCTGAAACCGTGAAAAATTATTCAATTCAATTCAAGACTCAAATCAGCAGCAGGAGATCAGTGTTTTGAAAGTCGTTGGTGCCTTGAGGTGTGCCTCGTGTCATACTAGGAACCTCAATTTCAAAAGTTCCCTACCATGACAACTAAAAAGTGCAGGGACCAAGCTCAGTAAATTGGAAGAAATGAAGTGCACAACCAAAATACTGTGAAAAAATCATAAAGAGAGAGGATGCAGTATCTAACCTTTACTCGATCAGCATCAGACAGTGGTCTAGCCGAAACATCCCTACTCAGAAGCTGCGAGACAAAATCGATCACTTGGAGTGGCTCAATGAAAGCAGTAGATGACATATCTGCTCCATGACAGAACATTGTACAGAAGAAAAAAGAGATCATTTTAAAAGACGAACACAGACATCATTATACAAATAATAACTACTCCTATGAGAGAAGAAAACTAGAGATAAATTTCATCAGTAAAAAGAGGATTTAATTAGTAGGTGAAAATGCAATTTCAAATTCAAATAAATGGGAAGAGTTGCTCACCAATGTTCAGAGACAACCCCATTTGAGTTGGGCGAATACTTTGGTAGAAACCACGCCAACTTTCCAGCCCTTCACCCAAAGGCTCCTTTCTCCCTAAATGAGGGGAATAGAATGAGCGGCCAACTGGACAAAACCTGCACTCAACAAATAGAAATCAAACCAAATAAATGGCAAGAAAATTTTATAGAAGAGATGATAAGTAAAACAAGGCCAACGGCCCAATATACATACCTGGTGGTTGGCAATTCACGGAGAACAATGTCCAAAACCTGAAGAGCTTCTTGTGGCGCATCAGCTTGCTTTCCCTGCAAAAACATCCCTAAATGATGCAAGTCAGCACGTGAAGCAAACTTGATCACGACCTTGAACTCCCTCTGTCGCCTGCATCAACAGAAAAACAAGAAATCAATGTCTAAAAACTTGTTACGGATAAACAATCTTATGCAAACAAGGATAGACAACAAACACCGAAGAGAATATGGAATGAAACCTAGTGCTGGCTGGACCATCTTCTTCATCAATAAGGATGATCTTGAACTCTTTTGAGACAAAAGGGAGAGGCCCAGCAGTGTAAAGACTCTTTCTTCCATCATAGGCAGGAAGCCTCTGTCCTAGATGTGATTCCCTGTAAAGTTTCACCAATTGCTCTATCACAGCTCGATTAACGACACGGGATGTGATCTCAGGGGTAATTGATACCTAATACCGTTAAAGTAAAAAAGATTAGCAATCAATGTATTCAAGATAAAACAACCCAGTGCCTAAAAAGAAACAAACAAAATTAGAGAGGGCAGGGAAAGAACTAGTTACTCACATCATACTGATGGAAATCCTTGTCAGGCAACTCGGCCAAAAAGTGGTTGGCCTTCACAACACACTTGGTACCATAGCTACCCTTGCCAGGCCGTAGAGGAAATCTCATTGACTTGCTAGACGCAGGTTGCATTGCATCGCTTGGTGATGCTCCTGGCTGGATAACTAGTTGCTGGATTTGTTGTGTAACATGTGAAGATGTTGCCTCAGGGGGCTGGGATGAAGAACCAGCCTCAGCGTGCATCTCTGCAGGCCTCTGGTATGACAATGGCTGAGTCATCACCCCAGCTTGATATGGGGCCTGGGTTGCTTGGTGCAGCTCGGGAGCTGGTGGCCTGGACAGCCCACCACCAGCAGGAGTCCCATGGCCGCCTTGAATGCCACCACGGCGCTGAGGGGGTGGTCCCCCTTGATACTGCTGACCACCCCTCCCTTGCTGATATTCAGCAGGCCCACGATAATACTGCTGTTGAGAGACTCTACCACCTCTGCCGTCGTGGCCACCATACCCTCCACGCTGTTGTCCGCATCCTCTTCCTCCTCCACCTAGGTGTCCACCTTGCTGCTGTGGATGTTGTGTTGGTGGATGTTGAGAGCGATCATGTCCTTCTTCAGTCTCCTGGGTGTCAGAGCTCTCACCTCTACCAGGATGATCAGTTCGCTTCTTCCTCCCCATGGTAGCTATCACACCATATAGGAATTAGAAACTGTTCTCACCAAATAGGAATTACAAGACCAAATGGCGTAGCAAAATATTTCGTTTCCACACAATTAAAGAGCATCAATATAGACATTCATCCATCAGAGAAAACTGCACTTAAGTATACAGTTGCAAGACTCTTGTCAAAATTCATTTAAAAGAAAAAATGAGTATGCCAAAACAATCCAGTTATTCTGCATGAGAACAACTATTAATCCACTAAACATGGTCGCTAAACCCTAGAAACATCAGACAATTAACACGTTGAGCAAATGAGCTTATCTAAAATGAAAGAAACACTCTAAAAGCAAATCCCGTTACGGCTCTTCATATGGAAAAAATAGAAGTATATTTAATTGTTTTGTACTTTTACATGTAAAGACATTTTTTTTAAGCGAAATAGATGCTTATAATTTCACAAAAGCTCTTAGAACGTTGATATTGTCAAAGAAAAATGTTTTGTATAAATAAACGACTGAAAAAATCTATCAGCAGAACAGTCATCAAATACAAACCAAAATTAAACTTAACAAAAAAAAAAAAAAAAATAGTGGAAAGAAACAGTAGAAATCAACAATATAGAGAGCTCCACAAACCCAAATCATATCATATATAAAAAGTTGAAAAACACAAAAACAATGAAGATGCAAAAATTAAAAACCTTATTCCAGAACATTTCATGAGACAATTAAAGGGATCAGAGTCTTGAAGAAACTTAGCCAAATATTTTTCAGTCCAAAATGAAAACAGAAAAAAGGAAACAAAAATTTCAACTTATACTCTTTTAGAAGTCATAAAACATATTCAAAAACCTAAAATTAATCATCAAGATAAACCCATAAAACACCAGAACCAGTTAAAAATTCACTAAAATCCTCAATCCGCCAAGATCAAACCAAAAAACCCAGAAAACTTGACAAAAACAAACTCAAACACATCTTTAACAGCACGAACTGCTCCAGTGAACTTTCCATTTTACCTTAAAACCGCCTTAGGAGACGTCGTGGAACTGGAAAATTTCTGAAGCCGGTCTTTCCTCAAACACTGATTTACACCTTTAAAAGTTGAAGAAGGCGAAATAAATTACAAAAAAAAAATAAAAAATTGAGAGACATTGAGAGAGGTGGGGTTGTTCAGAAAGTGACGTTGGAGTTTATAGACACTTGCGAAAATGCCATCCTCCTCGATACATAATACGTACAAGTTAACAGGTAATTGATGTCCTCTTGAGACTAAAAATCTAGGAATAAAATTATTTGTACTTAATTTTCCTCACCAAAAATGTGCGCGGGGCCGTATGAATAAAAAACTTCAAAAAAAGGTCGTCTCCGCACCCTACTATGAGTATAGATAAAAGATTAGGTAAAAAAATTATGTACATATAACATTATCCAAAAATTTAGTCCACGCTAATGCTCTAAACCATAATTCTTCACAAGACCCTATTAATAATTCATTGATTGTAACCCTGATGAGTTATTCAATTGGTCATGTCTTGGATTTGCTCCTCAATAGTTATCAGTTCGAGTCTCTTCAGGATCATTGAGGTGAATATCCGACTGTAAATTTCAAGGTCCCGTAGGATTAATCGAGGTGCTCGCAAACTAGTCCGAACATCCACGGTTATAAAAAAAAAAATCATTGATTGTTCCTTCAATAAAAATGACTTTGCCTTTACATATATTTTGTCATGAGTTTTTCATTTATTATCATTTTCTTCTGTATGGCACTGATGAAATTTGAGACCAGCTCTAAAACATGTTTTCTACAAAGTAATGAATTTTATGGAAGAATCATTTTGTCAAGTGCGTGGCACGTAATGGACCTAGCAACATAAATATATTTATTAAGAACGTATCTTTTTTTTTTTCTAACAAATGATTTGATGGACGTGACAAAATTGAATTGGCTTGAACGAGCATGGCTAGCAGGTTAAGTCTGTGGCGTTTATTTTGTTAGATGTCGATGAGACACGAGATATAGATTGTATGTATAATTGAGGGAAGAAGACGTAGAAATTCTTTAGTAATTTGTTCGCTCGTGTATTTTTCTATAATGGGGAACGATGTAAAATATGTCATATACTTAATGCATGTCGAAAATATACTAGAAATATTACGGTCCAAAATATTTTAGCTGTGGCCCCGTTCGGTAGGGATTAAAATCCAATTAAAATTGAAAATATGGTCGTTATTGGGTCTCACTCGTTTAATAAAAGTCAACAATAACGATTAATTTTTCAATTTTAATCTCTACCGAACAGACTCTATATTAGAAGGTATCACTGTGTGTACAATTCTCTTAATAAACAGTAAGTAGATAATACTTGAGATACTCGAAATACGTGAATAAAAAGCGGTTGAAGAATTCATAAATAATTTATAAACACAATCACTTGGGGTTGGTGGGAACATAAATATAAACTTTGGGTGTGTTCGAGTCACATTATTTTAGAATAATGTATTCTGTAAAAGTAGATTGATGGAGAATGTATGGTTGAAAATGAAGGAAAAGTTATTGATATGATGGAAAATATTATTTTATTGAAAAATATGTGTTTAAAATGAATAGAAGAATGAGAATTGAATTTTTAATTTGGCTCAAAGGAGACTTTTAACTATTAATGTTTAACTTTTTCTAATGTATAAATCATTTAATGCTTTTTTCTTTTTGGGAACAGAGGCCTAAATGATGGTGCCATTCACCATTTAAAGATTTTAATATTATAAACTGACATAAATCAATGTAAAATATACTCATAGAAAAATTAAAATAAAACATTTGCAAATTGTTTGATGAATATTATTTGGTCAAAACACTGTTTTAAATAGTAATTTTTAATAGAATGTGCGGTTAAAACGTATAGAATTTTTTTTGAATTTACGTGCAAAATATTGTATTGTTTGAATACGTAGTTAAAAATGAATATGAAAAAAAAAAAGTTTTCAAGTAATAATTGTCAATTTTCACAAAATGGGAAAAATTGATGGGCTAATATAAAACTTTTGAATTTCGATCGAGGTTAAATATTATTTAGCAAAATTCGAGGACTTCATCGCAATAAACAAAAGCAAGTGCCTGGGAACAAACGAGGCCCGTGTCTGTTATATGATTGGTCAAGACCTGTCTCGGTGCTGCAGACGGAAAAAGCAATAAATAGCCCTCGATTCTCGCAACCCACTCGCGCGTTTATATAAATATCTCTACTCGCTTGTCGCACTGCCATGTTTACGAGAGGAGTCTTTCAATAAAATGTACGAAATTATCCTGTTGGTCGCGAGTATGGGAGAATTTTTCTGGTGCGAAAAAGGTTCTGTTAGGTGCTTTAAGGGTGTATTTGGCTTTTTGTAAATTAAAATTTTAGGGTGTGTTTGAGACACATTTTTTTGAAAGAATGTATTCTGAAATAGTAGATTAATAGAGAATGTCTAATTGAAAATGTAAGAAAAGTTATTGATATGATGAAAAATATTATTTATTGAAAAATGTGTGGTTGAAAATGCGTACAAAAATAAGAATGAAAATTTTAATGTGTACCAAATAACGACTCAATCAAAATCAATAATTATAATATTAGGGTTCACAATTTTTCAATAACATATTTTATCAGTTTTTATTAAAATTTACTAAAAATTTGATTTTAATTTCCACACTAAACAGGGGCTTATTATTATTATTATTATTTCATTCAACATTTATATTGCTCTATTGTATTATTATTGTACACGGTCTACAAATACGATCATTTGTGCAATTAATGATAAAAAAATACGGTATTTATCTAAAAGTTTTAGTTCGACGTTTGATTCATTGATTTTTCAATTATTGTTAAAAAAACACTGATTTTTTTTTTTTGAATAAGTTATAGATCCGTGTCTAACGATTTGAATATGTCAATTCTTCGATTATGTCAAATTAGTAGTGAACGCACGTGCAAGGCTCGTGCCGTAGTATAATTGGTTATGTAATAGCATTGAATGATTTTTGGTTATTTTTGGAAACATCACTATTTAAATCTTATTTAGCAAAACTTTACGAAAAATATACAAATAAACAAAAAAGAAGCTAGCGAGGCTTTTTTGTTGTTGTTTAAATCTCAACTTGTCTACCTAATTTTGGACAATATCTATTACACTTCCAATGAAAGGAATCATGTCGCAAATTGCTTATTAATTGACAGGTAGCATAAACTACATTTGGAGAATCTGAAAGTTCAAATCAATGAAACCTGATTGCTTCTTCAACTTTAAAGCCAACTGTAGACATAAAAAAATAATAAGTAAATAATGGATTAGGTCAATTTAAATAATTAGCCTAATTAAACAAAAGCATACTAAGGCCTACAATTTTAAAAGCTCATTCTACTACTTTCAAGAAAAAATCCACATTTATTCAATTATAATTAATTAAGTGATTACCAAAATTGACCATGAATTCCCCATATAAATAGGGTCAAGAGTTCATTACATAGAGGAGAAAAATGGACAGGAGAAAATCACGAAGTGCTGAAGAAATTATCTCTACTCCAAGTCCGGCAAACTCGAAGAAGATCAAAATCTTCTTCAAATCAAGCAAATTCAAGAAGATCAAAGTCTTCTTCAAACCAAATCAAGATCAAGTCCAAGTCTTTAAAGTACAAATCCAAACTCCAAAATTCAACCGTCGAACAAGTAAAATTTTCGACAAATCAAATTCTCAACAAATCTTGAAGCCCAGGATTCAAGCCACATGGCTCTTCGTCTTCAAACATTTAGATCATTAATTAGGGGGTTTTGCAATTTTTGCAATTACAAGAAGATTCATATCTATTTGTATTATTTTTCAAAATACATTTTGTATCGATTTCTGTGATTTAATACGCGAAATTCGTCGTACAAATTTCTTGGCACGTCTAGTGGGACCTTCTTGTCCTCTCATCTTTTGATCTCAAAATCTTCAACTTTCAACCACTACATCAACAATGGCAAACGAACAAGCGAAATAAACCATGACTCATCTCAAAGAGACACTTGCTGAGCTGTTTCGGGCGATCAGAGCCCAAACAAAAAGTGGGAGAACTCAATTAGTTCCACCGCTAAAGAAGTTCTCCAACAAAGGCAGAATGAAAATTGCTTTCACAAAGCCAAACTCTCGTTCAACTGAAAAGGCCAAGAGTTCGAAGAAAAATTCTCGTTCGGGCTATGTCTTTAGTGGCGATCCCTGTCTGGATCCCCTCGTACCACTTCTCTGCAAAGGTAGGGAGACTATAGTTCGTCTGAAGCATAATATGCCTTGGACGGTCGAAAGAAGGTCCTTGGTCCCAAACACTAAGTGCTTTAGACGGTCGAAGGAAAGTCCTTGTTCCCAAACATAATATGCTTTGGACGGTCGAAGGAACAGTCCTTGATCTCAAACACAAAGTGCTTTGAACTGTTGAAGGAAGTTCCTTGTTCCCAAACACAATATGTCTTGGATGGTTGAAGGAACGATCCTTAGTCCCAAACACAAAGTGTCTTGAAAAGTCGAATGAAAGTCCTTGGTCCCAAACACTAAGTGTATTGGACGGTCAAAGGAACAGTCATTGGTCCCAAGAACAATGTGCTTTCAATGGTAAAAGGTAGCAATCATCGGTCTTCAATGTGCATGAAAAAATTGGCAATTTTGAATGTTTCTGAACTCATAAAATAATTGCATTACACATCATACTCTACACCAAGAAAAATCTTGAACCTCGAAATCTTTGACTTGTTCCAAAAGTTGAATCCCTGAAAAAAAAAATGAAGAATATTAGCCCCAATGTTTATAACAACCAACAAAAAAAAAGGGAATGGGAGAAGAAACATAAAAAAAAATTATTGTTCACGTGAATAGTGTACGACACTATTCACGTGAACAGTGTCACACACTGTTCACACCTTTTTGGAAAAAAAAAACTCAATTCCAGAAACCAAGAAACAAACTTTAATTGGTTAAAATTGAAACAGAAAACCAAGAGAATTAATTGGTTAAAAAAATTTGAAAGTTTCGCACGGAACCAATTTAATTGGTTTCTGCACGGAAACCAAGAGACAACATTAAATAAAAAAAATCAAAAGAAAAGAAGAGAAAGAAAATGAACTTTTACCTTTGTTTTGCAAATCAACCGTTTATCTTCTAAACCTAATAATTCTTTCATATAAATAGGTAAATATCGGGTTTCACTTGAGCTCACTTTACCATAAAACATAAAAAGTCTGTTAAAAAATAAATAAATCAAGTAAATCAAGAATTGTGTAAAATAAACAAATAATCGATCATCGATTACGTCAAAAAAATAAAATCGAAAATCAAGACTTACTAATTTATTTATTCATAATAAAATAATAAATCTTAAGGGGACATTTTTAGACAAAAAAATAATAATAATAGATTGTGTCAATTTAAATAATTAGCCCGATTAAACTAAAACATACTAAGACCCACAATTTTAAAAGCACATTCTACTACTTTTAAGAAAAATCCACAATTATTCAATTATAATCAATTTAATTGAATTAATTGGGTGATTACCAAAATTACCCATGAATTTCCTCTATAAATAAGGTCAGTGGTTCATTACAGAGAGGAGAAAAAAGGACAAGAGAAAATCACGAAGTGCTGAAAAAATTCTCTCCACTCCAAGTCCGGCAAACCCGAAGAAGATCAAAATCTTCTTCAAATCAAGCAAATTCAAAAAGATCAAAGTCTTCTTCAAACCAAATCAAGATCAAGTCCAAGTCTTTGAAGTACAAATCCAAGTTCCAAAATTCAAGCGTCGAACAAGTGAAGTTCTCGACAAATCAAATTCTCAACAAATCTCGAAACCTATGATTCAAGCCACGTGACTCATCGTCTTCAAACATCCAGATCATTAATCAGTGGGGTTTTGCAATTTTTGCTATTACAAGAAGATTCATATTTATTTTTATTATTTTTCAAAGTACAATTTGTAACGATTTATGTGTTTTAACACGCGAAATCCGTCGTACACCAACCAATACACATCTTATATATTAACTGCATGATAGTCAACATTCCAAGTTCAATCACAACTCATTGTAGCCAACAGTTATATCATGGGTTTGGAGCAACGCCACCAACTGTGATCGCGATGGTGCTGGCCCCCTCGTGGGGTCCGGGGGCAACCCTCCATGCTCCTTTTATATTGTAATTATGAAATATAGAAGATACGAAGTTATCAATTATTAAAAAAAGAAGAGAAACCCTCTCGAATTTATTCATTTTATTTAATTTTTCTCAACAACAATTTTAGGCTAATAAAATAAAACTATTATGTATCTCAATGTAATGTAAAAAAAAAAAAAAAAAAAGTGCGCGCACGGAAACACCGTGTGTGTCTCCGTGCCACACGGAGACACCGCCGAATTTTTTTATTTTATATTTTTTTTAACCCAAACCCACGGTTTTCATCCCTAACAATTCCTTGAAAATTCATCATTAATTTCATCATTCATAGCAATTCACAATATTAAATATGTAATTCACAAATCAATATGTAAAAATATACTAAAAGCTCAAGTTTGAAATTTTGAATATCATCTCCTAGCTGAAATCTATGATGTTCTTCTGGCGCTGCTATTTTTCACGGCGGTTGAGAAGCGAACGGAAGCTCAAAGATTTTGGTAAAATCTGATTGTTCTTATTCTTTTGTTGCATATAATGCGATTTCACAAGTACGAGGGAACATCTCGTGCGGTTGGAGAAGGCAACGGGATAGCTAGGTTCCGGTCAGGTAAAAGCGAACTCTAGACAACGCTAAATTGGATGCTTAAGCCGACACGACGTCGTTTTGGATGACGATAGGAGAATTCGACACGTGGCAAAAAAAAAAAAAAAAAAAAAACTGCCTCTTTTTTATTGTATATATATATATATATATATATATATATATTGTCTGGTTACTATTGTAATTAACGATTTTTTGTTGCACAGCAGTGTACAGCAAAATATTACATATTGTTGCGAAAGGTTAGAAACACTCACAATGTGTAATCTCTTATTTTACAACTAAGAAGTTTACTAATGAAGTGATTCAGTCAACTAATCGAATTCTATTTCCTTCCGAAATTCGTCCGGCTTGAATGACCAACTAAACTTTTACCTAGTCCGGTTCCCAACCAATCAAATATGGTTTCCTTCCAAAACTTATCTGTTTTGAACGAGTGAGCCATTGAGCTATTATCTAATGTTGACCTAGATTTGAAACGCATTGATGTTGGTCGAGTTCATACGCTTTTGGCAACTGCACTTGATCGAACAACGAAGTCTTGCAAAAGGAAATGGGCACCTTGGCCCTGGTTCCCTTCCGATCAACCACTTACGATAACATCTCAATAGTATTAGTCGAGGTAATAAAGACAGTATTCTCCGTAGTTAATCGATTGATGTGCTTTGATAAATTTGTACACGATCAGGACTAGTGATCTACTATTATTTCTCGAAGTCGTGGCACATCCAGTGGTCAACTCACGACCGATCTTCTAATCTCACTATCGTGACTCACCATCTGTCATTTGTCATTAAATTACTTTTCAACTATGTCAGCTAATGAACTGGTTGAACCAACTCGCCAACTTGTTATTCTTCGAAGATCCTTCCATTTGAACATGTTTTGATCGGTTCATGTGGTTATCGAACGGGTCAGGCAATAAATGGTCCAATACTACAACCGACTGGACCATTCACTGATTTGCCGGTTATTGAACTGATCTAAATGACCGATATAGTTTGATTACTATGGACAAAGTTCACATACTATTAATATATTTACACTCCAATGATCGATGTAGCCCAATGAATATGTTTATCTCTCTCTCTCTCTCTCGTGGCAATCTTCTTCGACGACTTCTCTCTAATGCCATGCCGACAGTAACCATCACCGACTACCAACGCTATTCGTAGCTGTGAACTTCATAGCAGCGGAGTCTGATTAGGTGGTTGTGGCGGGGAGAAAATTGGTGGCGGGGTGAGTAGATAGGTGGTGTTTGTGGTTTTGGTGTCGATTTTTGGCGATGGAAATGGAACCGACACAACCTTGGTAGTGTTAGCTTCGGTCATGGTGACTATCCCGCTTGGGTGGTGGAGGTGATTGGATGGTGGTGGTAGGGGAGAAAACTGCTGGCGGGGTGAGTAGATCGGTGGTGCTTGTAGTTTTGGTATCGGATATGGTGACATATGTGGAACCTGCACAACCTTAGTTGGTGGTGTTAGCTTCGATCGTGGTGGCGATCCTTTAGTTGGTCAGATACTAAGTGTAAATGGGTAATTATGGAGTAATGTAATTGTGCCGATGTGGTGGTGAATCTGTGGTGGTGGTGGTGGTGGCCTGTGAGATTTGCGAGGAGCAAAGTATATTTGTGAGATGAGACGGTAGTTGTGTGCAGTGGTTTTGCTGGTGGCGGCGATGGGCATGTCGAGGTGGTGGTGGTGTTTTCTAAGATGTATTGATTTGTTTGAAGTGTTATTATTGTCGAGAGGAGGTGGTGGTTCTGACAGCGACGGTGTCAGTGGTGCTGCTGGAGGGAGTGATGAGGAAGTGATCATAAGTTAATGGCAGTCACATATTATTTGGTCGCTTGTGACCATTAAATTAGTTAATATGTGACTAATAAGTAATATGTGACCAATGGAAAATATAAATCGTGACAAAAAAATAATGTGTGATCTAAAAAATTGTTAATTTGTGACTATCTACTAAGTTGTGACTTATAATAGTTGTAATTTGTGATCAATGAATAAATTGTGAAGTATAAATTTTTGATCTGTGATCGATGAACAAATTGCGACCTATAAATTTTTTTAATTATGACCGTAAAATAATTTGTGACATATAAAAATTGTGATTTGTCATCAATTATATGGAATTTGTGACCAAATATATGAAATTGTGACCTTAATATATTTAATTAATATAAAATTTTTTTAATTAGATTATATATTAAAAAAATTAGATTTAAAATTTGAAACTTAATTTCTTAAATTTGAAATTGGTAAAGTTTAATCCCTTAGTTATGAAATATTCCCTTATTATTATTATCATTTACATTTCACTTTGTTGAGATTCTTTTGCTTCCTCCGTCACATTTTAATGAATAACATTACAATGTTCATAATTATATAATTATAATAAATTCTCTTCAAGTTATCTGTTATATCACTATAAATAGAATTGTTATTTAAATTTTAGAAGTAAAACATAGTGTATATTATGTTTTTTTTTTTTTTTTAATTTATGCTATTACATTTATCTTTTCTGGTAAATTTTGACATGGTATCTAAGCTTAAAGATTAGAAACAAATCTTAATTGTCAGGGTTTTACGTTTTAAACAATATTATCTCTATCACGTCATCATTTTTGGTTGCATTCATTCATATAACGACGATAGGATTAATAGTGGAATTAAAAATAAAAACTTTCGGGTCATAGAATACGTAATAACATTAGAAAATAAAGGCAAAAACTTTTCTATCCCTGATAACCATTGTTTCTCGTCCCAAAAGATAATATTTTATGAATTTTGCCAGAGGTACATAATTTTTGTACATAGAGTGATACATAACACTCACATTTAGAGTTATTCATATTTTATTTCCCCACATTTCTCCCTCATTACCTGTTTTATTGGCTGCAACATCATTCGTGGGTGGCAAAATATCTTCTCGTCCAGTACCAATACCATCATGTCCTGTCATGTTCCGTCCCGCTTCGAATACGATGAATTTCTCCCAATTAGTTGAGAAAGCATCATTCGTCTCACAATTTTGATTACAGATTTATTAAAATCCGCCTTGAGATGTGGGCAACGGCCCCGAGTCAACTCCTGCGGCTAATTATCCAGCTCCAATTTTTTATACTAAGGGTCATTCGGCACAACTTAAAATTCAATTAAGATTGAAAATATAGCCATTATTGGGTCTCACTCGTCTAATAAAAGTCAACAATAATGATTAGTTTTTCAATTTTAATCCGATTTTAATATCTACCGAACACACCATAACTTGCGAAATGAGCATAATTTAGTCATTAATTAGTTAAACCATTTGCTTTGAGTAAAACCTAAACGTACATGGAGGTTTGGTTGTTGAATTTTGGGAAAATTAGCTCAAACCCTACTTCTAAACTATACAATTCAAAATTCAGATTTAAAAGTTTTTTATACAAAAATCAGGTGATAATTTTTTTTTAAATATTATAAAAATAAACTAATTTACATAACAAATCAACCTCATCCAACACAAACATTAACCTAACCCTAAATCATTTTCCTTTCCCCCTCTCTTTCCATCATCTTCCCTCTTTTCCCCACCGGAACTGAAGCCCATGTGGACGACTGTAGCCAAGAGACCACCGCCAACAAACGATGGGCTATGACACAACAGCGCCGTCGGAAGCCACAGCAGCATCTCCACGTACCTCCGGCGACGACAGTGCAATTATTCGCGGTGATGCTAAAGCGGCTGTCGCGCGACGCTATGCTCTTCGTGCAGTGCCTCACGCACAGAGTTGCGCAAAGCCGTCGAGCCGGAGTTTGCTGCAACAAAGGTAAGGCTGCTGCTACCGGAGTTTACTGCAACGGCGGTCGATGGTGGCAGCCCCGATGTGATTGCTGTCACGCAAGGATTTAGCTCTACAACATTGCAAGTAACTGCTTCACTCACACGCAGTTCGCCAAGCAGTAGCACCACTGCCACCAAGTACAGTACATCACAACCCGTCTTCTTCGTAGTCTTGAAAATGGTTTGTGCAGATTTTGGTGTGTTTAGGGCTTTGAATTTATTGAATCGGGACTTGATTGAGTGGAAAGCAACGTGGAAAATAGTGTTCATGTGTCAATACAAGTAGTGGAAATTGGAATGCTGCCAATGTATGGATAATTGTTATTTATGATTCTTAAATCGTCAAATTTTGTGTTAATTGAAATCGGTTGTGATTAATTTTGTTCACTATGTACTTTTGTTGATGAGATTTTAATTCTTATCTTGTAAATATGTTAGGGGTTTGAGTAAAAACAAACACATGGATGCTTCGAATGATTTAGGAGAACTTATTAATGAAAACAATACAACTTGATTTAATTATCAGTGTTGATTGGTAACTTCTCTGTTTCCACGGCTTTGTCGCCACATCAAAGTCTGACATTATAGTTGACGATTATATGATTGATGGAAGTGATAATGATTGATTTTGATCTAAAATGACTCTTGCTCTTTTTCAAGAATATTTGTCTTCTGATTATGGTAATTTGTTAATGTAATATAGTGCATTTTCCAACATTTGTGTTAATTGTGACCGATTGTGATTGGACGTGACCATTTTTTGGTTAATTGTGACTGATTGTGACTTGATCATATTTAAGTCACATTCGGTCACAACCGGTCACAATTAGCACAAAATTGGTCACAACCAGTCACGTTGAACGCAAATTTGGTCACAGTTAGTCACATTGAATACACACTTGGTCACAATTAATCACATTGAATACACACTTGGTCACAATTAGTCACAGACAGTCACACCGAACACAAATTTTTTCTTGGTAATTTTCTACGAGGTGGAGGCAAGGATGTGGTGGTGGTGGATCCATGGGGGTGGGGGTGTGATTTTCAATTTTTAATTTTTTGGAATTTTTTGAGTCATTGGAGCGACCGCTGGAATAATCACCGGAGTGATCACCGGAGAAGTCGCCAGAGAAGTCGTCGGAGTTGATGGCCGTCTCCGGTGGAGAGAAGGTGGTGTAGTAGGATAATATGATGTTGTAGGTGAGATGACATGTGTATAAATAATTAATATATATTATATTTTAATATTTAATAAATTTATTTATCACCTGATTTTTGAAATTTTTTAATGAGATTGTTATTTATGAAATGTAATCTTTAAAACTAGGAGTTATGTATTGTTCCCTTTATCAAAGAATAGTCTTTTGCCTGCTGCCATATTCTCGTCCAGAAATTTCGAACATTGACCGGGCTTCCGCCAAGAATTACCCTATCCATTGCAGTGTAAATTTTTTTATGCTCGAGGACTATATAGAAATGATCTATTAAGTACCGATAATTGATTTATACCATTGGTGGATAATAAATTTAGCACATTTTTTATTTAGATAAAAATCAGATTCGGTATATTTTAATAAATATTAATTAAATGTATGATTGAAAAATTGTAGAATCTATAAAATGTGTGATTGAAAATTAATTATTGATTTCAATTTTAATTTTAATCAACTCGAACCAAACATGGGCTTAATTAAAAATCTTGAGACATACATGCATACATATATATTTTTTGGGGGTTGGTTTGGAATGTTGGTTTAGACCAATTTTGACTAATTATTTAAGTGGGATATATAAGTCGATTGCGAGAGTTCTAAGATCGAACTTATTCTATTCAACGAATTATATTATTGTTAATATATTTAATTATTCGAAATCAATTTAAGGTGAGCAAGAAATTAGCCGAAAGTGAGTCATTTGAAAAGTAAAAATTGTTGAATAAGTGAGAACCAAAAATTGGTATAAAAAGTCAATCGTTACACACAAAAATTGATACACAATTGTTATTTAGAGGGTGTTTGATGGAGATTAAAATTAGATTTTTAGTAAATTGTGATAAAAAATTTTGAAATGCGTGGTTGAAAAGTTGTGAAGCTCATGAAAAATATGATTAATATTGATTATTTGACTTTAATTTGAATTAAAATCAGATTTTAATTCAGACCAAACAAAGACTTAGTATAGTTGAAGTTGGAGATTTGGATTCGGGCTCCTTGGAATAGCAATAGTCTTGGAAGGGAGAGGACGCGCTGAAGAATTTGAGTCAAACACAAAATAATAATAATTGTCCATCTGATTTTTATTCTACAAGGATAACCCAATTACATAGTCACTAAGAGTTGAACGTTAGTTAGAGCTGGACGTGTATTGCACGTTATTCAAAAATAATTTATAAGTGTTGTAAAAGTAATATTTGATACTAATTTGTAGCGAGAATTTGATGAGTTTCAAATGAACTAAAGAAAATAAAATTTAGGATAAAAATTTAAGAGAAGAAAATTGTACCTTTAAAATTCAACTTCTATGATTCAAATTTCTTGTCATGATGAAATACTACAAATGAGCAACATTTTTATATTACGTGAATTTAAATACCCATTAAAATTCTTATATATATGAATAAAAACAAATGTATCTATAATAACTCTAGATTCATATAAATTGAATCTAATCTAATTAATATCGATGTTAATTAATTGAGAATTAATAACATGAAATTCATACGTGACAAGGATTTTATAGTATTTATTACATGTTGTAAAACGAAAAGTAATGTATTATTGAAATAATTGAATTGTAGTGGAGTTAAAATCGTTCAAAAAATGATTCTAACTTGATATGATATTTAATATATTAAAGATAATGTAAGAATGGCTGCAATGATATGACCACCCAAAACAATAACACCAGAATTTAAATACAATTACGTATAATCAGATTGCACAATGAAACCAGAAAATTCAAGAAACATCTTCAGGTTATCATATGCATCAATTATAAGTCAATTATTTTGTTACTAAATTAATCAGCCCACAAATAATATGTTAAATCAGTTTGTAAATGCCAGTTGAGACATCTCTTCGCCACCATAAGGTGCGCTGGATGAACACCATACATCATCTGTAATGAACTGCATCCACGACTCGTCTTTATCTTCTTCTTCCATACAATTTGCTGACGACGAAGCTAAGGGGACATCTGGTGACATTGTATCACACTCGGTCGTGACTCCCTGAGGATAGTCGAGCAACGATAAGCTACATTGCCCTTGCTCTTCTATTTCGGTGCACACTCCATTTTTCTTGAAAACTCGACACAACGCATATGAATCCTGCATACAGACGACGGAGTTAGTTACTATTCTCTATCGACAAGGAAAAGTGTTGGTCATGATCTTGTTTTACCAGTCAATAATAGGGACTGCTGGATTTAGTTTGATACACTTGAGGGAAATCTAAGGGAAAAGCGCCTTAAAAGAAAGAAAGAAGATAACAAGTTTGGAATAATAACTCGAAAAGGAAAGATCAGAGTGATCTCTGTAAAAAATGCTCAAGTACAAATCTTTCTCTCTCCTTATCAGCTAAATACCAGTCTTTCTGTTAGATATAATGTATTGATAAAGACGCGAAAGTAGAAAACAATATAGTTCGATTTAAAACTTCGTAACAGTTCAGAACCAAAAAATGGAAGGACGAAAGTCCTAACAATTACTTAAATAAATTCGTAAAGCCGAAAAGGTGGAGGGATCCATTCCTCTTTCTTTACGATACCAATCAAATGAAAATATGACACGAATTTCTCTGAAAATAATAAACAAAAAGGAAAAGGATTAAAGTAATAGATAAATTGGTGCCTTGCATATCTTCTAGCTAGGAAGGGTTGCAATCCAATGTCTTATTCAGGGAAGTGGAAGAATAAAGTGAAAAGTGACCGACACCTTCTTACAGAAATGAAAGTGATGGAGGGGAGGGGAGGGGATGAGGGGGTAGGGGTTGGGGTTGGGGTAGGATGCGGCTGCTTTTATGTCAGCATATATAAATTGTTTTATTTTAATGTAAAAAATAATGAACATTTGTCTCATTACAGAGACAAAGCGGAGCCAAACTTTGTCACTCAAGAGATCTCGGACATGCAAGTAAAGAATATATCTTGTAAGAATCACATTATAGTAAAATAATATGTCCTGTCCGTATATATTAAGATAAAGGTGGTTGTTTAAGGGTGACAAAAGCAATGCCTTTAATTTCCATGCATGCCATGCAAATTCACGTTGCATATTCTCCATTCCAACTTCATAAGATTGAAACTACTACTGAAAAAACCCGAACAAATTAAATTCCAAGTTCGACTAGACATAGGAAGAAACGAGTTACTCCTTCTAATAAGTTAACATTTTGAAATGGAACGAAATTTTGACTCCTTAATTATCGACTAGATTAAATGAGGAACATGTTAAAGCATAGTTATCTTGCTTTCTATCCATCTTTTTAGTGAGAAAGAGATTATGAAAAACGGAGGGTAAATGCTTTTCCACCGTTATGGGCCTGAATTTTGTGCTTTACAATTTAAAATTTGACATTTACAGAACTAAAGAGTGAACTAGCTAGCTACATATTTCGAGGAAAAAAGTTCGAGATCGTAAAATGAAAAATTCAAACAAAAGGAAAGTATTTATCAAAAGAAAAATAAAGGGTGATACTGATCTAAAACAAGAATTACATGTGTGTGTGTGTGTGTGTGTGATAATCAATCTCACAACTGGACTTAGAAGAGGAAATACGGCGTGTTCTTGTGATTAATTGATATAACCATACGAGCTACCTGAATCCCAGAAGTCTCCTCACACTCCTTATCATCTAGACGATACTCGTGCATCACCCAATCTGTCCTGATTCCCTGGGGAGCTCGACCTCGATAGTATACCAAAGTCTTTTTCATTCCAATGGGTCGATTTTGGCTACTCACCCTCCGATCTTTTCCGGTGGACTTCCAATATCCTGCTCTGGTTGCTCTATTTGTTCTGAATCCATTGGGGTACTTCCTGTCTCTTGGTCCAAAAAAATACCACTCTGGATCTCTGCTGGGAAAAAAGAATTTGTCTGCAGTTGCACAATGACTAAATTTAAGTTTCGAAATCATATGTTGAAAAACTAAAGAATTAGATATGTTTGGACAGTATTAAGTAAAAAAATAATGTCGAATCATGTCCAAAAAGTGCTCGTGCACACACAGATAAAGAGAAGAGTGAGGAATAACCTGCCAATTCCCAAGGTTCACATTTGTAAAGATCAACTTCTGGAATGATGTCCAGTTCAATCTCTAGGCCATGAATTTTCCTTTTGAGATAATAATTGACAAGTTCTTCATCAGTCGGATGGAACCTGAAACCTGGAGGCAATCCAACTGGGGCCATACCTTTTACCTACCACACCACACCAGATCACTCACAAATTTCACCTTCTTCTTCTTCAATGAACACTAGTGTTATCAATTAATGTATATGTATAAAAAGGATTCAAAGTTCCTTGTCTTTGAGTCAGGTTTCACCTTTTTTCTCTTTTACAGATTCTGAGAAACGTTTCTTGGAAGCTGATTATCTGTCTTAACACTTATTTTTCTCCACAAGCTGTTTGCAAAATTATAGTATAAAAAAATGATGCGGGCACTGCTTTCCCTCGTGAAATAGCGGCTTAAAGCAAAGAGAACATGAGATTTATTGAGTAGAATGATGAAACTTTAGATTTAGATAATAAGGACTTTCTTAATTCCACCTTTAATGATGGGGCACTGTCGGGGGGTGAGGATGGAAAATCTTTGGGGTACTCCAGCTAGATAAAAACAGAGGACACTGCTACTTAGGTTAGGTCCCGTTGTTTGAGCTATTCAAGATGCCCAACATTAATCACATGTGTGTCAAGAGAGACTTGTTCATCATCTTTATCAAACATATCGCATTGGATGCGATCATGTGTCAAGCCTTTTTCAGAGTGATCAGGAGGGACGATGTGGAAAATTGAAATTGAGATTAATATATATATCAATCGATGGAGCAAGTTATGCAAATCATTCCTAAGTTAATGAGTGCACAAGTACAAAAAAGAAAAAAAAAAAAAAAAAAAAAAAGATGGCGAAGAACCTTCACCGCAACCTCATTTCCTCCACCTCGACCAACCCCCATAACTCCATTTCCTTTTAACAAGAACCTTTAAAGAACTAAAAAATATATAGAGATAAATAAATTCTCTTCAAAATCAACAGTAGCCGACATAGGCGATGGAGATTGAGATGAAGATGGCTATGACAGAGGCTCCCCACCTACTAATGGGTGTGATTGGGTGAGTTAGGGGTTAGACATTGTGGTTGAGGTTGGGTGGTTGTATGGACAAGGAATATGAACATAAAATCGACTTATAGAATTTTGGATGAAAATCGTTAAAGGTCCTTTCGGCACACATTTATTAAAAAATTGGGATCTTGGTTGCTAGTTTTCAAAGGTTTGGAACTTCCGATGCAAATTAAATGAAAGGTTAAAATACCATTTTACCCTTTTAAATTTGGTCAAATTATGAGCAAAAGCCGACTCTTTGTCAACTAATTGAATTTTAGAAGAAAATCATCAGAAAATCTTTCCACCACACAAGTTGAAAGGTTTGAAACTAACGCTGCTACAAATCAAAGATTTGAGTAAACCTATATAAATTGAAAGATTTAAGATCACGACTATAATTATCCCCAAGAATTATGACATTATACCCCGTTAATTGAAAATAGAGTTGAGTTTCAAATAATCATTTAAGGTGGGTCTTTACGATCTCATTTTTAATGTTTAGAAATTTTGTTTTCATTATTATATTTATTTTATAATTGTATGATTTTGCTTGAATAGGTCAAGGCTTAGTTATAATAATCATAGAAGCATTTTATGTTTTACTACTAGATTACTTCTCTATATTTTATTAATTAGTGGGTATGTTTCTTGTGTCTCGATTTTAATTTAAAGAAAGAAGAAAAATAGACAAAATTATTTGACATTTTACGTTTTTGGAGATCAAGTTTCTTGAAAAAAGTCAATTTAGAGGTCCTTTCCATCATACGAATTTACCACAAGGATCCGTTTGATTGTAATAGTGAAATTTGAGTATAAAGAAAATGAATTTCAGAAAATTGAATTGTCTAAAATTGTTCTTAGGAATTGTCAATTAATTGTGTTTGATTGATATAATTTTTCACATGAAAAATATTTAAATTTTGGATCTTTTGGTGTTCATTTGATTTTTTTTCTATGAAAATTGTCTATTAAAGGGACATTTTTTTTTACAATTGGTGATAAAATTTGTGTCCATTGCAATAAAAAAAAAAAACCTGAAAATACCATTTTCCCACCTAAATATTGAGAAAATGGTTTCCTTTATTTCCTTCAATTAGTGCACGTGTGGGGGTGGATGGAATTAGTTTTCCATGGCAAACAAAACCCATCAAACAATAATTTCCATTTTCCATGAAAAAAAAAAAGGCTATCAAACATGAATTATTCTTCCTTGCCAGAAGAATTTTCACAAGGGCATTACAGGGCCCTAAGAAGGGCCCGAGCCCCACATGTATATAAAAAAAATTATGCGGATCCCACCATGTGCGTATATTGTCTGTATAAAAAAAAAAATTATGTACACCAGGGGGGTTGATCAAACATAGCCTGATTGTTTCTTTCTTTATTTCGATACTAGTTTTTTTATTTATTTTTTTTTTTTTTTAAGTTCAAACAATTTTGCAACCAAATGTATTGCATTCTGACCCCAAGACAAGACTTTTCGTGGAGCACTAATTGAAAATAACTATTAAACTACCCACGCTCTCATTATTATTACCCCACTTTAGATTCATGCCACTCTTAATTAATTTCCATACGACCACACACTATGAAGTGATATATATAAATTGTATTTGTACGTCTACATCTGTAACAAATTGATGTTCAAAATTTATTATTGTTTGTACAATTAATCTTCATTGACAAATAGTTCAAACGACAAAATCTTTATTATCATTGTCATACTGACGTTCTTAAAAATATGCCTCGCTCTGATCTTTTAAACATTGCCCCATGTTTTGGAGTGGAATTTAACTTCATAAAATTAGACATGCAAGACAATTTAATATAAGATTGAGCATTTTTTTGTTGTTGTAAATAGATTGTATAACTATAATAAAAGTACTAACTTCCTGCTAAAGAAATAAATTGAGGACCGATTGTGCAATTTTCCATATATGGTACGTTTCTTGACTACCTGTTTATAAGTAGAATAATGCACCTTGGACAGGGGTATTGACATGGGTGGAGTGACAGGTGCTACGTGAGTTTTTTTATAAAAAAAAATTGTTCAATCATATATTGACACGTGTTTCCTTGTCATTAAATGTGTTATTGCTTGCAAGATTGTTATAAGTAAATCATATGTTGAAAATTCAAAAAAAACAAAAAAAAAAAAAGTTGAGGTGGTTGTGCATTGTAATGAGACTTGGCAGCAAAAACAGCAGCAGACAGCAGCACAGTAGCATTCAAAATCCCCAACTAACCAATAAGGTTCTCTTCTCCATTCATTACCACCATCCAACACGAATAACTGCACCTTTGGTATTGGTATGTAGTATTAAACAGTACTGAACAGTATAATAGACAAGATTTTAGTTTTGTTTTCTTGATTTATATTATACGTACTGTACTGTCTACTCCACCTATCAGAAAGCAGTGCAATTCAGGGCAGCTTTAATTTGGCGGACGGTGTTGCTGATAAGGTTAGTAACAGTGGTCACTGATTCCTGGCTCATTTTGGCTGATGGTAAGCTGCTCACTAGTATTTGAAACACTATTGTGATAAGTGAACCTGATGAACAACCACCAGTGCTGGTGTTTGAACTGGTTGTGGCTCCATGATCAATTCCTCCGGCATGAAGTTGACCTTGTTGCCGACCGTCTGGTGAGATGGTGAACCCAGAAGGCCACAGCGCTATGGGCGAAGGGTCGGCCCCACTCATTGCTATGTTGATGGACTGAAGATCGACCGGGCAGTATACGACAAGTGAACCTGATGAGTCTATGCAACTTTCTTGGAGTATCAGCATGTTCTGGTTAGTGTTGAGAGTCTGGTTTAAGAATTCATAGTTGACACGTTAACCAGTTAATCAAAGCTGGCGTGTTTGTCATAAATAAGAAAAAAAAGAGCTAAAATCGTTCATTATACTAGCCATTTTTTATCAAGTACTAATACCAAACATGTGCTTATGTTGTCGCCAAGAGTTTGCTGTTTTGCCCGAAAAATTTGACATAGGGGTTGACCGACAGACTATGATGATTAGGGAGAGGAACTTTACCTGAAGGACAGAGATACAATTCCCTGGATGAGCACCATTTGAAATGTGAGCAACTTCTTGAACAGGATTTTGATTGGAAAGAACATCCCACTATGTTTATAAACAATATGAAAAGATAAACAGCATTGTCTTGCATAAACCAGATAAGCTGACTTTTAAATAATGATGTTGGTACGAAGTTTAATCCTTACCTGAGGTCGAGTTCTCTCGTCCCTGAAGAAATTGAAGACATTTTGTGCAGAAACTGGAAGCCAAATTGTAGTGGCTGCACTAAGTACCACGGCATTAGGCTGGCCAGGATCAGTGCTCTTGTGAAGTGCTGCTCGCACTTCAAACTCATTGGACCCTGAAAGTGTCGTCCATCGTTCGCCATTAGACGGGTTGATACTTGCACAAAAGTTATTGATCATCCTCTGGGCAAGTTTCATCATGCTCCTTTTCCCTTCAGGTGATGGAATTACTGTACATTGAATGCATCAGGAAAATTAGTAATGAAAACATAAAATTGATCACTTTGAACATAATTTTGGAATAGAAATAAAAATAGTCGAGAATTGCCTCCTCCAACGTCACGATTCAAATTGCTAGTAATCATAAGACAAGCAAATCTTTCACAAATCCTTTGAAGAGTGGAAAGCCATCTTTCTGCTCCAAATGCCAATCCACTGTGAATAATATCTCTATAAAGCCTATGAATTGGGGCTCTGTCTTCTATTTCCCAGTTTTCGACCCAAGTAACCTGTCATTTTTACAACAAAAACGGTTGTGTAAATGTCCGTATTGCTTACTAAATTACCAAACAGAGTGATAGAAATGTAATATATTCAACCTTGGAATAACCATTTGGCATGTCTTGTATCAAGCATCCAGAAGGAAGCCTGCGAGCTTTACATGAAGAAGCAAATTGGTTCTCTTGATTGGGAAGATCATATGAAACATCGACAATTGCCCACGAGCCTTGCTCAATTTGCTGACAGAACCGAAGGAAACAGGTTTGCCTAGTTGGCACCAAAGGCGAAAGCACCTGCAACTCTTCTTGCATCTACCAAAATAGTAATTCTATTAAAATGAACTGCAAACAAAATTTAAAAAGAGATTTTTTGCTCAGGGGATTATTACCAATTGCAATGTGCCAATTTGGCTTCCCTGCATTCCTGATGATATTACTTCAAGCGTTACTGCCCTCGAAACAATTGTAGGAAATAATTCTATCCACTTACTCTGTTATTAAGCAGAACATTTCAGAATGACAGACTATAATTGATAAGAAAGACAGTACGAGTAAAGTACACAAATGGGAAATGCTACGAAAATAAAGATCAAGAAAAACTTACCGTGTCCATAAACATGTCAACCAATACCAAGCCATTCATTATCACAACACCAGAGTCTCTTGACGCTTCATTTCGAATATTGGGATTTTTCATGTGAGTATTATGCCTGGGGAACATTTTCTCATAGTTTTCGAGAATAAGAACTTCTCTTCCTTCAGCTGATTTCATCCAAAGTGGTTCGTTGGTTTGCAAAAGCCTAATCAATTCATCCATGGCATTGCCAGCAATATCAGCCATGAGGGATTTATCCATGTCCGAAATGCTCATTGTAGGGAAAAGAAATTTTTGTAAAGCACCGGTCGAGCTTCCTGGAAGAAGATCAAGATCAAGATCAAGCGAAGGACCAACCATTCCGTGCCCTCCATAACTCGACATGGATAAATCCAATGACGATACATGAAAAGGCTGCATTGGTGGGGGTTGTGAAATGGGCCGGCCTATGTACTTGGCGGCAACGCTTGAAACTCTGTCAAGCTGCAAATAATGCAATACGATTTACAAATAATTGGTAAATAGACTACAACTTAATAAGCATCTTCTTGAAGATGGAATCAAAACTGAAAAAATGACGATAAACCTCTTCTTTCAACTGGATATTCTCCATTCGCAGTCTTTGCTCGTCTAAGTATGGATCTTCCGAAACTGGAGGTCCTCCACAAGAAGGGCAGATCATATTCTTGAGTGCCTCTCTGATTGTTATGTTCTCGCACATGATTTTGTCATTCTCTGCCCGAAGTGCACTATTATCTGCTCTTTCATATTGTGCCTAAACCGTGACAAAATTTGCAGTTACTAGGGAAGGGAAATACAAGCAAATGTCTACTTAGCTTATAGTAAACACCATGGACTTAGAGGATGATCAGTTGTACTTAAAATATGCTTTTTAGCTGCCTTTCTTGGCATCTCTTTTTTAAGCATGGTCAAACATCATATTACAGATAAAACTGAAGTAGAAGGAACGGAAAAATGAACCTTCATTTGAGTCCTTCTGTTTTGGAACCAAAACTTAATTTGGCGAGGAGCCAAACCCAACTCTCTGCTTAACTGCATTCTTGTTTTCTCATCTGGATGGGGACAATCTTTGAACGCCCTTCATTTTACCCAATAAAAAAAATAAAAAAGGAAAAAGAAAAGCTTAAAACTCAGCATAACGGAAAAAGTGGAGTGTCCCCTATTGAGCAAGAACTAAGAACTAATTTATGACAGTGCTAGTCAAAACAAGCACTCTCGACTCACCCTTAAAACCGATTTAGTGCTGGAAGTGTTCATGAATCGATCAACAAGACAAGCCTTTTATGCATGGGATCGCTAAAATAATTAAAAGGCCTTACCCTTCAAGTCTTTGAATTTGGTGGGCAGTGTGCCGATGATAACGCTTTTTCCTCCGGTGAGGATCAGCTGAATCCTGGTGGTCGCCACCGCCAAAATCATCGCCTCCGGAACAAAACTCCATTCCTTGATCCTTACCAAAACCTCTGGTGCATATAATAATGGTGGTAATACTACTGACAGTACTTGGATTCAAGAAACTCTGGTAAATCAACTATTCCCATAATATTACAGTAATAACTGAGATTGCTGTAATAAGTAAATCAAATAACAGATTACAAAAATAATGAAAACAAAAGTAAAGAAGTCATAATAACAAGATTACTTCAACAACAAATGAAATTTTGAATGTTGAACCCCACTGGCCTTGTTTCATTATATTTCATTTTTGGACAGTGTAAAGCCCGAAAAATCATATTCACACACACACACACCCACATATGTATATATACATATAAGCATTCAATGCATAGAAGAGAGAAAAAGAATGGAGCGGGTTGAGGTGAAACACAATGGAAATGAAGAGAAATCTGGGGAGGAAGTTGTGTGTAATTAAGAGAAGATTGAGAAAAGAAGGCTCCTCATCAGCCACCCCGCAATAAATAGTACTCCTACCTTCTACGTACGTACCTACCTACAGGCTAAAACACATCGAGAGGTTTTCAAGTGGAATTTTTTTTATTTATTTATTTTTTTTTCAAAATTTGTCTTCGAGGAAATTGTATTGCTAGTCCTCTACTTATTGTTTCAATAGAAAACTGGTCTATAATTTTTTATTATTATTGCGCAATCAGTCGTAGGCCGGAGGCTATCGAATAACCCTCACACTTCAATTCTATTCCCCAACTTCTGTAGTTGTATGGAAATTTTAAATGAAGCATTCAATGATTTAACGAAAAATTAGGTTCTATCCGTTGCTACATACGAGTAACTGAAATTATAAAATGACCTTAAAATTGGTTGGTTCATCTTGAGAATCAACTAATTCACCCCGGTTCATTTTTTAAGGAAGAGAATTTTTCTTCATTTTTATTAAATATTTCATCATCAATTCAATCTTCCGCTCGAGAATTGATGTTTTAGCCTTTTTCATACCAATACCCACAGTCGAATTTAAGTCCGTCCTTGCACGCTTGATAGTGATTAAAATTTATATTTTAATTTAAGTCAAAGTCAACAATCAATTTAATCACACATTTCATGAATTCATCAACTTTTATCGAAATCTACTAAAAATTGATTTTAATCCCCACCAAAAAGGGGCTAAATTCCCGATCTTGCATTGGTAACTAGAAAGTTTAAATGGAGCATATTTGCCATTTAATGGAAATTTAGAGGGTTTCCATTGTTAAAGTGTAATATTGCAATAATAATTTAAGAATGACAACTAATTTGTTGTTGGAACAATAAAGAAGAAGCTAATGGTGCAATTTTCCGTTTTTATTATATACTGACTTTCGGTACAACAGTCGTATGATATATAGGATATAATACATTCTCTCTGTTTTCCATTTTCGGTATTCATTTTTGAGATGTAATGACAAATATGTCCTCTTCTGTTTTTGGAATTAATATAATTTAGTAAATAAAGTCTATAAAAATTTATACGTATCTTGAAATGTGTCCTACATTCATAAAAGAATGAGTTCTCCTACATTAATAAAAGAGTGAGTTCTCTTTTCACTATTCATAAGCCGAGTCGAGCCGAACGACTTTATGGCTTGGCTAAGCCGAGGGGGTTTTTTTTTTTTTTTTTAAACGTTTGATTCAATATTTTAAATTACAAATGTTCGTTTTGAGCGATTTAAAATTTGTTGAAAATGTTGAAGTGCGGTCATGATAAATATATAATCGATCAATTTTAAATATCAAAAATAATTTTACATTAATTATAAAACGTAAAGTCATGGTTTTTTATGTTTTTTTTTTCAATCCCAACCAAATTTCAATGTCTTTTTTTTTTTAACTTTCTTTTGCCTACAATTTTTCATTTGATTCGATATTTCACGATATGAATATTTATTTGGATCAATTTAATTTTTTTTTTAAAAAAACTTAATATGTAATAATAATAAATATATTGTCGATTAAGTTTAAATATAAAAATTATCTTAAATTATTAAACGTAAAATCATAATCGTTAATTTTTTTCTTTTTTACCCCACCTTCAATCCTCATACTCATACCAATTTCTCTCAATTTCATTTTTCTTTAATTTTTACGGTTAAAAAGGGTAAATTTATGTCGTCAAAATGGATATTGAAGGAATTCAATAATTTTCAAAAGAATCATCCTACATCACGCAGTGCTAATAGACAAACATCTTCTATGAAGTGGATTATTTTAGTTTTTTTTAAATGCATTTAATGTACATTATCATTAGAACATACTGAAAATATATTCGACGAAATTTATGAAGTTGGGTGATCGTTTGTCATTTCTTTTGTTTCTATGATAGAAGTTTTCGTTGTGTCGTGGTTTTAATACTGATAAAGATCATTGATTTGTCATAAATTCTGCACTGTATTATCATTAATTAATTAGTCTTGAGTATATACGTCTTGCATATATCGGTGCAACCGATACATGTAATTAGATATTTTATGAACACGAGATGAGTGAGACATGATGCGTTACCTCAATAGGTAGAAAAATGAGGGTTATGTTGAATTTCATCATCTCTTTAGCAGGACATCAATACTTAATTATCTATGTCCTATCTTTTTTTAAAAAGAACAGCGAGACCTTCAAACGTAAAGTCTAGAAAATAAATTTTGAATCAAATCTCTTAATATTAATTTTGTCACCTATCATCATTGAATGATGATTTAAGTTTAATGTAAATAATGCTTAAGATAAATTTTTTTTTTTTTTATATATTTATGCTATCTTATAGCCAACTATACTATGGCACGTGCATTGCACGTACGTCTGACTAGCAATCTAAAATGAATAAAAATTAAGAATGAAATGAAATTTATGATTAAAAATAAAGTTTGACCAATTTAAACCATTTTCTAACAAAAAATAACTTTACCAAATAAGCACTTAGGCTCTGTTTAATTTTAACGAATTCCATGAAAAATGTTACATCCGATGAAACCGAATTCCACTTTGACCGTTTGATTGCAACATGAAAATGAAAATCAATTTTCAAGATGCAATCACTTTAAACTGCACTTTCTTTGTTTTTATGGAAAACGAATTCTTATAGGTTTGGTGAATTTTTATTTTTCAACTAACATAGAGTTGAAATTCATTTCCATTTTTGTCTATCAAATGGACCTTTAGAGTCAATTACATAAACTTCATGGTTTTGACACTCATTCTTCTGTTTTTTAAAAAAAGAATCATACTTGGTGTACATATTGATCTACACCTTTATTTACATGATACCACGTGTCATCATCTCATTTGACAATTTTTTAAAAAAAGTTCAAAATTATAGAGATATCGTCATGTTTGTGAGAATTTAAAAGACATTCCTCACTTTCAAAAAATTATTCAATTCTAAGTTTTGAATAAAGCACACTCGTTTATGAAAATTTTAGAGACCCTTTCAAAAAAGTGAATGACGCAAGTTTATTACAATTTTCGAGATACCCCTTCTTTTTTTAAAAAATTATTCAAACCAACCTTATTTTAATTTTTGGAATAATGCGTACTTTCTTAACCAATTTTCTTTCACATTTTAGCATATAAATAATAGTGATAATGCTCAAAAAAATCTTACGATTTTTTTTTTCGATCTTATGGCACATTTAACAATAATATAAAACCTAACCAACCATTTTAACATTTCTAACTAAAATTACAGTAAAGCATTGTTCATAAGGTCGACTTGTTCGCAATCATTAGATTTACAACGTCCTAATAAAATATTTAATTTGGGTGTAAACCAACCGCTATCCAAAATGTAACAATTAATTGTGATGACCATTCTGCAACACTATCAATTTCTTGATAGAAATCAAATTAAAATAACTTTACCCAATTAAAATACAAATACCTACCCTTTCGGGGAGTGGCCGAGCCGGTGGAGGGATGAACGCGAGTTTGAATCATCTGCCAACACTTCCTCGGTCGAGCTCGTCACAATGGGTTTGCCTAGTACAATTTATCTTGTAGACTACTGCACATGGAGCGAGGTTTACCCCGTGTGTATTCATGGGTAGCGACGCGTCAAAATAATAATAATAATAATACAAATACCTTATTGAATAAAACTGAAATATAATACTTGATCGACGGTGAGCAAATGCATAATTACCGAAAATAAAATTTACATAAAATGCCAAACCTTTTAGCTCTCTCTCTCTCTCTGGGTTGGGAATTTTATGACAAGGAATATTGATGGAATAAAGCTCAATAATTATAATGTTTTTAATTAAACCCTTTAGGAGCATTGATTTAGAAAAGGGTAGCATTGTGCAAACTTATCTGTCTCCACCCCACGCACCCCCTCATTCAAAATATTACATTCCGCAACTGTTTATGTTGATGATTGTTGAGATTTCTAAGATGCCTCCATAAATACAAATAAAATACCATCAATGTAGCCTTTGATGCAAAACAGAATAAGTTGTTATATCGACTTATTTCATAAAGGACAACAAATTAGCCTCGTCTCAACATATTTGGGGTCGATTATTTAAATCATTTCACTACCCCTTTCGGTACATTGCTAGATCATTAGCAACAGCAGGACACGAACACGTGCACAAGATAATAGTATCCTACATTCGACTCTGTCAATAAACACTACTGACATCTACGATCAATGAAAAGAACTATTAAAAGATATCCTTAGCAACCACCACTAGTCCTGAATACATGCACAGAACATTATCATCCACCATCATACCACTAACAATATATATACCGAAAGATTTAGAGCAACAAGATTATCAGAAACTACAACAAGCCATCAGCACAAGCACGAGATACTCTTATTTCTGCATCCACCATCAGTAACTAAAACCTGCTGAAAAGCGTGAACCTCTTTCCATCTGTACATGTTTGTTTCATCGTTCTCCTTGGGTTGTTTGTTCCGATATCTCAAGACTGCTAATCTAACAAAGTACTATCAATACAGAAGATACATATAATATCATCCATTCAAGCCAAAATACTTATAGATTTTTTTACATAATTATTATCCTTGGTACAGATACAAGTTATGTGCTGTATTTTAAAATTTACCATTGATATCACAATATTGCCACAGGCACTAATGGAAATATACCACATGAAATTTATGTATGCTACTTTAAGTAAATGGCTGGGTCTAGATCAATGATCAGGTTTTGAGCTAGAGGTGTCTGCACGACTTATTCGCTTCTTCCTATATCTCCACGCAACTTGAATTTGTCTTGCTGCTAAGCCTCGCCAGTAAGGAGATTCGTATCTGCAGTGGAACATATATCTAAAGAGTGAGACTACGCCGTACAGATATAAAGAAGCTGTGTTCGAAGACACTTTTTCCCTTTTTTCCTTAAAAAAATGAAAAAAAAAAAAAAAAAAAAAAAAGGTTTCTCCTCGTAATATACAGTCGTTATTGCTTCCTGTTTAGAACTGCTATGTGGAGATATATATTGTTAAATTGACTGAGGCAGAGGCAGGTCTGAACTTCCATAAAAACGAAATGATTCAAAATGTGTTTATGCTAGTAGGACACCTACAAACTGCCTTATTGCTTCCACTCTAGTAAGCATGCTTATCCAAGGAGATCAAATGAGCTCTAATATTTACAACATTTAAGTTTGACAGGAGAAAAGTTATATTTTCCCCATAATGTTTAGAATAACGGAATAAAATCATATATAGATTACTAAAGTGATAAGAGAGAGGCTATATGGATTGTGTAAACCAGGCCCCCTTTTGACATTCGGTTGCAATGTAATTCCCTATCAGATTCTTCAATAATCAATTTCAAGAATTTGTTAAGATTCACAGAGGTAGAAATTACCTTATGGCCCCCTGAACACGTGGACTTTTCAAGAATCTTGCAAAAAGACTGGTGACTTCTTCAAGATCTGAAGCTCGCAATATAAATGCTTCTACGTTTGTTAAGCATTTCACAATCCTATTGCTCAGTAATCTGTGTCCCGGAATCCTGATTCTTTTTCCATCTGAAAAAGAAAAGATAAAGAAAATGTTTAGTATGATTTTCCAAATACAATTATGTTCAGTTGGTACTACTCTCACTTCTTTGGTTCCTACAACCCTGGCTGCACATACATAATTGAAAACATTATCCATGCAGCAGATCTGATTAATCAATTCTTAGTAGTAGATTTCAAAATAATTACTTATTTAAGGATCAACGAAGAGACTTAAGCCTAGAGTGAATTTTGATGATTGAGCGTTCAATCTTCACACAGTTCTGTACCAAGAATTTCTGTGAATACCTCGAAAGATTCCCTGTATCTATTTTAGCAGGTAAAAGAACTGGTGACATTTCTAATGATGTAGCTTCAAATTTTCAAGTAAATAGATAGAAGATCAGATTATTTGTAGTTGATCAACTTTAGAATTATAATAACTCATGTTTCATAGCTTATAAAATGATTGAAGCAAATCTAAGTATCAATTTATGCGTAAACATGACAATGAAACAACTCGTTTATTGTGAAAACAAACACTATCTAAGATAAATTTCCATGAAAACGATACAGGTAAAGTTTACCTGTCTGAATAGTGGGGTTACCTATCTTATTTAAATAGGCAAAATGAAAACGCTCTAAAATTCCCTTTCTTAACATGCAGCAATTCAAGTTCCAGTAACCAAAAACAAAGCAAACAAGCAAAGTTACTAAAAAGAGAGGACTAGTCGTACTTGTACCTTTATTTACAGAAGAATGCTCAAGGCACCATGTGAGAAGTTCTTCTCCACAAGCATCTCCTTCAGACAAGGGAGCTGCAATCAAATCTTCCCCAATGCTCTCCATTTTCCCCCGAACTATGAACACCATCTTGTTTATCAGACCACCGTAATATAAGATTTTGCTTCCTTCAATGTATGTCTTTTGGCGTAGCCTCTCACATATGGCATCCATGATAGGTTCATCCAGAAGTTGAAAAATTCGGACCTTTAAAATGACATCATACCAGCAATTTTATCAGACGATGAAGAGTTCATAATATAGTCAAACAAAAACAATAGACCATGGAGATGGTAATTTGTACAATTAGAAACTGATTGCAAAATATTTTATTATAAGCACAAGATCCCAATGAACTCAACTATACAAGGGACTTAAAACCTCATACTCCAACACGAAAGATTTAATCAACAAAAATAATAAAACAAAAGCTATAATATCATCATGTATTGAATGATCGCGTCATTTAAAAGAGTAGATTCGAGGAGACAAATTTATTATTTTATATTTATATCTCCAACACGCCTTCTCACATGCAGTACAGATTCATTTTCTTCATAAATTTTGTAAATGAGGTATGGCGGTTATTTGCCTGCTCAAACACTATATGGAATGGCTACCTCATCTAAAAGCTTGATCAATTATCCTTGTCTTTATCCTATATAGGTTCAAGTGGTATGCTGTCTTTTCTTTGCTTTCACGTGATCTTCCATGTACAGCCCTAGTATCTCTCGTTCTAGGCTTCTGTTTCGCGTCAATCTATTTTTGGTGAGTAGGAACTTACTTTCTCAACAAATTTAAAAAGATGACGCCGTATTTCCCTTTGAAGGTCTTCAGGTAAATTCTCCAGTAGCATTTCTTCATTTACCCCTCTGGTGGCAGCCCAATTATAACGTTCTGCTTGTTGAACTTGCCTGCATGGAAAATTTATCATACATTTTGTCTGAATTTAGAGGTTGCACTTTATGCCAAAAATACATATCCACAATTAAAATGATCAAAAGAAGATTTAGATCACAATTGCATTTTAGAGTTCTACTAGCAAAAGTTAATTGTAGAAAAAACGTAGCTCATCATTGAGCAGTTGATAGTTTAATAGCGGAAGTAGGTCGATAATTTTTTTAAAGTCTAAAAGTGTTGAACCCAAAGTTGGACAAATGGAGGAATGAACCCCAAGATCATTAAAGACGACAGATGAAACATGGCATTTTACCTTTCTCGAGACAACATTTAATTAGACAATTTATGTCTACTGAGGCCACACTTTAGACAAAAAAAATTGAAAAACATTTAGGCTTTGTTAGATAGCACACATTTTTCATGGAAAATTGAAATTTTTTTTCATTTTCCAACTTTTGTAGTGTTTGATAGACAAAATTTTACCGAGAAAATGTTTTCCAACTTTCCAAATTTTCCACCTTTTTGAGGAAAATAAATTTTTGATGTTTTGATGGGTAAATATTTTCCTTTTTTTTTTTTTTTGGCAATTGGAAAAAACTCTAGACACAATAGTAAAAAAAAACTTTCAATTTTATTGACAATTTCCATGCAAAACAAAGCCAAACGAATGGTATTCGGTATGGTTTCCTTTTTTTCAAATTTTTTTTTTCTAGACTCAACGGTAGAAAACATTATCACTTTAATGGACAATTTTCATAAAAAATGAAGTCAAACGGACACCAAACTTTCAACATTTTCCATGAAAAATTATACCAATCAAACACAATTAATTACAATTCCCAGTAAAACAATTTCTAGACAAATCAATTCCCTGTAAAACATTTTTTTTCCACTCATTTTCCACATTTGCAATCAAACGGATCCTTACATTTGGATTTTTTGTCACTGACTAGTGAAAAGGGCAAGGATTTGCCCTTTATTTTATTTGATGATTAGAGGATACAATATCCTCGTGATAGTCATACTTTTGCTCTTAAAATTGTTAAAACTATTGTTAGGTTTTGTGACAAAAATTTTATGTAATTTATAAGTTTGTCGCATGAAGGAAACTTGTTTAATCTTGGTTTAGAAGTATGGTTTGATTAAGAATCAAATATCATGGTGTTTTGGGAGTTTGATTGAATTAAGGACTTGGAGATGTAGTAAAATACTTTGGAGATGAAAAGGAAAGAAGAGAAAAAGGGAAAGTTTCGAGAGATTATAATAATTAGATCTTTGTGTATACATTAGAAACAAGAGAAAATTGTTTAGATTATATTGAGAGGATCAAAATCTTGTAAGACAATTGGTGGTTGTTTCTTGGTATGATAGATTTTCCTCTTCCACAATTTCTTGATTGTTTTGTGATCCATTAAATTTCATATTGTCTATATTTTTGTTTTTAATTATTTGGCCGGTTTCTCAACAAGTGATATCAAAACGTTTTTGATATCGGGGTTGGTTCATAAAAACTATTTATTTTATCAAATATATAAAAAATAATTTGTTGTCATATGCTGCTGTAGAAGCGTGTGCTTAAGAGACAAGGTAAGGAGGAACAATATTTCAACAATAATAACAGTAAAAAATATAGTTACAGCAGCAATGATGAAAGAGAACTATAACTTAGAAACTACAAGATAGAAACACAGATGAAGAAGCATAATTCCTAGCAATTGATCAAAGTTTAGCTAAATGAGTCTCGTTAGTATGAGATACACTCAAGTTTGCTTACTTCTTTAAAGCCCTTATTAATAAATGCCTTTGAGAAGATATTTACAACAAAACCTGCCCATAGCAGCAAACTATAAGACCTTTTCACAGAAGCCCTGAGGGACCAGAAGAAATAAAAAGGATTATTAGGTTCATTATGGTTTGCCTCGCAACATTCACAAAATAACAAATTTATATCACATCTTAATGAACTATGTACACTGAGAAAGGAATAAGGGAAAATAATTACCAATTTTTATATACTACTATCTTATACCAATGCAATCCACTATGACCTTGAACATAAGTAACCGTAACAAAAGAGCACCACAGGGATGCATGTTGAAATGATATTTAAATTGGAAATGAAGAATATAATTATGCCTTTTTTATAAATAAAAAGAAAGGGTTAAAAATAAGCATCAAAAGTAAAGGAAATCAAGATGGTACCTTCTTAGTTCTACGGGCAGGCGGCGATGACTCATCCACTGCTCAACATCACGGCGTCTTAAAGACATTTCTAACCTCCTGACAAAAGAAAAAAGAATTCACTGCAAGTGTCAGCTGACAGCTATATTTTCAACTTGAGAAAATATGATTTCAACTAACATTATAAAACGATCAAGAAAAATTATGTTTTTATTCTTTTTGTAATTACCATTTTTTAACAGAGCGTGGATAAGCCATGTATCAGATGTAAACTACACTTTTTGGTGGAAAAATCTATGGTGGGAGAATGCAACTGCTATATTGAAGCACATATTTGTGGCATAACGATTAACAAGGTAATTAAACCTCTGAAATTTAGCAAATCTCGTTTAAAAAAATATTATAACATGTCAAATGTATAGCATGGATGCACAAACATGCTACCTGCGCCCAAGGGCTTGGAGAAAATTCTGCATATTTCCTATCAGCAGAGCAAAAAGCAGGAGGCCCATTCCAATAATGGCCATTGTAAACAGGACTTCCCATTCAAAATAGCTTGGAACTTGATTCCCAGCCAGGGTACTAATTTGCTTCGTAAACCACCACAAGATAAATGGTCTCAGTGGGAAAATTTGCATTTTCAACAAAACAAGTATGACTTCGAGTAATTTGCACACAACTTCAAGAATGTTTCTCCAATGCTCAGCTTGTTTAATTTTTTCTTCAGTTACTATATATCTTCATTTATAACTGGCAGAAATTTAAATACCAGATCAAATCTGATGCTACTGTATGAAGTCAGAAAACTCAGACATGAATAAGCCTGCATTCATCAGACTTCTCTTTTCTTCTTATGAAGAATTTAAACAGAAGGAAGCCAACACTCGGATCAGAATTTACTTAAATGAAAAACCATTCTTTCTTCAAAGTATGTGTTCTTTAGCCTTTAGCCATGTGACAAAGTCATACCACATTCTAATGATCGTGAATTGAACTCCAAAAATATCTGTATATCCTAATGCTCTTTTCTTAGGCCTTAAAGCACTTGAAATGAGCTTTCACAAAAATAATTGAAAAAATACAGCTTCAATCTGATTCAAGGAAATTTATTCTATTATTTATTAAATCTTTGCCTCAACGAAATCAATGCATCATGACACACTTATGAATTGACTTCGCCCAGGAGACATTACCACAAAAGCATAAAAAGAACATTTATTGTCCATTTTCTTTTTTAAGTTTTAGCATGAAAATCTCCAAACATATTTCCATACTTAAACTGCCTTCTGTTTAAAGGAAAAACTCAAACAATGTTGTCATGCAAAGATACCTGGAACCCCCAAAACAATGAGTACACGTATCTTGTTGTGGCACTTTGCCTGGTGGTTAGATTGACAGCTTGGGTATAAATTCCATATGGGAAACTGTCTTCCCAAAAACAGGCAGTTGCATATATATTGCTTTTCCATTGCTCCCATTTTGGGTTGTCCTTATATTCTTTATAATCATTTGATCCATTTCCACGCCCACAATCAATGAATTCTGCACACCCTGAAATGTTGGAGCTACGACAAGCATCTCGAAGACATTGATTCACTCTCTAGAGATAAGCAAGTCTACAAATAATCAGTCTAGAGTAGGAAGAACAGCATTTCAATGTGTATCGTGCGAGAAAATTACAGTTAATTAACTAGTTCTACATTAACGATTTTCAAGTGACAAGCATCATTTGACGGAAATAAAGCATGTTCTGTGAAGAAATCATAACAAAATCAGAAAGATAGAATCTTTTACAGATGTTATAATGAAGTGTAGTACCATCATGTTAAACAGGAATTCCAGAAAAAAAATGAATCTTGCCAAAACAAGAGGAGAAAGAAGGAAAAAGCATGCACTTTGAATTATGAGACAGACATAAAACAAAGGTAGAACTAGACGTTATTATGAAGTTAGACGTTTCTTGTAATTAGGGTATACAGCATTTGCAATATTGAAAGCACGTTAAAATTGGTTTTACTTATGCAAAGCAGATATTAAATGAGGAAAGCTATTAAAGTCACAAGGAAAACCTGTAGGCCAAAGAGATACCAACACGAACCCACCACATGGCCAGCCAACACAAATGTGAGAAGATTTATGACAAAATTTTCCCAAGCTGACTCGAATATGAAGCCAGTCGGAGACTGACCTACAAGCAAAGGTGAAAATCTGTACAACCTAGGAATGTACTGAACAAGAATGGCTGCCCGCAACATATTTTTTGCATAATTAGCCCCAGATGATCCCATGGATTTGGGCAATATCAACAGTATAATGATCTACACAAGGCAAACACTCCAGTGTCAGTCTTCCGTGTTAAGTTGGTAAATCACGACTACAGAACTTAACTAAAAAAATAGAAAAGAGGGAGAGTAACACATAAACTGGTGTGACAACTGAAAAGTTTTAGGAGGTTGGCCAATGTATTAACCTAATTTAAATGAAGTACACAATAAAAAATCCAATGAAGGTTGGTAAACCACAAAAGAAAACAAAAAATAATGATATTATTCCTCTATTACTTACACAATATATCTAAAATTAAGAATTAAGATTAGACCGGTAGATTTAGACCGAAATCCAATGTGTCACACCTGACAATTGACAGAGACAATTTTCTATTTTGTCTGATACCTTACATGCTTCGTGATACCAAAATTGTGAAAAAAATAATGCTAGAAAAATACATCATTATCATGCAGCAGAAGAGCAATGAGGGGAGGATCCTTACTTGTGGAAGCGGCAATACAATAAATAAATCAATGAGAAAGTATCCAGAAAGATAATTCAGGGCGATCTTGTCTGGATCATCAACCAAGTCTCCAGCTCCAACCACTCTAGATTCAGGAGCAACATAAGCCAGCCTAAACTGCAAAATGAAAATGGGATATCTGGCCATGCATTCAAACAGAAAAGAATTCAATTATTGCATAAACAACAATTCCTTTAGTTGTGTTTTTTTGGTCTATACTGTTCTATATACAAGTGACTTTCTATATCCTTTTTTTTTTTTCGGAATTATACATGTTCCAATACTAGTTGTAAATCCTCAATTAGGATCTAACATATATACAAAATATATTTCCTAGTGGAGAGGGTAAGGACAGGATTTCGCTCTCACAGTTACTATTTGCCTAAAACAGTAGGTTTTTTGTGAAAGCTTCAGATGCTCATTTTCATATCATCCTAGGACTTTTTAAAGTTTTCACCTATAGGGCAGCATGTTTACATTTATTATTTGCCAATATCACTTTGTGTTTTAGGAAAGTTTTGGAGGCTCATTATAATACCTCCTAAGAAGTTTATAACATCCATCCATCTCTGGTCTTAAGATAAATATGAATAGAAGTTTGATTTGGGAATAGTTGAGAATGTGGAGACATCCTAGGTTGTACATTGGACATGTCCCGCCAGAAAACATTTCAGATATTTTGGGATGAATTGTGATTACCTGTTTCCAGAATTAGATTAATGCGTTGCTATGAAAGCATTTTTCTCCTACTTTCTAGCCTTTGATTTTCAATAATTCCATGAATATTTTGAAATGTAATCCCAGAGAATATACAAACACAATCATTATTAATTAACTTCCCCTTCATGGTATCAGAGCCCCATTATCAAAATGCGGGGTTCATCTTTTTTGTTGATTAACCAGACTTCATTCCTGGTATCTCAGAAGATAATTTCCATAGTCATATTTGAGGGAAATGAAACCTCTATGGGACAAGTTTCTGGTTCGATTACATCTCATAGACAATGGGAAAAAAGTCTTATACATTGGGCGATCAAGTTTTTCTTCAAGAGTAAAGGCGAGATGGAATATTTGGATGGCTCAAAAGAAGGGTCCAGATCTGGCTGATCCTGGTTATGATGTTAATACTGAGTTTTCAAGCATAGAAAATAATACAGCAGTTCAGATAAGAAGACAACTAACTAGCAAATATAACCGAGGATTTCAAGTTGGTGATGTGTCATTAGCATCCATATTGTCACTTCCATCGCGCATTGATAATGATGGAATGATGAGTATAATAAAGAACGAGTTTTCTATCGGATTGCTAACAATAACAAACTACATAAGAAACAATTAGAGCAGTGGGAATAAGTTACCTGAAGGAGCATGTGAAGTAAGTAAATGAAGTCAGTCATGCTCCTCAAAACCACAATTGTTGTTGTCAAGGGCCCATTTAATACTATGCACTTGTTATCCTGGTCCAAAATGATAAAATGTAAACTTGAGAGGGCATAGTTCATCAGTGATGTAATTTTAGCCATCATATTTAGGCAACAATTTGATGAGTGGAGTGACAAACACTAATGTGTGATAGCAAGAATGAACCCAATAAAACCTGAAAGGGTTTTTTAAATATGCGTATGAATATCTCCAACCAAAAAGAGAAACAGGAAACAGGAGGTAAATCATAGATCGCCATGCAAAGGAGCACGTACAGGCGAGCACACAGATATGAAAATGGAAAATAATATGAAGTTGCCAACAGATATAAGAGTTGTATAAAAACAAAAGCAAACGCTATTTCAATCACCCAGCCTGCAACCACCACTAGCTCCCCTCACCCTACCCCACCCATACCCTCTGTAGCACGGACACTTTAATTAGGGTAGCGTGTCCGTGTCTGACACGTGTCGGACACGAGTCGATACCGACACTTCTCGAACACTCTACCGTAATCATTTTTTTTTTTATATTAGAAATATTATATATTGTTAATTCAAAGTTATTAGCAAGTAACAAATAGGTACTCATGTTTAAAAGATTTCAACAAGAAAAATTAATAACAAGTATAAAATTAAGTTTATACTATATAAATAAGAATTTAATCAACGTGTCGATGACGTGTCGTGTTTGTACTTTTTAAAAAAAATCGTGTGTCGATGTATCCGACACGTATCGTGTCGGACACACGTGTTCGTGTCGGTGCATCATAGCCCATACCACAGCCTTCAAGAAAAGAACAAGAAGAACAAGCAATAAACTTCCTACAAGTGGGTTTGATATAATTTTTGAGCATTAGCTATCATTACCTAGACTAAGAAATATGTTTGAACAAAAAAGGGAAAACATGGTAGAAGAAGAAACAAGGAAATAAATCAAAAGGAAGAAACGAAGAGATGTGCCAATGTCTATGTGTGTGCAACTGTGCGTGGGGATCAGAGAGATGTAAGTGGTTGGTCGGCTTCCCATGAAGCTGGACCAGGCAATGAGTGGCAGAACAACACTTATTTGGTCTCTTGGGGACCTTTGATCAATCTGTGCGTTAATTGTAACTTCAGAGTTTCAAATTAGGTTGAGAGATGGTTCGAAAAACTCTAAACAACAGGAATGTACTTTCAAGCTAAATTGGAATGGCCAGTTCAATTCCAGCAAACTAAACAGATAGAATCAAAATCTGCCATTCTGATTCTGTATCCCTATTCCTCCAAAGCAATACCTTAGAAGCATACATCCCACAATAAAGAATAATCATTCCTTATCAATTAAACAACACCAAAGAGGAACAAGCTCTCAATGGAGACTTGATCCATACAAAATGCTTGGCTACTTATTCACAACTTCATAATTTTTTTGAGCTTAAAAAGATATTACATTTGCCTTTCTTTGTTGATATACTTTGATCTTGCATTTTGTTGCTGTAATGACTGATTTTTTTACTATTTTTTTTCAAGTTTAAAAGTATCCATTGAGCACACTGATTTATATTAATGCAAAGTCAGTGCATAAAACAGACTGATTGTGTAGCCTAAGCTTAAAGGAAAGCATCACTCAACTTTGAACAATAAATCTGAATATTGCAACAGACTCCAACTAATATTGTCAAAAAAATGAACCGGAACAGTGACAGAAAATCACTTGTCAAATCTCAACAGAATGAAGAAAAATGAAAGATTCCATTGATTTCAGCGAGTCAAGTGCGTAGTTGAAAAAATATATAACTTTTGAAGTTCCTACGGACTAAATCTGAAAGGAAACTTTGGTGATCACCCGGAACTTGAAGAACAGAGAATGAATTTTGATTTTTGACCTTGCTAAGTGGCATAGCCAGAATATTTTCCAAGTGGGATCGTTCAATATGGCATATTATCCAAGTAGATAACAAGTTAACAACTTCATAAAATGAAACTCCAACTTAATAAATAATAAATCACACTAATAAATTATTTGTTGAACATATTAAATCAGTAAAAAAATGCTAATTTCTGAAGTATATTATAGTTAGGATAGTAAATGAACCCCCAAATGTACCTATTTAAACAAACCACACTGTGTTTCTTGCACACTTTCAGTTCGGATTTCCGTTGTTTATAATGAGAAACCAAATAACTTAATAATTATTAATTGTTATAGAAGGCATGTGTTCTGAAGATGGATTCAAGTGCATAATAAGACCGACCAACTTTTAAAAATTTACCTGCAACACTGCCAGTAGAAAAAAGAACAGCGGGTCTAGAAATACTGCAAACAAGCAAGAGATCACAAAGAACTTGTTCCACTGCTGAACTACTTTTGCATGAGGATTCATGACTCCTGGAATATAACGACGCAAAAAAGAATACATTCTCTTTGCCCAACCTTTTGCATCTCCATAAATCATATTGTGGAACTACAAATAGACACATGAAAATCAAACAACATGAGCTAATTGTCTAACTTTGCATGTCTAAAGCAGACAATTGTATGCCAAAAAACTGAAAGATGCCAGGAAGAAATTAGTTTTAGAACAATCAATTATATAGTTTAAAATTTAACAAATAGTTGAACTATGTTAAGAACACAAGTGAAGCATCCAGTACATTGATGAACCGGCTCAGAGAAAATCTTTCCTTGAGAAAATAAAAGTTTGTAAAAATCACTGTCTAGCAGTGCGCTCACTTGTTACGTCACTAGTCACTTTATGAGAAGAACTACTTGCCATATTCCATAAATATCTAGCACACCCATTATTTTATAAAGAACTACCACATTCCCTCTGAAACACTAAAATTGTCAGACTTCTTCTATTTTATGTAATATTATCAATTCACAATTTGTTCAAGATATACTTGTTAGTTATATTCCCTAATCCCAATTGAGTGGCTTGATTTAAAACATATAAATGAACCTTCATTACTATCTATTTATTGATGTTGGAAGAATAAGTCCATATAATCGAGCATATTATTAAATATGTAGGAGTCCTAATTTCTATGCACATATGACTTAGACTGGTATATGATTAGATTAATAGATTTGCTAGGAGAGTGGCAATCAAATAACCTTGTTTATGGATACAACACTACATAAATTGGGATTCCTCAACTCCTCCCCCCATACCCTCAAATAAAGGAGAAAGAAAGAATGTGTATAATACCTTAGCATCAAATATATCAGACATTCTTGAGTTCTTCTGGTTCCCCGTAAAATTGTAATACGTTGGGCACGTTGTGCAGTATGGATCATTGCACATCCCCAGTTGCCCAGACCTCAAAAGATGTTCATTTTTTCCCATGTAGTTCCCATCTGGCCAATCATTCTGATCCCTTCCATTAACTGAAGGATATTTTTCTACTTTGGGCTCAGTGTTTTTCTGCCTTAAAGAACCTTGCGTAGACTGAATGGTGCCAATATGTCTATGGCCGGCATATAAAGGACCACTCCTCTGTACAAACGATGTCCTTCTTTCACTTCTTAAAGGACCAGTGTAACCTACAAGGTTGTTTTCATATTCAGAGGAGTCCATAGAGTTCACAGGAATAGACATTGATGCACTCCTGGTCCTGGATGAAAAACCCCTAGCTGAAGATTCATTGCCCTCGTAGACTTGCAAATACATTGGTACCTCATCTTTTTCAGAAGAATCCATTTTTCTTAAATAATATGCCTGCAATAGAAATAAATGTAATATTGAACATTAACAATTAGAAGCAAATTGAATGTTTTGGGAAAATAAAGAAAACACTTTCAAGCTTGAAAAATGACAGTTAAAATACTTTTTGAGCTTCCTTTCTTATCTTTCTAATTAAAAATTGGGTACACCGTAATGTTCAGGCATCTATCAACAAATTAGGTAACTCAAAATTTAATAAATACAGAACCAGACCAGCTTATATATTTTGAAGTGTAATGTGATTCAGGTCATTAGTGAATGCAAATTAGTTTTTCAAAACCTATGTAAAGTGGAGAAAAAATAAAATTAAAGAAATGCAAATGAGTTCATCGTATAGCTTTCTGTCTACAGTTACTCATTTGTGTCATTCCTTTAAATTAAGTAGGATGCTCCTTTTGCTCATCACCCCTACCTATGAAACTATTAGATAACACAACATGCTTAACAATCAATATATTCAGATTTCACTAGATTTATTTCTTATATAAAAGAAAAAAAAAAAAAAACAAGCAGGTTAAGTACAACAGGAAGAGACTACTCTGGCAATTCACAGTAAGATCATTGACCATATTATTTTCATTTTTCCAATTCAACCATTTACATCAAGCCACATTCACAAGGATTCTTCAAATGATGATGATTAGCTAGCTTTTTTACTAAGTAAATGTTTCTCAGTGTCATCTGAAGTGTTTTGAGAATGCTCTTTTGTCCATGCCCCACATCATTGCCACATACCGCTACACAAATCATTGAGTTGGTGGCCAAAGAACAGCTGTTGATTCACGTGAAACGATGTTTGTCTTACCGTGGTAGACAGGCTACATGCCTACACCGTGATAGCATGGATTGGCAAGTACACTGCATCACTAATCAGTGGATTGGACGGGTAGAATTTGAACCCATATTACTCCACATCAAGTAATCATAAATAACGTGTCTTTTTCCACTGATGTTATATGTTACTAAATATTTGAGTTTACGTATCGCTTTTAACATTTTCCTTTCTCTATTCCTTCACCAATACTCTCTTAGTTCTTACAACTGTATAGAATCTTTAAATAAGTCGAACCATTCCTCATAACATAAACATTACATGTATTTCTCTCGGTTTCCACGCTTTCCGAGCAAACAACTCTAAATTCTATCTTTTACTAAGTCGTGTAGCTTAAAGTCCATGGGTCTAACTCATCACAGCAAAACCAACTTATAATGATATTTGACGTTAACAATCTCCCTCAGAACCAGGACTCGAGTCGCTAGGCACTTGACCTCCAAACAAGGCTAGAGAAACAAATCCAAACCATCCCTAGCACACACATACACGGACCTAACTATCACGGCAAAACCGGCTTAGAATGTGACGCTTGCTTTCACCTTATACATCAGACTTGCTGACGCAATTAGATATCTTCCTTCGCAAAAAATTACTTTCTTGTGAAAGAAAGTCTCACTTTAGGCCTTGTTTCCCCCACATTATTTCAAAATACATTTCTCCAAAATAATATTACAAGTAAACTTAAAACATTTACTTATTTTTTAACCACACACGTTCTCCCTCCATCAAATTACTGTTCCAAAATGCATTTGGGACAAAAAAAATTAAAAAAGGCTCGTGTCAGAATAACTAACTTATATTTAACTTCCATAAACTTTTGTAATCTTAGCATAAACTTGTTCTTGATGAAAAGCAGGCACTACTAAGATATACAATAGTTTATGAGACACAAAAACATGGTCTCCGAAAAAAATAACAGCAGCAAAAAGTAAGAAAATCATGGAACAAAAGCACGAATCTACCCCTTTAAGATGAAAAATCCTATTTTGATGGAGATAAGAAAAAGGGAAACGAAACTATAAAACACCTGTGTTTCTCAAATCTGAAAACAGAAAGAAATCCACCACTTGAAGCTTATGGAGTAATATTAGAGGAAAGAAAATGGAAATGTCCTATATAAAAAGAGGTACGGAGTTAAAGAGAAGACTCAGGTCAAGTTAAGACTCTTTCAGATTTCTGAAAAGTAAACTTGAGTACGATACGCCAGAAAACGTGTACAAGACTTTTTTCGAGTTGACGAATTGGAAGAGAGACACTGAAGAAATACAGGTACATGGATAGTCAAGATTTTTTTATTTTTTATTTTTCGCTTTTATTTTTTTCATCTTTTAATGCTTTGTCCTGCCCATTCTTTTAAAGAGAAAATGCAACATTTACCGTCGTTATAGGGTTGTAAATTTTACAGCTTTCTCTAATTAGTGTGGGATTCACTAATTAGAGTAATATTTTTCTCTTTTAAAACCGAACCATTGTTTGATCTCCATTATTTAGTTGAAGGTGATTAAAATTCGATTTTTAGCTCATATTTGATACATATTAAAATTTTCATTTTTATTCTTCTATTCATTTTCAATAAAATAATATTTTACATCACATCAATAACTTTTTTTATTTTCAACCACACATTCTCCATCGATCTACTATTTCAGAATACATTCTTTCAAAATAAAGTGGCTCAAACACACCCTTAGTAAATTTTGATTAAAAAAAGTTGTTGGGATTTGTAGTTGAAAAGTTGTGAATCCCATAAAATACGTGGTTAAAATTAATTGTTGATTTTGACTTACATTAAATTTTATTTTTTACCAAAAAGGGACTTACAAAATATATTTTTCTCTTTTTTTTCTTTTCAACTATACATTTTTTAATAAAATAATATTATATGTAAATTCAAAATATTTTATTATTTTTTTAACCACACATTTTTTATCAATCTACTATTCTAAAATTGATACTCAAAAGAGAACGGGGCTCAAACATGTCATCATTTTCAATCACGCATTCTTTCAATAAAATAATTCAATTCCTAAACTTGAATTTTTCTACTTTTTAACTACGCATTCTCTAAAAAATCACTATTACAATATCTATTTTCCTACGAAAAATCACGAATTTCATCATTTTTTCCCAATTTACTATTAATTTTCACCAAACAGGGATAATACTAGGAGCTCGTTTGGTAGAGATTAAAATTGAAAAACTAGCCGTTATTGTTGATTTTTATTAGACGAGTGGACCCAATAACGATTATATTTTCAATTTTAATTGGATTTTAATCGGTATCAAACAGACTCTTAATATTTGACTAGGAGTGGTTAAAAGGTAAAATCTCAATAAGCTCATGTTTGACATCCTTTAATTTATTTTTATTTTTGCTACACTATCATTTTCAACCACATTTGTATAATAAAATATTCACACATAAACACATTTTTTCCCACTTTTTAACCACTCAATCTCCAAAAAATACTATTCAAAACAATGTTTTCTTAACTTTTAAGAATGTCAAGCAGGGCAAAAATATATTTAATAGACTCGAGTGAAAAGTTTTAGCATTTGTTTGTGAAAATTAAAATTTTAGTCATTGAGTCAAAGTCAATAATTAATTTTAATCATATATTTAATGGAAACTACGCCTTTTCAATCACACGTTTCTTCCTTTATCGAGATTTACTAAACAAATTCAATTTTAATCTCCACCAAACAAAGGTTAGAGTAGCTATTTTTTCTTTGTTGGGTTTGTAAAGTAATCATGCATTTTTTATATGGGGTCGAGATATGGAAGACAAGTATTTCGATCAAGATGGTTTATTGCTTAAACGCCAAATTCGATACTCCACTTCGACTGACTACATTGAATCAACTTGACCAGCAGCAAAAGCATAATTGCGGAATAAAATAAAAGTCAATGGGCAATTCCTCTAGCCGCTTTGTAAATATATATTTACGAGAAATGATAATTGTGACACTTCAGTGTACACTCCCCTCACAAGAGGAGGGATCCAAGGTCAATAAAATAATCGTGTCCCCCCTCTTGTGAGGGGGGCGTGTCAACTCCGATGTACGTGTAGCATATCACTATATTTATTTATCGCTACTTCAAGCGATTGATGTTTGACGTCCATTAAAATCTAAGTCAATAATTAATTATAACTACATATTTTATCAATTTCTATCAAAATTTACTAAAAACTTGATTTTAATTCCCATCAAATAGGGACACGATGTATCTATTTTATCTTTGTTAGAATTTAGGGATTTACCCTTCACAAAAACTCATTTACTCGCTCAATATAATGTTGTTTAATTTTGATATGTGAAGTCGGCGAACTTCAATTTAGCTGACAATTTATGTTTTTCGCTTCAGTATGGACACTTGATTTAGTCCACGTGACGTCGTTAAAAATCATATTTTTTAAACATTTTAATAAAAAAAAAATGATGACATATATGGTTGAAATTTTTTGAATTTAAAATATATTTTTTACTTTGACTTAAATTTTATCAAATTTTTAAACTACGACTTAATCGTATCTTTCAAAAGTGCCATAAAAATCTCCTAATGTCAAATTTTTGGTTGTTTACCGGTGACAATTCACAATTCATGCTGTTTGTCAACTGTCATAAACATAAAGTTTATTATTAATTATAATCTACATATATTAAGATATACTAGGTGCAAGCAACGTGCAATACACGTTTACTTAGTTTATATTTAATAATTTTGTTTAAGAATTAATTTGTTATTAATAAAGATGTAATGTTTTTGGTTAATTAAATAATTAATGATGTAATATTTATGTAATTGATAAATAATTAAATAAAGTGCTTCTCTCTATCATCTCCAACCCAAAAATCACAAACAGAAAACTCAAGGTATGTTAAGGGGTAAGAAGATGAGTTTACTTAAGCTCCGTTTGATTCTCATTAATGTAGAATGAGAATGAAAAATATAGCCGTTATTGGACCCCACACGAGAGATATAAATTCAAAATTGATGTGATGGATAACAGTTATATTTTTCATTTTTATGAGTTTTTAATGAGAAACAAACGGAGGCTTAAACTTTTTGCATGGTTTAAGTCTTTACTCTTTTTTAAGTAATAATGCAATTTATTTTATCGTTAAAGTATGATATGTATTACGATAATATATGTATATCATGTGTTAGACTTAGTATTGGTAAGTGACGGGTAAATTTTTGAGGACGAAAATATTTTAAGGGGGTGAGAATGTAATATCTCGAAAATTTTCATAAAATATAATTCAATTTTTATATACTATATTTTAATATTTTGAAAGTTAGGGACTAAATGATACATTTATCAAATTATATTTTATTTGTGTCAAATATTTAGATATTGATGGAGTTATCGTAAATATATGAATATTGGTTTCGTTGGATAAATCGTAATTAGATACATAAATCAGATTCAAGAAAAAGTCGATTCGAATGAGTTAGCTCCAAGATATTTTAGTTTGAAAGAATTATCAAAAGCTAATTTATTATTTAATTATAATTTTGAAAGTAGGGGTGGTGGAAAAAAAAAATTCCGTTAAAAACAAGAAATTCCGTTAGTTTTTCCGTTAAACCAACAAATTCCGTTAAATATGCACTTTTTATATATAGAAAGAAACACGTGCATTACCTACTGCATTGATTTCACGAGATATTTTATGTTAATTTTATTGCCGTCAAATAATGACTTCAATATATGACAATGGTTTCTCAATATGGGAAAAAAAATGCATTAAATTAAATTAAACTTGCTTAAGAAGTTTGGCTATAATTATTAGTCCTTATTTGGTGGGAATTAAAATTAAGCTCATGTTTGAGTCTCATTCTTTCTCCATTTTTTCCATTCATTTTTTTACGGTACTCATTTGTAACCACACATTTTTCAAATAAAATAATATTACATACAAATCTAAAAATTTTCATCACTTTTCCACCACGCGTTCTCCCATCAATCACTATTCAAAAACTAAGTCTTCCTAAAAAATGGGGGCCAAACGCCCACTAAATTTTTAATGAGATGCGTGGCTGAGAAATTGTATGTCCCGTGAAATATGTGGTTGAAATCAATTGTTGACTTTGATTTAGATTAAAATCTAGATTTTTATTTCCACCGACATGGGCTTAAAGGTTCCATGTGATAGATTTTGGTTCGGGTGAACGATATGAATGCGAGCATTGAACAATACAAAGAAAAAAAGCTATAGAATATCTGATGTCCAATTTCAAAAATTAGGTGTAGTTTCAATCTCCTGTTTTTGCTAGAGTTTTAATTTTGAGAACCTTATATTTAGTCATGTTTGATCCTCGTTATTTTCAAAATATATTTTTATTTATCTTCTTTTCAATTACACATTTTTCAATAAAATAATATTACGTACAAATCTAAAAAATTTCTTCATTTTCAACTGCACATCCTTTTTCAATCTACCATTTCAAAATGTATTGTTAAAAAAAATAAGGGTTAAATAGGCTCTTAATAATTATTTACAATCGTGACTTAAAATTGTTACACCATTATCGTCGGTCCGTTACCACCAACAGTCACCCATCAACATAGTGGTGGCAATCGAGCCGCTCGGGCTCGTCAAAAAACGAGCCCGAGCACGAGCCGAGCAGGCCGGCTCGGTAGGCGAGCCGAGCCTGCTCGGCTCGTTTTAGACGAGCGGCTCGTCCAAATATATATATATATATTTTTTTAAATATAAGACAGTTACAAAAAAAAAAAAATCAAATCTCACGAGCCGAGCCGCTTGGCTCGTGGCTCGTGATAGACGAGCTCGCCCACGAGCAACGAGCCGAGCAAAAGCTCGGCTCGTTTTGTAACGAGCCACGAGCTCGGCTCGTAGGGCAACGAGCCGAGCTCGTGGGGGAACCGGCTCGGCTCATTGCCAACTCTACATCAACACGAGAATATTGCATACACAGTTATTATTACAACCCTTGAAAACATGATAATTATTTATTTATTGAATATGATTTTTTTATCTCCAATGATATTATCAAGAGAATAAAGGGAAAAATGGGTTTTCCATTCCATATAACACCGGTACCCCCAATAAGTCCTTGTTTGATAACCATTAGAACAAAACTTTTTTAAAAACTCATTTTCAATTATATATTCTTATAATAAATTATGTTCATGTAAATTCAAAAAAAAAATCTATTTTTTAACCACATATTTTTCAAAAAGTTACTGTTTAAAACTCGTTTTAATGGTTGTCAAACAGGGGCTAAAACACATAAATTTTAAAGCAAGAAGCGACATTTTTATCATTTATTCCCCCAAAAAATGAAAACCAAACCTTATCCATTCTTATGAAGTTTCTATTTGATTCAATTAAAAATGAGATTAGAATTTAATATAAAGTCATCCATTAATTTTAATATAATATTTTATAAAATTCGTGATTGTTTAATTACACATTTAATAAAAAAATTATGAAAATTTACTAAAAATATAATTTCCATTCAAATCAAACGGGGTAAACCATGTCCAAGAACACATCAATGTTTTCAAAATCGATCTGTTCGTCGACCCAAAAAAAGTAAGGATCAAGGGTCGAAAGCTCGAATCGATATCCACCCGTTTTTTTATAATAATTTTACAAAAAATCATCAAATGAAAGCAAGTTTTTTTCAATCACAAAAATTATAACAAGCAATCATGCATACAATTAATATAAATAAATAAATTCAATCAACATATCAACATCTTGCTCAATCCAATTACGTAGTGTAAAATAAGTTCATAATTTTAAGTAATTAATAATGTTAACTTGAAAACTTAAATAGTTAAAACTTAAAAGTTTCACACTGGGTTGTTCTCCAATAGAAAAATGTCATGTTGTAGTTGAATTCAGAAAGTGCACTAAACGTCGATAAATTGAATAGTTAGATTTCATCTTCATCGTTCTCATCTATAAGCATGAATCCTTGATCACTTCGAAGATCACTTGAACCACCAAAACGATGAATACCATCCGACGCATCTGAATCATCCGTCCCTTGAGTATCAAGCTTGTCATTGTTTTCATTTTCATCTAAAGCATAAACACAAGAAAACAATTTATTAGCTGAAAATGGAAAATATGTCTATTCTTTGATATAATTGATTGACTGCATAATACATTAATGTAGGAAGCACCCGAAGTAGTTCTATCATAATAAATATTATAACAACGAGTTTAAATAGTTAAACTTATTACCTTGAATATTCGTATCATTTTCATGATCATTAACGTTGAGAATTGCATCTTCTTCATGAATAACATTGTCTAATTCGTCATACTTGAAATCGTGGGTGGTATCTCTTCCTCTATTCAAAAGTCCGTCTTGTCAATGCACTCATAATTAATTGGATCGTATGATCTTTTTCTTACAATGAAGTGTATAAGGTTGTACATGAAAATTAGTTATATTAGAAAAACACTATCGATAAATGAGGCATTAAAAAATAAACCTATGACATGGTAAGGAGTTTTAGATTATTGACCTATTCTTCAACCGCAAATTATAAGTAACATAGAGAAGATCACTGGGTCTTTGGTATCCAATCTACTTCTCTTTTTCTATTTTTTTTTGTGAATGCGTTCAAAGACACTCCAATTCCTTTCCCATCCCGAAGAAGAAGCTGTTTGACCAAGAATTCGAACAACTATCTTTTGCAAAGTTGGAGCACTATAACCACACAATTTCCACCATTCACCTACGCGTTATCTAAAAGTTAGTTTTAAGCATTATATCAAGTAAACATATAAAAAAATAATTAAATTTAAATGCCCACCGGGTTGTAACGACTTTCTAGTATTACATGCAAATTGTCTTCCAAAACTTCCTTCATGATCTCGATACATCCTTATCTCTCTCATTGATTTTGTCTTATCATCACAAATGCTTTTGATCTCAAGTAAATTGAAGAGGCTTTGCATGACTTCTACTTTTTTGACAATATCATTCTTCATAAATGAAAGCAGGATTAAGAAAATAAGCCACCGCATGTATGTTAAGGCGTAGATGTTTATCCCATCGTTCCTTGACGATGTCAATGTAGGCTTGTACAATCTTTTCTTATTTAAAAATACAATTTTGATTCCTTTTTGTGTCATATGCATTCCATCATATACATAACCCAATGAAGGTTTTTCATCCAAATCTACTATTTGTAAATACCTTACGATAGGAGCCACAATCTTCACCATCATCAAATAATCCTCCCAAAATTTGTTGTCGAGATGATAAAACTTACAAGTCTCTTGATTGTACTTTTTGAAAGCCTATGGCTTGTGAAATGCCTACTTGTTGCCAAACTTTGCAATACTTGTTTGTGATCGTAAATATTTCTCAATGTAATAAACGCGGTAGCAAGACGAGTCGCATGTGGACGTGCAATTTCCTTTCATTCAAGTATTTTTCTCAATCAACACAAAAAATATTGTGTGGTTATACACAAATATTGTAATATTTGAAGCACATAATGCAACGGAATGCATGTGAGGCATACTACTAATATCTTTCAGAATAAGATTCAAGCAATGCGTAGCACAAGGAGACCAAAAAATGTGGTCATACTTTCATGCAATAGTTTTCCTGTCGTCACATAGTTAGCTGCAATATCAGTTACCTTATGAACAACATCACGAGGTCCATCCATTCAACTACCTCAAAAAACGAGTTACACAATGTTTGAGCATCTTTCATTGCACCGACGCCTCAAAAGATTTTATAAATGCAATCCCAGAAGAGCAATATACTAAAAAAGTGATTACGGTCAAGGGCGGACCCAGTTTAAGCCCAGTGCAGGCATCTGCCTGCACTGGGCTTTGGACCGCCCAAAATTTGTAGAGATCCAATCCTTAAAAAAAAAAAAAAATAGTAGCCCAATAAATTGGCCCAAAATGTATGATAAAAAGTAAAAAACCCCCAAATTGAAACTCATGCCATAACCAATTAATTGAATGAACGATGCCCGCATCCGCCGCATCAACAGAGAAGAGTCTGGCCCCGTGACTCCGTGAGACGCTGCTGCCGCACACCCCTGCAACCACGCCGCACGCCCCTGTAGGTGAGCTTTCTGTAATTTCTAGTGGTATTCATCTGCTACAAGTCTTGACTGTTGTTTCTGTTGCCTGTTGGTGGGCTATTCACTGTTGGTCTGTAGTGTGTTGGATGTTTTATGTTTGATTGTTTGGGGAAAATTTTGAAACCAAGTCACCGTTGGATGGCCGGCGGTGGTTGATGGCTAATGGCTGGGATTGGGAGGAAATACGAAATATGAATAATTTTGAAACATATTCTACCACTTATTGTTTATTGAAACCTGAAGTAGGGTGATTCTTCCCTTCTGCTCCCTATTTCAATTTCGTTTGTTATAATCCTTCTATTCGACCCCTTTGAGAATAAGCTATAATTGCTTCTTCCCTTTTATTTTTCTTCAAAAAAATGGGCATTGCATTCATTATACCTAATTTTCCTCCATTCTCAAGTGATTCCTTACATTTATGTGTCTCGTTGTCTGCCTAGCAGGTGCTTTGAGACTTTTCACAAATCTATGGTATTTCTTTTTTAAGAAGCATAGCCGAAAGCCTGGAACCTCAAGAGTTCTGCCTCATGAGAGTGAGAGTGCCCAAAAAAAAATTACAGAAAATATATATTAAAAAACAACATTGATCTTCCCCATTTCTTTGGTTATAGAGACAGAAAGTAAAAGATTTGTTTTAGAGAAATTGAGACTTGATAGTGATGAAAGGAAGTTTGGACTCTAGACTTTGGAGTAGGGAAAAAAGAGAGATTAGAGGAATTATTTAAGGGGACTAAAGACGGTTTAGTGAAAAACAATGGGTCCATTTCAGCCACTGGAATGAGTCAATAGATTTGAGATAATCAGGCTTCCATAATGCACTTACATAAGAATTACTCTTGTTTTGTTTATACCCGCTCACTTTCCTTATTTTATTGTCTCGTTTATAGTCTTGTTTCTTTATTACAGTTAGTCATGGAAATATTTTATATCAAAGTATGAAAACTCGTAAAAAACAATTGTAAGATATTTCATTTTAATATAATGTTTGTATTATATATATATATTTTTTAAATATCGCCCGCACTGAAAAAATTTCCTGGGTCCGCCCCTGATTACGGTTCTATGTCTTTGATCACTCCAATCATCGGCCATAATTGGACATCCATTATTTATCCACGGGCTTCGATAAGTATCAACTAGTAATTGACATTCTTTTTTGCAATCCCTCAACAAATTAACACAAACATCATTATAAGATGGACCTTTAAATCTTGGGCCAATCACAGCAGTGGAATCTAAAGCAAGTTGAAAGTAAGGTGAAAGCAAAACATTAAATGGAATGCAATCATCATAAACCACCTAACCCGAGACATATGGGTTCTCTTTACTGCTTGTTTACCCACTAAAACACTCTTCAAACTAGGCCGATCTCCAAGAGCAGTCCTTGGAGCAAAATACGTTTCAATCCCTTCACTTGCTTTTCTCTTCGCTTTTTACTACCTTTGCCTTTGTAATGGTTTATTTATTTCTTGAGTTTCCTCTCCTCCAGTTTCTAAATCTATATGATTTTCCCCGAACGTATAGTCATGAGCCTCTTTAGCCTCTTGTTTCTTTTAAGATATATCCTTAAGAATTCCTTGAAATTTAACTCGAACATCATAAGGAACTTTCATACATTAAGATATTTGACATTTAATTCTAGCAAGATGATACTTCATTCTATTAATTCCCCCATCTTTAAAGCTATTGTTGCAATAAGACATGTGAAACGAATTTTACCGTCAATGTCATGACTTGAAGAAAAGTGTTCACATGCATGATCGCTCTTTGCACGACTAGAAGGTGTGGAACTCATAGATCGTCTTCCCAAAGATTGAGTATTGCTATCCATCCTAAATAAAAAGCAATGAAATGAATATAAGTGTTATTCAACAACAAAAACAAAAATGAACCCACTTGGATTCCTAGATAAAGAATTAAAGATACACATGTATGTATAAAAAAATATTTTTTCGCCATTAAACGTTCAAATCTGCACATCTGAAGATACATATACATGGACTATAAAGAATTAATTTTTTTACCATTACACATAAGAATTATCAAGTATTTTAATGTTTTCAAGTCCCTCGTCACCAAAGGCAAGCAAAAATGAATCCATTTGGATTCCTAAACAACATGCATATGCATGTATAAAAAATTTATTTGTTCACCATTAAACAATAGAAATTAAAAGAAACGAAATATAAAGCATCATAAATCACACACAATTGAACTGAACTGCATATAAAAATCTATAAATTACAGCCACTACACAGAGTGCAGACTACCAACTTAAGAGAAATTAGTAAACTATAGCTAGAATAAAGGTTCAGTAACTAATAAACCAATAATTTTCCATAAAAAAACAAATATCATTATACATTGACAAGAAATTTAACCTTACAAAGATCTCGTTGGAAGGATTGAAAAATGAAAACTCAATAGTCGAGTCTAAAATAAAAATAAAAATGGCATTCAGGGCAGTCGACATAGAAGAATGAGGAAAATTTTGAAAATCTAAAAATATTAAAAAAATTAAGGAGTGTTTTAAAATTCATTAGCTTCGAACCGAACAAACCGTATAAATCGGGTGGGTCACGTGTTTTAAAGGCGATTTTTAAATTTAAGGTTCTCAAGGTCTAATTGACCCGGTCTAGGGCTTGGCTCCCAGTTTATCTGGTCGGGCCGAGCCGGGCCGATTTTAACAACATTGAAAGTCATTCATAATTGGATTTTTGCTTCAATCCCAGCCCATTGGACCTAGACTGAAGCCCAATCTATTTCACTCCTGGACTGGACAACTCTTTTGGCCCATAATCAACCCGTATAGGTTTTAGCCTCTCACAAATCTCCAAATCCCGCCATTTTCTGCATCTCCCCGCCCAATTTCCCCACTCTCATACACACACCCAGGGGCGGATCCAAGCCTGGGCTGGCCAGGGCTACGGCCCGTGCTCGCCTAGGCCCAGATCCGGCCTCCCCTCCTTTTTTTTTTTCTAGTTTAGGCGTTTAGCCCACTAAGGCCAGCCGCCCAGCCCGTGGCCGTGTCCATTAAAAAAAAATCTGAAGAATAAAGAGTCCAGTCCAATACCAATTGATTGTGAAATCTGTGATTGAGAAGAAAGAGCATCCCACAATCTCCATTTCGAAAACCCTAGCGGCTTGAGGCTCATTTGATTTATCATCTGCATCTGGTAATTATTTCTTCATTTTACTGGAATTTGTGTTAATATGTTTCGGTAGTATGTTAGAAAACTCATTTATGTGGAAAACTCTATTATTTGTGCAAATTGTAAAAGTTGCACATTTCCTTTTGGTTCATGAAATCTTACGGTGTTCTGAACTATAAATTTTAGGCTTTTTAGCAGCTTTTGAATAAATACATCTTCATTTTTACACCAATTATTTGATATTTAACCAAGAGAAAATGAATGGCCTTGTGAAATGAATTCCAGTACGACGTCAGTGAACTTTGGCAATAATTGTGAAATGAATGGCCTTTTTCTCTATTGCTTATGTTATGGTTTATAATAATTGGATAGATAGTATAAAAAGAAACATGATTTTATTTCCTTTACCAAAAAAGCACTTTGAATATGATACTGAATTTATTTTGTTCGCCATAATCTGTATACTGTTTTCTTTGGTTTGGGTGTAATTTTTCGCTAGTATGAATGGAATGTGCATATCTTACATAACATGTTGGGTTTTATGTTATTGTAATTTATTTTTCAATTTTATTCCTTCATTTTTGCCACATATTAATGCGGAATTCTTCTTCATTGTCAACATGGAACTTTGTTAAGTGTCAACATGATTAATTCAACATACACATAGAAAAAGCAAAAGCTTGAATACACCCTGTTAAGTCAAGTTGCTCTGCTTATTGCTTTGCAAATATTGAATTGAACGTTTTCGCCTACTTGTTTAAATTGTTTTGTTGAAATGTTGCCTTGTTGGCATAATGATTGTTGTTATTGCCTTGTCGGTAAAAATATTGAATTAAATATTTTCGCCTACTTGTTTAAGTTGTTTTGTTGAAATGTTGTCTTGTCGGCATATTGATTGTTGTTATTGTCTTGCTAAAAACATGAATTATTTTTGTTGTCTTGCCAGCTTACTAAATTATATTTTGATTGTCGTTAGAGCAATATCATTTATGATTGATTTTTTTTACTCTATTTTTTTCAATTTTAAGAAATTGAAAATGGAAGGTCAACCACCTTTCAAGAAGAACAAGAACTTGGTGATTGTATGACACTCTTCATCGAACGAGAACTTACTCAAAAGATAGATATAGATTTTGTTGTAAATGAATTTTATATTTCAAAACCTCGTCGGGAACAACTTCAAATTAAATGAAGTTGACTTTAATTTATATATGAATTATTATATCGACTTTTAAATTTTAGCTCGTGCGTGAAAAATTCCTGGATCCGCCCCTGCACACAAACACCCAGAGTGAACAACGACACTGCAGATCCAGAACAAGAAAGAGAAGATCAAGAGAATAAAACATTTTTCTGTTGGAAAAATGAGCGGTGCAATGAGAAATAAAGTTCAAAGAAAATTCAAGATGAGAGGCTACACGCTAAAAGTGGAAGCCCTCTTCGAAATACATTCATTTGTTAGCCGATTTCCGGAAGCAGAGGACGAAGCCCTCGATCTCCTCCTCGACGAGCTCCACCACTCCTCCCGTAAAGTCTTTACTTTTTGAGTTATTTTTACCGAACTTGGATTTTTGAATTACTTTATACATTAACAAAATTTAATTTTGCTCAAACCGTTTGTTTGGAATTCATTTTGCGTTGCAGTGAAGTCTTCGATATTGGATATGGAGTCGGTGCACCGAGTCGTGAGTCTTTTGCTGGAAGCCGAGGCCGCAGTGGAGGAGATCCCAACTAGTAGTGGTTCAGCAGCTTCTGCTCTTCGGATAATCCATGCATTTGATTTTCCCAAATTTCATTACGACCCTATCAAGAAGAATTTTCACGAGTATGTATTATTTTTTTTTGTTTTTGCTCTCATTTTAGTAATTTGTGAAAGTAGTATTTATGAGTGGATGTCTTTGCTATAATTTTGGGGTAAGGTACACAGGGTGATGAGCTTACTGTTTGCTTGATTAAAATTTGAACTTTTGTTGTTTCAGTTAGTTTTTCCTTAATTAGTTTCTTAGAGTAAGAATTAGGTGCATAGAATATCCACACGCCAGATTGTACGGATGCCCTGAACCAACTTGGTGAAAAATGAAGTCTCACTATTTTCTGAAAGGGAAATGCAAGACAGTCTTATAGTTCTTGAGGCTTTTTTCACTTATATTATTAATCAACACTGGAAGGAACTGAACTTGTTAATGAGTGTCATTAAAAGTTATTGATTTTTGGATGTATTAGTTCCATAATAAAAGTCTAGGGAGATTTACATTTACTAATGACTGTTATAATAATTTTGGAACTCTCTCTCTCTCTGTAGACATACAGGGAAGCTTCCAATTCACGGCGATGCATCCGCCAAAGCCACATTATACAGGGATAGGTTTCTCTTGTTGTTTCAGAGGCTTTCTCGTGACCCCCATTTTTCTAGGCCAGTTTTTGACACTGATATTTCTGATTATGGAAGCTGTCAGGTACCCCTCTCTCTCACCTATATAAACTTAACTCTTATGCTATAGTCTTCTAAATTTTTGTATATGATTTGGTAGATATCTACAATTCAATCTCTGGTTGGGCAAACAGGGAAAAGATGGGTGATGGGTTTGATATCTCAACTGGAGGATGGTCATTTCTACTTGGAAGACTTGACTGCAGCTGTGGAAATTGATTTATTAAATGCAATATCCTTTGCCATTTCAGTTCATCATCTATTTTCTTCACTGAGTTTTAATACGTACTAGAATGAATAACTGGGGTTTAACATATTGCTGGCCATTAGGTTTCCCCAGAATCTATTCTGCTGACCAGCTGAGAGATAACATAATTCAAAGAAGTCCGCTCTTCCAAAACATACTATTTTTGTTTACTCTCTTCTCAATAATTGTGATGTAATTTTTCTGAAGACAATAGTACTTACAATTTTGGGACTGAAAATAAACTTTTGTTCGTCAAAATAAGTTAATGCATATACTTTTATTATGATTGAGAATATTTACTCAGAATATCAAGTAAGGGTATGGATTTTGGGTGAATATAAACATACAGTCGTGGAACCCCAGTTAAACTTTATCCTCCACATGTATATCTTTACATCTCCCCCCTTTACTTTTATTTAGTTGAACAAGCCGTGAGGATTTCATCCACCCCATAATAGTGACTCCATGGTGGGTATCCTAAAATAAACTGGTACAGTAACTCCCTGGTAGAGCTCCTAAACCTAACAGAGATAGTTCAGGGATTGAAAGGAAAAAAGTTCCATTTTGTCCTCGAGCAGTGATGCCTCAAAAATATTTTTCATCTGCATATTATTCATAGTATGACAATCAATGAAAACTTTGTTTTCAGATGTTAATAGAAAATTTATTAAGATGCACATTTTCTTTTACGTGAAGCACAGAATAACAACAGGATTTTTTTCGGAAAACACAATAGTGCTAGCAGAAGGCGAGATGCTGTTAAATAGTATCTTCCAGGTCAGCGAATCTTTAATTTGTGATCTTTTTTTGACCAGTGATTTCCTTTGATACTATCATATGATACTTGTTGTACATTACTCTCAGCTATTTTTTTTTGACTAAATTAGCACTGTGATTTAGGAATTACGATCCTTCTAATAAGGATTTTAATGTTGTTTGATTCTGGATACTGAAGCATGAAATGATCTGCCTTAAGAAATTATTAAGTCATTGAGGTTATTGTTGCCAGTCACTTAAACCATATCCATTAAATTTTTACTGAAGACCTAATTTCATGGAAATAAAGTTGATAAGCTAGATGTAGTGGAGAGAAGGGTTAAATGTTCTGTAACAGAAATTGATGTCTTGATATTCAACATATGAAATGACCACGACTTGCTGAAATTAACTCAACTGTCAATGTTTGGACTCCCTTAGACTTCTTACCATTTTTTTTGCTAGTCATCAATTTAAAAAAAACACTTCTAGTATTGATTCCTTGTTCAGAGTTCAGACTACTAATTAATTTGTACCATAATGTCATGCAGGTAAAAACATGTGGATTTCATCCGCTAGAGGACAAAGAAAAGTCAGTTGCATTGTTTTCTGGACTTGACTATTTTGGGAGTGGTTCCCTTACAAAAGAGGAGACTGTATCCTTCTATACCTGATAGAGAAAAAAGTTTTCAGTTCTTCACTTAAAGTGAATGAAGGTCAAATTTTCTTGACACTTTCAATAGCTTAGACTCGCAGAGCTAGAAACTGGAGCAGTAAAGGACATGTTTGTTGTTCTTTCTGATGTTTGGCTGGATAACGAGGAGGTAGGTGTTCCCTCTTTCCTTTAGATAATAATTTACTTGATTCATTGGCTTTCTTGTCTTATGAACATCGATGTGTGATATTGTTGGTCTTTTATCTTAGAGAAGACTATAGGAAATCTCGAGACTGTCCTCAGAGGTTACGAGAATGAGGAAGTTGTTCCTTCTCTGTTTGTTTTCATGGGAAATTTCTGTTCTCATCCGTGTAACCTTTCCTTTAATGCTTACTCGAGTCTAAGGTGAGAAAAAGTCTCCTTTGTTTCTCATTGTCACTAATCTTAGTGGAGTGGGGGACGCTAACAAATGAGTGCTGTATGCAGATCGCAATTCGGGAAGCTGGGTCAGATGATTGCATCCCATCAACGTCTAAAAGAACTTAGTAGATTTCTTTTTATTCCTGGTCCCGATGATGTAGGTATGTTGAGTGGATCTTCGCAAGTTTCCCTTAAAAATTTCTTGCATATGCACTGCATATCAAAGAGGAAATTGTTTCTGTTCACTCAGGGCCTTCAACAGTTCTACCTAGATGTCCTCTGCCAAAATACATAACTGAGGAGCTTCAAAAATACATTCCAAATTCAATATTCTCAAGTAATCCGTGCAGGTTTTTCTCTGTCCATAAAACTTGATTAGTGCAAGTCCAGTTCTCTGAAGTGCATCCTGCACTATATGTGATGCTTGAATTCATGCTATGTGAATTCTAGTGAATATCCTAGTCTTATGATATGAGGATGCACTCTTGGAACTAGCATTGTAGCTTGTAATATCAATTAAATATCTGCCATCTGCAATTATACTAATTTCTCTCCTGGTTTTCTTTTTCTACTCTGTGAACGTAAATACTCTTGAAATGGAAACCAGAATCAAGTTTTACAGCCAAGAAATCATATTTTTCCGTCAGGATATACTTTACAGAATGCGCAGGGCATGTCTAATGCCCCCGTCTACAGAAGAAACAAGCGATCCATTTGAGCACGTGAGTCTGTGCTTCAACATTCATCATCTAGTATGTGATAGCTGTTATCACTGAATATTGAGCTCAAATTACTGCTTTTGTGTCTTTGCTGCAGCTTGTTGCTACCATAACGCATCAAAGTCATCTCTGCCCTCTGCCTTTGAGTATACAACCCATTATCTGGAACTATGATCACTGTCTTCACCTATATCCAACTCCACATACGGTAGTGCTCATTTCTAAATTTATAATGAGGTCTGTTCAGTTTTTTCGTGATTCGTCAGTGAGAAAAATGGGGAAAAATAAAAGATTGCAAGTCCTCCAATATGTGAAATTTGAATTTCAAAATTTTGGTGGGTTATAATCAACACTAATTGAAGGGTTTGGGTTTTGAGCTTCTCATACCAGTTTAGCATGTTTCTATCAGGAGCTTAATTTTATACTGGATGGATATCCATTTCATATCTTATTTCAGAATGTTACACTTTATTAAAGTTTTTGAGTCAATGAAGTGCTTGTTCAAGCCTTCCTTTTCTAAAAAAGTGTATATCAAGATCAAGAGGCTCCTCCTGGCTTTGGTAATTGTTTAACAATGATCTGAAGGTCCAACCAAGTGGAAGTATGGTCTTCTCATTCCATACTCGAACATATTCAATATAAAACATGCAAAGAAAGCTTTAAAATTTTGAGTTAATTTGAACTCAATGAGATATACGATATTGGAAAAACGTACTCACCAGCATTCTGTGATCAAATTGATTTATTATTTTATTGTTCTACCAGCATTCTCTGTGATCAAACTAGATTTATTATTTTATTAATGATGTCGGAAATGTCTAAATTGGAATAACGCCGTTTCTCTGTCTTCCATGCAGATAGTGTTGGGGGATAGAAGTGAGCAGAAGGCTTTCAAATACACAGGAATTACATGCTTTAATCTTGGTTCCTTCTCAAATGACTCTACTTTTGTGGCATATCGACCTTGCACTCGGGAAGTTGAATTATCAGCCTTGTAAGTACATAGAAATGACCACATTCTTAGGATATAAAGAACACTGAAACATCAACCTTGCTCTCGAGAATACTTCATTGTAGTAGTACTGAAGAAGGTTAATAATTCATTATACAGCAGATTGTTAAATTATGCCACAGGAAAAAATCAGTTGCCATCCTTGTATCATCTAGTTATATTACAAGAGTATAATTTGCACTCGAAGTGTTATTTTCATTCCTTCATTCTTTTTACTCAGTTTTGATTGATCTAAAAGGCAATTAAGCAAAATTCTTAAGTGCAGCTTTGAGTTAATCAGACCATTTTTTTTCCTTCTTCCTGAACTGTTTAATGAAGCAAAGGTCTACACGCCATTCAAAATAAATAATAGAAACTGATTATCACGAATGACTTAAGCTTAGGATGATGTCTAAATAGCACCTAAATTTGTCTAATATTAATTCCAAGTGTGTTTTATTCTTTATTTTCCTCATTGCTCTTAGACTATGGCCACATGGTTTAATTCTAGCATCCATTTTCTGTTAAGCATCATCATTTCATATATGACTGCTAATTCAAGTCGAAATCAAAATTCACAAGTACACTGCATCACATTCTAACTTTGTGTGATATAAAGTAGATTAAAACTAGTGAGCTTGTATGTGCAAGACGTCTATGTATGGTGCATATATATGTGCATGTAGCTTTTTGATTGGAAAACAAAAGTTTCTTTCTGTTAGTGGCTTTTTTTCTCGAGTGTGGTTGAAGAATTAATTGTTATATTTCCTCATTTTTGTGTGATGATGGTAGATATTAATAGAGATTTGCTATAAGTACACGGGGGTTGACTGTGTACACGCCCCCCTCACAAGAGGGGCCCACGATCATTTTATTAGCCGTGCCCCCCTCTCTTGTGAGGGGAGTCAACCCCCGTGTACATTTAGCATTTTTCACATTTAGCATTTTTCATATTAATATTGCTTCTCCATCAGTCAAATTTTGGAGTGACAAACTGTAGCAATCATCATGGACTAGTGAGATTGTTGTGCTATTCAACACTTTAGCCGAAAGATATGGTTTTAAGTGCATTTCTTCAACTCATTAACTCGTATGCAGAAGTGATGATAAGTAAATAATGCATTGAAAATTAAACTTGTCAACTCACGTGGTTTCTTTTCTAATTTGCTTCAAATGCAGAGATTTAACTCCTGTTTGATTTTGCTAAAAATCATAATTTTAGTAAATTTTGATGAAAAAAATGATGAAATGTGCATTTAAAAAGTGTAAAAATTGAGAGTTTTATGAAATGTGGTTGAAAATGAATCTTAGAGCATGGGACCAAATTGGGGTTTAGTGAGTTTTTTCATGCACACGTGTCCATGTAGAGTGGTACTCGTTGAATTTATCCTAAAAGTTAACAATTTTTAGAGTATTTTGATTTTTTCTAAACTCAAAATCATCGTGTCTAGGCGATATGAGATTTTGCTCTCTTTCCCAATAACCACCCCCCCTCCCCCCCGGGCCAAAATACTACATTTTTAGCGATATTTTATCATGTTCTTTTAGTTAGGTTCTATTAAGATTTTTCGTGTCACAACTACTTTGAGACAAATCATATCTTTTTTGACGATTGCAAATAATCAGGCCCACACATTCCTTTGGACCTAGAAAACTCATCTTACGCATCTACATGGCTAAGTTGAAGCATGATGGACGTGATTTGTAGCAATTTGGGTTTAGTCCCAAAAGGTTAACCTAACCCAAGATCATTCTCATGTCTAGTAGTCGATGTGGAACTCGTTAAGTGCATTAATTTTCCTATTATTGATAGAGTAGAATTACTTCAACCTGTGACAAGACTTGTATCATGATACTTCAAGAAAATATTATGTTCTCAATTGGAACTTGTAAAATAATATATGAACAATACATTAAGGAGGCAGGGCAAAGGTTTCCATCGATAAGGTTAGAATAAAAATGTTCCTAATTAAGGAAGTATCCATATCAATAAGAACATTTACATCCTTGTCTTGTACCTAATATCAACAAGCTCATCAAATGTAAGTTATACTCAAAAGCACATTAATTAAATTAGCATATACTAATTTCATTATTTCCAGTTCCTAGAGCCTCTTGAAAACCCATGACGAAAATAATCTCGTAGTCGACTCTGAATTTATTGGGAACGAGGGTTAATCAATTGTGTTTCTCAGAATGAGGTGGCAGAAAGGATGGCATAACCATATACATTTAGAGTATATGTAGCAGCAAATGTATAATTAGGTCAGGTAGGTGAGCACTTGAATCAATCCCATAAATAGAAGAAAACCAGTGTTTTCTTCAAATGGTTCGACCGTTAGCTTTCAGTAGTTTGTTTTGCAGTTGAGAAGTTGAGATTACTTCTTGTCTCAGAAATCCTATATCCTCATTGAGGTGCACACTAATGAGTCAAAATCAGATGAGATGTATTCAAAGCTAAAGTCCTCCAGATGGAACTGATAAAGAAAATTTACTTGCAAACATGACTTAAGACTTTATGAACTTATAGCATAAATATGGTAACAAAAAAATTTGCTGACGATTCAGAAATGAAGTAGGTAAAACTGGTAAACAGTCGAGCAGTCTTTCATGTACACGAACCAATGTACCGTATATTTGTAATACTTGGAGCACATGCCATGAATGTTGGTGTGGGGATGGAGGGAGAGTCAGGATGTGTTAGCTGAAGAAAGCTTCTTAGTTACAAGTTTCCTTCGTACAATTGGCGGGTGAGATATGGAGTTTCTATTTTAAAGTTTTAACAAAAGAATGGTAGGCCAACGGTCAAAACAAGTCTCATTCCCGACATAAACAAGTATTAGAACAAAAAGTTTCCTTAATTTGGATTATTTAAACCGAGAGTATGTTTTCTTTATCTTACAAATGAAAACAAAACTTGCTTAAAATTAAGGAAAAATTCACTATAATTCGTTTCAAAACTAAGAAAAGTTTTAAAATTTCAAAAATTAGATATTATTAAACTTATTTAACGATCACAAATTATCAAATTAATTAATCATATGTTATTTCTGTAGGAAAAATTGTTTCAACTTTGATACCGGATTTACAACTTGATACCAATTTTTGATGAATAGTTTAAACACTGTATTTATAAATACAGTTTGCTCATATTATAACAGATTGTAAAATATGTAAATTATAGTAAACAATCAAAAGATAATTGCAGAACAACAATATGCAAAATCGAACAACCAGAAGCTATTAAAACTGTTTAACACTTTTAACCCGAGGCCTGTGTCAAACACAGTTTCCTTAAAACAGATTCGCCCCCTCACCGTACGTGCTTGAGGATTGATATGAACGTCTGCTTCCCAGGATACAACGGTAGAACCAGTAGAGCACCACAGAGACTACTCCGGCGAACTGACTATGTGCCTAAATTATATCACCACCGGACTCGAACAAAACGAAAAAAAAATTCAAAAACGGAGACTGTATGTAGAGAAACAGAAACTGCAGGCAGATGAATATGCAGATGAATTCGTGTACTGCAGACTGAAAAACGAGATGACTATATAGACTAACTGTAGGATAATTGCTCAATAACTCCATAGCAATTAACATTGAAGTTTTAGGAGTTTCAACCGTTTTGGAAAACCAAAAGTCTATTGAACAAATTAAAAAATATAGCAAAACGTGGACACTCCTAAGGGGCCAATTTTGCTCCTTTCGGTCCGACATTCGTGTACGCAGGTCGCGCTCGCACACAAGTTCAAGGTCTGAAGCCAATTTCGGTCCAAGATTTGCACCCCTCCTGCGCGCGCACGTGGAGAGAGCCTCTATGCTACACATGATTATACCATTCTAAAGTGCAATCCTTTATAAAGTGGTTTTAACTTTCATCCACTTCCTATGTGGGACAAATCTTAAATTTTTCCTTTCCCACCAACATAAACTCCTTTCACATGGCATACTTTGAGCTTCAATTTCTCATTCACCCGAGCATCATTTTTGACAAGTAAGTATATGATTTCGATGTACTCACGGAGGAGAACACAAATCAACTTTCATCTTTCAAAATAGCCAAGCGGGTCCTGCTCAAAACTAGTGCCAAATTCAGCCCAAAACTCAGTTTTATTTTTCCAATTTTCCAACAATTTCTTGGTCACAACTTGTGAGTCATAATCACATTTTATTTATTGGTCATAATCAAGAAATAATTGGTAACAATCAATCAAATACTTGGTCACAAACACCCCTAATCCACCCACGACCACCGCCACACCAAACTGCCAACATCACCACCACAACAATCACAACAACACCCCACACCAAAGCAACCAAATCATCGTCGCCACCACCATTGTTAGACCAGAACGCCAACATCACCTCCAAAGCAAATATGACACCACAGTTAGAGCCACCGCCACGCCTCAACACCACCACATACAACCACAACCACACCCACAACATCCAACCACCACACCTACAACACCGCACCACTCCGCAACCACAACACCCAACCATTGCACGTAGCATCGCACCCACTGCACATAGCAATACAACCATCACACCATCACCACCATCGTACCACAGTACAACCACTGAACCATCAAGCAACGCTAATTTTTTTTTTTTTTAAATGGAAGAAGAATGGATTTGCACGGTGGCCTCTTGCAGTGGTCTTCAGCAGTGGTAAAGAGAGAGAAGGTGGATGATGTAGTGGTGACGACGACAGTGCTCTGATGGTTCTGCACACGATGAACCAGCGATGGTTCTATCATTGTGAGGCACCGTTGTGTCGAGTCGTGTGCAGCGGTGCACCGGTGGTGTCGTCGGAGTAGTCGTAGCCACCACAGAGAGAAGGATGAAGTGGGTTGTGATTTGTGGTTTTGGAATTTTTAGGGTTTGGCTGTGTATGATTTATTGTGAGAAATTAGAGGATATCGAATATTATTAATATTTGATTTTTGTATAAACAAACTTTAGATCCGATTTTTGAATTGGACCTTAAAATTTTGGTTGGGTGTAATTTCTACTAAATTTAATGTCAAGTTGTTAATAAACCTAAGTTCCAAAGCGTGTTCTTCGTACATATTTTTCACTCTATCTTCTACATATTATTAAGCCACAAGCCCCCCCGTTAAAAATTAAGTTTTTGGTAAATTTTGATAAAAGTTGAAGAAGTATTTTGTTGAAAAGTTAATAAAAATTATGGATTTGATAAAAAATGTGTGATTAAAAATAAATTTGAAGAAAAGTAAATTATAAAAAATGGGAGCTAAACATGGGCTAATAGTCTCTGCAGTTGGAACAAAGTTGGTTAACGTCCCAAGTCCTTAATTTTGAATTGGAAGGCCAATCATCTTCCATGATTCAATGTGCAATTGTCAAAGTCCCATGTTATCCATAAAATCGTATGACATATGAATAAGCATAACATGCATAAATCGAGAATTTGGGATGTTAACCGAATTTGCAATAACAAAAATTCAAAAAACTTGTCACGAGTTCAAGAAGAGCGAAAAATATACAAGTCAGAATTAAAGGGCGTAATTTTCATTGCAACAAAGTTAAATCCTTAAATTCTTGATTATGCTAGAATTTAACATTTGAATAGGGAAAAAAAAAAGCCAGATTTTTGACTAAGTCCATGTTTGGTACACATTTTTCATTTTCATTCTTCTACTCATTTTCAACCACACATTCTTCAGTAAAATAATATTTTACATCACATCAATAACTTTTTCTTATTTTTCAACTACACATTCTCCATCAATCTATTATCCCAAAATACATTCTTTCAAAATAATGTGGCTCAAACACACCCTAAAGCTGGCAGTTTAACCTAAAATATTGTCATTTGTCAGTCTAATATAGAGAATGTAGGCCAAATAATTTTTAGTAAGTCATGGAAAGGTGATCAAGACCTACAACCATATATACATAGGTCTTCACAAGGTCTAACAACAATACCCACCTTTTCTTGCTGATAATATATATTATTATCATTACATTAATTCTTTTTCAATTTATGTGAAACAAGAAACATAAGACAGCTAGTTTGGCCTTATCAGATTTTATTTAGGTTAATTAGTTCAATATAAGTTTAAGCCCTTGTTTGGTGGGGATTAAAATTATATTTTTAGTAGATTTTGATAAAAATTGATTAAATGTGTGATCGAAAAGTTGTGGGTCTAATGAAATATCTGTTTAAAATTAATTATTGATTTTGTTTAAAATTAAAATCTAAATATTTCAATTATAACCGATATTGACATGGAAAAGATATGTTTAAAACAGGATTGAAGTAGTCTTTCAAAACATTAAATAAATAAATAAATTTCTTCTTCTTCTTTTTTATTTTCTTAAAAAAAGAAACTTGAAAAATCGATAAAACACTAGTCATTTATATCGGTAAAACATGGTTCTTGCCCCGTTATCAAATTTTTTTTTTGGTTTGTTAATAATTTAACTAGATCAGAGACTTAGTTATATGTTAAAATTATATAGTTAGAAGGAAAAAACAACTACTAGCTAGGTGGGTATTGTAGGTTAGAATTTGGAAAGATGTTGAAAGGAGAACGACATTTACCCTACCAAGCAACCTTTTTTCTCCTCTCTCTCTTTCTCTCTCTCTGTATAATTCTTATATATAAATATATGAGTTGCAAGTGGCTGTTAGCCTAGAAGTTGCATCAATCACTAATGGTGGTCTGTCCAAATTCTTAACTCTCTAACGGAAAATAAACTTGTCATCTCCTTTATATATTAATTCTCTCCTTGTCCAATTCTCTACCTTCAGATATTTTCTCCAACGTAAATCTTTAAAAAAACCCATACCTTCTTCCTTAGTTCCTGTTCTATATATTTTCTTGTTAATCTGTGCTATAAATCTTGATCGTTTGACAGAAATTAAGGAAGACAGAATTAGGTTTTCTTCTTCATATATTTAGATACTATTTCCACCTGTTTGTGGTTTTCTGTTCCATATATATATAGATCATGTGCAGTAGAGGCCATTGGAGGCCTGCTGAGGATATGAAACTCCGGGAATTAGTCGAACGATATGGACCTCATAACTGGAATGCCATAGCTGAAAAGCTACAGGGAAGATCAGGTGAATTAACATGCATCTCGCAACTACTGTATATGTACATGGCACCCCACCCATCCACCCACCCACACACAAAAAGATAAAAATAAAAATTGCATAATGATGATCATAAGATAAATTTTCCCGCAAGGGTGAAAGGTCCACGGAAGATCACAGCAGTAACATGTATGTTACTCCTAAGTTTTTAGGGTTTGATAATTTGATATGATATGGAAATTTTATTGATCAGGGAAAAGTTGTAGGCTGAGATGGTTCAATCAGTTGGATCCAAGAATAAATCGGAATCCGTTCAGCGAAGAGGAAGAAGAGCGGCTTCTTGCTTGCCACCGGATTCATGGGAACCGATGGGCTATAATTGCAAGGCATTTTCCAGGACGAACTGATAATGCTGTGAAGAATCACTGGCACGTTATCATGGCACGAAAATGTAGAGAAAGGTCGAAAATTTACGCGAAAAGAGCTAATTCACAAGCACTGGATTGTGATCAAGAATCCTCCTCAAAGCATGACAAAAATATGGGCTTTACTCCCTCATTTGTAGACAGATATTCCAAGAGACTTGATTTCCCACAAATATATAACCTGCAACCTATGTATTGGAAGGAGCTCCATTCTGACACTCTTATTCATCATCATACGGAGTTCGATCAAGGTAATGTTGCATTTGTGTGGTCCTTATCTTTTGGAAGTAGGAAAATTGCTTAAGTTTGTGTTAAAAGGGAATAGATGAGCGGGCGATAAGTGTGAACCAATAAATCTAAAAGTTTTTGTTTGGACGATGAGGGCTAATTTTAAGTCTTGTAATTATCTATTTATGAAAATTATATACACGTTAAGAGTACAGGTTTGGCTCTATTTCTTAAATTTTTTTTTTTTTAAAATCCCTTTTCAACCACACGTTTTTCGAAATGAACAATTTTTATCAACTTTTCAACCATACAATACTTTATCAATTTTTATTAAAATTTACAAAAAATTGATTTTTAACAAAACCGAACAAGGGCTAAATTTATTTTCCATTATCCAAAAATAGAGCTCTTCATTTCCTTCTCTTCAGCATGTTCAGCTAAACTTAAGAACAAGAAAAAATGACTTTTAGTTTTCAAACATGTTTGAATATGTCGAAAAAAGTGAGTTTTGTTTTGCTTGTTTGGGAATGATCGGTTTATATTTATAATAAATAAAAAATGAGTAGCAGATAAATGAATAATATTTGTGGGTTCCACAAAATGTCTTGAAATAAACACCAAAAAAATATACTAGCAATTATATATGTAGAATTCATCAAATTAAGTACACTAGTTTTCGTACTCTTCTATTTCTTATAAGCTTATAATTAATACGATATTCATAGAAATATAATTTGAAATCGCAGATAAAAGTCAGGCAGTGGAGTTCTATGATTTTCTACAAGTAAATACAGAATCGAACAAAAGTGAAGTGATAGACCATTCAAAGAAAGATGACGATATTGAAGTGGAGCAGAAGAAAAATGGCGTACAATTTATAGATTTCTTATCAGTGGGAGGCTCTTCCTAATTAATCTGGCTCACTTTTTTTGAGGTTTAAATTATATATGTTTGGTAGAGTAATACAAGCAAGATACTGTATACCTTCCACTTTACCAAACAAGCCTTAGATGCATTTACAGAAGAATCAATCTACTTTGTCAGATGATTTTAACATCTTCGACGATACAATGATGTATGTCAAAGTGATTGGATGACAGCGTTAATTGTTTTTTAAACTGACCAATGAATGTCATGTGGCATTCTGTCAAGAAAGTTGGCATGCAATATAGCAAGATTGTTTACCGAATAATGATACTGCATCCATGAATGAATGAGATGTGTGTTTGTGAAAGATATTATTGCTAAAACTTATCCCTTGTTTTTATATCCGGAGGAGTAGTTGCTTCTTATTTTTAGTACACGCTATTAAATCCGTATAGTTCATATCAATCTCGATTAGACTTGTAACTGAATATTTCCTTATGTAGATATGTGTAAGATCAATCATCTTGCTAGTATTGAAAATGCCAGTTATAACTTCATGCACGCTTTGATGTCGAAGACGTTGACTTGCTAGAGTCTAGAGCCGGAGATAAATTTATGAACTAATTCTTTAACTGCAAATATGGATTAATGAGTAATTCTCATGCTTTGATTCCTAAAACGGTCGATCAATCGATTTTCAACGGTGCTTCTTGGATGGAAGAAGAAGCAACATAAATTCGTCAGAATAGACTCACACGTGGGTTGTGCGCATGTTTTTTTTTTTTAAAAAATACATAGTGGGGCCCATTGTTTGTGTATTCTGGTCTATTTCTGGCGTTGCTTCTTCTGTACAAGAGGAATAATTGATCGATTTTATATTTCGATCTCCCCAAGTCTCCAAATGGAAAATTATAGGATTTGGCATTGAACTTGGAAGCTATCAATTTGAGCCATCAAAGAAGTATTCGGCCCAGTCCCTAAAGTTTCTGGATTCTACAAAAGATATCCTAATTTTTGTTAATATGAAAATTGATCCTCAAACTTTCTAATTTATGCAAATTGGGCCCTATGTTTTAACAAGCTGTAAATTGGTCCCTGAAGTTTCAGTTTGGTTTGAATCAGTCCCCGACTTTTCATAATGCCTCAATTAATTCGTCTTGTTTGAGCTCCATTTTTGAAAAGATTCATTTTTCTCTTTTTTATTTTCAACCATACATTTTTCAATAAAATAATATTACACATAGATCAAAAGCTTTTTTTTTTTTTTAAATCACATACTCTTTAGAAAATTACTATTATAAAACACTTTTTTCTCAAAAATTTATGTTTAATGGAGCCAAACCAAGGGAAATAGGACGATTGAACAAAAGTGATGTAGACATGCAAAAAGGCTTGTATCAGGTCGAGGCTAGCTGGTCATACAGAGGATTGAGACAATTTTTGGGTCCGTGGCCTTTATTTTTAATTTTTAATTTTTTAATAAAAACATCAATATCATTATTATTATTTGGAATCTCCTTTTTTTTTTTTTCTGCGTGAAAAGCTCACTTGGTTCTAGATTTTCAATTTCATCTCATTTAGTTAGTGACTTCATGATTTACAAAACAATACACATCTTAGCCGGTGATGGCAACGGAGGAAAAAAAAAAAAAAAACCAATTACACTCACAAGTTGAGGATGAAACTTAGTGTGATACATCAATCACAGTTAGCATGTTTACTGAACTTGCTTGTGTCATAATGAAGGAACCCACAAAAGTGAGTAAAAGTTAATAAAAATGGGTAATGTTAAGCAGCTATTTCACAACACATTATGTACAAGAAAAGTGAACAGGAAAAAAAAAAAAACCGAAAACCCTACAGTTACATTGCGTATGGCCGATTACATTTTCAGTTCAGAGTAAAACGAGAATACAACTCAGTTGTATGAAAGATGGACACGACCAGTGAAACCAAAACATGCATTCCAATTATGCAGGCACTTAGAAGGAATAGGGGTCCACTGAAGATCAATTGCAGACGAATAGATAATTTCATTTGGAAGTCGCCAGCATCTTTTCCTCCCTCTTTAGCAGAAAATACTCGACTCATGAATCTAGAATCCTTAAGATGATATTGGCTCATAAGGGTATTGTAGCCATGGGTGTTTCAAAGCCTCGGAAGCTGAAGGGCGCTTCTTGGGGTTTATCTCGAGCAGATGATCAACAAAATCGATGAAGCCCTGGTCTCCCATTGGCAACCGATGCCTTAAGGATGACTTTTTGGGAATCAAGTACTCCAGTCGGTTGGTTTCCTGAGCAGGATAATCAAGATTATGGAAAATGACGGAGCAGGGAGTAAAACTAATATATCAAGTACACCATTCATTGGCCTGATTTCTTTTGCATTCCAGTTAGTTAAGCAATAAAGGATCTGGTAGAGAAGAAAAGTTCCGTGCTGTAGTAGAATTGATTTCCAAGTGCTAGTGTACAAAGAAAATCCATACTAATCAAGGACAAACGAGGAGAAGTATGGTACAATAAGAATCTAACACACACAAATTGTGTCAGATAGCATGAATTTAGTAATAAAGATATCAATGGATACTTGATAATAAATTTGTCCGTTTTGCACAAAGATGTATAGGTTCTTCCCACAGCTTGACATCCATGATCTATTATATTCCCTCTATAATTAAATCTTGCTAAGCAAAGTGGCGCAAAGAATATAATGTTATGTTCCCACTTCAAAATAGCATTTTTTTAACGTGAATTTCCAATGAATCTTCCGTTCACTTCACTTACCAACCAACCAACCTCATCCTCATCCTGTACTGTTTGTGTGGTGGCATTATTTCATGTAGCACCATGACAGAGTATTACCAAAGTGGAGACAAAAGCATGCTCCTGCTTTCCTTAAGCTTAGTAGTACATTATCCTAGATTATTTCTTTTTGTTGCGCACACATCGTGTGTGCCACTGTAGCTAGCCCACAGCTATCTTGCTTCACACAGTGACCTTACTCAAAAGACTACAAATACACTAAATGTTTGAACATGGAAGCATCCTAAATTTTACTTGGAGAAATTACATAAAGCTATAGCTAAAAGTCACGAGCTCAAGAAAACAACATTACCTGGTTCCGTTCATAAAGCATGTGATTTTTTGTGAAATACTTATACGTATCTCGTCCTTTAACAAGCATCTCTTGGTCAATGGGGCCTATGATTCCGATAACCCGAGCAAGTAAAGTTGCAGAAGAATCATTTTGGAAGAGTACCTACAACATCGTAATAAGCATTTTACATTTTATCCTCAGGATCCAAGAAGTACTAAAATCAATAAATGGTAACAAAACATTGAAGGTTTCAGCAAGTTTTTTAGATAATGCTAATATGCTATACAAAATAATGACCAACATTATGCCTTTAACATGATTTCTAACAACCGAACATGCAAATTATAAAGTTCTTTTTTTTTTTTTTTATTCGTACATGTTCGTATGGTAAGACCACATTTACCAATCCAAAAAAAAATTCAAGATTCTTAAGCTTCTAGTTCCCAACTACTAAATTAAATTCAAGACCTGGATCTTTGTCCGCGCATCAACTTCAACCAATGGTATAAGCACACAAAATGCACGAGGGATAGTGGCGGACCCAGCACTCGACGAGAAAGCGCAGCCACGCGTAGTAGGCTCTGCCGGAACAGTGGAAGGAAGAGGAAGAAGACGACTGGACCGGCAACAAAGGTTTTTTTTTTTTTTTTTTCAAGTTTGGGCTTTGTGGCCTGTGGCTGTGCTGATGTGGGCCTTTTTTTAAATAACCAGGCCAATCCAAATTTAATTGATCCATTATCCATAAGATATATACTGTGACTGGCGAAGATGAGAAGAAAACATACGCAACGCACGCAGACCGCACCGCAGTGAGCTCTGCTGGGACTCCTGTGAGCAAAAACCCTCATTTACCTCCTGCTGCAGCCTGCAACCGACAGACTCCGGACCGGACGGTAGGAAGCCGGAACTAGAACGGACCTCCCGTGGCCGTGACTTGTGAGCTGCAGACATCAGTGACAATGAGTCTCCTTCATTGTTCTTTTACAGATTTTTTTTAGCTTTATAATTCGTGTTATTTTTTATTTATGACTTATGAATAATAATTTATGTTCTACGAGTTAATTGGCAATTTGGCAGTCAAGTGAGATTTGTGAATCTGTGATTTGGGATAAATAATTTATGTTGTACGAGTCATTGAGTTATGATTTATAATTTATCATTTATGAGTTTTGATTTGTGATTTGGGAATTTATTATTTATGTTTAGGAATTTAGGCAAAGTAAAAAAAAAAAAATCAATTGATTCAACCATCTGTGCTATGTTTTTTAGTCAATTGTAATTGAAAAATAAATTTGGACATTTTGCAGATTATGGATTGATTTTTTCAACCGGAACGAAAGTCCATACCTATTTCTTCTAGTTCTAGTGATGCATCTAGTCTCGTCACTGCTTCTAGTCGAGTACACGAAGTATTAAATAATACAAAAAAGTCTCGACATCAATTCAATGTGGATGATCATGTATATGATCCAAGAAAATGTCCCCTATCAAGTCATATGATCCTAACATCAAAGATGATATTAGGATGACATACTTAGAGAAAGACCTTTGTCAACCACATGGATATGACTTTCCAAGAAGACCGGTGGAAATGATAATAGGCATTTTCGGAAAGAATGGTTCGCTAAATTTGATTGATTGGAGTACAATGTAGAAAATGATGCGGCGTATTGTTTGTATTGCTACTTGTTCAAACTTGATAGAAGGGGTCAAGGGGGTGGACATATTCACTAAGACCGACTTTAGGAATTGGAAGCACAAAAAGAAATTGAAAGATCATTTCATTTTCTTTGATAGTGCTCATAACCAATGTTTCGCAAAGTGTACAAACTTGATGAATCAATAAGTATCTCTTACGTTATTTCTAGCCAAAGTAGTAGTCAAAAAGTTATAGGACGAGGTTGATTGCGGCGCTAGATTGTACTAGAGTCCTCTTGATGTTTAAATGATTGCCTTTTCGTGGTCATGATGAATCAAAAGAGTATCTTAGTAGAGAAAATCTAATTGAGCTACTAGATTGGTATGCAGCTTATTGTGAGAAAGTTAAACAAATAGTATTCAGTAATGCTCCTGGAAATTACCAAATGATTTCACCAAACATCCAAAAGGACTTGGTTAATTGTTATGCCATAGAGACAACAAGGGCTATTATCGATGAGACGGTGATTCTTTGTTTTCGAATTTTTGTTGATGAGACTCGTGATAATTCTATAAAAGAACAAATGATAGTTGTTTTGAGGTTTGTTGACAAAAGTGGGCAAGTGAAGGAGCTTTTTTTTTGGCATTTCCCATGACATTGATACTTGTTCCCAGTCACTGAAGGATGCCATTGATGCAATGTCAGGTGAGTTCAATGACTTGAAAGCTTTAATTTTAAGAGAGAACCAATATGCTATGTATTCCATTGCTTTGCTCATCAACTTCAGTTGACAGTTGTTTTTGTGGCATGTAAGAATGATATGCTTGGTGATTTATTTAACTTGCTTGCTATTATTGTGAATTTGGTCGGTACATCATGTAAACGTGTAGATGTTCTTCGAGCAAGTTATCAATTTGTTATTTTGGAGAAGCTTAATATTGGGAACTTTGTAGTGGAAGTGGTAAGTTTCAAGAAACGAGTTTGGCACGCCAAGATGATACTAGATGGGGCTCACATCTACTACAATTACTCGTATTATTAATATGTTTAATACTATCATAGATGTTCTTGAAGATATATCAAAAGATGACATAGATCCAAATCAAAGATCAATGGCAACAAGACAGATGTACACTACGCAAGATTTTGAGTTTGCAGAACATGAGAGACAATGGTTGTGATAATTTGCTGGGTAGGGTGATTGAGTTGTCTTGGTAGACATTTTAGTGCCCAATGTGGATGATATTAGTGTTGAGAGCTCGACCTAGACGTACAACTCAGCAAGTTACTTATTATCGCTTTTATGTTGATTTGTATGTCATATAATAGACTCAATCTTGCAAGAGTTGAATGATCGTTTTCCAGAGGCAACTACTGAGCTCCTTACTTGCATTTCGTGTTTAAGTCCAAGAGATTCCTTTGCAGCTTTTGATATGGCTAAATTGTTACGTCATACTGAAGAGCTTTTATTACTTTGACCTTAACTTGACAAGTTTCTTATACTTGTGAGAATGGACGAAGCTTTCTTTAACCTCAATACCCAATAGCATATCTTGTGTAGCTCAGAAATTGGTTGAAACAAGAAGTCCTTGCTATTTTCCATTGGTTTATAGCTAATGACCTTGGTTTTGATATTACATGTGGCAACTGCTAGTGTTGAAAGAGTATTTGCTGCTATGAATCTAATCAAGAGTGACTTGCGCAACAAGATGGAAAATGACTAGTTGAATGACAATTTTGTGGTTTACATAGAGAGATTTTTGAAAAAATTGAGAATGAGGTAATATTACAACGTTTTCAAAATATGAGATCCCGTAGAATGCAGTTAACTAAATTTATAGTTACAAAGTAAAGTCGTATCATGTATATAATTTTTACGTTTTAGTGCATTTAAATGTATATTGAATAATTTTTAATATTATTTAATTAAATATTAATAAACGACTTTGCTATTATGATCGTTGATTGTCGACAATCAACAGTAAAGGTCCGTCCTAGCTGAACTTAAATCCTGAATTCGCCACTGATGGGGGATACTAAGCTTCATTGGGATTAAGTGCAACGATCAGAGAACACTTCACAAAAGTAAAGCACATATTACAACTAAACAAAATATCTTCATAGATGCACAATGTATTCATCAACTAAATTGTAAATATCAGTTGATTTCACAAATAGCTAAACAAGCAATTAATTTTGAGAATAATATTTTCTAAACACTTGGAAAACTACTATATGCGGCAAATAAATCAACACGAAAACAAAAGGAAAAAGAATAAATTCATCAATTCAGATGGAATATAAACCCAAAACTATAAAGCGTGCTATTTTCCAATTATTGTTTTCTGCAATTTGTGCTTTTTCACAATTCGTTGAATGTGCTGTCTCAACAATTAAGAGTACCTAAGATGCCTAACTGTGCTTTGCATGCAGCTTAGACATGTATTTACAATTACGTTTCACCATTTTGAAAATGAAAATTTAAAAGTGTGATCGGGTTGCAGTGAATTGAACACCACACAACTCAAGAAGCACAAAAGTAGCCATGCACCTTTGCTCGCACCCTACCCGAATTGTTTGAGGGTGAAAGACTCATTCTTATAGCATAAATTTCATCTGCAAGTAAAAAAAATCATCCAACAACTATTCTTCCTGGAATTATGCATTAATACATTTATTTTAGCAATCTCATTATGATCTCCATTGTAACAGCCTTCAACATGGTTTCCTTTCTGCTGCTTCACTGCCTACTGAGCCTAGCTACTCAAGCAATATATTATACATAAAAAATCAGCTGCCTACATCAGGTTGTGTGCAGTTCTCCATCAATGAGTTTTCAGTTCCAAAATCAGAGGACCTAGTGAAAAGTCTAACCTTAGAAAAATTTCCCACGACAAAAATGACCAGCATAACTTGCCAAAAATACTTGAACACGAGTACACGGCATCATTTAACATTGTATAATTTTCAATGCAAAAAGAGGACGCATAGAGTACAATAGAACAGAAAGTATAGACAGAATTGGCGGGGAAACAATGTTTCTCAGTTGACCCTGTGATAGATATTATTGGGATGACATTGCTAGAACAGCAAAGACGAAGTTCGTGGAAATTGAAAGAACTTACATTTCCAGTACATAGTTCTGCCAAGATGCAGCCAAGTGACCAGACATCAATCTTTTTATCATATGGAAGTCCCAGAATAACCTCCGGTGCACGATAGGACCTAGATTGAACATATGAACAAAGATGATCTGTTTCGAAACAACTACTTCCCAGATCAATGACCTTCACTTCACATCTACTGTAACTTTTCACCAAAATATTCTCAGGCTTCAAATCACAATGTATGAGGCCAAGGCTATGTAAGAATTGAAGTGCTTCCAAACATTGAATAGTAATCGACTGCAAGACAAAATATACAAGTCGGTGATCACACTCCAAAGGGTAAAGACCCATACAAACTGCCATGCCACCTACCTGCAGTCTTGGCATTGTAAAGTAGACCTCGCCTCCAGATTCTCTATTAAACTTGTGGAACTCATATAGGTTTGCTTTCAGCAATTCGCATACAATTAACAAGTGCTCCTGCAAATAACAAGAGAAGTTAGAAGCTAATTCCATGCACCAAACATTGATCATTAATAAGCTGATAAAGATACATCAAGCACGCAACGCAAGAATGACAACTATCACCACATGCACAACAAAGTGAAGTAACCCATAAATATTTCTTCACACGATTTTGTCTTATAAGCTAGAGAAATGGTCTGCCTTACAGAAGCAAAATTGATCATTAAGTCTGCACCAGAGACTGTCACCAAAACATGCACTAGAGACGCGTCAACTAAGATTCTCTCATAGCTTTAAACCCAAAAATGAAGAGGGGATAGGAGGCACGTATACTTGGAAGTCTACTGATAAGCATTAATTGATAATGCCACCACAAGCTTATTGCGGTATAAGCCCAGAACATAAATTATTGCTGGTAGCGCTCCATGATAGAGGGCTTACTGTCAAGGTGAATGACAATTTTACGCCATTTAATCTCATACTAAAATAACAAAAAGAAAATACTTTTTCAAGTGACGAAAATATATACACAAATTTAACAAACATTGGTAAACATATATATAGTCCGTAAACTTATTGATGCTGAACGTGAAAGAAAAGCGAGAGATTACCCTGCAGAGAGAGAGAGAGAGAGAGATAAAGTAGAAGAACAACAGAATTCGGAAAGGAATAGAAGGAAAAGTTTTCAATATACCAAATTTTTTAAAACGCCTCTGATTAGAAAAGGAAAATTCCCTAAATAAAACCAAATAATTAGGGATAAAAATAAAACAAAATAATTCCTAATCTATTCCATACGTTTCTGCCTACAATAAGTTCGTAATTTTGGCATGTCTCAATGATAAGTCAATTATAGTTTACATTATTGTTTCCTGACCAAGAACACGTTGTCTCTGTTGAGTTAATCTGCAGAAACCTTTTCAAGGTGGAAGATCTTCGTTCAAACCAGATATCAATGCTAACATTAGTTCATGGAGTAGGAGGAATACTTAAAAGTAAAACGGGAACTAAGGATTGTCCTACACAAAAGTAATAATAATAATAAATAAAAAAATGAAGGGAACACCTGAGCCTTGAATGCATCTCGATAAGGAAATAAATTTGTTATACTGAAATAGAACTTGTATTCACATGTGATGGTCAGTCAAATGTTTACGCGTTAATTCCAAGTGATTGAACATGAAATTTCTTGATGAATACAAGGTACTGCTTAAGAGAAATAGGAATCGTGACACAATTACCCTCGTCTAATCCTCAATGCATACAAGGTACATCAACAGCAAACTTGAAAATTTCATTACCCAAAGAAATTTATCAATTAATCCCAGTATGAAAATTATGAATTTGGTGAAGGTTTGGCTAAAGCAACATTGATGGCAATTAGCAGATAATAACCCAAAGTCAATAGAAAACATGCAACTCATTTTTCAGTCTATCTATTTTACTACGAACTAGGGCTGCACAAAACTCCTGAACCGGATCGAGCCCGAACCGAGCCGTTCTTCATAAGTAAAATACCCGAACGAGTATTTGAATCGAGAACTGATGGATTTGGGTGAGTTCTCGATTCTAGACCAAGAACCGAATAAGAACCGAATTTAAATATATATTTTTTAATTTTTTATATTGAATTAATTTAATTTTTTAAAAACAAATTAGCAAATTAATTAACCAACCAAGCATGCTTGTATAGTTTCTTACTATGACAAGTCAAGCAATTCATGATTAAATCAAATAATTGGTAAGTATTACCAATACTTAAAAATATTTTATTTTTATTTATTTTTATTTTTATTTCATTTTCTTTATGTAGGTTGCTTGAAACAAAGAAATTATTGATATGGATCACTCATGTTTTAATATTAATATCTACTTTTTGGTATTTGTATGTAATGAATTAATATTATTAGACAGCTTGTTATTTATATATTTTTAAATTGAGCTACGTTAATTTGTAAAAATTACGAATGAACATGCCATTATTTGTATTTATGCAGTGTTGATGTAAATATTAAAAAAATTAATTATAGTACGGAATCGAACCCGAACGGTTCCATAATTATATTTGGACTCGACGGTTCCATATATTAAATACTTGAAAATTTTGGGTCAGTCCGATTGTGAAGAGAACCGAACCGACCCATGTCCAGCTCTAGTATGAACACATTCATCTTGACGTCTTAATATCTAAAACATCCATTGTGTGGACATTTGCCCTCTAACTGCTTAAAAGTCAGTACATAACCATTCATCATAACTTGTCTTTGGGTAGATATCATCTCTATTTATCTAATCAATTTTAATCATATACATTAATCCTAGTTAAGTCATGCTTCCATATTACTAATCAGACCCAAACACCTAAAATAATCACTCTCAAATCTAAAAATTATGAAAAACTAGTAACATATTTGCATTAGTGAAACAAATCTCATAAGAAGTTTCATACCAATAACCTGCCGCATATTAGGCAATCCTTAAAAAAAAAAAAAAAAATGAAAATGAAAATGAAAATGAAAAGGACAAGTTCAAGGTTTTTGGAAACCACATGTACACTATAAAATTGAAAATAACTATTAGGAGGAAAATAATAGCAATTTAAAACTAATAGGAGTGGTAGTTAAAAAGGAGGAATAAAATCGCCAACTTACTCGATAATAGAAATAATCGTACAACCGAAGAATGTGGTACTTGTCAGAAGGATCGTGCTTGTTCACATACTTGAGAAGTTTTATCTCGTCAAGGCTTTGATCAAAAAAATCCTTGTTGTTCTTTATAATCTTCATGCAGACATCCATGCCAGTATGAAGATCATGTGCCTGAATAGCTTTACTGAAAGCAGCTGATCCAAGATATTCAGTGACATGATAGCGCCCAGCAATTACTGAATTTAAAACAACATGGAAATTTTTGTCCTCCTCGAAGCCAGTTCTGAGTAGCAAACAGAACCCAGTTAACAATTGACCTTAAGTTTTAAACTGCGTAGACAGTAACCAGGTGAAAATGTAGACGCACTGTCACTAGACATCAAATATCCAAAATAGCCTGAAGATTTTTAGAAGGGATATCCGTGACAAGGTAAACAGCATACACAAAGATGTGGTTGGTGCCACTTAAAGCAATTAGTTTGAACCAAAATCTACCATTAAACTCAATTGTACTGGTACAGATGAAATATAAATAACTGCACCATATACTTGAACATAATAAGCATCGAGGAGGTAAATTATCTCCAGCTTTAACACTTTAAGTCAAACATGTAATGCCCCAAGGGTTGCCATATTATAATCATGGACAAGACAAGGTTGACTGCCACAATGAACCCAAATTAACCTAACTCCAATTTAAAAGGGACAATATGCTCTACTTCAAACTCTAGTTGTGGGTAGTTATGATTATGAAGACCTACTTTACATTCAAGTTATTGCAGGTAAACTCTGGAGGCCAAAACATAAACTGTGTATCTTAAAATGAAACATTTGACCGTAACTGCATTCTCACAGCAAAAATATTTCGCCACTGCTGTCAATTATCCTTCATCATCAATTTAATGTACAACAACCGGTGAAACTCAAATTTCACACAGAATATTAGTGCACTAAATGTATTGACGAATTTATCTACTAAAAAATAGGGAAAGGCATAATTGAATATACAACGAGCATAGTCTGTGTTATATTATGATTTGATCTTAAAACATAAATCACAGTTAGCAATATCAAAATAGTATCTGAAAATACGTTAGCAAATTAATGATAATAGACCGCTTAATGAGGACTCACAGAGTAAATAACTAGGATATTTCTCTTAATAGCATAACTCTGAATAACAAGAAGGATTAATAGTACAATTCACATGACTACATAGAAGAAAAAATGCGTGCCTGTTTTTCCTGTGGACAATCTTAAGATTGAAGGTTTCAAATTCTTCCTCTTGTGCCTTTATCTGCTTCACTTGCTCTTGAACGGCAGCAGCCTCCTCGTCCTCCAAAGATCCCCTAGGATCTTCTTCTCTTACACTTGATGTTTTTGTATCCTCTTGTCTCTTTACATGCTCTCTCTCGACATACCCATAATTTGAAAGAGATGAGGGACTAGAATTCAATGATCCTACAGCATTAGCAGTGTTTTCGTCCCTTGAATTCGTGGCAGGTGAAGAGTCATTGCTATTTTGCCTCCTTGAAGCAAGCATGTCATTGCTACACACTGCATTATCATCAGCTTTATCACTGACAGCAATGTTGCCATTGATCGACAACAAAGATTTACCCGAGCTTGTTGACACCAACTGCCCATCTCTAGGAGGAGGAAATGAAAAGCCTCCATCTGCGTGATTTTTTGCATGTGCAAATGCACCCCTATCATCACTCATTATATTTTCACTGGAGTTATGTTTATTGGTTCTGTTTTTCCCTTTACTTGTTTGTTCGCCAAAATTATTACCTGGATCATGATGTGAGTGTTTAGACCTACCAATATTTATATCATGATCATGGAAGTACTCAAAGTCTCCCTTGCTACTACCTCCAAACAAACTTTTCCTCACTTCACTACCTATATCAGCAGTGTCACTGTTAATCCCCACACCAATAGATCTGACAGAACCATGCTGATCATCATCCATGCAAATATCATCCAGACGAGGCCCACACTCATTCAGAACTTTTCCATCCCTTAGCATGATGAGTTCGTTTGACTGCGTGACAAAGCCCTGCCACACCGGCTCTGCACGCATCAAATTCAGTTCCTCTTCATCCATCAACTGTCCATCATATTGGTTGATCAAGTCATTCTCATCATTTCTTCTGTAAATTTCAGTCACTGGCAGTCCAGTAGGATCACCTGAAGGTATAATTGGAGAAAGGCTTTTTGATTGGATAAACTGCTCACCGGAGAAGTAGGAATCCTCTTCTGCAAATGATTGATCATCTTCATCATCCTTATTTTGACCCTGCTCACGAGGGTCTGGAACACTCCCATGCCCTGTACCCTTTTCATTGTCACTTGGATAATCAATTTCATGTGCTAAAAACCAAGTCTCGTCTTCAATAGGTTGTCGCATGTAACCAACATCTTCATCGTCATCATATTCATCAGAGTCCCAGTAGTCAACAGATTCACTCAATCCGTCACCAATGGTTGCAAAACCAGAAATAAGATCAGAAGAATCCTCAGCAATAATACCCTGACTTACCGAGAGCCAACTACCACCTCCAGTCTTTTTACTAACTGCATCATCATTTGGCAGAACAAAGAATATTTAAGAAGTTAAACAGGGAGACTAGGAACCAAGAAAAACAACAAATATTTAGGTAATTGAAAACCAAAAGAATGAAAGATACAGATTAAATAACAAGATAAGCAAAGACGAAATCATATTAAATACAGAGGCCAATAATTGGACAGTCGCTTAATGGATATGAACACTTCAAATAAATTTAATGACTGTGATATGCCCAAAGAGAAGGAAAGAGGAGAAATTGAAAGGAACAAGAAACAGAAAAATTCTTTTCAAAAGAGAGAATTAAATGTCCAAGAGGATAAATATAATCTTTGTCATGATTTCATCTCTATTATGGAAGGCAAATAATGGGAGACAAAGTCCACCTTCTCTTTTTTCAGCTTTTTTCATATTCTAGACAGTGAAAATCTCCATAGCAGAAGGAAACTAAATAATTTTGAATGCTATACTTGTGTGCTTGAGTTTGCCTGAATGCACATTGTTCATACCACGGCCAGAATTGCAACAATTTATAACACGGAACAGTTAATATAGCAGTTGTGCAGGTCTTCAATATGGCATAGCCGAACTAAGCTGGATCTTCAAGCAATATATCACTTTTCTGGTGCATTACTAATAAAATATTTACCAATTCAATAAAGGTGGTTATATTCACACCACATCATTTTATAAACACACAACATTTTAATTACATTAAATGTCATTAAACCTTTATTAATTGTCACATTTATATCCTTAACCATTTTTTACTATATTCTTATCAGTAACATTTCATTAACTAGCAAATATTGTCCCTAATCACAGTTTTCGTTCAAAAAACAAGGGCAAAAAGTTTAATCATAAAATGTGGTTAAGTAATTAAAAAATGTGGTATGAATATATTTAGCCATTCAATAAAAGAAGAAAATGCAAAGCATGCTTATCCTGCAATTATCAGTTATGTTCATTGTACGTTGTGTTAGATAATTTTAGTTCTCATAGGTATACCATGATCTAGGTAAAAATGAAATAAAAAATAATATCAGCAATCATGCTAAGTATACAATACACATTGTAAATTTGAGGGAAGACCTTCTTGTCCGATAGGCACATCCAGAAATGAACCTATGAGATAGGCATTGTCAGCACTCGTGATCTTCAGACCATGTTCATCTTCGAACTTCTCGTCACAGTGAACATAGAAGGACTTGTCTATTGACTTGAGTCTCACTGGTGGTAACCTTGGTAGCTCTTCCTTCTGATTCTCAGATGTGAGTTGAAAATCCAATGCACTAAAATCTTTTGGCTCACCTCCTTGAGTCTTCCCAAAGTACAGAGCTCTTCCCACCTCATCCACTTGAGCCTTAATCACTGTCCTAATATCACTGAGTTCTGTTTCTCTTTTTCCCTCTTTTTTACCACCAATACCGGGAGCATAACAGCCTGATGTGTCGCCCTTGGAGAAGGGTAAAACAGTTTTGACCGAACAATTTCTCCACATCTCTGATGATGGATGGGGTGATTCACCACTTATAGACCAGGGATTATCCACAAGGTTGTCTTTGGAGCATGATCCACTAAGCTTTTGCAGTTGATCAACTTCCTTTAGTTGACTCTTGTCACTCCATTCATGCCTTGATTCCACACTAGCTTTACTAGTACTCCCAGGCCAAGACATGTTCTTTTCACCAGAAATACTAACACCTTCCCCTGATTTTGCATTAAATTTGCTGCTATCAAGAATCTCGGTTGAATTCATCCTAGACTTTCCAGAATCACGAAAGCCTGAGATGTTTTTTTCACTATCATTCTGATAAGAAGGAACTAGACCGTTGCCTGGATTGTACTTCCACGAATACAAATCAAGCACAGTATCATCTGAACCCTTGGAAAAGGTAAAGTTCTTATCTCTCGTCTTGACTGACTCATTAACCTTGCTCTGCTCTGCCAGATAACTACTGCTTTTCCAATTGCTCTCAGGCCCATTTCTCCCTGTTCCACATTCTATCTCCTTCACAATTAGCTCCTTAGAAACCTCCACATTACTTGGAGAACTTGTTGGCTCCTCACCACATTCTCCACTAACTGGCAAAATGGTCATCTTTCTATCTTCTTCAATTACTTTTCCCCCATTTGCTTCTTCACACAAACTACCTGATGCTTTATCTTCAAGCGTAAGCTTTTGAAGAATCCCATTTAAATCTGATCTATTATACAGCTCATTGCACAATGCAGCCTCAGCTTTTGTAAATTTATTTCTTCTTAGAAATTCCAATATGCCATCCACTGAACTTGACTCTGCCATCTACGCAAACACTACCTGATAATTCGAGTAAATATGTAAAGATTCAAAACAGAACAAAAATCCAATAATCAAAACTCAAGTTAAAGTACATTTCGAACTCAAATTCAAACCTCAATCAACAGAACTCACATTACATTTATTCCACGCTTAACGAGATAATATAAACAAGAAATTAAAGAACTAATCTACCAAAAGCTAAACAAGTACAAAACGGAGTGAAAATGACAGTTTTCATGAGTCCCTATGAATATAGACACATACGAAAACTAATAAATTCAAAGACCCAACTTTTTAACATAAAAACTTCAAAGGATTTCATAAAGATCTACGCTTTATCGAAACCCTAGAAGGCAAAAACACTTCTTGAAAAGAAAATGAAATGATTTCAAAATGCAAATGATTTAATAATTAAACAAAATGGAACAGGGAATTAAAGTAAATTGAAAAAAACTTACAGATCGAAGAATACGCTGTTTCTGGAAGCAAACGGAGTGTATGAATTCCATCATCCGGACTTCAAAAAATGAGACCCAACATTAACGTTGTACTAATGACAAACAAACAATAGTAACAAGAATAATAAAAATTAGTGAAAATTAGTGCTAGAAATTAGAATTTGTGGATTTCTAATGATTTTTTAGTTGTTATTATTATTATTTTGGGGGGGAATCTTTGGGGGTCTGGAATTATAGTAATAATCTGTCTTCTATTGGCGTTTTGCAAAGTTGGGATGGGTCTGGATTTTGGTCTGATTTTTTTTCATATTTTCAATAAAATAATATTATACGTAAATTCAAAACTTTTTATTATTGTTTAAAATACATATCAAAATCCTATTTCAAAATACATTTTTATAAAAAAAAATGAAGGGGGGATGGGGGGATGTGTGTCACACAATTAATATATATTTGGCCCGCAAAAATTTCATAGTCTTTTGTTTTGTGTAAATTTTGATAAAAGTTAACGAAACGTGTATTGGAAAAATAATATAAATTGTGAATTTTATAAAATATATAATTAAAATTAATTGTTGATTTTAAATAGACTTGGAGCCTAGTACTTTTAGATCACTTGAAATGTATTGATAAAAAATGACTTAGTATTTTATAAACACGAGCCAACACGTAGGCTAAATTTCTTCGATACTATGACAATTTCTTCAATTTTATCTTTTTGTGTTTACATGTAATAGAGAGATTTGCAATTTTACATAAGGACCGATTTTGTAAAGGATCAAAGCCTGGACTACAAATTTCAAATATATATCTCAAGTAAATAAATTATGGTCATATAGGAAGGGTGAAAGGTGACGAGGAAGAAGAGGAGGCCGAATCAAGGAAGAATTGAGGATATAGAGAAAGGCAATTACATGTCGATGTGGAAAGGGAAGGTTGTAGGGCAACACTCAGAGGGGCGGATCTGGGAGTCCATTGCGAGCGGAGCACGACAACGTTAGGTCGAGTTAGGAAGATGTTGGAAGCACGAATTGGATTCGATTTTTCAATTCATTTCTCATGTTTTATATATATTCGTTTTTTAAACTCGAGTGTTCATCCATTCACACGTCATATATGAAAAAATTCGCTTACTTTTTTCAACCAACGAATAAAAATCGTGAATCAAATAATAACTTGTTACATACTCAAAAAAAAAGTAGAAAACAACCCACAAAAATGATCAGAAGACCAAGTTGTGACATGGCCTATAGGCCGGTTACATCTGGTGCCACTTTCCTTTAACGTTAATGCAACATTCTTTCTACATTACAACTCTTTTTAGCCTTTATATTGGTATAGCAAAATTTGTGCAAGCTTTACATGTACGCCATGTTATCTGTACATTAAAATTTTCATTTTTATTTTTAATCACATATTTTTTAATAAAATAATATTTTTCGTCACATCAATAACTTTTCCTTCTTTTTCAACAATACATTCTCTATCAATCTATATTCAAGAATACATTATTCCTAAATAATGTGGCTCAAATACACCCGAGATTGTATTTAGAAAAAGTGACATGGCGTGAAAAATGAAATGTAAAAAACAAACTTATCGTATCTCAAAAAAAAAAAAAAAAAAAAAAAAGAAGAATATATTATGTGCAATCTACTTAGGCCTGTTTGGGAGTTATTTTAGGACAATTTTTATTAAAAGCACTTTTTAACTGAATAAAATCATTTCAAAAAACTATTCAAGCAAATTTAAAAGTAATTATTTCTGAAGTAAATTTTAACTTTTCAAATTTATTATCAAGTGAGGCTTCAGCTTCAATAACAAGCATCGTACTTTTTTTTTGGAGTTTCGTTTTCATTTGAGATGAATAAGATACCCTTCTGCTGCTATGTACCATTTTGGGTTGGTGGAGTAGGGATTCTTGATTCGTGATAATGCTATTCAGCCCCGTTTGGACCCCATTATTTTAAATTATAGTTTTTTTAATAATATTAAAGAATGAAAAAAATTTAATTTATATGTAATATTATTTGATAGAAGATTTTGTGATTGAAAATAATAGAAACAATAATGAATATATGGGGATAACGGGGGCTCGACCATGCTATTGCTAGCAACCAAAAGCAGTCCACTTTAATTACATTAAGATAGACCATTGTCCTCCGGTAATCATCCACGCAACCATCGTTAATTTTAGATTCCTTTTGACAAGGCTCGTACTTCTCGTAGAATTTTTTTTTTTTTTTTTTTTTTTTTTTTTTTGAGAAAGTAAATGTGTGTCGATTTTTTGTAAATATTCTTTTAATCAGACAAAATACTATCAAATAATTATTCAAACACGTTAAAAAATTATCGTTTTAAAAGTAACTTTTGATCTTTCAAAAGTCTAGTGATATGAACCTTCAATCGGGGAGATGCTTGACTTTATGCAGAGAGAAGCAAGAAATATATGAAAACTATGAGCACGTTTTTAAAAAACATTGTTTAGTTATGTGATAACAAGTAGTCTATAAATTCAGACACCAAAGCTTGGCCTGAAATTTCACTCAAGAAACTAAAAATGGTTACCGCTATGGAGGACTAAACAGACGGCAGATTCAGACATGAGCAGGACTGGGAATGGAGTAAACAACACCCGCAGACTGCAGTTCATGTTGCTCCATTCCCAGTCCTGCACGAGTCTGTCTCCCGTGTCGATATTCCACCTGTGATTAGGTCGAGGCGGTCGAGCAATTTTGGGACATTTCAAGAACAATAGAGAAAAACAACCAGGGGAATTTGCCTATATAGCAGCACCTTAACTCATGCTGTATATATAGCTAGAAGATCATGGAGATGAAACAGTGGTGCAAATTATTAGGTATGGAATCTTTATTCTTGATGCCATTGCAACTGTTGGGGATAATATAAATCCAATTCTGCCGCCCCGAAATCGCAATGGACACTAATATCCTGACAAATATACTAGGCTCCCGCCTGCTTCCCATTTTTTTTTTTTTTTTCAAGAATTGATTTTCATTAACAACTATGTTAGGCCGTTTGCGTTTTATAATGTTTTTGGCAGGACAAATTGTATCCCTTTTTATTTGGGATTAAAATTAATTTTTTATTAAATTTTGATAAAAGTTAACGAGTTATGCTATCGAAAGTGTTGGATGCCATGAAATATGCGGTTAAATTTAATTAATTGTTGGTGTTAACTTAGATAAAAATCAAGATTTTAATCCTTATCGAACATGAGCTATATATAACAGAAAAGAAACGTGACATCTCATCACATTCACGTTTTGCTTGTATGGTTTTGCCCTTGTTTGGATTTTTAATTTGATGTATAATTTCGCTTACGCAAGTGGTAGTTTTTGTTTATAGGCTGTGCAACGATTAAAATTATTTTTGGGCAGGATAAAACAGACAATTTATTGATGTGGTATGAGTATCTTACTATTCTCACTAGATGTGAAAATAATAAGTAATCTACAAGTGAGTAAGATTTTGATGCACAATTGCTTTTTTGGGGCCACTGTTTTTTGTTTAAAGATTTCAATTTTCAAAATAGCAGATTCTACTAAATTATGGTTTTTTTTTTTTTATATCCAGGTGTCCACCTTCGACGACTAATCTTGAAGTCTACGCCTTGACCTCTCAAGACGCAGACCGATAAACCACATGATGTGTCCCAAACTAGCCAAGGTCTAAAAGCCTCCCACCGATTTGCCAAAGTGTCGATCGAGTCAACATATGTTGCACATTGACTTCCAGAAGTATTAAATTATGATTTTTAATAAAATCAAATAGGGGCTAAGACATGATCGCTAAGTGAACTAAATTTGTGCTATTTGCAATTAGGAGCAAATTCATGTTTGATGATGTGAACTGAATTTTTTATAGTCCAGTTTATTTGGTACTTTACTCGAAATGTAATGGTGTGGTTATAAAACTGATTTTTTTTTTTTTTTTTTTTTGGTCGAGGAATTTGTCTTATTTTTCTCTTTTTGTTTCCATATGTTGAAGACTCAATTGTTACCAAAGTAAAAAGTATCTAAATGCTTTGTTTTAAAGGCGAGGGACGCAAATGATCGATAATTATTTCCTTCAGGGCAGTATTATATATATTTCTCTCCAAATCCGGGTTGGGGGGGGGGGGGGGGGGGGGGGAAATGTCCCCATTGAACCTATCCCTTTGTACTTTAGTATGATGTGCTCCATAATCTTATCCTTTATTGCTAAATGTGAGTTTGTGATGATAATTCCTTGTACTACACTGGTTCTACCAGGATCTCCCTGGAATAATTGAACATGGTTTTCGAGGAAAATGGTGATATAAAAAAAAAAAACGAGATGTATCACAACGTTTGTACATTGATCTGGCCCATAGCACTTGTTTTTGACACCCTTAATTTCTCTTGACATGGAATTTCGGTTTCTTGACCAAATTGTTCATCTGGGTTTCTGTTTGATTGGGAAAATTTCTGACTTACTGTTGTAAGTTTTAGGATTAATAAAAATGCAGTTTTTCTATCTCCGGGGAATTATCATGAATTGGATTGACAATCTGTGTCTAGACTGACCCCGCTTCATTGGTAAAGGATCTTATGAAGAGGAAAGAAGAATTTCCAGTTCGCAGCCTGCAGGGAATGCGATCTTATCATGGACAAGTTGGTAGAGCTGACCAGTAAATTAGGGTGTGGGTTCCTTCTCATTATAGATAGCAATTACCATCTATTAGGTGCATTCAATGATGGGGATTTGCATCACACACTTACAGCTAATGGTGAAGGGATTTGGTGAAGGGATTTTCAAGCTAACGATCGGAGAAATGTGCGCATTAAAATTCAATTCAAAATCAACACTTAATTTTAACCATACATTCATAGGACTCACAACTTTTCAACCATATATTCCATCATTTTTTTTTTAATCAAAATTTACTAAAAATTTGGTTTTTATCTAAACCAAACATGGGTGATGATTGATGGAAGTACTAAGCCCCTATTTCATGACATTATTTTAAAACTCTTTAATTCTCGTACTCGTGCTTGCTGTGAATACGTGAAAGCTTGGACCGTGGAATGTTCCACATTTAAAGGCAGGTTGGGATGGCTCGGAATTTGATTCACATATTTATGAAAATACTACACGAGACCTGAGAGGTTCGAAGTTTAATTTTTTTTGCTTAGAGACACATTATACAAATATACACAAGATGTGGATCACAGATTCACAACAAAGAACACGAGTTGTAAAAGGATTGGTTCACCAGATGAGTTGGCTATTTATATAAAAAAAAAAAAATTAAAAATTTAAAGCCCGTCTCAATTAGTTGAGACGCGTCAAAATAAGTCTAGCTATCTCGATGTCTTAGAATATATTTATTTTGACGAAGCCGTCTCATGATATATTATTGAATTACATTAAACTAATTTGACAAGTCACGTAGCAATTAGTATTAGGAGATGATTAACTCAAAGTCCAAGCTCGAGTTTGACTTTAGTACAATAAACGTACAGAAGATGGAAATTATTGAGTTCGCATCTTTCGAGCTCGACCAAGTGATGTCAAGTTGGAATGTCTCGACACGTGCCGGGTAGAGCTGAGAAGGCCAAAGGTCTCTCTAGTCGTCTTCCTTCTTGGAAACCTCTCAAAACTAGAGACTCTCCCTTGGGGGTGGAGGTAGTGGGGCACCCATATAAAAATGTTAAAGAAGAACTAGTAGAATTTAAATATTAGCATTAATCCAGCTCTAATTTGAGATAGCACAACACTATCCCTCAACCCATATAGAAACCTTAAAAAGAAATTGTAGAATTTTGGCACAAATATTAGCATTAGCCCAGTTCTGATTTGAATATCAACCCAAGTGAAATGCTCAATTATTCAAATTGTATTGAAAACTCTTTTCATGACATTTATGAAACGTTAATATTTTATTTTCAAATTAGATATTCTATTTAATGCATGTTGACTAAATTTACTTATAATTATTAATTAAATTTTATTATAGATAATTTGTATTGCTTAGGAGTAAATTACTTGTTTTAATAGTTAGAGACACTACATATTTTACTAAATTTAAAAGTAATTATTCATACTTAAAAAAAATTACTTATTTGATCATAAAAAAGATATTACGATCAAAATAAATAATTTACTCTAGATTCAATATTGAAAGTAAAAGGAATATTTGTTAAATTTATTTATTTATAAAGTAATCTATATATAATTATATTCTTGAAATCAAGTCAAAAATGGACGTGAATTAAATTTATTTTCTTTGACCCTCAGAATTCTTAATTAATTTTTCTCACTTTGGTTGAGATTCTTCGCTCACTTTGAAATGTGGTGATATAAAAGATCGATAAACACACCAAATAATATTTTGAGACAATAACATATGGATTATAGTATATATTATCAATTGCGTGTTTCGATCAAGCTTTCAGTTGTTTGGAAAGATTGGCCGTCGAAGTTACTAGAAGAGTACTCGTTGAGTAATTTTTTAAATTTTCATTGGTGTATATGTATTTTTGTTTATTTCTATCACGATTCGATCAATTTATAATTTTTAAGGCAAGCATCAATTTTCTATTTGGTAAAAAAAAATACAAAGATTCGGTGGAATATCTTAATATGATACATCTAAACTTTTTTTTTAAAATTATTATTATTTCATTGAGTTCTGCAAACTTTTTATCGTGAATGTCACGAGAATAGTCTCCGAAACTCGATTTTTTGTGACGTGAGTTCATTCGAAATTTTTTAAGTTTCAATCCATCCTAATGTCATTTTCTGGCTCCACCCTGTCTCTCCCTCTCAGCTTCACTTAAATTTCCTTGAATAATTTTGCCGCAACTGCTTTAATTGGTTTTGAGTCAGAGTTGAATAAGTCTCATTTTCCATCAACAAAACTCACAAGCCATTGTCTAGTTTATATACCCACAATCACAAGCTCGTGATGTCGACCAATTTTTCTTATACGAACATATTCGATCTTTATCTAACTAGAGTGATGAATTTGACGGAGTTTTTGTTCAGTCGACCCCAAATTTATTTGAATAAATTTGTTCTAACTTGTAAGCACACATATATTAAGTTGCAAGATTATATACCCACAATCACAAGCTCATGATCTTGACCAATTTTTCTTATATGAACATATTGGATCTTTATCTAACTTCAATGATGAGTTTGATGGAGTTTTTGTTTAGTCGACCCCAAATTTATTTGAATAAATTTGTTGCAACTTGTAAGCACACTTGTATTAAGTTGCAAGATGAGGAAGAATCCGAAGACTTGCGCGTTTTCCTAGCTGTGAATAATATTGATTAAAATTTGCAATTCGTCTCTTCTTAGCATAAGAACTCCCGCTTTCGTGTTCTTCAACACTCGTATTGTGATTAATTTATTATAACATAATCAAGAATTTCTCAGAATATTCAAGTTGGAACAATGTCGTGTTCTGCTGGCTAAAACAAAGTCCTTGTCGACGTGTCGAAACTTACGAAGATTTCTTCTCCAATGTTTGTCTATATAAGCGTGTTTACATATGAATAAACAGAAGCATTACGGTGTGAAGAATTAAACTCGAAAAAGAGAGAATCGGTATACGAAAATGGCTTCCCAGGCTGTGAGAAACTCAGTCCTCGTTCTGAGGATTTTTACTCTTCTATTATTAGCTGCTTCTGTTGCACTTATGGTGGTCAACAATTTCACGCTTAGTGATGATGGTTCCAAAACTAAGTTCTCAGATCTCATTGCTTACAGGTGAAATTATACACGTCGAAACACTCGACTAGTACAACCTTTTATTTTACTTTTCTTTTCTTTTTTCAGTGGTGTTTAGTACCGTGCTTTCATGCACAAATGCAGGTATGTACTTGCAACTGCACTTGTAGGAGTCGCCTACACGCTGATTCAAATTCCTTTCGCAATATACAACGTGGCGAATGACAAGAGGCTTATACGTACTGGGTTTTTACAAGAATTTGATTTCTACGGAGACAAGGTCCTTAAAACGACTCTCACACTCGACTTTTTCTATTAAGAACTTGGTATTTTTTTCCCAGTTAGTTGCTTTAATGAAAGGTTTTGTTCAAAATTGACAGATTATTGCATTCTTTTTGGCAACTGGAGTTGGTGTTGGTTTCGGTGTAAGTTTTGAGTTAAAGAGATTGATAAACCAAGGTGGAGGCGGAGAAGACGAGGAGACATCGAAAACGAACAAATTCCTCGACAAAGGCAACATTTCAACTGGACTTCTATTCGCTGGATTTGTTTGCATGGCTGTGCTATGCATCCTTTCGTCTATCCGTCTCTCTATGACCAATAGACGCTTCTTCAAGTAAGAATCAAACTTTTGGAATGAAGATGTTGGGCATGTTTTTTTTATTTTTTAAATTAATATTATCGAGTTTTGTATCGCAAAAGTGCCACATATCGATTCATTGGTGTTAATTTAGTATATTGGAGGAAATAATGTACTGAAAACTTTCACTTGATTATAGAATAATAATGAGGTCACATATTATTTTCATATTCAAGGCACCAAGGGCCTGAAGCTGCCTAAATATTCTGGGAAGGGAAGAAGCTGCAATAATTCACGTTCGCTTCCGATAAAATCAAACTTTTAGTAGATTTTAATAATAATTGATGAAATGTGTGGTTGAGAAGTAATAGATCCCACGAAATATGTGGTTAAAATTAATTGTTGACTTTTGTCTTAGATTTTACTGAACATGGACATTGTAAGAATTGTGAGATTTTTAAGAATGTTGATGGCGGTGTTGATCGTTTTCAGTTCTACAAAACACGCGAACTTTTACCTATCGGTTATTTCTAAATATGTTCATTAAATTGAAACTTTTGAGTACCTTCTAACCACATTTGCATTGAATGTTAATCAAATTATCACGACAAATCGTGATTGATTCTATTTGTGTTTTTGACTTTTGTATCATTGAAGAATAAAGTCACGAGTTTAAGTACGAAATACAATGATTAATACTAAAACAACCAAAATCAGGAAATTTCATATACTCTAGGGATCGATTTTGGAAATAACAACCCCCATTTTCGAACTTTATTTTTCCTTTTATGCTCAAAATAAATCGAGACTTGGTGGTGGCTCTGGTGGGCTCCATATCCACTCCTAGCCCAATAGCTTCATGGGCCATACTTCATAGTCCGTTTTACACATTTGAACCATGTGGGCTGTATTTGGTTGTATTATATTCGGCGGGCCTGGATCACATTAAGCCCGTGTTTGGTTCAAATGAAAAATAGATTTTAAGTAAATTTTGATAAACGTTTATGAAACATATGGATAAAAATTGTGGTATCCATGACGCGTGATTGAAAATAATTTTAAAGAAAAATAAGTTTTAAGAAATGGAGGTCAAACAAGGTCTAAGGTTAAGAAACACCATACCTCTAGACAAATTCTCCAATGCTTTCGTTGTGTATATTGTTGAGAATTAAAATTCTATTTCAGTACCATCAAGAGCAACAAAATTGCAGAAATAAAATATATACATAAGAACATGTAAAATTTATAGAGATTTACTTCAATGTAAAATTATGTTCTCGTCCGCTACAATAATCAGCTATGATGAAAAAATTTACACACCTTATTTTCTCTGTATCAGTCTATTTGATAATAATCCAAAACTTTAATGATGACTCCTTATTTATAAAACAAATTTAGGGTAAAATCAAAATTACAAGTGCAAATCTCAAAATTTTTTATACACTCCGCTCATCGACATATGGCTTCCTAAACGATCAACATACAAACTCCACCCAACGACAATAATTACAAAATGTAGCTTATACCTTGTAAATGAATGTGTACTAAGAAATGTAAGTATAAATGTGGGTGTGTGTGTGTGTGTGAGAGAGAGAGAGAGAGAGAGAGAGAGAATAATGACAAGAAAATAAAAATAAGCAAAAGCTATTTTAAAAATAATTAATCATGTAGAAAGAATGGTGATATGATGGGAGTGGATTCTCACACACATGCAGCATCAGAAGCGAATGTCTTTAGCAATCATCCAACCCACCCATATCTACTCCTGTATAATCACCAGACAACTCTCCCTCTCTACATGTGTGTGTTTAGGGATAGCATTGGGCGAGAACGGGGAGGTGGTCGGGGCAACCTCCCCGTCCCCCGCCCCACCCCGCACCCGCTTAAGTCGGGACGGGGGAGGGGTCCTTGTCCCGTTTACTATCTTTTGTTTTAATTTATTTATCTCATTAATTAAAATGAGATAATCTTAATTGTATATATTTGGTAAACTAAAACTTTTATTATTTGTCATATTTTTTTAAATAATCTTAGTTACCATTTTTTATTTGAACTAATGAAATTTTGGGAATTTTTTCATTTAAAGTATTAATTTTTTTAAAAATAATAATAATAACAAATAAACGAGGCGCGGTACCCGTTATCCGTCTCGCCTCGTCTCTGACCAGAATACCCGATTAAGAGGGTAATCACCACTTCTTTCAGGGCGGGACCCCACAAGTATCGAATTTGTCGGATTTTTTTTTTGTGCCTTAACTATATGTATAATCTATATACTATGCACCCTGACACTTGTAAACGTTAGTGAGTGGGATTTTCTTGTGACCTAATCTTTAAAATTAATTCATCCACACACATTTATGTATGTATAATATGTATGCATAGCGAGGTGGTGATACCATGTGTGGAGGATGAATTAAGGACCCCACTCCCATTTTGGACCGGCAGCCACCGGACAGGAGGCCACATTTTGTGTGTCCGACCGAACTTTTATTCCTCTTAAGATTCTTTATTTTGTCGGTCCTCGAGATTTAAAACGAAAATATTTGGTCCTTGAAGTATTTTACTCTTGTCATACAAGATATCCCAATGGACTATTTGTCGTAACATGTTAAATTTTTATTTTTAATCATTCTAGTTTATTATTAAAATTAATTATTCACTTTGACTTAAATTTTATTTCACTTTTCGAGTTGGACAAAATATGGTTTTAACTTATAAGAAATTATGGTATCGAATATAGTCTTGCTTGATTTTGTTTAGATAAAAGACAATTATATCATTATGTTTACATAAAAATAAAAAAGTAAAAGATGATGAAAAAGAATAATAGGAAAAAGTAGAGTTAATAATTTACTCTAGATATTTTTGTGATTTCAGTATATAATTTGGGGGCTCCATTTTAAATCAACCAATAATCAAAGGCCACTTGCGAAAGAAAACATTCCTGTTCTTGTCACTGTTTTATCGATGCCCCATTCGAGGAAAACTTATTCATTAAATCAGATTTAACGTGTGAATTGTCAATTACATGTCTCAAAATTTTCATTGAAAAGATATATGTTAACGAATGCATTATGTTGTCTTTTTAAGAATAGTACTCTGTTATGGCAATTATTGAGAAAAAAAACCTAGAAAATTGAAATTTGGCCAACATGAATTTCAATATATCGAACGGTTAGATTTAACTATACAACATTATTACAAGAATTAGATCGTACTTACTTATTTAACTGAAAAAATTTGAAGACCGAACAAAAAATTTAGTCTAATTATAACTGGTTAAATCGAGACATGTTTTTCTCATGGTTAGACAACAAATAAGGGTGTGTTTGAGCCACGTTATTTTGAAAAAAATGAATTCTGAAATAGTAGATTGATAGATAATGTGTGATTGAAAAAGAAGGAAAATTTATTGATGTAATGGAAAATATTATTTTATTGAAGAATGTGTGGTTGAGAATGAGAATGAAAAAAATAATGTGTACCAAACGAGGGCTAAATAAAATATCCTCAACTCTAAAGGAAAACAATGCTCCCATATGTAAAAACAATATTTTTAGCCCCTGTTTGGCCCCCGTTTTGGGGTGTTGAAAATTTTTGGAATAGTGATTGATGGGAGAATGTGCGATAGAAAAGCAATGAAAAGTTTTAGATTTGTGTATAATATTATTTTATTTGATGAATGTGTGGTTAAAATGAATAGAGAACAAATTAATGTAATGTAACGGAAAAAATGAGGGCCAAACGGATGCTTAATAGATTTTGATGAAAAGTATGATTAAAAAATTGATAAAAATTGTAGATTCCATAAAATTTGTTATTGAATTAATTTTTAATTTTGACTTATTAAAATTAAGGCTATGTTTAAGTCAAAGTTAAAAGTTAATTTTAACTACACATTTTAGAGAACCCACAATTTTTTAACCAAATATTTCATCAATTTTTATCAAAATTTACTTAAAATCTAATTTTAATCTGAATCAATTACCAAATATGGGCTAAAAGCTACACCAAACACGGACGGCATCTTTACAACAGTACAAACATGTAATTCCTCGAACTATGTACATAGGTAGGGACTTAGATTGTCCTAGAAGTCACAATACAGGAACCTATGTGTAATTACAATAAAAATAGACTCTAATTAGTAATTAGTGTAGTTTTACTGACAATTGTTGAAAAAATGACAGAAGTCAAGTGTACGTATATATGCAGTTGTCATGTATTTATGCATGCAAATTTATTGTATAATTTCTATGTTTTGTTTCTATGTGGGGTTTTTTTCTCTTCGGTCCAATAACTTCCTGATGGGATCAACTTGAAACCAGACCCACCCCACCGCTACCCCCCATCTCTTTCTTCAAGAGGATGAAGGTTAAGAGTGAGAGAGAAAAAGCTTATTAAAAAAAAAAAAAAAGCTGAAAGCTTAAAAGCTGGAAGAAGGCTGATTATATAACCGAAAGAAGAAGCCTTTTTATTATTATTTTCTATGCCCCATGGTTGTAGCTGTATATTCTGTCGTCCCCTCATCTATCTTCTAACCCAATTTTTCCATTTGTTTATCGTGTTCGAGTTTCAGAGCTTGAGAGAATTTATTCTGGGTTTTTGGCCTTGTGTTTCATAGAATTACATTATCACTTATCTATAAGCAATTATACATGTTGAGTAGCAATAATCCATCTTCTTCTTCCGAGCCATTTGCTTCTTCAGAAAATGAAAACAGTAGCAAAAGAAAAAGAAGGCCTGCAGGAACCCCAGGTATATATGTTCATAATTTTCTTGAATTTGCTGGACTTATACCGTCTGTTTTATTTAATTAACGGAGCTGTTTTATTGTATATATAACTAGATCCAGATGCAGAAGTTGTATCTCTTTCACCAAAAACCCTACTGGAATCCGATCGATATGTATGTGAGATCTGCAATCAAGGGTTCCAAAGAGATCAAAATTTACAGATGCATAGAAGAAGACACAAAGTACCTTGGAAACTGCTAAAAAGGGAGACACCAATAGTTAAGAAGAGAGTATTCGTGTGCCCTGAGCCTAGCTGTTTGCATCATAACCCTTGCCATGCTTTAGGTGATCTTGTGGGAATCAAAAAACATTTCAGAAGAAAACACAGTAATCATAAACAGTGGGTTTGTGAGAAATGTTCAAAGGGATATGCAGTTCAATCTGATTACAAGGCACATCTCAAAACTTGTGGAACTAGAGGACATTCTTGTGACTGTGGCCGTGTCTTCTCAAGGTTTGTCTTCTCGAAATTCGTCAATCATGTCGTCTCTTTCTCTAACAAGAGAACTAGTTTATTTTACTGAATTTTGTCTTCAAATGCGCACTCAGACTTACCACACCTACACGTTTAAAGTTATTCACAAATGATTTCAAATTTTGGGTGGTCTAAAACTTAATTCGTCTCCAACAGAATTAATATTGAACCAAGACTTTGTTGTATTCAGTGCAGAGGGTTAGTTTCCATTTAAATAAGTACTTATAAATATTATACTTGTCAAATCAGATTATAATCAACAATTCCAAGAAATGCTCAAGGATAATAAACTAGGTTTTGACTGATTCTAGTTATACTTTTATATACGAACAATTTGCTGACAGTTATCCACAGTTCCCAAAATTCAGTCTCAAGGGTCATTTTTGCTTTATTTTTTCCAGAATGTCTTCACGTATATATTCGTTAAATACTGCTATTTAGTAACAGTGTTTGACTGTATCCTAGAAATAGTTTAATCAACAGTATGACGTGATTAAAACGTTGATCAAAAATTGGTTCTCAACTCGTTCTTACAGTATAAACAATACATATCCATGTCTCCATTCTCAAATAGTCTTTCCATGCATGAAAAAATGTACACTCAGGTTGTTTCCGTGCTATATTTTTCAATTTTTTCATAGCAAAATTCATTTTATTGAATATATATGGAGTCGTACATTACTATTTATTAGATCCAGAACAGTTCCTAGCCCGTCTGTGATTTCTTTACTGTCATTAATTATTATGTTTGCTGGTCACATCTTTGAATTTAATTAAACCTCTCTAGTTGTCATTGTTCTTGTTTAAATGTCAAGATGCTAATGATACGAACTCCTTTTTCTTCTCGTTTAAATCAACGTCTTTAATTTGCTTTACTTTTCCACTGCATCAAGAATCATTACACTTATTTGTCATCAATATTATGTACTAGGTAACATTTTGAAATCATTGTTAATTTTAGGGTGGAGAGTTTCATTGAGCACCAAGATTCTTGCAGCATGGGACGTCTCAGATCGGAATCACACAGTAATTTACAGCCCGCAGCATGTTTATCTCGAACAGCCTCAAGCCCCAGTCCCTCCAGTGTCACCAATGTTGCTCCAATGTTTTCAGCACCTCTCTCTTTACCAAATCCAAAAATGGACAACAATTTCTTGAACCCTTCTGCAGGTGATTCCAGTAAAAATTTCAAGAATTCCAGGCCACCAAATTTAGAGCTCCTGCTCTTAACCAAAATGGATGAAAATCAGTCAACTCAACTTCAACTCTCTATTGGGTCATCAGAAATCAGTGAGAAAACCGAAATGGATAATGCAAATATTTGCAGTAGTGAGAAGCCAAACATGGCTGTGGCCGCGCCACAATCGAGACGACTGAAAGAACAGACAGAGGAACAGCTAAGGTTGGCCATGACTGAGAAGGCTTATGCGGAACACGCAAGGCAACAGGCCAAGCGACAGATTGAATTGGCAGAACAAGAATTTGCCAATGCAAAAATAATCAGACAACAAGCACGGGCAGAATTAGAGAAAGCACTGGCCTTGAAACAACATGCTATAAATCAAATCAATTCAACTACATTACAAGTTACTTGCTATGCTTGTAAGCAGCAGTTTCAAGCTTCACGTACAGTTACAGAAACACTGTCTCCCAGCGGAAATTCACTTGGATTGAGTTACATATCATCTGGTTTAAGAGAATGGGATATCAAGAAAGGTGATCAAACTGATAACTGATCACCTAATTATTAAAGTTTGTTGTATTCAAGATAATTTAGTTTTTGTTTTGTATTCAAGACTTTTAGAGTTTGATTATTGCAAACAATAATGTGAATATGAAGCTTTTGTTTCCCCTCATTTTTCTGTAAAAGAATATGATGTTTCTTGGTCTTCTTTAAAAATCTCATTTACTATTGTTTTATTTATTTTTTCGGTCAAAAACACAATTTAAATAAATAAATATATTTTATCTTTAATAATTTAATTAAACTTTTAAACAAGTTCGTTAATATCAAAGTTCTATTTTTTAAAAAAAGTTCCCGTCAATGAATCGCATATAAATATTTTAATACATAAAATATATTTTTAATATTACAACTTAATTCTGGGGTGTTCTTTGAGTTCGGTAAGAAGGAAAAAAATAATTGTTTTTGTATTTAAATGAATATATTATGTGGTCTAGTCTCAAACTTTTCTAGTGCATAGATTTTCTGTTTGGACTATCTGAAGATCTTTGTTGGCTTAGGTGATAAGAAAATGGAGGTGACCATTCTTTTCCAGGCATTAAAGGCATAAAATTATTACACAAACGTTTTGAAATCTAGAGAGAGAGAGGAGAGAGAGAATCCTTTACTTCTGCTGTTTCTACACTGCAACCATATAAATGAAAATGAAAAGCACCATGGTTTTCAGTGCCACAGTTGTAATGGCTGATGACAGTCTCGTCTCTTTCAACATCTATAACAGACACACAGATACAAACAAAATTCAATAAAACTCTTATCAGAATCAGTGTTTGGAGCGTGCACAGAAGAACCACAGCATTTTTCCATTTTGGCAGAGACCATTTGCAAAGGAACACTCTCAGAGTTTAAGACAAACTTGAAAATAAACTGTGGGGTTGCTATTCATTTCTTGACTTGACCAAAAGTGAAAATGGCCAATTAGTCATCAGTTAAAGATTCTCACTCTACATTGCTAGGGCCACATTGGTCCTGGCAATGCCAGGGGGCCATGTGATGAATCTATGATATGCTTAACCTAGTTTGGTGTTAACCTCATTAATGTTAGATAATATTATTGTTTTTAATTTAGGACGGTTGGAGTATACTATTCAACCGACTCAACTAAACTGTTATAATTTTGAGTTTGCGTGCAAAATATTTTATTTAGTGAGTTTTCCGCAGTGGGTTAAAACCATGAGTTTTCTCATAATTCCACAAAATACATAATTATTGGAATAATATTATTAATATATCGTTTAGAATTTAAATACGATACTAATTATTGAAACATTGAGGCATACCATGAAGATGAAAGCTACATTAAAACTTGTCAATTAACAACAATTCACTTACTAATTTTGTGACAACGAGTCACCCTAATTAAGTCGAACAAAATTGTGTGAATTCGTTTTATTTATTTTTTTCATTTTCTTTTCTCGACTATATATGCATGTTACATGCCGAAGAATGCAATGTTATTTTTTTACTCAAAAATCAAAAGAAAAAGGTGTATAGATAGAAAAAAGTTGCAAATACAGGGAAAAAAAAAACAGATTTTCTACAGAAATTTGAATTCCACTAACAAGAAGAGACGTGGCCCACATGAATTAAATAATGCTAAAAAAATCGAGGCCACATGTTGTGCGTATTGTGTCCATTTTCTGTAGGTAATTTCCCGTGAGAGGGCTAAATCCTTAAAAGATAATTACAACGTTATTCTAGTTTTGTGTATATTTACGTGAAATGGAGCCTAAAAACGCATAATTGCACGTTTTGGATCTTTACGGAAAGGGGCTTTTTAATCTTTAAGATTTGATGCTTTGACTTTGGACTCTCTTTGGGAAACTTCTCTTTTTGGACTTAAAAGTAATGTCACCCCACTCACATGCTCTGTTTCTTCACTTATCAATACTAATCCATCATCCTCTCTTAACCCACCCAAGATTCCCAATTTATTGGACCCCATCATCTTCATACATTCATCATCCTCTCCTCTCCTCTCTTAACCCACCCAAGATTCCCAATTTATTGGACCCCATCATCTTCATACATTCATCATTACCCTTTTATTCCTTTATTAATTCGTCCCGTCTAACATCTTAAGCTAATTACTCTAGAGACAAATATATCTTCGTACATAAAGATGGCACAATTTTTAGGAATGAAGTACTTCCACAATTTATAGTGCATGTTGAAAAGGATATTTAGCTAAATTCGTGTATTTAGAGGATGTTTGATGTAGATTAAAATCAGATTTTAAGTGGATTATAATAGAAATTTTTGAAATGTATGGTTGAAAAGATGTGGGACCCCGTGAAAGATGTGGTTGATATTGATTGTTTGACTTAAATTAAAATCATATTTTAATCTGATCCAAACGACCCTTAGTTTCAAATGAGATTTCAGCGCGGGGATGGACACCCAAAAAGTTCCTCTAAATATTTAAGCTCTTGATATCCATCCCCAACCTTCTATGTTAATTTTTGCACCCACGTTTCTAGTTATAGAAATTTGTACCCGCAACTCTATAATCCCGACTCCACTCGTGAACGAGATGATTAAACTGAGAGACTTAATGGGGTACGACATCATGTACAAGGTAAAAAGACTGTGATGCCACTGTCTCTTTTGATCCTCCTTCACAAAGCAGATGTCAATTCATAGAAAGCTTTTTGGCTGTAAATGAGAGCTTTGCTATCTTTACTCTTTCCAGTGTTCATGTGGGTGACATGTTTACCACTCACAAATATTTTTGGGGTTTCACTTTTTGTTCGTTTTTCGTTCATAACATTAAAAAAAAATAAAAATAAAAATGCTGGTAATTTTGATGCTTATATGCTCCAAAATCATGACATATTCGAAAAATCCTGTGGCACGTTATGAAATTTCTTTTGACTGATTTTGTCTTTCATATACACACAAACATGTATATTATTTCAAACTGTCAATTGAGTATTTATTATATCTGAAAATATCAAACAGAAAAATAGAAATATTGACAAAAATCTCAATTATATTGAAATCCATCATGCTTCGTGTTATTATACGTTCCATATAGTTATTGTTGGAAATATTATTTAGCATGCGAGATATGTAACAAAATTAGAAATTAAGAGAAGGAAATGGCAAACCGAATAAATGCTTAACGAAATTGCAAAAAACAGTAGATTGAAAGACTATAGTTCGATTCTATTTCCTTAAGACGATTTTGACATGCTACGGTGCTTACGGTTGACGTCAATCGTCTTTCAAGATACAACAATCTTTCTCTTGCGGTGTAGAAGCACTCCAAACAACAAGAACGGCGAACCAGAAAAGTTTCGTACTGTCTCAATGGATGGAAAATATATTTGTTATGCAGAATACAAGAGAAGAGAATGAAGATATCGTAATTATCAAATTCGGAAATCAGGGGTCCTATTTACACAACTATTAGTTTGTGTCTGTTTTAGTCCGAACAGTTTCGAATAGGTTTGAAAAGACACACATTTTCAATTAATTAATTTTCAAAATAAAAATAAATAATTTTAATTTATTTTGTCCAAAAAGTATATAGGAACCAACCATGATCCCCGACCCGGCCGACGGTGCAGTTTTCAAAGACTATTGGTACCCTTGAGGCCCAAACTCACATTCAAACTTGAGGTATATAAATTGGTTCAAAATTCTTTCAACTTCCTATGTGGGATTAAGTTCCCACAATTGATTCCAAATTTCAAGATTTTTACTTTCAAGTTGCCAACTTCTAGCATTAATTTCTCATTCTCCGGAAATGGTTTTGTGAAATTAAATATATCACGAATATCTACTTACGGAGTAGAATGCGTTTGACCATTGACCCGCACAAAACGGAGACCGGGTCTCCTCCGAATTATTGGCCAAACTTGACCAATTTCCAACAATTATATCGCTATCAGTCATACTACGATTTAATGTGTGAATATGAGATGATATCCACTACTAGAAGGGACGGGGCAGAAGTTGATGGAGGCACATGGAGACTAGAAAAGGTCTTCGCCCCAGAAAAGGTTACGCTTTTCAGCCAAAAAGAAGAAAAGAGAAAAGGCTTAAGGGACGAAAAGAAGAGAAAAGGAACCCCATGCTCCTTGTTCTATTTAATAGCTAAAAATTGTAGTTTCAACTCTTTTTTTATTTTAAAAAATCTTCCTCGCCACACCAGAATAAAGCAACCATCGAGTCGCTCAGAGAGAGAGAGAGAGAGGGGTCCCAGAAGAAACAACAATTGGAAGCACAAAGACAAATAAACTAAACACGAGTTCCATCACTGTGCTTTTGGTTGCAAGTGACAAACTTTAACGTCGACCAACACCATTGTTGCTCTTCAATAATTATCTGTCCTTTTTCTTGATTGGCTTATATATATAATTCATATAATGACTTATTTATTAATGTAAAATTCTTTATAAAAGGTTAATCGTCATCCACGCCTTTGAACATTACTTAATTTAGTGACTTATTTTTATTTTTCTTAACACTAGTAGCTAATAGTCCAGGTTTTGGTATGTAACCTCTACCCATTACTTAAGATTATGCCCGTCTGTTTGTTTCCCATTTCCGGTCAACAAAAATGAATTTTTGTACCCTTTTTTCGATCTTTTTGGGGACATTGTGAGAGAAAGTGTTACCCAAAAAAAAAAAAAAAAAGAACTGCACCTGTTAGTAACGTTAGGTAAATGCATTAAAATGAGATGAAAATTGGAAACAAACAGAAGCTATGTTGTAAAGGCAGTATTGATACACGAGTCGTCTATATTCACATAGATTGTAACAGTGCGTTTTTTTGAATTATCCCATATAATTTTATTTAAGAAAGTAACTGTTAATATTGAACACAGCCATTAAGAACATTCAGCTTTATTTTATTTATTAATTTATTTAAGGTTTGTAAAGAGTAGTGGGAGACGAAATAGATTAAATTGTACGACAAGTTGATATGAATTAGAGTAATGCATGTTGTTTAGGCTTTTATAAAGTTTGATAAAAGTTGCAAGTTGATAAAAAAAGAAAAAAGAAAAAAATGTGACTTTTACAGATTTTTTTTTTTCCAAACTTTTGTAGCTAACCCGAACATGCTCTTGCAGCTGTTTCAGGCTGATACATCTGTTGACGGTGGGCCCACATAAGACTAGACTGACATGAGCATGACTACTGGGCTGTATGTCTTGTGTGAATGTCACAGCCCAGCTTGGAACAGGATTGCTGTACTGGTCTATTCCTGGATGGGCCGAGCCTACTGTGCTTTTACGACAACTATTTTCCTTCAATCTTCTCAGTTTCAGTTGAAGTCGCAATACTTGAGCTCTCCACTCCAGAGTATTCCTTCCAACTGTTGTTCTGAAAAAGTCGTGTCTGGTTTCAAAAACGGAACTGCAGGAATTGGAGAGAAAGAAACTGGAGGTGAGGAGATCCCAGTCAAAGAAAACCGGACACACGAATATGTCCCCTCTACACCTCAACCTCAAAACTCGTCACAATTGTCCACTACTATGTTTTGATAGTTCCTAATTTTCACTGTTATTTAAGTGCCAATTTTGTGGAATGGGCTTCGAGAGTTTGTAAAGTAAACAGTTACTTTAGTGGCAAAATGCTAGTTCTGGCTATACAAACACCCCAAATTTTAATTGCAACAAGAAAAGGGGACAAGAAATTGCTTCCACCCTTTTTCGCGTTGAATAATTTATTTCCCTCTAGTTCTTTTGCTCCAAGAAGTATTACATCATCTTCATGTTCATTTAAGTGCTCCATTAGACTGGAAATTGACAAAGATTGAATTTGTTGTGTTTTAATGCCCTTTAATTTCTGTGTCTTAAACTTACCTTTTAATTTTCAAATTGGGATGGATTCTTGAGTATATCTGAAGTTGGATCATTTCTTTAAATCGAACGTATTGTGATCTGGGCAACAGTGGGATAACTTCCTTTACTTGTTGTATGATGAACTGGAAAAAGATTACATTGACATTATGTATTGTGCAAGTACAAAAAGCATTCTTTTGGATTTATTTGTGTGTCCGGTATGCGAAGTGATTTGGGTTCGGTTTTGCATAGGTGGGATTGTTGATTGAAAGAATTTAACTGACATAAAGGCCTGGAGTCCTATTTATTATTAGAATTTATCTTGTATAGCAGACTATTTGCTTTCTAGATACCATAGTTAAATTCATTTTTACTAAAAGACAAAGGAAACTAGATGAATCTCTCTCTCAATATTTGAAATGGCTTTTAGATTGACCGCTGATCTTATGGTTTTGATTCTATTGTACTTTTGACTTCCATGTACTTTCTCTTGGATTATTCAGAATGGAGCTTCCATGCTCTGCATAACTTATCTTTGTTTCTGTTTCTTGCCAACCCGTAATTGATTGACAAAGATTGAATTTGTTGTGTTCTAATGCCCTTTAATTTCTGTGTCTTAAACTTACCTTTTAATTTTCAAATTGGGATGGATTCTTGAGTATATCTGAAGTTGGATCATTTCTTTAAATCGAACGTATTGTGATCTGGGCAACAGTGGGATAACTTCCTTTACTTGTTGGTATGATGAACTGGAAAAAGATTACATTGACATTATGTATTGTGCAAGTACAAAAAGCATTCTTTTGGATTTATTTGTGTGTCCGGTATGCGAAGTGATTTGGGTTCGGTTTTGCATAGGTGGGATTGTTGATTGAAAGAATTTAACTGACATAAAGGCCTGGAGTCCTATTTATTATTAGAATTTATCTTGTATAGCAGACTATTTGCTTTCTAGATACCATAGTTAAATTCATTTTTACTAAAAGACAAAGGAAACTAGATGAATCTCTCTCTCAATATTTGAAATGGCTTTTAGATTGACCGCTGATCTTATGGTTTTGATTCTATTGTACTTTTGACTTCCATGTACTTTCTCTTGGATTATTCAGAATGGAGCTTCCATGCTCTGCATAACTTATCTTTGTTTCTGTTTCTTGCCAACCCGTAATTGATGGGGAAAAGGCTTAGTTTGTTGTTGTATTGTAGTATTGAGTGATAATTTCTTTGTTCGGTACAATGTAGAGAGTCACCATGGATGCATTCGGGGCACAGATCTGTCAAAAGAAACGCATTGAATGTTGGTACAGGATCCAGTGACTATGAAGGGAGACAGGAAAATGACAACCAAAATTTCTGTGTCAGCGGAACGCCTAATGATATTTCATCTCAAAGGCAAGTTTCCCTTTTTTCATGCAATTTGAAATTATCGAATGATTTTGAAAATGAATTATTGTTTGACAATGTATGATTTAGACTCAGATAGCATACACGTTTCAGTTAAATTATATTCATCTGGGCTTTTATTGATTCAATTATTCCTTTGCTAAAATTGGGCTACTATGTAATAATGTTGGACTTGGAAGAAAAAATGTACCGATAATGTTACCTTTTTTCTTGACATTAAATTATAAGTGTGCAAATCATTTCTTGGGAACCAAAAACCTATATTGTAGGCATTTGATTTAATTTCTTTCGTTCAGAGAAGATACAATTATCACGCTATTATTCACCGAGAAAAAATATTAGATCACTATGATTCCATTTCTTATGGAGCATATTTAGCTGAGCTCAAAAGTTACTTTCCCTGAAAATACTTTCTCGATAATTAAGTTCTTTTTAAGTAACTTCTAAAATTTTGTTCAGCAAAAAAAGCTTGAAGTAACTTTCACTTCTTTTTAAGCTTTACCAAACATGCTCCCATCCTATTTTGCTTCTAATTTCTTGGCATGTGAATAGACACCCAGTTATTTGATGTATCTGATAATACCACTTCTGGTGTCGTGGACCAAGGAAGCTCTTTTACATTTCAGTCCAAGACTTATTTTTAATATCTTTATTGAATGGCAGTGAGAAGTCTCCTAATCGAATTCCATATCTCCTCTCTATAGCTCTTGTGCTATGTGGATGTGCTTTAGTATTTTCACTCATTGCTTTTGTGAAAAGATTCATCACTCTTAGCAGCAATTGCCAAGTCAGGTTTCACGGCTGCATTCTCCTTGATATTTGTTTCCGAGATTGGGGACAAGGTAATATATCTTATAGAGACGAGATTTCTACGTTGTTTTGTCCCACATATATAAGAGCATGTTTGGCCAAGCTTAAAATGTTTACTTAATTTAGCCAAGCTTAAAAAGTTTATTTAGAGGTTGTTTGAAAAAGCTTTTGCTAAAAGTTTTAGCGGATAAGTTGATCAAATGTGTTTGTTTGAAGAGTTGATGAAAGTTGTGGGTCCATGAAATGTGTGGTTACATTGGAGTTGACGAGTTGAAAAGTTGACAAAACTTTTAGCAAAAAGTTATCAAACAATCACTTCTTTACTTACATGTAAATAAGAAACTTTCAAAATAAATAGTTTTATCTGCTAGTCAAAGTTGGAAATAAGGAAGTCGATTGATTTGACTATAGCTAGGTCTTTGATTTGTACTTCGAAACTTTAGTTAGCTAAATTTGGCTCTACTTTTATTTGTTATTCTTTCTTGTTGCCATCCTAATTTTTTAATTGTGGTTGACAAAAGTTGAAGCAAATTTTAAAATTGGTCTTTTTCAAATTTCTCTCCCATTGCCAACTAAAATTCTGAGTTAAGGTTTTGATACAAGAAAGCCTGAGATTCTTTTTTTGAGCCAAAGATGTTTGTAAGCTGCCTTAGAACCTAATATCCTTATGCTCACAAATGTATAGTCATAGTAAACATATACTTGTGCAAATGATATACACAAAATGCCAACAAAAAGGTTGCTTGAAAACTAGCACTTCTATTTTATTATAGTAGCCGGTGATTTAGTTAAATTTCTATGTCTCGAGTACTCTAATTGTGGTTCTATATACCACCAAATAAATAGATAAATCTTTGACAGAATTTTCAAATATCAGTATTTGTCTCATCATTTTTTTTTATTGTCTTCTTATTGACCCAATTTTCTTTATATTGCCTTATAGATCTCTCCTGTTTTGAAACTTTATATGCATGGAACCTTATTCTTTTAATGCTCATTGTGACAGACATTTTTCATTGCTGCACTGTTGGCCATGCAATATGAGAAACTACTGGTATAATTATTCTCCACTCTTCTTTGCCCTTCCCCTTCTCCTCTCCCTCCCTCGATCCCTCTATCTGTCTCTGGTATATGCCTAATAACTTCATGGAATCGCCAAACAATTTTTTTTCATGGTGAAGGTTTTTCCAGAATTATATTGGTATGTTAGGTAAGGTTGAATGGACGGGACATTATTAAAGAAGAAAAATTAGCCCCTGTTTGGGCTCCATTAAAATCAGTTTTTTTGGAAAAATGTATTTTGTAATAGTGATTTTTTGGAGAACGTGTGGTTAGAAAAAAGGAAAAGTTTTGAGTTTACGTGTAATATTATTTTATGGGAGGATGTGTGATTGAACATGCATTTTGAAAAAAAATGGAGCCCAAAATAAATGTGTGGTTGAAATTAATGTTTGATTTTGACTTCAAATTATAATGAAATTACAATTTTTTTCCAAACATGCACTAAGTTGTGATTAGTTTTATAAATTGATTGTATTTTTCATGTGCTATGTTTTTTACAAGTTTCAATTGATACTTTAATATTTTAAATTCAGTTCCGATAATATTTACAAATAATGTGGAATAACTATGTATTCAATCGTTTTTTCATTCATTATATACATTATATACATATTAACCTTCATTTATGGATTTCTATTTAGTCGTGCTGATAGGGAGGAAGTATTGTTTCATCTTGCCTAGAAGTGAAATTTATTTGCATTACTGGGATCCTAACAAATTCACTGCAATTTATTGTAATTAGGTCCTTCTGGGATCAATGGGAGCACTATCACTAATGACTGTCCTGTCTGTTGTTATTGGACGAATATTTCATTTAGTACTCGCTCAGTTTCAAACAAGTGAGTTCTGAGTTTCATATTTTTTTTTCACAACATACCATGTGATGAAAACTTTTCCCTTCTGTAAATGAGATAGTCCACCTAAAGAAAGAAATTAATTAGTTGACAATGAACATCTATGTCGTAGGATATAATGAACGAGTGATTGGCTTCAAAATTGCCCCATTTTGTGACACATCTGAATTTCTGATTGCCTAGCACTCTTGATGTTCTTTGGCCTCAAATCAATTAAAGATGCATGGGACCTTCCATCCACTGTAGCTAAAACTGGTGACCAAGGTAGTGATGAATTTGTTGAAGCCGAGGAGCTTGTGAAAGAAAATGTAAGCCTTTCTCATGGGATTATGTTCCTATGCAGAAGTTCAGTATTCCAGATTGCCTGTCTTGAGTTTGATTTTTCACCATCACCTCCCTTACCCCAACAAAAGGAAAAAGAGAGAAGAAAAATAAATTTTTTTTCCAAAATTCTGTTTTAACAATTTCGATCAGTGATGGTTTTAGATATCAAAGCGGCTCTCAAATCCACTTGAAGTTGTGTGGAAGTCGTACAGCCTTGTATTCTTCGCTGTGAGCATTTTCACCTTATGTTGTCTCTTCCTTTCTAAATTTAAAAGAGAATGCAAAATCCATTTTACCGGTTGACCTAAAGAATAGTTAGCGTTGCAAGTATTTCATGAATATGAGTTTCTCTTTTCGTTTAATCATTTTTTCCTGTGAGGTGGCAACATTATCTATCTCTTCTTTCTTCCTAGGTGTGTTTGGTTTGGTTGTACGCAAATACAATTGATGGTTATGGAATTAAGCTAGAGATCAAACTATCTCAGTGCCATTTCAAGTTTCCTAATAATTCTCAAATATTTAATCAGCACGTCATCGTATTCTATTTGTAGAATTGTTAGGTATTATTGTATGTGAATCTCACACCATACTACTTTTGCTTTTAGGAATGGGGAGATCGCTCTAGGCGCAGCACAGGTATATAATCTTCACGAGTTATAGCCATATTCTATGCTTCCGTGTCTCAAATTATCGCTACAGTCTCCACGGGGAGTCGCAAGTGGAGCCATCGTCGGACACCTGCTTGCAACATCTTTTGCAATTCTTGGAGGCGCATTTCTTGCTAATTACATTTCTGAAAAACTGGTAAAACGTCAGACTAAATAATTTTTTATTTTTTTATTTTTTTTTCATTATTCATACCTCTCATCGTTGGTTTTGAATCAGGTTGGATACTTGGGTGGTGCTTTATTTTTAGGATTTGCCGTTGCCACATTTTTTGGAGTCTTTTAGCCTAATGTTAGAAATCCAGGAATTGAAGAGACGAAATCTTTTTCGAGTGATGAAGGAAGCCGAGACACCATTCGGGCACTTGAGAAATAAGAAAAAGAGGTTTAAGATGTGCTACTGAAAAGGGTTTGTGGATGTTTTGCTTATTCTCTGGTAATCTGCGGATGGGAACTGAGCCAAAATACTGCTATATCAATCCTAAACTTCAAAATTTTATCCAGAAACAAGGTAGTCAATATAATCTTATGATGTTTTGCTTATTCTCTTTCGTTTTCGATAGCAAAATAATCAGGCATCTCTACCCCATTCTGTGGTGGAGCCAGCCTCTTGGATTAGGGAGGGTCCCAGAGGTGAAGGGGTGGAGGCCCATGCTGCCCCCGAATTTTTTTTTTTTTTTTTAATACATTATTAAAAAACGAAGAAATATGTAAAAGAAAGTACTAAAAAGATATTTTGAGATAAGATAAAATAACACAAAAATGGAGACATCTTCATTGCTAAAACATTTCCCACTCCACTACATTTTGAGGGCAATATTCACTTTGGGAACATAGTTGCTGTTGCTTGGTATTTACAAAATCAGTGTCTCTAATGCTACTAATAAATGTCAAAACCTTCATCCCATATAAAAGATTATTTTATCTCAAAATTAATTTAAAAAAATTGTCAAAAAATTGTGTGTGTTTCTATTTCATTTTGGCATCAAAATAATCCACCGACGCATTTGCTGAAGCCCTCGAAATTCTCTCAAAAACCATCTCTTCCATTCACTTCACAACGGCGACACGACACCGGCAAATTCATCTTAGAGGGTTTTCTGCCTTCCGAGCTAACTTACGGCTTAGAGCGAGAAGATGGACTAAAAGCACAAATTAACTCACTGCTTAAGAGGGTTTTCTACCTTTCGAAAAAAGCCGATCTTTCTTCTTCTTCTTCTTAATGGGCCGTTGTCGGAAGTGTGGCTCACGTGGAAAATAGTCGAAGGTGGATAAGTTGACTGGGCGGGGGGCAGTCATCGGAGTAATTGTCGGATTTCGCGCTTGGAGGAAATGGGGGTTCGACAATTTGGGGTTCAATTTGTCTCCAAAATCGGGTTTCTAAATTTCATTTTCCTCCAATCACATTATTATTAATTTTTTCAACCATGCTAGTTGTACCGAATTAGTTGACAATATTTTTTTTGCCGCAGGCGCCACCCAATAGGGGCCGCCATGTGGATATCAGTCAAAAAAGTTGTCAAACAATTCGATACAAGTAGAATAATTCTTTTTTTTTTTTAATCTTACGTCAGCAATTTTACCTTGTAAGTTGAAAACCACATGGCAAAATGATGCATTTGGCCTTTCTAATTTATCAATTTTCCATTTTTTTACTGGCATTTAACTACAAATCTGACATATCTTAACAACATGAGTTTTTGTGGACAAAAAGTTACAAATATAAAGATTTTCTACTATTTTTAATAGGTGAGTTATATATCGCACAATGAAACGTTTCTAGAGAGTATTTTGCTATCAATCCTTTCAACAACTAATAATTACAAGGTAACTATGAATATTTTGTATGCCATCTTCAACCGTTTGTATCAAATGTATGCCATCTTCAACTGTTTGTATCGAATTGGTACAATTTTTATATCATTTTGCGAAGTCATCTTCAATCATTATATAAAATATTACATTATGTTTTCCTCTATTTACTTATTTTTTATTTTTCAACAATTAATTTATTTTTGAAATTATTTAATTACAAACTATATTATCATTAAAATTATTAAATTAGAAATTATATTTAATGAACTAAAATATTTTATTTGAAAAAATACATTATACTTAATTTAAAAAACACCACACTAAATACCACAATTTGAAAAAAAAAATACATTTAACGCGCAAAAAAAAAATTACATATAATAAAAATGAGTAATCTTATTTTAATGTAATCAATAATTATTATTTATTACTTGATTAGAATTTACAAATAAATATTAATTAAAACAATAATCAAATTAAATCATTAAAGAATAAAAACAATATAATAAGAATTAAAATTTGTTGTAATATAAAATAAATGGCAATAGAAAACTTCAAAAATTACATGAAATAAATTACGTGTAACATTATTCAATGCACCAAATTGGTGTGGCGTTTTAGTGTACCATTGGAGTAAATTTTTGCACCAAATTAATGTTTTTATACCAATTTGGTGCAAGATTGAAGATGCTCTTAATGTCCTTTAAACTCTACATCAAACAACCGAAATGATGCCTATTGAAAGCCAAAATCAGTTATGGAAAAACCATGAAAGGATAAAAATCAAAAGGAACCCCCCCCCCCCCCCCCCCCCCCCCTTTTATTTTTTTTTGTGTAATGTGAAATGTTTGCCCTAAACAAAAATCTAATTCCAAGAAACACGAGAAGAAAAACAGATTAAGCCGAATATAATCAAACTCAAGTAGAATGATGCCTATTGAAAGCCAAAATCACTTATTACAAGACAACATAGACATGTTTCGAAAAAACGTACTTATTGGAGAGAATTATAAAATAGAATGAGCACTACAGAGATGCCAATAATGACTGGAAATGCTGTAACCAGGTATAAAGCTCCATATCCCTGCGTTCAACAAATAGCCAATCAGTTTGAATTCCAACAATGGCTGGCTATAACATCATCACTATATATGTCTACTGCCATTTATGTTACTATAAACTTAATGTTTCCTCTATGCCGTAAAATAAGTAGAGTTGGGGGCACGCAAGGCATTGCTACAGTGCATCATCATCCTCCATAGCATGAGAATCTAAAATTTTTAGTTACTCTATAACCTTTTGTTTACCTAAGAAAAAGAATACATAGAGAGTGGATAAAAATGTCAACACAATAACGTTCTTGCTCGCACTAGATCAATTTCACGCATTAATATCAAGGGGAGGAAAAACCAACCACCGCTGATGGCACTTCCACTTCATCTGCCTCAGCATCCTCAATCTCAGCAGCTGAATCCCAATCAATATTCAGTCTCTTGGCAGCCTCTCGTGGATCAATACCAGTGTCTGTGACTTTTGCATATAAAGATTTTCCAGGCCGTTTCTTCTTTGGTGTTATTTCAACCTATCAAAAAATCACAAAAAGTAAAGAGAACATGTATTTTGAGGAGATCCATTACACATCCGGGAGGTTATAGTTGATCATAAGGCAACATAGGAGAAAACCAGAATGCACAATGTAGCTGCTAAAGAGGACAAAGAAAAAGGTCTCGTGCCGTGGAAATGATATCTATAGGTCAATATGGGGATAGCAACCTTTGTTTGATTCCCATTATTTCATAACTCATTTTCGGTCGTACATCTCAAAATAAAATATTTTGCACGTAAATCTAAAAAAAACTTCTACTTTTTAACCACATATTGTCCAACAGTTCACTGTTATAGAACTCATTTTAATGAAATAATGGGCATCAAAGAGGGGCTAAATATCCGAGTTGCTTGGAGAAATAAAGAGAGTAATACAGTCAAGATACATAGGATTTTGGCACAATGAAACTGAAAAAGGAGGGAAGCAAGGCAAGGATCTCGAATTTCGGATTTGAATGATGCATATTTTTTTGATGTATCCATTGCCAGGCATTTGGATAAAAATATGATTCTTCTGATACAGAATCCTCATAATAAACAACTCAATAAGACAAGAATCTAATATACGGGCATGATTTATCCAAACACCTAATATGCATGTCACATGTAGGAAAGGCAGATGAGATGGTGGCGATCACCTTGTATTCAACAAAGAATAAGTTCATGAACTTAGTTCTGTTGGCAAGCAATCATATATTTAGGTACAGAAAATATCGCATGTACGCATATTAGTGGGTTTTGCAAGCTCAGACACAGTGAAAGAACTTTGTGAGGGAAATTTCATGAACAGGTTTCTCCTGTAATCCCCTGCTCATATAAGCATTTCTTGACAAGAAGAAATAGTTAGTATTACAAAAAAAATAGACACGGTTGTGGAGCATAGACCTTAACCACAGTGATATTACATTGGGGTCATCTTTACAACTTCACAACCAATAGTCATTTATAATTATCAAGTGCTGAAAGTCAGAATAGTACCTCTAAATTAGGCCATTGCGTAATTTCTTCAGCCAGCATCTGCAAAGCTACGCGATCTTTTGGAATTTTACCTTCATTTACCTAAGAAAAAGGAAACCTGTGAAACATAAACCTACCTAAAACCTGGTCAAAAAAATATAAATGGACGTGCATGCTTGGAAAGTTGGATGATAAGAACTGCCCGTCATTCCCAATAAGCAGGTATCACCTTGTGAGCTTGCAGATCGTTTCACATTGCAAAGTTCATTTCGGTTGGATTTATGATTTGTCATGTAGACTAACTAGTAACATATCTTTCTTATGCTAGGAGTCCTAAATACTCTAATACATGAACTTTTGAGCAGACCTAAGGAATGTTTTGTACAACACTGTATTTTGTGTTTAACAAGGCAAAACTGTCTAAATGCCGATATGCCTTTCCTTCAATTCAAATTTTATCTAGGCCTATGACAATTATAAGACCAAAGCTGCACAAAGAGCACTCTATTTTAGAAAAACATGAGGGTGTAATGTAGAAAATAGTACACTAGAGAGTGCGTAAAGATGTGAGTTACTTCTACTAAAACAGAGGCCAGTTCATCCCTAGTAGGAGCATCTTCGTCGTCAATGCCAAGCAGACGCCTCCGCTCAACGTCCCTGGGGTCTTCAATCGATACAGTTAACTTAACCTACAAACAAACATAGAATTTTTTCCATTGTTTGTCAAATTAACACTCCACCTCAGAGTCATAATACATAATGACATATTGTAAACTGATAGTGCAGGCAAGAGTTCAAAATTGAAAACTTGAATTTCAATTCCTATAGATACCTCATTGAAGAGCATGTCCCTGTTTTTCCTTAGAAGCTCCAAAACCTGGACGAAAAAATTTGTTTAGTGAATTTCCTGAATAAACGATTATGAAGAACATAAAACAGTTAGTGGTAAAATGAGTTGGGATTCAAGTGAAGAATGTTACTGACTCTTTTGATTTGGGAGACATATTCGAGGTCCTGAAGATCTGGGTCACTGTCTGCTCCTTGTGGTAATGGAGTGGAACTAGTGACGCTCATTTCAGTGCCAGTGTCTTCCTTATTCGCAAATACGCGGCCTCCAATCCTCCGCCTCGTCCTCTGACGTTTTGATTTTTCATGGTGGTGGTGGTGGTGGTCTATCGACGGCATGTGAAACGAAGGCAGGTGGAGGCTTCGGTGGCGGGATACTGAACCCACCGCCACTGCGGGCGATTGCAGCAGTAAGGAACCCATCACATCACAATGCTTGTAATTTGGCTTACTTTTGCTAGAAAAAGATGAAATCTAAGTTTAATTTTGTGAGTTTCGCTTACAATTGCAATCAAACTGGTTTAAGTTGAAGATTTGCCTGTTGCACAAGAGGAAATAGCAGGACCGTGAATTCGTGGTGGTTACAAACGGAAAGGATAATTTGCAGCTAAGGTCCCCAAACTTTTATTAGTGGAGCATTTCACACACACCCTCAAAATTTTATTCAATTGTACCAAGATCCACTAGACATAGATGGACAAAAAATGAGTTAAATTTACATTTATGTTGTGAAATATATTATACGTATGTTTGGTGGAGATTAAAATTAGATATTTAATAGATTGTGATAAAGAATTTTGAAATATGTTTGTGCGATCCATGAAAAATGTGGTTAATATTGATTGTTTGACTTTGACTTAGATAAAAATCAGATTTTAATCCGAACCAAACATGAGTTCTTAAAATTAACATTTTTAGCCCATGTTAGTGAGACATTATCCTTCGTGGTAATTACATGAAACCAGACATTAAGTTTGACATTTTAAAAAAATCAGGTTTTGAGTTTATTTAATCAAAAATCAGGTTTTAATATCACAATTAATATTAATAATAATATTTTAAATTAAATAAATCTATATACCCACCCCACTACCCACCCATCAAATTTATTTTAAATAGAACCCTATCCAAACCTTAATACATTTCATTTCTCCCACTCTCCACCCGCCGCCTCCACCGCCCACCGCCGATTTCTTCCCCTCCTTCCCTCTCCCTTTCCCCCCCTCTCTCCCTCTGTTGCAACACCGTTGCTGCGACTCACAGCAACGCCTCCGAGCGCATGTGGTTCCAGTTCATGATTAGGTGAATTTGAGGTGGTTAATGACATGGGTGATATTCTTGTGACGTGATTCTTGACGGTGGATGAGTACTTTGAGTTATTTCAGTCCGTTTGGCATGATTTTCATTGCCAATTCTCCATTGAGGGGATGTTCGGGAGACGTTTTCGTCGATAGTGATGGGTAGGTCTGTCGGCTTTGGTGGCGACAACGCGATTTGTGGAGGTTTTGGGTTTTTCTTCATTTTCAGATTTTGGTTGATTTTTGTTGTTAGTGATTTGCACACTGTGATGTTCTTTTACAAATGCAAATGGTGAGGTGGTGGTCGGACTGGTGGTGGTTGTGGAATGGTATAGATAGAAATAGAGATGATTGTTGAGATGTTGGAGGTTACGTGGTTATTGCGGTGGCGATGCAGAGAGTTTTTTGTTGTGGTTTTCTCGGTGTTGGTGGTTGTTGTCGTTTTTTGTTATTGTTGTGACTGTGGGAGTGGTCATGGCAGCGGTCGTGGGTAGGATGAGATGAGTTGGGGGTTGCCGTCTGTGACTTAGAAAATGTGACTGTGACTCATTGTAATGAAGTTGTCAGTAAAAGATTTGATTTTTTCAATCTGTGACTTTTAAAAAATTTTAATTCATGGTTGAAAAATAATCTGTGGCCATAAAATTCTTGATTTGTGACGGGTTAGTATCTATAACCTAGAAATTTTGTCTGTGACTCACTTTAATAGAGTTGTGATCAGTAAAAGTTTTGATTTTTCTCAATCTATGACCTATAAAAAATTTAAATCCGTAGTTGAGAATTAACATGTGACCATAAAATTCTTGATTTGTGACCTCGAAATAATATATGACAAATTAATTTGATAAGCTGTGACCTAAAATTAATTTTTAACTAATTAATAAGATATCTGTAACCAAATTACATATAACCGTGACCTTAACAATTGTCGGAATCGGAGCACTCGTCGGAATTAAGTGGCGGTGGAACGGTCATCGAAGTAGTCGCCTGAATTAAGCGCGATCGGAGAACGGTCGCCTGTCACCGGAGTAGTTGCCTGAGCAGTGTTGGTGAAGATGAGGGTGGGGTAGGTTAATTATATTATATTACAGTTAAATATTTAATTTAATATAATAATTGTGAAATATAATTAATTAATTCATGAAAAACCTGATTTTTGCAATTCTAAATCTTGGGGCCTGATTTTTGATTTTGAGATAGATAAATTCTGAGTTGTGAATTTTTCCCCTTCGTGGTAATTATCCTCATTGCACGTATTCTACCTGAGCAATCAATTTTTGAAATGATTTATAATGATATATATGACACTTCAAATTGAATAATTACAACAAACAAGAGTAAATAAGTAATGTCATGTAATCGAATTACACATTTGAAAAATGATAAGGTAGAGACTACAGAGGAATTTGAGGTGATACAATTTGAAGCCCCATAAATCATAATTTCAAACATGTTCGAAAAAGTCACGCGGCACTAGCAGCGCGGGTCGTGATCATGAGATGATAGAATACGGTGGAGGCGGTGGCTGCTGAGGGGAGTCAGAACGGAGTGGGAAGAAGAGGTTTAGGACAATTTACAGAAGATCAGAAAGAGAAAATGCTGGCAATGGCAGAGAAATTGGGATGGGAACTGCAGAGAAGTTAAAGAAGATGAATTAGTAAGATTCTGCCGAGGGGTTGGAGTTCGTAGGAAAGTTTTCAAAATGTGGATGCATAATCACAACGCATCTAATGGCAAATATCCACTCTAGAAATCATGTTCTACTGTAATAATCAAAAAGTCATTTTATTTTTTTGTAAAAATGAAAAGCTCGAGGATGATGCGTCTAAACACTGATAAAAAATGTCTAGATCATCAATAGTCCCAGACAAATTTCGATTACAAAATTCAGTATTATACCACTCTCAATTAGTGTTTCATGAAATTGTATGATAGTAAATCATACTTCTGCTCTCTCAGCTTTATGCACAGACTGCATAAGTGGGAAGCTACATTCAGTCGGGACAGTTTTAAGTTATCAACAGAATTTACGAGTTAATTCCTCCTCAAGAACAAAAACGTTGCAGGAAGAATGTAATGGTTACCACCAGATAAATGTGCTCATGAAGCCCAGTATTTATCCTTTACGGCTAAGGCTGCTGCTTTGTACCATGAAGCCGCAGCCATCAGCCATGGCACCCGGGTCAGGAACTGATGCAAGAATAACAGTCGAGACATATGAAGAACGGCCAGCCTACAAAATCCAAAATTTAGTCGAATACAGAGTGCATGTTTGGCTAAGCTTGACAATGATAGAAGTTGCGTAGTTTCCAAACATGTTTGGATGTTACTTTAGCATCAAAAGAACATGCTTGAAACAGCAAAAATAAAGCCAGCAAAGGTTTTTGAGTGCTACCTGTGCAAGCATGTCTTTAGTTGATTCAGCACCAGACACTACTGCTTCAGCATAGAGAACAAATGCCTCTATGTGATCATCTCCAGCAGTCAATTTCTGTTCTTGAAGCTTAGAATATGTTTACAAAGCTTGGATCCAAATAAATATCAAATGTCAAAACATGGTAATCATTGTTTTTAACCTCTTTGAAAACTAACGATGCTGGAATAGTGGAATAAGAGCACCCAATAATGTACGATAACCAGCACTGGCTCCACTGTGTTTGCTGATTGCAGCTATAGCAGCTTCAAATGCACCAACCCCTATATCAAGAAGGATTTAATTACCTAGTTCCAAACACGCAACTCTGAAAACCTAGAAATCGTAGCATTGAAGTCATCTTACGGTGTAGGACCGTAATAACTGAATGGCTATCTGCTTTCAACTCTGCATAAGCTGCCTTACAGAATATGTCATATCTGTTGCGTTAAGACAGATACACGGTCACCGTTCTTTAGACGAGATTATTTAGATATCAGGAAAAATATTGTATATATGAATGACTACAGCAGCCCAATTATTCAAAATAAAGCAGGAACATATCATACACGATGCCACTTGTTCCTCCCATGACTCTCCTAATAGAAGATCCAATTTCATTTACAGTTTCTGCTGGATCATTCAGTGGATAACTGGAAAAGTAGAAATTCAAAAACAAACAAATTAAGTACTATTAGACAATGCAAATGATCCTTGTACAAACAGAAAAAGCATAAGCAAAAAAAATAAAAAATGTAATAATAAAGAAAAGAAACAAAAGGTAAAATCAACAAAAAACGAATATGGCCACTTTGCTGTCCCATTCATTTAAACTGTCCCTGAGATTGATAGCTGTAGTTGCTGCTGCTTCAATAGCCACTTCAAGAATATGGCCCTGAGGACTTAGCTGTTCAGGCCGATTTGATGTCTAAACAAAAAACAAAGCAGGTAAGCATTGAGGCAATTGTCATAAATAAAATATCATATTTTCTTCCAAGTTCACAGTATCAAGAATAGAAACACTAGCTAATAGAGTTTGTTCCTCCATGACAGCGTGTGGTTTAGCTCATATATTGGAGGCAGGAGGATATGCGTCAAATTTCGATGTGAGGATGACAGTGCAAGATAAAATATTTATCATTTATTGCATAAGAAAAAAGGGAAGTGCACATAATTCTTAACTTGTAAATAAGTATGATTTTTCCATCGCTTAAAGAATCCATCTTCACTTAGCGAGTGGAGAGGCTATCTGGGATCATATACCAGGTTGGGAGGCAATCATTTATCAATGTGGGACAAACTCCAACACCATCTTTGATAATGACACATCAATGCTGAGAAATAAGGGATACATTCACGTAAAAAGTGGAGCTCCCACTAACACTTGGAACGAATTCGTACAGAACGAGGAGGGTGAGGATGAATGTCATCTTCACTTATATAGGTGTCATATGGACATTTCCCCCATCAAAAGGAAGGCCATTGAAAGAGGTATATCTTATGGTAAGGGAAGTTATCTTTAAGAAGTCCAAATTGTTGCCAAAACTAGTTCTGGCAAATCGGCAATGGATACTATTGACTCTGACATACCTCATCATTCGTTGTTGGATGTGACGGTGGAACAGGAACAGGAATCTTGGCCGGTGGACGGTTACCTGCAAACAAATTAGACTTTGAATAAACGTAATATTTGTGATAATAAACTGAGTTGACAAGTACTTGTACTTAATGCAAAATGAGTTACAGCATGAATAATTGGTTTAACAATTTCCAAAAGCATCAGGAGTATCAATGAGAAACACTCTCGTGAGCTTGCATGCATATATAGTGACTGAGTACTAACAATCAGCACCAACAGGCCAATTTGGAGCCTCAGTTGGAGCATCCAAACGGTTCAAAATAGCTTCATCTGTCTGCATCACAGTGATGGAAAAGCCTGCCCAGAATACATAAGTTAAATAGGAGCATGTATGAATAAGCTTAAAAGTTCAAGTTAACTTCGAACTAAATTTTAAAAGGATAAAATGGCGAATTTATGTTTTCCATAATAAATAATTAAAGGTTTATTAGCAAAAAATGTCCCTACGTTTGACCTTTAGTGTGCAAAAAATCCATACGTTAAGATTTTTTGAATTTTCACCCATATTTTCACGTTTGATTGTGGAATACGTAATTTTCATCAATTTCTCAATTAAAAAATTTTAAATGACAAATATACCATCATATTTAAATAAAACAAAAAGGAAAATAAAGAACAAATTGCAATCATACTCTCAATTTTTTCAAAAAAAATACAAATAAATCACAAATATAATAAATTAAAAAGTCAAAAAAAAAAATAAAAAAAATCATCATCTTCTTTTCCCTTCTTCCACCCCCATCCCTACCCACTCACCGTCGCCACAAAATGAGACTAGAAAATAGAATCCCCATTGGCACTAATACCAGGAAAGCCACCGGCCGTCACCAAACCCACAACTACCACTAACTTCGCCACAATTTTCTTCTCACAAATTCCTCTCATTTTACTTCAACAAACAAGAAAAACAAATCCAAGGTGTTCGGATTGTTACAACTTACTGTTTTTGTTCTCTCTCGTCATCGCAAGCCATTGCGCCTCCACAACGTCCATTTTTCCTTGCATGTCGACTGACATGAATACTATGTACAAATACAAAATAATTTAACGATAAACTAAAAATTAATGATGCGATAATGAAATGAATAAATTTAAAAAAATTGTAAAAAGAAAATGCTTCATAATTTCAAACTTATTTATATATTATTTTTCAGAAAAAATCCTTATATATGTTAAAAGTAACGAAAATTTTCAAGTGGTTTCAAACTTTAAAAAAATGTCCAAATTTAACAAAAATAAATCGGATCCAAATTGATTTGGGCACAAGGCCAGACCAACCAACCCAATCCACACAACCAAGTTTGATCGGATGGGAAAAATTCACTTTTCCTACATTTATCTTACACTATTTCAAAAATAATAAAACAACTTTCACATTTCAAAAATCAGAAATTTTGACCTACACACACACACACACACACATATATATATAAAATTAACCCACCCCACCTCCACCACCCTTATTGCTCCGGCGACCATTCCGCCTCCCGCTCCAGCGACTACTCCGATTCTGACGACCGTTTCGATTCCGGCGACGTTCTGGTGACTATTCCGGTTACCATTGATGGTCACAGCTTAGGTCACAAGTCATTAGTCACAAGTCACAGCTCATGTCACAAATCACAACGCATTGTTATTTTTTATAATGATCGATAAAATGATAAGGCTAATGTTTCACATTTTCGTTAATAGTTACGAGTTATTTTCAAATGGTCACAACACAGGTCACAAAATATATTCACACTTTTGTTCATAATCTCATGTTATTTTCAAATGGCCACAGCACATATCACATAATATTTTTGCACATGGCTCCGATTCTTGTTGATAATCACGGGTCTATTTTAAATGGTCACAGAACAGGTTACGAAATATTTTTGCACATGGCCCAGGTCACGACATATGTCACAACACAAAACTTAAGTAACAGCATAGGTCACAGCTCACGTCTCAGGTCACAACATAGGTCACAGAGATTATAACTACACAACACCCACCACCAGCATCACTATCACCACCGTCAACCAGATCCGAACCCACACCACCGCCTCTGCCAGTCTCCTCCATCACCACCACAAAACCGCCCCCGCCACCACACCCACAACACACACCAACACCACGGTGGTGCACGCACGCAACTGCCACCACAACCACCACCACCACAAACAAAAAAACAGAAAAACCCCCAATCCACGAACTTGCCATAAAATCACTCGACCTTGTTGACTCAGAATCTGAATCTATTGAAAAACAATGGTCAGGCAGAGATTGCGTTGCAGTGGGCGACTGGGTCTCAGGTCAAACACTCTTACCAGCTTCCAAGATCTGCACCTGTACCCGTGGCCGGCAACGGTGCTGTTAATGTTCCTTTCGATCTCAATACTGTTGGGTCCAAAAGACGGCATGGTCACCCTCTTAAACCTAAGCCCAATAACGTTCAAAATGCTATACCTGTTGTGAAAATTACCGTGGGCCAAAATTCCATGACCACTGCTCCGCTGAAGTCTGAACCCACCAAATATGGCAGTTGGGCTGGGGCTGGGGCTGGTGTGCCGAAGAGTGGTCGTCCGTCGCCGGCATCACCCATCGACGTGTTGTCAGAAGTCGATGGTGATTGTGCCGGAGAGATCTGTATAGTAGTCGCCGCTGGTGATGGAGAGACGGGGAGGGAGGGGAGGAGGGAGAGAGAGACGTGATTTGATTTTAGGGTTTGAAAATGAAATTGAGGGTGGGGTGGGTGTGGGTGTGGGTGTATATATATTAATTTTTATAATATTTTTATTAATATTTAATTAAATATAAAAAATCTTGTATTTATCTATAAAATATCTGATTTTAGAAAATTAAAACTTGATATCTGATTTTTGAATTCACATCTCCAAAAGTAGGGAATTAGGTAATTTTCACTTGACGGGATTGTGTTGGGTTGGTCAAACTAACCATGTTGGGTTAAGTTTGGGTTGGATAGAAATCGACCCATACTAACCCACATCCCACCCTAGTAGGCCGGGGTAAGGTGGCCGTTGGTGGCAGGTGGGTTGACTTTGGGGATGGAGTGGGGTGAGGTGGGTTTAAGTTGAGAAAGAAGTTGAAGTATAGGGATTGGTTTTTTTATTTAACTATTTTAACTATTTCATTATAAAAAATATAAATTTATCATTTTACCTTTGTAAAATTGGTCAGAATTTGGTCAAATCATTGAAATTTGATCCACCAACAGAAAAATGGACAGAATCCATCTATTTTTTATTATGGGAAGAAGATGAAGTGTGGGAGATGAATTTTTTTATTTAATCATTTTGATTAATTCATTATAGAAAAATAAATTTATCATTTAACTTTGGTCAACTTGTTTAATTTTGATCAACTATCGAAGAATGGACAAAATTCGTCCATTTTGCCCTTCTGCCACAACAAAATAAAAGGGTTGGGAGTGTAAATGCTACAAATGAAAAGTTTGAATAAAGTCTGCAAAAATAAAAGTAAAAAAATCTGAGACCATAGTTACAATTATCCCTAATTTAGCTTTTGTTTGAGTCATTGTTTTGAGAAAATTGAGTTTTGAATTGTGAATTTTTTTGAAAAATATATAGTTAAAAAGTAGAAAAAAGTCTTTGATTTAAATACAAAATGTCTATTGTGTAAATGTTTGTTTGAAAATGAGTGTAAAATTGAAATTTTTTGAAATAATGATTGTCAAACGGTGACTTAAATTATTTATACACTTTTTGTGGACCCACAAGTACTTTCAAGATGAATGCTATTTGTACATAGTGATGTACAAAATGGTTTACATATTGATGATGTGAATAATATTAATTGACTTAATTTTATTTCATTAATCATGCTACACAAACAAACTCGACGGCAAGTTTAAAAGCAGGGGAACGTTTGAAAAAAATTACCTACAAAGGTGTTGGCAACGTAGCATCTGTCCCCTCCCCTATGTCTAAACCCTGTTTGAGTAACATTATTATCTCTCTCTCTCTCTCTCTCATCATTAATCTGTAAATAATTCTGCACATCATTATATACAAGTAACATTACTCATCTATTTCTGACAACTTATTTCTATAATTTAAACTATTTATAAATACTTCCCATATATTCTACACGAGGGAGGCTGCCCAGCTTTCTCCAGCTCCCATTTTAGAAGGCGAAGCACAACTTTCTTTCAGCAGTTGCTTGGATATATAGCTTGGAAATGAAATGAAAACTATACAATGCTTTCATTTTCGTATGAACAACACTTTTTCCAAGAAATTTTGGTACCAAAAGAACAAAACGATTTTTCTCAAACGATCACCAAACAAAGAACTAATCCTATGTAAACAATTCCCCCTTCTCCCAACCAAGTTCTAATGCCACTTTATAAGCATATTTAGTTAAAAGCCAAAAAAAAGGAAACAGAGCCAAAATTAGCTTCTTTTTGGGCAATTTTTGCCCACCATCAGCCATTAATTCTTACTTATTCGGTAATCCGATCACAATGGCAGTGTGTATCAGTCTTGAATTTTAATGTGAACAAACTCATTTAACAAGACATATTCCATACTCAGTTTATTTCACCAAAGCTTCCCAGTAGCAAGTCAAAAATATGCTTGCTATCAAAATCTGATTTATTTTTCCGTTACATGCCCGACTGCCTAATTATTACACAGTCTACTGTTCAACCAAGAAATGATGCTATCCTTGATTTCTTCTCTTTCAGGTTCAAACAGCAGATCATGTAAGCACCCTTCATAGAGCTTGATTGTCTTTTCACTTGAAGAAGCCTCGTCATAGAGTTTCTTGGAGGCTTTGGGGTCAGTTACAGAATCAGCAGTTCCATGTAGCACAAAAAATGGTACTGTTAACCGGCTCAAATTCTTTTGCAAATAGGAAGAAATTCGAAGAATTTCATAACCAGTTCTTATCCTGATAGATCCTGTGAATACTAGTGGATCCGAATACTTGGCTACAAGTGCCTCTGGATCCCGAGAAACTGCAATACCCTGCTTGTTTGCTGCACTGAACTGAAATCTCGGTAACAAGAAGGAAAATACCGGGGCAAGCACCTACCATTAAGAACAATAGGGTTTTGGTAAATGATATTTCCTTATTTTCATAAGTCATATCTGTTGCTTAGATATTCTCAACGATTGCTAAAAAGTAGTGAAATGGTTTTCAAAGAAAGATTCTTACGGAAAAAATTGGGTGGGATGGTTGAACTCCTACTGCAGGTGAAGTTAGTATGATGCCTGATAAACATTCACTCACCTTTGGATCAAGTACTGCCTAAATATTCAAAAGAGCGAAACACATTAAGGGACGAGAGAAATTCGTGAAGTAGCACACAATAAATTTGACCTGTAATTTGATATTACCTTCAAGACTATGGCACCGCCAGTCGAGTGTCCAAAGCAAAAACACGGGAGTTTTGGATTTTCGGCTAAAACTCTCTTGAGAAACATTTTCTGTGAACAAATAACAAAAATCAATAAACAAGTGCTTATGTATGACTTTTGTTTGCTGCAAGTGTTTAATCTTGCATTATATACATGAATTTTAGAACATACCATGTCAGTCACAGCATCGTCAAGCGAATGCACATAGGCATGCAGTCCATCACTTCCACCATGTCCTGGAAAAAGGTAAAATGTTGCGGAATTGAAAGAATGTTTTGAATGCTAATTCATAGACCAACAAATTCTTCAATAATATGAATATAAGGTAAATAGACACCAGTGCTAATATTGAGACCTAAAACTTATTCATGCAAAGCTCAATCATTTCATTTAGCCAAAAAAGACCCATTCTATCACTGGCTGTTGAACAGCTCCTCTTACTGACTCTCATGATTTGTTAATATCTTGAAGAACACTGAAGGATTCAGATTTAGAAAGCACGACTCCTCCTCTTAGATATTTATACAATAAATATAATATGTGAAAGAAATAATTAATTCAGATGAAGTGTCCAATAGGTGAAAAGTGTGGAATTTGTGTAGGAGGCCGGGGGTTCGAGTCAAACCTCACGCATTATATTAAAAGATCTTTGGGCTTTCTTGATTTTATTAATAATTATTAATTTAATTATTTTTGAAATTATTAACGGGTCAACTAGCCAATAAAATATGATCGTTTTTAACTGTTCAGTATCAACAACTCATTACCACTAACCATAAAAATTGTAACTAATGTAACTAATACTGGAGGCAGTTACATTAATTTTTTGTCTATATAAACACACATATGGGCATTAGAAAATTATTACCAAAAAAAAAAAAAAAAGGGTATCTTTCTATTCAGTAAAATATTATGGTCATTTTATATATTTTCTGGAGTACACTTTGAGAGTTCTGAAAACCATTTGTAATTGCTGCACACTTCGGTTTATTTGATCGTTGTATCCTGGAAGTGATTGTCCACAGAGGTCGTAGCAGTTATCGACGGACAATTTAGCTTTAGGACATTGTGCTACCACGAGACTCGATCAGTCAATAAATTTTATTTCTGTACTTTATTGTATTGCCACTAATAATATTTCTAACACCTCCTTCGTCTACCATTCGTGTATACACTAGGTCCATGTAAAGACTCAAATAACAAGCTTACTTATGAATGAGTGCTTCACATGTTACTGTTTTGCACCAATAGCGTCCAGATTGAAATACATTCAAGCCCTGCACATCCAAATATACATGCATAGTTGACTATATGGGTATCTATTCCACAAAATAGAAAACAAAAGGGGGCTTTATTTGTGAATGATCATTCAACTAATGAATGATGTAAACATCAGGTTGTTTTTAAAGGAAAGAAACGAGCAAAACAAGTTGCATAAAACAGATTTTCCTTGCATGCTACATTATTCTGTGCTTTTGATCTTCTGTGTCATTATGCTACATTATTTTGTCCATATGCACATTAATGTCGAAATGCAGATAGCGTATAACAACCTTCAGAGTGTCAAAATCCGACGACGAGTACATTGAAAGGGACAAAAATAACAACTCAAAAAATATAAAACTTGTGGTGCAATAGGCCATTGTCTGTGTTTTCATGATAGAATTAGCAGTAAAGGTTCATATACTGCAGCAAAAGTTACCTATTCATTCCAATAGGTATATAACTAGAAAATGTAATCACAGCCTTCCATCCACCCGAATAGTTAGCAAGCTTGATCTTAAAAATATAACTTTTTCCGTTATATTTGTGTAAGAAAAAACTGCAGACGCCGTACCTAGCAGATGAGACCTAATTCAAGACAAAATGAATGCCCACCAAGAAGAACATAACCAATTATGAGACATATTCAACCTAGTTTTACAACATGCTACGTGAAGTTCACGAGTATAGTCGAGCACCAACTATTATAGCATGTTTAATAAGGAGAAATAGACAACATTAAGAAGGAAAGTGAAGTCAAAGTCTTGTCCATCCATTGTAGATGAGAACTAACTCAAGACAAAACGAATGCCCACCAAGAAGAACAGAACCAATTGCAAGACGTATTCAACCTAGTATTACAACATGCTGCCATGTAGATTTTGAAGTCCACAACTATAGTTGAGCATCAACTATTATAGCATGTTTAATAAGGAGAAACAGACAACATTAAGAAGGAAAGTGAAGTCAAAGTCTTGTCCATCCATTGTATGGTCCAGTCTAGAACCGCATATCCACGTGCCTTTAGATTTTCACCATACAGTTCAATCTACACATTTTATAGGTTATTTACCCAAAATTAATGATTATTAACTTACCAATCCAATCCATTGCATAAACCTTGATGCCATATCCATTAAGTTGCTTGGCAAAATCACTGTATCTTCCACTGTTGTGAAAAAAATACATATGTTAAGCAGGAAAAAGAACTGAAAATTGCATCGGCCGAAATAAAAATGTGCATTTTTGTATACCTGTGTTCATTCAGGCCATGCATAAGAACAAGAAGTCCCCTACACACGATGACAAATATAATCAGTCTTTCATCCAACAATAAAAATTGGAAAAAGAAGTATAGATATCAAATAGAAAATCTATGCAACTACCAAAACAGAAAGGTAGCACTAGGTAACTATTGAACCGCTTGACCTAAAAACTTAACTTGTTAGACATGACCACATGTCTGTCATGTCTTACTTTATCCATTTCACTTATTATAATGGAACGGAGCCTGCTAATGTACAACATGATTCAAATCTAAATCTAATAATAGAAAAGAATCTCATCAAGATAAAGTATGTGATTTGTGTAAGAAAGAGAAACCGTGGCTGCCCTATTGGGTTAAAAACGGCTGTCTTCATTACTTCCAAAAACCGGTGGCTTCCTCCTCCATTTTTGGTTTTCTCTTGTATCCCTTTCATTGGTTTTTTCTCTTTGCCTTCGTGGTTTGCAAATCATCACCATTATCTTGTCCTTTGTGGGTGATATTGAGGAGCATCCGAGGCGAATACTAGTTGTGGGTTGGAGCCGTTTGGATTGTTAGTTTGGTAGAGAAAGGTAACGTGAAAATGAGTCCGGAAAACACCGTTTTGACGAACCTTGGAGTGAGCTTCCGCGACAACATATTTGGTTGTGAATTCCAATGTGGTAGACATATATCTTGACCAATCAATAGTTCAATTCACACATTCCCATAATCCATTCTCTTTGGGATCCTTCCTTTCTTCAAACAGAAGAGATAGAGATAGAATCGGACTAATTCCCAAAATGCCTTTCTCGATATTTCTCAAGTGGCACTACCCAAAATGTAGAAGTAGGCACCCAATCTTCTATATAGGAATTGGCAAAATCCAAACCAACCCGAGCAAGCCGATTGGTTTGGGTCGATTTTTTGCTTTTTTGGGTGGGTTTCGGGTCGGGTTGTGGGTTAACACCCTAAATCCGATCTAACCCGACCCGACCTGACCCGACTATAGTAAAAAAAAAAGGAAAGAAAAGGGAAAACGACGTGAAAAACAAAATCTAAATCGCCAAACTCTATTACTCCAATCACCTCTCGCTCCTAATTCCTCTCCACTCTCCAGACTCTTCAATGCAACCAAATTTCATCTCAAATTCTTCTTCAACACCAGCAACAGCAAAGCAAATATGCGACCTTGGCGTGTTGAGTTTCTTTTACCCTTTCAATACCCATACGCGCACACAGTATCTTCTGGAATCAAGATCTATTTTCACTTTATACTGCGAATTTGGGCTTCATTTGGTGTCGTGCGTTTCAATTTTTAAAATTCCCATGTCGTAGATAGGGATCGAATTCAAGTTTGTGAATATTTTCTCTTAGATTTTATGCCAGATTAGTTGAATTGTTTATTGGTATTAGCTTTCTGAATCTAGAATTCTAGATTATCTTATTTGTTGATCCTTGAATGAAAGCATAGACTTTTTCCTCACTCCAAATGTTATCTATGCTTAAAAGTATCTGATTTTGTGTATGGATTGTCTAGATCTACCTCTCCATGTATTTATCATTTGAAACCCTTCTTAGATTCTTGTAAATTTGTAATGCAAAACCCTTATGAATTTTGAGTAAATTTATTGGGATAAGTTGTGTCTAGGTGTATGTACTTCATTTACTCAGTAGTTCAAACAGTAAATCTGCGTAGGGGAATTGCAATTGGAAAATCTTACTAATATCGATGTTTTTGCACAGAATTGTGAGGCCTACAGATTGTGGTGGTTTTGATCGGCAAACTTTGTGGGGGAATCGCTTTTCTACAATTTTTATCCACTGTACGTGTCTTCTTTATTTATACTAGGAATTGCTTGTTTCTGCAATTTTTAGTGTTGTAGAATTTATTTGTGTTTATATACTAATTTGAGAGCAAAAGTAAGTAGAGTTTGAGATCTTATACATGCAAAGGGAAATTATGTAATAATTTAGATTGAAGTTCAAATCAAGATGATGAGTTATTTAATTCTTACTAAATACCGCATGTCTTTGGCAAACCGACCAACCCAACCCTCGACCAACCCAACCCGACAGACACTTGATTGGGTTTGGTTAGATTGATTTTAAATCAAACCGACCATGTTGGGTTGGGGCAAAAACCAACTCAACTCAACCCACGCTCACCCCTACTTCTATATAGTAGATGGCTCCTTGACGTTGAACTTAAATCTCAACTCAAGTAAGCGGATTTCATACATTTGAGAGTTAAGTCACATGAAACATAATATACTATTATTTGGTGAAAATAACGTTCTGTCCTCACTTTTAATTGAAGTATTGTAGCTACTGTCTCCATCCTATGCATCAATCAGAACTTTCATCACCCCACGTTTATTTCTTGGCAATAAGTTCCTCAACTTTTAAATAATAGCACAAATGGTCCCATTTTAAAAATGGAGAACCAACTTGCAATTCGAACAACTGTCTCTATAAAGTAATACCTTTACCTTTCCCCATGACCTTACCATGCCACAAATTATTAGAGTCGAAAGTGTCACACACTTACAAAAAGGCACATAGGTTTTTGCACCTCTTGGGATGCGGTACAACTCTTAGGTGCAAAAGCACTATTTTTTTTTTTCTTACTCTTGTCTGAAAATATTCCCTCTATAGTTCTGAACATGCACATAATTTTTATCAGTAACATAAAAAATATATGGTATGTGGACAAAACATACCTCATTTATGTTCTGTACTAGATGATTGAATTGTCACTTTCAGAATATTAAGCATTCGATGGAAACAAGAAGAATTTTACAGCAGTAATAAGCTGTACTAGATAAAATGAAATTGTGTGTCATCGTTAAGATCATCAATAACTTTGGAACCGTTTGACATCCTGTTTGATTTAAGTTTTAGAGGGTTATTTTCTAGGATTGAAATAATTTTGATGTTACCATACTTTTCTTTCTAGGATAAGAGCCCGTTTGGTCCGGATTAAAATCCGATTTTAATCCAAGTCAAAGTCAAACAATCAATATAAACCACATCTTTCATGGTCTCACAACTTTTTAACCACAGATTTCAAAATCTTCCATCACAATCTACTAAAAAAATCTGATTTTAATCTACACCTAACACTCTCTAAAGCTAAAGCTGCAAGGCTTTCAACCTTACCATTTACCAAATGCCTTTCAGCTAAATACTTCTCTGAAAGCTCTTCTAAATAGCTTTTTAGAGTTTTAAAAGAATAAAAGGTGTTATAGCATAATCGGGCTGCTTAAAAGTTACTATTTAACTTAAAAGTTACAAAAATAATGAATTACCTGACTTTAACCTTGGCTGGAGTCCAAGACTGCGTGAACATGGTGTCGCCTCTTGAGGTAACAAACAATGAAAACTCTCTCACCGTCTCATCACCGTCATTATCCTCCAACACCCTCTTAATCGCCAACGCTCTTCTCGCCGCCACCTCCTTATCCACTGCGCCGCCGCTCTTCCTCGGCACTTTCACCAACACTCCTCCTCCCTGTGATGAGGATTTATCCTCCTTCGATTCACCACTGCCACCGCCTTGTTCAGCAGACGTTATATAAAAGCTCCCGCGAAATGGAAGCAACAGAAGCAATACAAAAGCATGGATTATCAGCCATAGGCTCCTCAAAGCACTTAGAGATACCAGTGCATTGATTCTTCCACTTGCAGCTGGAAAATACAAGATTTAAATGAATACACATCTCTTAAAACTTGAGATTTTAAGCGAGATAGATGACGGCACCTGAGGTCAGCATCAAGGTTGTGGAAGAATCGCTTGCCTTGTTCACCATTGCTGTTTTTCTTCTTGAAGATTCAGATTCCACCAACTTTATCAATTGGATAATAACTTTTTTTTATATACACAGTACTATTAATTGTTGATCTGGGTTTTGGTAATTTGAATTTTGCAAACCCAAGCAAATCATAAACAGAAAAGAAGAGGATTCCTTTCTTTTTCTTATGGTTAAATTTGCAGGTGCTTCAACCTCAAAAAGTATGAAAATATAACGACGACGAAAATGGAGTTTCCTAAAAATAGCATAAAATCACAGGAAAAACAAAAGGTTGGCCAAAAAAATTACTTATTTCTATTAAAAAAAAGTAATTCAATTATAATTTTACGTTAATGGCTGAGAAATGATTTTGGATGAACTTCTTTCTTCTACAAACTTCTCTCTACAGAAAAATGATAACGCTGTGTTTCCTCTAGTTAAAGACATAATTTACTCATCTATAAATACATGTGCAAGAAATGCGAGAAGTTGGGATCACGAGGAGTAGCCGTTAGATGAACGGTTAATACTCTGCCACGTGTTGCATATGCGGCGGTTTGAGTTTTGCTTTTTTTTATTTGTTTTCTAGAAAAAGTCAAAGAATGGGTCCTTCGAGGACACGTGTCTTCCCATAAGGCTGGATTGCGTTATAACTGAGGGGGTACAACAATGGACACGTGTAAGATTAGGATAATTATTTTGACACAGAAACACATGTCAGTTAATTATAGGATCGGTGAAAATTTTCAGTCTCGTTTGGATCGTGGGGGAATACCATATATTGGATTGGATTAGGCTACACCCATTTGTGTAGGTGGGTTAAGCTAATTTTATTAGTTTTGTTTTGTATACCTTCAATTAGCTAGAATGGTTAGGTGAATGGTGCGTTCATCGTAGTCTAGGATAGTCCAACAAGTGGGGGCACAACCTGACTTTGTAGTCATACACTTGATCAATCGAGCTCATTTGATGATACCAGTGTAGGCACGTGCGATACACGTACTGTATTGTAATTGGATATTTAATAGTGTAGAGTGATTTGAAGGTATTTTGTTTATTTTCTTTGTATAATTGTATGAATGAAGTAATATAATTGTGAAATTTTGCAGCAAAGTATCTTCATTTTTTCTTTTTCTGTCATCTTTCTTTTTCCTTCTTTAGTTTCTTTGGTTATTGTAGTGTATATATATACACATATATACATGGGGATCAAATATAGTAGAATGGTTATAATTTGAATATTGCAATTGTAACTAGATGAAACATGTGGAATAAGCAACTGATAAGAAAACTCATAGAAAGCAAAAAAAAAAAAAAGTATAATTCACGGACTTGAAAACTAAATGTAATAATGAGAAGCAGAAATTGTTAAATAAAGATGGATTAAAACCAATATATACACAAAACTGCAGAAAGCAGTTCACATTGGGAAATTTTTTGATATCCAAGGGTATCACCGCGAAAATTGAAGAAAATTTTAAATTTCAACAAGCATCCCAAATAAGAACTAAAATTCACAAGCATCTCAAATAAGTTCATTTTTATTTCTGATGGTTTACATAAGTCTTCCGGGTTATCATTAATCAAAACCTTGCAACTGAATAATAAATTTATTGAAACGTCGCTCAGAAATATACTGAAGCAGAAAGACTAAAATAAACATCTTGTTAATTAAATAACTGGTATTTGAAGTTGGTTCCGTGTATATTATTTTTGAAGGTTGACTTCGTCGGCATATCTATTCAGAGTGTCCTCATCCTTAAGATCGTGGGAAAGTTGAAAACACGGTAACATCTACAGCAGATAGCATATTTGTATTCTAAATGTTGGTTTCCATTCTTACTATTTCTCTTTTTGTTTTTGTTTAAAAACAAACAAATAGCTAATAACTTTTTCGTTTAAATTTGTGTCTATGTCATTACTAATTGTAAGAGTGAAAGAAGGTTTCCCACTAATTTTATCATATGTTTCTCTTACTGGTGTCTTACTTTCTAAATGGAATTCATGAAATATATATATATATATTCCAACGATGATTTGGTATGGTAGAATTGAATGTGACTAAGGAAGAAAAGTCTACACAAGCAATTATCATTTTAGCTCAGTGAGAATCTAATGTGAATGTGAATAACAAAATAAAACCAAAAGGTGAAATATTTCAGAGTTTAATGTAGCAGTAAACATAAACATTCCTTTTCTTTATGTAAACACTACTAAATATAGACAAATAGAAAGAATCACACATGTTCAACTTGACTGTTATATATAGAAATAGAAAGCAAAAAGATAGAGAAGTGGTTTACTTTCAAAATTTATACAACCAACCGTGCATTACAGTTCAACTCTTGCTTATTAGACGACGCATCGTTATTTGTATTATCAATTAGTTGTTCACTTGACACAGTAGCTTGCCGTGTTCCTTTATCGACCTTCTGGAAAAGAATAGTAATGTGAGCTTAATTACTAAATTGCAATGTGACCTGGAAAAGATAGTGAAGCTCAAAGAATAAGGTTACCGTTTCGGTGAAGAATGCGTTATCAGAAATAAGATCTTCACTTTCAGTCATCTTTGAAAGATCATAAGAGAGATACTGTGAGATATCATCATTGGGATGAAAGAATGTAAGGTACTTAAGAGCGTCGAAAGTAGATGTATTGGCTGTACCAGGATTTGAGAGATGGTTAGTTTCAACGAATCCTCCATTGCTATATTGAACATTATCATAAGCATCCAAGAAATGTTCATCACGTAAGCAATCCACATCCTCTAAATTCGTACGCTCGCTCGACCATGTATTCACGCCTGATTTGTTTTACAAGTGTATCATATGAAGCTGGCAAATCATAAAGATTTCAATCATCATGCTTTTCAGGCTCATTTTCATGTTCACCCATATCAACCATGCGGTGTTGGGCTCCACTACTGGACTCGGCTATTTCATCTTCATAGCTGGAATTGTCTGTAATGTAGGTTTCAATGCAAGGGGAGAAATGTTTGACGGAATGTCGCTCGAAGAGTAGTGCCCCTCAAGAGGGTTGAGGGCAACGCCCTTGACGGAGATCGACCTGCCCGATCAGGTCGCGGGGGTCGAGGGGGTTCGGGGGCAACGTCCCCGACGGGGATCAACCGTATGTATGGAATTGAATATTTTTTAATAAATTTGAATTAAATTATTAATAAATGAAATTATATTTATAGTTTGTGTGAAATGTAAATAAGTATAATTTTTGAAAAAAATAAATAAATAAATAAAGGTGCGGAGACACGAAAGAAATTTTGAATTTATTATATGTATATATGGAATAAAGCAAAAAAAAAAAAAAACTGAAGGGTAAAAAAAACTATAAATGAATGGTTTGCGGAGCTCATGCTCGTATGCGGACATGGACCACGCTCCGCACATTACGGAGCAATTTTTATTTTTTTTTGTGTCTTCTTCTTTTTCTTATACTAAAAATGAATTTGAATCACTTTGTCATTCAAACAAATAAATAACATGAAATATTAAAAAAATGTAAATAATTAGCAATTTTCCTAACAATATTAAATTGATCTTTTTTGAATAAAATGGAACCCAGCAGATCAAAGCCGCATAAAAATCATTCATTTTCTATTATCAGGCCTACGTTTATACTCAATTTCATAATCATAACCAAGTATTTTTGGCACCCATTGTGTTTGTGCTGGTGTAGTAATTTGTTACTCCAATACGTACTTAAGACTTTTTTGATTGGTGTGGACTGTAAATGGTTTTCCAAGCAAGTATGGACGCCATTTCTTGATTGCCTTGACGAGAGCCAACATTTCTTTCTCATAGGTGGATAATGCCAAGGGCGAACCTTTCAATGCTTCGCTAAAATACGCCACTGGTTGATTTTGTTGGGTAAGAATTTCACCGAGTTCGATTCCACTGGCATCGCATTCAATTACAAATCGTTGAGTAAAATCGGGAAGGCGTAGAATGGGTGGCGACGTCAATACTTCTTTTAATTGTTTGAAGGCCATCTCTGCTGCCTCATTCCATTGAAATCCATCTTTGCTCAAGAGACGGCTCAGGGGAACAGCTATACATCCAAAATGATGGATAAATTTTTAGTAGTAGCCTGCTAAATCGAGGAACCCACGGACCTCTTTTGCTGTTGTTGGTTTTGGCCATTCAATGACAGCTTGTATTTTGGTTGGATCAACCGATACCCCCTGCTTTGAAATTATGTGACCCAAGTAATCAATCTGCAAAACTCCGAATCGACATTTTGACTCTTTTGCAAATAAACTGTTAGTTGACAGGATCTGTAGCACAATTTGCAAATGTGTGAGATGGTCTTCCCATGATTTCAAATACACTAGAATATCATCAAAGAAAACCAAAATAAATCTCCGAAGATAGGGACGGAAGAAATCGTTCATGAGACTTTGGAAGGTTGCCGGTGCGTTAATGAGGCCAAATGGTATCACAATAAACTCGTAATTTCCTTCGTGTGTCCGAAATGCAGTTTTAGGAATGTCATCTTCTTGCACTCGGATTTGATGATATCCAGATCGTAAATCCAATTTGGAGTAAAATTTGGCGCCATGGAGCTCATCTAATAGTTCATCGATAATAGGAACTTGATACTTATCTTTGACCGCGATGTCGTTCAAGGCGCGATAGTCCACACATAATTGCCAATTGTCGTCCCTCTTTTTTACTAGCAGAACTGGTGATGAGAACGAGCTATTTCTGGGCCCGATCAACCCAGATTGCAAGAGTTCATTCACCATTTTTTCTATCTCTGTTTTTTAGTAGTAAGGATAACGATATGGGCGTATGGTCACGGGTTTTATGTTTGGTTGTAATGGTATTTGATGGTCTTGCAAACGCCTAGGAGGAAGGCTGTTATTCTCTTGGGCGTGGTCGACGGGATTGCCTCTTCCACAAATTTCGACATTTTTGACATTGGAAATTTGCTAGGGGCCCCCAAATGCCTTGATCGTCTCGAAGAAAGTGGTGTACTCATCGTTGTCTTCCATCTCCTCTAATCGAAGTTGATGTCCTTATTCCTTCTACAGGAGCACATAAAGAAACTTGGTCCTCATACTTGATGGACTGGTTGACTTCTTTTTGCTTAGTTCTTCTGCCAAACCTTCTTATGTCTTATACTGGATAGCCTCGATGCTTCTCAACCTGTTGAAGATAAGGGTGGACCTAGAAGGTTACCACTCATGCTCACAGCGTAATATTCACCTTTTCGTACATGGCAGGTTAACATGTGTTTTGGTTTAGTCTCGATTATACAAGGATTTGAAAAAAAAAAAAAAAAAAAAAAGATAAATCACTATTTTGACAAACATGGATAGTCTGGACACCTCGAGAAAAATTGTTCAAGAAGTAGAGCATATTCAGCTAATTGTTTGAAATCAATAAATAGGGATAGTGATTACATTGCTACAATTTCTCTTTTCTCCACAAAAGGGAATGATATTTTTTTGGGAAGAATGTTCATCGTTATGATACGTGTTTGACCAATAAATTATCATGATAGATGGGAATTGATTTGACGTTGATGTTAAGTGCGTGATGAAATTTCAATCTTGCTACACTTGCACACTTGGTACACAACCCTCTCACATGTGTGTGATGTCCACGTTAGTGTGTACCCGTAGCATTTTTGATGAAATTTATGTTGATAGCTAGTGAACTCTCAATAAAGCCAACAAGGGGTTGCATTAATAATTTTTTGCAAGTTTCTTCGACATGAGTGATGAAATTTCAGAATTTGGTAATTTGAAGTGTAATGATGAAGTATGATAATTCTCTATTTTGAGAATTGTTTGTGGCCGTAAAAGAAAAGGTTAACCAAATTTTTTTCAAGTGACATGCCGAGGCAAATGCACAACTATTCGTCTTTGAGGAGGACTTCATAGTGTCTAATTAAAATATGATTGTGTTTGTTGATCTCAAATAAAGTGTTTTTTATTTTAATAAATTTCACATTGAATAAAGTCAAAGTGATCTTCTTCGTGTACCTATAAATAATAGCTTTAAGTTGTATTTTATTTATTTTAGGTTTAAGAGCCTGTTTGTTTCTGCTTTTCAACAGAATTCCAACCGTTGTGAATAAATTTGAGCCACAATGTCGAACAAATTTCTCTCATAGTGGAGCCCGTAAGTTAAAAAAAAAAAAGTGTGACAAAATCAATTTTTTGGTAAAAAAAATTGGAAACAGACATGGCCTAAGATAGTTATAGGCTATTTTGGGGTGAGACTCGGGATCTTTTAATGTATCACTTGGTTTGATATTTTGAGGCATTTGGAGGGTTGTGCATGTGGGATTCTATACGATAATACAAGTATATAATATAGTGTAAATTTCTATTTTTCGATAGCCCATGATTTTTTTTCCCTATTTCAGAGTTTTCTACGTAAATCTTGTAATGTTATTTTTCTCCGAACTCTTTGAACAACGACACATAGGCAAATTGAAGAATTAATCTTGATTTCCAACACAAATTAATAAAGGTATTTCAGCCCTCCACATTTTTTTTTTATTCTTAAAGGCTCTATGAAGATGATAAGGGATAATTTGTTGTCTAAAATAAAAGACATCTCTATAATTTTTTAAAACTAGACTAGAAGAGATGTATCTATATTTAACCGCCAATTTCTTCCACAAAAGTTGGACAACCTAACCCCTTATTTTCCACATTTCTTACCAAACGCACCACTTATTTTCCATGCCAATTACGTCGTGATTGACGTCAAGCTTCCCTCTCTCTCCAATTCACTAAGGATATGTTTGGCTAAGCTTATAGGTAATTTATAGTTCTTTTTAAATAGATTTTATTTTTAAAGGTTTATATATTTTTTTTTTTCAAAAAGAGTAAGTTTTAGAGCATACTTATAACGATTTAAATTATAAATTAATAAATATGAATAAATGAGTAATATCCAAATATGTAAATACACAGTGGCTTTGAGAATTTTTTTTATTATTTAAAAGTAAGAAAAAAATACTTCTATTTAATATTATTTTACGAGAGACTGTGTAATTAAAAATGAATTTTTCAAAAAACTTTAAAATAAATAACTAATTATTTTCATTTTCAACCAGCAAAAAAAAGTTTATCAACTTTAAAAGTTATAAGCTTAACCAAACATTCACGATAAGCGACTTTTTTAAGCTCTATGTCAAACATGCAGTGACACTGTCGGTTACGAAGGATCCGAAAATGGGATCGAATTCATGGGAAGAAGTTTTGAGGAAGATGTTACCGGAGGGTGCTCCATTGCCAGATGAAGATCACCTCGACTATTCTATTTCCGTAGATTATCATGGCCCCTCTCTTCCCTTTATTCCTCCAAAACCCGATCCAAATCCCAGAAAAAAACTTGCTAACTTTTTCCCCAAACACTCTTCATTTACATATTACAAAAGCAATACTAAATTTGAAAGCAACAGTAGCTGCAGCGAAACGATGTCGTCGATGAAATCTTCTGATATTCTTATCTCTCGTGATGATGATACTAATAATAATGATGATGAAGGTTGTGATCACGAGGGGGGAGACTGTTGTACACGTAATTGTAAGAGTTTTGATGAGAGGGAAAAGGAAATTAAAAGTGGGTCCGAGATTATTACTGGGAATAAAGGGAAAATTTGTGGTAGGCGTGGCGGTAAGGATAGTGTGTTGTTGTGGGAAAGGGTTGGCGATGAAAATGAAGTTGGTGATCATCAGACGGGAGACTGTAGTTTAAACCATTGTAACAATTTTTCGAGTTTTGATGAGAGGAAAAAGGAAATAAACATAGGGTTTGGGATTATTATTAGGAATAAAAAGAGAGTTTGTGGGAGGTGTGGTGGAAAGGGTAGTAGGTGGTTCTTAGGGGAAAGGGTGGGTTGCTTTGTGTGTGGAGCAGAGTACTGTAAGAATTGTGTGTTAAAAGCGATGGGGTCGATGCCGGAGGGGAGGAAGTGTCTGGGATGCATTGGGAAACCAATTAACGAGGCGAGGAGGAGGAGCTTAGGGAAGCGTTCGAGGCTGTTGGCGAAATTGTGCAGCAGTTTGGAGGTTAAACGAATAACGAAGGTGGAGAAGGAGTGCTCGGTGAATCAGGTGATGCCAGAGCAAGTGGTTGTGAATGGGAGACAATTGAGGGAAGAAGAGTTGGTGGAATTGCTGGGATGTGTGGTTCCTCCAAGGGATTTGAGGCCCGGGCAGTATTGGTATGACAGAGATTCCGGGCTTTGGGGGAAGGTAAAATGAGTTATCGAAGCATGATTTCTTTAGCATTTGTCTTTTGATATTTGTGTATGATGGTATCTCAAGATATTGTTTGTTCGAATTTTGCAGGCTGGAGAGAAGCCGAATAGTATTATAAGTTCGAAATTAGATATTGGAGGCAAGCTACAGATTGATGCGAGTAATGGAAATACGAGGGTTTACATCAATGGCCGTGAGATCACAAAAGTTGAGCTCAGAGTGTTAAAGGTAAAAAGTTTCTGTAAAGTGGAAATTATCTTTCACATTTCCCAGCTCTGTTTTCTAAGGGATGTTTGCACAGTCCATTCCATAGTAAGTTAGCTCTAAATGTGCTCCAGAATTCAACTCAAGTCTCCAAGAGTGCGCTGCTTATAAGAGTGAATAAATCCATCTGAGATCTGACTGTTGTAAATTCATAGGAAATCACTTGTTTGCAACTATTGCTACTTTCAGTTACATTATGTAACTGTAAACATTCTTACATTTGTTAGTACCGACTCAAAACCTATGTTATTGCTACTTGGAGCTTAATTTGTGTCTACATTATCTACTTTTCAGCTGGCTAAGGTGCAGTGCCCTTGTGATACTCACTTTTGGGTATATGAGGATGGATCCTACGAGGAAGAAGGTCAAAACATCATTAAAGGAAACATATGGAAAAAGGTTCTCTCGTAATCTAATAAAGTTTTATTTTTACGGTCATTGACGCTATGTTCAATTATTTGAAGGTTTTCAATCTGATTGAAAAGTTGAGGTTGGCTTCTTGTTAGGAAGGCATCCACTCGTTTCATTTGTTCACTGTTTTCATTGCCTGTACCACCTGAAAGCTCTCACAGTACAAAAGAAGAACCTGGTACATTGTCAACTAGGTCTATTTCGGATTATTTGGACCAGGATAGAGTCCAGCAACTATTGATGCTTGGATTTGAGGAGTCTGGGACAAGCACCATTTTTAAGCAGGTCAAATTTATAGTGTGGTTCTATTATTTTTGCCTTCTTTGAGAGAGAGATGATTATTCAACTGGAATGAAAATTATCGTATTCAAACATTGGAGGTCATCCAACTTTGGGTGAAATTCAATAATAATTTCCTTCCCAGATACAGTTTTTTTAATTTTGCACCTAGAAGATATCTAATTTGGATTTGGAAGAGTTACATTCACAAAAAATGTTTATCTTTCCTTTTGTTTTGTTCTATTTTATTGTGCCCGTTCCTCTAGCTGATTGAATTTGTTATTTTTCTCATGTAACAGGTGAAATTTTTGTATGCTAACAAGTTCACTGCTGAAGAACTGCAGAATATCAAGCTAATAATTCAAAGTAACATTTACTTATATCTCAGTATCTTATTTGAGGGAAGGGAGCGCTTTGAAGAGGAGATTTTGAATACGAAAGAGTCTTGTGGTATGTATGCTAACGAGTCTAGTCCATGTAGTTAGTCTGATGCTATTAACGGATTCCTTCTTCTCCACCTCCCCTTCATATGGAAGAAACAGTTATTTAGTTAAGTATTACCCAAAGATTCAGGAGCCCGTCAAAGTTGCAATTAATTATTGTTTCATGCAATAAGATGTGGTAAAACTTTTGCTTATAAATCAATTCATATTCTTTGACAGGACTTTGTGCACTTAGTCCGAAAATAGGAGAAATATCACTGATATTTTACTAGTTCAAGCGTTCAATTTGTAGGTAAGCTATCCGACTAATTATCCCTCCAACTAAATAAAAACTTTGAAGCTGTTAACAGTGGCTACCATAACTGTCACGCCCCATTTATCAGAAAGCAGATTTCTCTTCTAAGCTAAGTATTTATTTCCGATAAACATGTATCGGGCATACTTGCATCCAACATGAATCCGCCTCACTTCTTTTTCCGAAGTACAAAATTTGAAGATAGCTGAAACACTTCTAGCTAATGAGCGGTCACTAATGGGCACTGGAAGTCAGTCCTAGCAAAACAAGATAAAAAGATAAGAGTGCTTGTTTGGTAAATAGTTGGTCAAACTTCATTTTTAACCACACATTTCATTAGGGCCATGACTTTTATCCACTTTTCCCCACACATATCGCGAGACCCACCAGCTTTTATCAACTTTCAGCAACATCACACAATCCCAGAGTTTCAATTAGAGACTAGACATCAATATTTCACTAGATCGGATTTTATCATTTTAAGAGTTGTTATTTGGTTCTCTAAGATTTGAGTTCATTACCTGATAAAAGTTACCTAAGTTTTTCAATTCTTTTTCACCACATTAATAATATAGAATCAGAAATATAGATTTTTCTCCTCCCAAGTTTTTCTTCTCTTCTCTCTATTCTCTTCTTGTGTTACGTGCTACATCAGTCACTTTCTATATTTTGGAGCACGGATTCTTTTATGCTACGCATTTTTCCCTAGATGGAATAGGAGATGAATTTCATTGTTTCAATTACATATATAGGGTGTGTTTGGGCCACATTATTTTGGAATAATGTATTCTGGAATAGTAGATTGATGGAGAATGTGTGGTTGAAAAAGAAGGAAAAGTTATTGATGTGATGGAAAATATTATTTTATTCAAGAATGTGTGGTTGAAAATGAGCAGAAAATGAAAATGAAAATTTTAATGTGAACCAAACAGGGGCATATTATATCGTATTTATGTTAATTCAATATGTGGAGAACTCAACATGGATACTCACATAAGTTGAGTAACAAGAGCAGGATGGAGTAAATATTCGGTGTGTACGAGTTACATTTGTTCTTCTTGAATATATCTAATGGGGTCTATGTATAGCTAGTTGGTATTTCCTTGTGCCTTAGAGAACGGTTTTGAATACAGACACGAGCTCTTACTCTCGTTTACCATTGCATATTAATTATTATTCAGGTGAAATGGGGCTTGAAGGAAGTAAGCATTGCATCTATTCAATCAACCAGAGAATCAAGCATTTTTCGGATTGGTTATTAGATATCGTGGCCACTGGAGATTTGAATGCTTTCTTTCCTGCTGCAGCACGGGAGTATGCTTCTGTTGTAGATGAAAGTTGGAAAGATTCTGCCATCCAGGAAACTTACAAGAGGAGGGAGGAACTGCACTTTCTTCCCGATGTAGCTAAGTATTTCTTAGACCGGGTATGATTTCATATGCTCCTCCTCGAACTAGTAAATTGTTGGCGATGATTTACAGATTGAAGTATTTTGAGAAATCATGGATCTAATTGAGTCGAGATATGGACAAAACATGATTTTTCAGTGAAAAATTTAATGACAGCCCAAATATGTGAAATTATGAAGTTATGGGAAATAAAAATGCTGGAACCAGATATCTTAGCCTCCATCTAAAAATGCTGTTCCCATTTTCTTTTGTTGTGTAAGATCATATACAAGGCTCTGAAGGAGCAGCCAGGTATAACCAACCGGAGGATCTTACAGACTAAAGTCATTAATTCAGCTGTCAAATGTTTCTGTATTAAAATCTAAAATCGAAATTCTTTATGAGTTCTTGGTACTGTGATTTAAAGAAACTTTTTATGTTTTCCAGGTCACTGAGATATCATGTAACGAGTACAAACCTTCAGAAGAAGACATTTTATTTGCTGAAGGAGTTACTCCCAACAATGGTCTTGCCAGCATTGAATTTTCCTTTGATGACCATAGCCCCATGTCTGAAGTGCACAATGAAAACTTTGAACGCCAACCTCCTTTGACAAAGTAAATTCTTATAAGAAGCTGGAATAATCAATTACGTGCATGTTTGGTACAGCATGTGAAACACTGCTCAATAGTGTTAAAGACCAAAAAAAGGCTAAAAAAATCTTTTCAATTATACTCTCAAGTCCTATCCAATTATATGTGCCAAACATGCACTTAGTGTCTCGTCTTTCTTAGCTGAGTTAAATTCTCCTATATAAAACAAACACTTTTTCTCTGTCTATGCTGTTTTTAGGTTCCAATTAATATGCCTCAGATTTAAGGGACTGCATGGTGGCTGCAAATGGCTGGAAATGTTTGAAGATGTGAGAACAGTAATCTTTTGTGTTTCCTTAAGTGATTATGACCACGTTGGGAGCCGGGGTACAGGTCTTCTGGAGAATAAGATGCTGGCAACCCGAGATTATTTTGAGAACATTGTGAGACATACTTCGTTTCAGGGCAAACCCTTTGTTCTCCTCTTGAACAAATACGACATCTTTGAAGAAAAAATCAACAAGGTTCCATTAACAGTTTGTGAGTGGTTCCGCGACTTCAACCCCTTGAAATCTCACACCAACAGCCACTCACTGGCACATCAAGCGTATTACTATGTAGCCGTGAAGTTCAAGGAGTTATATGCATCCATCACCGGCAGAAAGCTATACGTTTGGAAAATGAGAGCCAGGAAACGAGCATCAGTTGATAAAGGATTCAAATACATAAAGGAGATCCTCAAGTGGGAGGAAGAGAAAGATGGAGACATTTATGCTATGAGTGAGGATTATTCTCTCTCTAGTAACTGTTTCTGACCTGAAATTTTAGTTGAGAAATATTTTTACAGAGCTGATGTAGGAACAAAAAGTGCATACGAGATTTTTATTTTTTTCGTTGGCTATGAATTCTCCATCAGATGGAGGACTTACCAGACGTATACACCTTTATAATTTGTAGTTACAAAAGTCCTATAAATGAAAATTCAGGGAAAAAAAAAAAAAAAAACTTCCAACCTTGTTCTGTTTATTTGAACTTTTAATTCTTTTTGTGTGTTCGAATTTTCAAGACTCTCTCCGAACATGATATTGCATTTGGGGAAAACACTTCTAAAAACAACACAGAACGGAGTCGAGTAGTTGCTCTACTGTTGTTCCTTGTGATTACGGGACGCAGAACAAAGATTGGAAGAACATGGTATTCTCACGATTGAAAGAATTCTAACGCCCCACTGATCGGAAAGAAATTATTATAACATTGCACTTTCAGATTCCAAATACAAATACATGACAAAGAGAGGTTGACTAAAGTGTATATTCCCAAAACGTTGTGCATGTCTTGAACCAGGCGGATTATTCAATATCGGTAAACATAATCTGGTAAAAAAAACAACAGCAGTGCTAGATACATAATATGCTTCACTATCGATGCAACTGAATGGCTAAGCCACTGAATCTCCTACTGCTCCTTGTACCTCTTCTCGACTTCTTCCATGCTCTGAATCTCCTGGTGATACTTGCAAATACGGTAGATACACCTGCACCAGCATTTAAAAGTATAAGAATATCAAAATTGTGAAAAGAAGGATTGAAAACTAAACCAGAACACAAGTTAGCGTGTTTGGTAGAGTACTGGACGAGACTGGACAGTGTAATACACAAGATTTGAACTTTTTTTTTTCCGCGGCCACTTCACCAAACATGCCAAAGGTGGTCAGTATTGTTAGCCACATACCAATACAGAAGGCAAGCTGAAACACACAAAACTGCATTCCTCTGAGCCTTGTAGATCTGCACCTCATACAAGTAAGTAGAGTTTGAATCAAGAACATACAAGTGGTGGCAATGCCACAACCAAAATCTTTTGTAAAAGTAGGAATATGGTAATAAACAGATGATAAAACCACAGGTACAAGTGTGACTGACCAAGCTCCCATCTACACCCCCCAACTAAGATTCCAGTTAATGAAGGTTATAATTTAATAAATGTCACACACTAGTCAAATGTCAATGGACTACATAATGATTGGAAGATTTTGAGGAAAGATGAAAATGATTGCTCCGCAACATGGACTACATTAAGGCGTCACAGCTCTAGAACCCCGAGCAGATAAGTCACACTACCTGACCATGGATTACTAAGAAAGAGACCAAAGATGCATATGCTTCAAGACGTTAGGGTAAGGGCAGACTGTGACTATATCACAACTCCAGTGCGACTTTCTTCTTTCTATTTTTCTTGGGATTCCTATAGTCAAAATCTTAATGGATACGTCTATTTAAAATTCAGAGGTTTTTTGCTAAGAACAGAAACCACAGGGTGATAATCAACAGAGACGAAAAATAGAAATATTTAACAAAACCAGATACTTAGTTCGGAAATCAGAGTACGATTCAAGGGTACATAATCCATCCTTCAGAATTGTGTTTGATAAACAACTTCAAGAAATAAAGAATACAAATACGGAATACACATAAAGCCTCAATTGAAAGCAGCGGATAGCCTGTACTTGAAGAATTCTTCCCTGACCATTCACAGATCCCAAACTACAATAAATATAAAAACATCATCTGACTTGCATCAAATTCCAGACTCAATCATGCTACATGTAACATCTTCCTTTACATTTTTCCATGTGGCACCATCTTATCCTTTGATTTCCCCAATAATCTTTCACGTTGCTGCCCAGATTATGCCACGTAGGAGGATGTCAACCATGCGGTAATACAAGATGTAATCTTCCATTATTGGAGCATAACGTGGTTTTACTACAGAATATGGAGCAAACTAATGTTTAATTAACAATTTTTTATTTTTTGCTTCAAATTCAAAATTACTTCCATTGTTAACTTTCCAAAAGTCTTGCTAAGAGATAGAGCCCTAAAATTAATTACCGATTTCTCATAGCGATCTCTTTCAGCAGCAGTGCAGATCTCCCCAGTGCACATCAACCGATGCTCATTCTTCCAATATATATCTATCATAAATAAATAAAATCAAATAAACCCACACTTCTAATATCAACGCCAAAAACCTAAAAATCACAAAAATAAAAAAATTCCAAAACAATAAAGATAAAAAAACATACCCAGAAGCTGAAAAGCGGAGAAGGGTACAACGAAGAGTGAAGGTTGGAGAATAAGAGAGATCAATGACACAATACGAGATTTCAGAACCTTTGGCGATGGTAAAGTTAAGAGAATTGCAACCGCTGCCTCTGCAGCCACCACGTATGCCAGTATCATCCATTGCAATGCCATTTTTCCTTTGATTTTTGAAGAATTTTGTTTTCCTTTGGTAGAGTCGCTCGCTTATTTTCCTGTTTTTGAGTGGTTGGTTTATTAATGGGCAAAGGTCGGGTAAGGGTGCGTCAGTCGGATCGACTAACCTGGAGACCTCAAAACTTTTATTGGGCCTTTCGGTCAACAAATATCTATTCCTCCACGGTTCTCTGAAAAACAAGGCCCGGTTAGTGAATTGCCCCAACCCGACCCCACGATAGTTCACACTTCGACGATCAAGTTAGAAGGTACGAAAACAAGGTAAAAGATGAATTTTTTTAAGAATTTGTTTCACTATAGAGCAGAATTACCTCGTGGTGCATATAGAGAAAAATAAACAACGGTAGAACATAATTGTACTATGTTGTTGTTATTAAGGGATATATATCTCATATCGATAAATGATGTTGACATAGACCAATTAATAAAGATCTTATGTTACTCCTCTTAATAAGGTTGACCTTTTAAGATGGAACATCAAATTTTAACATGGTATCGAGCCCGTTAAACTCCAACGAGCAATTCGATCCGATTAAAACTCAAAATAATTGAGCACACGGATTTCAAGCTTGATTTGCTTAAACGAGCCACCATCTTGCGGGGACACATTAAGGGATATATATCCCATATCGATAAAATATTGACACATGCCAATTAATAAAGATTTTGGGTTATTCCTTTTAACAATGTTGACATTTTAAGAAGGAACATCAAATCTTAACAGTTGTCACGACTAGTTGTTACGTCTCTATCAATGTATTTGCTATAGCTTTATTGGTCAGTTCCCTGGCCTCTTTATTCGTTTAACCAATTCTCGTAAAATAGTATATATGAATCAAATAGCAAACATGTAAAGAGTTAAGTGGTGTTCAAGGAAAAAAAAATACCAAATTGAAGCTAAAGAAATTGAATTTCTACAACACATGCTTCACTTGTTTAAAACAAAAGGAAAAAAATTGAAGTAAATTTTGAAAAAAAATTGTGTGTGCATTACGAGTTATGAAACTATAGATACTCAGCGTGAAATTTTATTATCGTAAATCGTCGAATTCTGTTAGTTAATGATATGAATCTCTTCTAGTTAGAATGAGCGTGAATATATGATCAAACATATACGATACTAGTATTTTCGTTAATTTATAAGTAAAAAAGGTTGGGGGAAATTCTCTTTAGGCACATTATTTTTGAATTATATAAATTTAGAAAATATATTTCCATTTCCTAGTCCGAAAACTATATTTTAGGAAAGTCCTAATAGGGCATACCCTAACTCCAGCAGTAGATATATTTAACCAATTGCCATACCTTCTTCCCCACTTCTTTATTTTTTGGAAAATGCTAGATGTACATCAAAAAGTGTACATCAAGGTCTACATCCCCTCACATGGAGGGGCTCACTCGAACCGTGATGTACACCCCGATGTACCGCTAGCATGGCTCTCTCTTTTTTCTGTTTGCAACTGAAGCTGTAGGGTTTTATAAAAAAAAAAAAAAAAGAATACGGACAATCATGTCTTCCTGTGAAGAAAAAACGCTGATTTTGAAAAGCTCCGATAATGAAGAATTCGTGGTGAAAGAGTCTGTTGAGTTCAGCGTATAACAATCAAGAATCTGGTTGAAGATGGCTGTGACTTGGGCGCAATACAGTTGCTGAATGTAGATAGCAAAAACCTGGCTTGCATCATAGATTTCATGGAAAAACATGCGGATTCTACGCTGACCGATTCGGACAAAAAGGACTTTGAAACCGAGTTTGTGAAGAAGCCGTTTTACGATCTTCTTGGGATGACCTTAGCAGCAAATTATCTCAACTTCCCGGCATTAATGAATATATTGTGTGATGCTTGTGCGAACGAGATAAAACTCTGGTCAGTGGAACAGGTTCGGGAGAAATTAAATATCCAGAATGACTACACCGAGGAGGAAGAAAAGGTAGTTCGTGAAGAGAATTCTTGGGCTTCTGAGTAGTTTCAATCTTCTATGAATCTTATTTGTAGTCTCTATGGGATTCTTTGGTTTTAATTATATAATTTATGCAACTAATGGATTTACTTAAATTATTTATGTTCTTGGTTCTATTTTTCTTTTATTTATGCATGAAAAAAAAAAAAAAATCTCTTTACTTTTAAGGGCCCTAAAATTTAAAAAGCCAGCAAAATTTGTTAAGATTTAAGGTTCTATCTTAAAATGTTAACCTTATTAAGAGGAGTAGCATAAATCCTTATAAATTAGTCTATTTTTTCATCTTTATTCGATGTGAAATTATATCCCTTAACATGCTCCACAAGATTGTAACTCGTTTGAGCAGATCAATCTTGAAATTTGTATGCTCAATTTTTTTGGTCTTAATCGGATCGAATTGCTCGTTGGAGCGTAATGGCCTCTGATAGCATGTTAAAATTTGGGGTTCCATCTTAAAATGTCAACTTGATTAAGATAAGTAGCCCAAACAGTTATAAATTGATTTATATTTTCGTCTTTATTTAACGTGGAATTCTATTCCTCGACAAAGTTCAATATCAAAAAGTGTATAATTATAGAGTTCTATATATATACATACTCAGAACAAAGTTGAGGGATTCATTGGGCTTCACCAACTAAATATAGCTCTTCAGTATCAGAAATCATGCTTATATCCAGAATCTTGCCTCCGTTTCCAGATAGTATGAAGGAGCCACTTGTAAAATTTAACTGCTCTTTTGCTGTTTCAATGAGCTCTTCAACGGTTTCTGGAACCCATAAAACAACTCCAATACTCCTATCGTCTCTATAATCCCATGGCTTCCCTGGGAAAACTGTACATTTCCTTTTTTGCATTTTACCTGTCACGCACGAATGCCAAAATAGAATCAAAATAATGAATTGGAAGCGGGAGAAAACGTCGAATATTAGCCAGCTACATGATGCAGAAACACCAAGTTCACGTAATGCAATGATATAGGATTTCAATATGTAACATCTACTAGTCATCTCATAGAAGAGTTCAATAAAGCATAGGACTGATAATAGGATTGAACCGTTTATTTTTTAATTCGATAAATGTTGGTTGATCGTATATTTCATTATAGTTTAATGATTCAAGAGTATCTTTTCCACAAAAGAGTGCTGTTCAACAGGGAATTGTATGCTGCAGTCAGGAAGGATCTATTGGTTCTCTCCCAACTACGATATGGAAAATAAGGAACAAATCTCAGAATACTACAACTCTACAGTTAATCTGACTCCTATAAACGATAGAGAAAAGCTGCATGAAGAGGCTAAATTCTAATTATATACATTCCTGTAGAAAATATATAGTCTATACCTTCAATTCTCTCAAAGCAGACAGATAATTCTGACAACTGCGTAATCTTTGCATCTTCCAATAGCTTAATGAGACCCTGGTTTCCACCTATGCGGGCTTCGTCCATTGGAGTTTTGCCCCATCTGCAAATAACATACATCTTAAACGACCAATCCTCATCTAGTTAATATTTGAAAGATTAAAATGAGTACTAGTCGGTACCTGTCTGTTGCAAAGACACTAGCCCCACTTTCTAAAAGTAAAATCGACTCTGGATACAACCCTTCTGATGTGGCTATGTGTAGAGGTGTTCTAAGATCATAATTTTTCGAGTTTGGATTAATGCCATTCGCCAAAAGCCTTTTCAGGAAATCTAAGTCTCGACTTGCAACAGCCTCACAGAGACGATTTCCAGCATTATCTATAGATAATGTAGCCCCTGCGTTCACGAGCAAAGATGCCACTCGGTCATGGCTATTCTTGATCGCTTCATATAATGGAGTTTTCCCAAAATTATCTACAAGAAAAGTTCAGCCAGAATGAGTTTCTTACAACAATTAGGGAAGAGAACTGCACACTTTTTGGTACAAGGTAAATGGCGATTGCAAAAGCCAGTAACTTACCTCTAATATTGATCTCGACTTTTCCTTGGATAAGAAACCGAACAACATCTTCATACCCCTTGGATGCAGCAAGATGCTATCATAAAATGGTTTTCTCTCAATAATTTAATATAATGAAGGATATTAAACATTATGAAATAATGTGTGTTTCAAGTTATTAATGAGGTTAACGAAATAATAATCTAATGACGAAATAATTGATACACAGACTCACTATAAATAGTCCACATACGTACTTTCATGTGTTTGTAAATCTCATTAAGATAAAAAGTTGAAAGAATACGTAATTACTAGAAGTTCAGGATCTGAGATAGCATCTCCATACATCTGCGGTTAAAGAATTCTAGACTAGCTAAGAATTTTTTTCCTACTATAAAGGTAACCGCTAGATCCACTGTTAAAGCCTTTCAGACTGTGAAGATCAAGCCCTCCAACCTCCTCCTCCCTGCTACCAACCAATCTCGTTGAGGAGTAAATATATACGTGTGTACGTAGGCCTCTGAGATTGTGTATATGAATGTATGCATAGGCATATACCTCTATATTGTTCTGTCTAGGGGGATATATTTTGTGTGCACAATGCCAACACTTTAAGGGAAATTGGTTTACAAAAAGTGCCTCAACGGTCCAAGCACGTCATCTCCAAGCATTGAAGACTATAATACATACAAGGGTACCACAAGATCTCAAAGAAATGCACTGCTCTAGGCTGATGAAGGCGTAATTTTCTTCCCACCCACTTCAAATCCACAATCCAACTCTTGTCGTTCTCATCAGATTAATGGCTAATAATCAGTTCCCTTGTGATCAGGTTTCCTGGAGTACCAACTCGTCAGGATGATCAGCAGTCCTGAATAACTTTTCCCAGATTAATGAGCCAACTACTCCACCAATTAGCCTAATGTTACAGCTACTGTGGGAGGCTTTTGTCATCCTGAGAGAGTGTGCTTGTCACCGCATATAAACCCTTACATAAAGGACCGGCTGGACAAAGTGTGAGATTAACTCACAAATTCACGATTTAGTTGATTATCTATTGTCTGAGCACGGAACTGATTTAATTTTCTCTTGGATAAGGATATGAAAGATAGAGTAGGTAAAATGAGAAAGATTTCATGTATGCCAAAGACAGAAAGAAAATCCTTGAATGAGAAGAACCGCAGAAAGATTTCATGCATACTTAGTTACATACCAGAGCCGTTCGTCCATTGTAATCGGCCTTATTGGGATCTGCTCCCGCTTCAACGAAATGTCTTAGTCGACGCAGATCTCCATCATGGGCAGCACAATTCAATCTCATAGCATACTCCGATTCATGTTTTTCAATATGCAGAACAATATCAGACTCCAATATGTCGCTTCGAAATGTAGATTCTTTCCCCTGAAATTCACAAATGTATAGTCGAAATTCCTTTTCAAAATGACTGGAAAAAATCCCTGTTGTTTGTCTTGAGATTTTCAGGACAGCATAAACAATGTTTCCTATAGCACATACTTTTAGATTTTTTAATGTTAAGAACAAACCATACAGTTAACTTATTAATGATAATATGGTCGGTAAATAAAGGATCTCTCAGAAATTTGGGATGATTCCCAAACAGAGGCTAAGAGCCCATGATCAACTTGCCTCAAGAAGGTTATTGATGACGGTGCGCCCATCACAAAAATGAATCTCAAGAATGTCAATGAAAGCTTGCTTATCAATGCTTAGGAGCCTAGATAATTCAGTAGCTTGGACTGTACGAGGTTCTGGGATGTTACAGAGAACAGAAATTTCACCAACTGAACTGTAAGTATCCAGAGTCGATAAAGATCCTTGCGTTTCAGCATCTTCAAATTTTTTAACTTCTTCCTGAATCAAGAAAATAATGGACAAGATTCTTTCTAATCACTACGATTGGAAATATGAAATACGGTTAAGGAAAGGTCATACCAGTTTACCATTACAAAGGAAATAAAGTTGATCAACAGTATTTCCCTCTTCTATAATCACTTCTCCGGGAATGAAAATCTCTTCATGCATTCTGATTGCCTGCACAACTAGTATAATGAGTGAGGATGTCTTTAGAAACACTCGCAGACGACAATTTACTAGACTGATAATAGAATATCACTTACAATTTGCTTGATAAATCCATACGAGCAACCTTTGAAAAGAGGAACTTTCTTTACGTCCGGTACGTACAATTTTCTTGATATCTGCATAAGAAAAATGTGCCACAATTTATCTCAGATTTATTTTCTGATTATTTTGGTACTATTGAGACGGAGACAGAAAATGGTTCTTGTCATACTTTAGCTCGTGTAGCAAGTGGAAGATCCTGAAGAACAGAAGCGTCAGTGTAATTTTGCTCATACTGTAATCGAACATGGCCTTCGACCTCTTTGCTTATGTTCTTTCCGAGCTTCTTTGTGTTGATATATTTAATAAGTACTGCCATTTTATCCCTAAACCTTTCTGTTTTGGATCCTTTCACAATCAAGGCTGTCATGTTACCCAGTAAATAAGCACCAAGAATCATGTCAAATGATACATAGATCATGACAAATATCATTTCCCTGGCATTGACGGCATGAATATCACCATAACCTGCAGCATGAATTAAACAATAATATTAGGATCCTGTTAAGAGTAAGAGCAACATTTGCCATGGTAACGACAGCGAAAAGAACTTACCAACAGTTGCCATGGTAACGATAGCGAAATAGAGTGACGTTACATAACGCGTCCAAAGATCAATCTCTCTAAAGTTTGCATAACTATGGTCACCGAGCTGTAAACTTCCGATCCATGTATAACCTTCTTTTGATGGAGGTAGAGTCGTAGCCAGATAGTAAAATATGCACGCAGCTGTGTGCGTGCAGTATAATTCAACCACGAAAAGCTTCACAATTCTTGTAAACAGATAATTGATTCGTATGTCTTTCTCCAGCTTGTCGAAAAATTCTGTCACTCTAAGTGCCCGGCTTAGCCTAATCCATAGCATATACCTCACAGCCTCCTTTCTGCCAAAAGCCTGATCGAGGCAGGTAACTTAGTACAAGGTTTTCGAATACTTTGCTCAACAATGTCCTACAATCTTCCTTAAACGTTCCAAATTTTAGTTAAAAAAAAGTAGTAGTAGGAAACTCTTTTGAGTTTTCTAAACCTTCGGTAGAATTTCGATTTCAGAAACGTCATCAAAACAGAAGCGCTATCAATTTAGAAATTTCCGAGCAACCTTAACATAAAAAAAAAAAAAATCAAGCTCCTTAATCCTCACTTGTATAACTTTGCCAAACCAAGAAAATGTAGAAGAGAAAAAGGTTTAAATATATAGGTTTCGAAGTACCTTGTATATGGCATCCCATGGCAAGCAACCCAGTAGATCAACCAGAAACCGAGATTTCAGATACCTGTAAACATTAACACTTCATTCCAATTTGCAAAAAGACAAACTGAAGAGCGTAAATTGCTGAATTACTGTTTTAATAAGTACAGTACAAACCGAATGGCGATGAGATTGACGTTTGAGACGAGGCGAAAGGAATGGGGATCGCGATAGTTGACGAAAAATTGGATGACGATGTCAATTAGAAAAGCAAATTGGCCGGCGATGTCCAGAAGGAAAAATTTATCCGGCAGGCCTCTGAAGAATGCAAACTCTAATGGAGTAAAGAAGGAAGAGTACACTGCCCATATCAGAATGAACTGCGTCCACGCCAAGTACCACCTGCATGAACAAGAACATACAAGTTAAGAACTATAAACTGAAATTGAATACTAAAATGATAATGTAAGTACAATGAAGAGAGTTCACCAGTTATCAGGATCTATGATATATGCACGAGAATGGCTCCTGCCTCCCGCTCTATACTTTTGTCTCGAGTAGTTTCTCAACATTTTGAACCAATTGTTCCATGATAACCTGGAAGTTTCTTGAATATCCTCCTCATCTTCTGATTCATCGTCTCTCTTACTTCTACCTGGACTCCTATATATCTCGGACATATTTGACAGACTAGATTGAACAGTACTAAACGATAATCACAGAAAAATGAAGTTCAAATACTGTCTAGTTTCTTTCATTACCGTAAAACAATCTTATTTATCCCGTGTATGCAAGAGACTATCCATTTATTCGACTTACTTTTCTAGATGAGGAATTTAGGACAATATGTGGTGGTAAGAGAATCGCATAGGACGAGGAATTATATTGTCTGTTTTTATCAATTTTTCGACCTTTAAATCTGTTTCCCCAATCTATGGAATCAAATTCCAAACAGTACATTTTTTGTTGATTGGACACCACTCTTAATCTGAAGAGTTCTTCTGCATGTACACAGACAACTCACAAAGAGGTGGGTCCCGCATTCTTTTGCATGTAAACCAACAACTCACATAGCGGGACCCACCTCAATAAAAAAGTTAAAAAAAAATTACCCTCCCCCATTTTAGTTGTCGGCACCATGTACATGAAGAAGAACTCTAATATGAAAGATTTGTTTTCTGCATCTTACTATTGGCAGAAGGGAATGCTTTCAAAAGGAAAAAAATGTAATGGACGTGAACTATTTTTGTTAGGAAGGCTGAAATTTTAGAAATCAATGTAAAATAAGTCGGTATTTCATTTAAGTATAAAATATTATCAACATTAAATGAAAAATAAAAATAAAAAAAATTGACGTAGTGGCAAACGAAGTATTCACCATATAGTAGTGTGAAACTAAGGATGTGTTTGAGTCAAATTATTTTAGAAGAATGTATTCTGAAATAGTAAATTGATGGAGAATGTGTGATTGAAAAAGAAGGAAAAGTTATTGATATGATTGAAAATATTATTTTATTGAAGAATATATGATTGAAAATAAGTAGAAAAATAAAAAATGAAAATTTTAATGTGTAACAAACATGAGCTTAAAGTCTGCAATTCGAGCAATTGACAAAATATTAACAACATTAATTAGCAAACTACTATTTCAAATTTTTTATACACGTTAAAATTTTCATTTTCATTCTTCTACTCATTTTCAACCACACATTTTTCAATAAAATAATATTTTCATCACATCAATAAATTTTCCTTCTTTTTCAATCACACATTTTTCATCAAACTACTATTTCAAAATGCATTCTTTAAAAATAATGTGGCTCAAACACACAAATATTAGCTAAAAGCGTAAAAAGTAATTAAAAAATGAAGGCTTTAAAATATCAAAGATTAAAAAAGCAATTGTTTAAGAAAGTAGTCATATTGTTAATATAAAATTAATCCACAAATAATATCATAAAATTTAATGCAACAAGGGTTAAAAATTTACAAATTCCTGATTTTCAATTATTATTATTATTATTATTTAAATCCAATTAAAAAAAAAGACAATTATTTTTCAAATCAATCAAAATTCTTCAAATAAAAACAAGAAATTTACCTCAACTCATCCAATCAATGGTCACAATCACCTTTTGCACATTCACGTCCCAAGTCAATATTAATTTTTTGCTAAAGCTCCGTTTGATTTCAAACATGAAAAATAGATGGAAACAAAATATTTCACAGGAAACTGATTTGCTTAGAAATTATTTTATTGAAAATTGTAATTAATTAATATAATTTTTCATGAAAAATATTGAGATTTTGGTGTCCAATTGACTTTGTTTTTTATGAAAATTGTCCATTAAAGTGGTATTATTTTTTATCATTGGGTCTAAAATTTGTTCCAATTACAAAAAAAAAAATTGAAAAAAAAATAATCACATCGAATATCATTTGTTTGGCTTTGTTTTGCATGAAATTTATTAATAAAAGTTAAAAAAAAGTAAAAAATTTACCATTGTATCTAGAGTTTTTACCAATGGCCAAAAAAAAAAAAGTTCGAAAATATTTACCTACCAAAATATCAAGAATTGATTTTCCTAAAAAATGTGGAAAATCTGAAAAGTTGGAAATATTTTTCCAAAAAAATTTTACTTATCAAACACTACAAAAGTTGAAAAATAGGAAAAAAATTCATAAAAAATGTGTGCTATCAAACGGAGCCTAAATAAATCTTGAAGATTGTCAAAACGTTATTCACGATGGTTTATCACTTTTCAATTAATTTGATTGCATATCATACAAAATAGTGAAATACGATAGTTTCTTTGTAACTTTTCCATTCAACGATTAAAATTTAAAGACAATAATTAACTACTCACAGCTGTACAGTAAAATACTAAAAAAGACAAAAAAAAAAAAAAAAAACATGTTAAAAAATTATATAGGCTGGTCCAGTCCCACCACTGCTGGTACGTACGTGTTATTGAAAGTGACAATATAATGATGGAATTTTTGCACTTTTTCTTTCCCACTTATTTTGAAATGCAACAAATTTATACTTTCACATTTTATTTATTTATTTATTTAACTGTAATCCATCTTCAATCTCTTAATCATGTTGCAAAACTCATCTTTCCTTCCATTTTGGCCGTTAAATGACACATGTGCCCTCCTTTTTAAAACAAAATGGATAAATATAGTATATTGGGTACCCAACCTTCAGAAATGTATGAGATAACCCCTAACCTTTAAAAATGACACCAAACATCCCAAAGTTTGAGGAAATAGGCATTTTAGGTCCTTGATGATAGAATACGCCCATTTTAGGTCCCAAAGTTTGACAAATTCTGAAAAATGAAATTTAAATTCCATTTTTCAGAGAATTTGAAGCCTATCAAACACATACTAAGGGTCTGTTTGATTGCAAGGGTGGAAAATATGTGGAAAGAAAATGTTTTACAGGGAATTGTAATTAAGTACGTTTGATTGGTATAATTTTTAATGAAAAATGCTGAAAGTTTGGAGTCTGTTTGGCTTCCTTTTTTATGGAGATTGTCTATTAAAGTGATAATATTTTCTACTATTGGATCTAGAATTTGTTTCAATTGTCAAAAATAAAAAATTTGAAAAAAAATAACAATATCGAATATCATTCGTTTGACTTTGTTTTGCATGAAAATTGTCAACAAAAGTAAATTTTTTTTTACAATGTTTGATAGAATTTGTTGCCATTACTGAAAAAAAAGGCGGAAATTGTTTTCCCACCTAATAGGTAGGAAAACAAAATCAAGAAAGTATGCATCAAATGGTTGTACCTAGAAAAATATGGAAAATGTTTTCTATGAAAAAATTTACCTATCAAACAGCTTTTTAATGGTGGAAAATGAAAATGTTTTCATTTTCCATAGAAAACTAAGGCTATCAAACGGACTCTAAGTATAAAATATTATCAACATTAATTAGCAAATAAATGAAAAAAAAAAAAAAAATAGTGACTGCAATTCAAGCAATTGACAAATTTAAGGTGTGAATTAATCTAAATATTAGCAAAAAAGTAATAAAAAAAATGAAGGCTTTAAAATATCAAATGTAAATTAAAAAAGCAATTGTTTAAGAAAGTAGTCACATTGTAAATATAAAATTAATCCACAAATAATATCACAAAATTTAATGCAAAAAGGGTTAAAAAGTTACAAATTCCTGATTTTCAATTATTATTATTATTATTATGTGAAATTAAATCCAATAAAAAAAAAGACAATCATTTTTCACATCAATCAAAATTCTTCAAATAAAAACAAGAATTTTACCTTTCTCGTTACAACTCATCCAATCAATGGCCACAATCACGTTTTACACGTTCACGTTCACGTCCATGTCAATATTATTTTTCACTAAGTAAATCTAGAAGATTGTCAAAATGTTATTCACGATGATTTATCGCTTTTTAGTATTACTTTCCTATTAATTTGATTGCATATCATACAAAATACAATAGTTTCTTTGTAACTTTTCCACTCAACAATTAAAATTTAAACACAGTAATTAACTACTCACAGCTGTACAATAAAATACAAAAAAGGACAAAAATAGAAAACTACAAAAAAAAAAACATGTTAAAAAATTATATAGGTTGGTCGTGGCTGGTCCAGTCCCCGACTATCCACCATTACTGGTACGTGTTATTGAAAGTGACAATATAATGCCACCAACCTTCAGAAATGTATGAGATAACCCCTCACATTTAAAAATGACACCAAACATCCCAAAGTTTGAGGAAATAGGCATTTTAGGTCCTTGATGGTAGAATACGCCCATTTCAACCATTAAGGTTTGTGAAAAGACTAAATTACCCTTTACTTTAAATAAATAAAAGTAAAATACAAATAACCAAATGTACGCTCCAAAGATGAAGAATAACTAAGAGTGATTTATTTGTACTTTTTGAAAAGTTATGAGACTCAATTTATAATTTTTGTTTATTTAAAGAGAACGACAGAATTGTCATTTAATGGCCCAAAGGAATGGAATAAAGAGTTAGACTATATAATTGAAAGGTTCGGGTTGAATCATGCTAAAAAAAGATTACATTTTGATAAAAACTGATGAAATATGTGGTTAAAAAATTGTGAATCACATAAATATGTGATTAAAATTAATTGTTGACTTTTATTTAGATTTTAAATGAACCAAATGGGGCTTAGTTTAAGAACTAAACAATTTATCTTGACTAATAAACATGACAAAAATGTCTATTTTATCGTTTAAAAATAAAATTATTGCCTTTCACTGTATAGTGCTCGTGATAATAGTCGTGAGTATATAATATTGTGACAAGTAATAACTAATAAGTGATTAATAGATGTTTGAGGACAATAATTACATTTAAGTACCAAATTTTGAGCCTTCACTTTATTAGAATGGTCGATTAAAGTGATTATAAACTAAAATAAAAGTCAAATTAAAACTATGAGGAGGTGATCGATAATTTAAAATTGAGAAGAGTTCGAATTAATTAAGGTGTAACCGTGTAAGGAATCACAATTTCACCCTGAATTATCCGATTCAACTTCTCCTCTCGAGTTATTACAACATTTCAATTGTGCTCTTGATCGATTTTATTTATAATATATATAATAGTCTCTCTTTACAAAAAAAAAATGAACATGCAAATATATTGTATCTCTACGTAAATCACATGATGTAAAAGCACATTCAATCACATGAAATTCATAAAAAATCACACAAATTATAAGTCCAATTTTTTGATGATTTTTATCTTAAAGAGTAAAAACGTGTATGTCACCTATACGAGTCCAGATTTTTAATGATTCAATTTATCTTTCTAGTCACTAATCATTCATAGACTGGCCATGTAGATGAAGGCATTTAGAACAACGATAAAATCAAGGCCGTAGGGAGAGTGGGGGCAATGCTGGGCTTTAGCCCTGCCCTTCCCCGTAAGGCCCATTTAAATTTAATGTAATGTGGTAGCCAATAGATTTTTTTATTTTTTATTTTTTTTGCCCCCTCTGGCACCACCCTTATTAAAAGGAAAATGTTATGGGCACATGATACCCATAGATGTATTCATAACAGACATCCGCGCCCAACCAATACCCCTATGGGTACAATTATGTACGCATAGCACAACCCTTATTAAAATGCAACATGTCATAGTTGGAGTCAAAACTCGATAATTGAAATCAAACCTATTAACTAACAAAAGAAAAAGATTTGCGATCTATTTGTAATCTTTGAAAAGTATAATAAATGCATGGCTCAAGTACTAACAAAATTTCTATAATCGGTCAAATTGCGACGAGCCATTTTATAAATCAATTTTGCTATATGCACACCATTTATACTTTAACTTATCGAATTTACATTTGACACAATCTAACACCACTTTTCACATATCACACATTTAATCCAACTATTATAAAGTAGTTTTTGAATTTGAGAAAATGTTCTTTAGTAAAAGTGTGTCGTGGAGTATGTTTGCTCTAACCTTTTCATTGCATCTTTTGCATCGGTTTCCTTGCCTAACAAGGTTGAAACTACAGTTAAACCTCGATAAAGTAATAACTTCGATTATATAATAGTTTCTTTCGATCCCGACTTGAGCCAATGGACTAAAGTAATAACCTCGCTAAATGCATTAAGTAATAAAAAAAATTGAATCCTTAAGAACCAAATAAAAATATAAAGTAATAATTACTGGATATATATATATATACACACACACACACACACCAAAATCTTTCAATCAATCAACAATACCGGTACAATAATCATTCATTTTGAAAATATGCATCTATAGTTGATTGTTTTTCTTATCACCTGAACCAAAATGAACATCATCCTTAACTTTTTGTAGAGCATACACAACTTTCGGAATATTTTGTTCGTGTTGTAGCAAGTAGTTGCTTAAGGTGACTATTGCTTGAAATGCCTCTTTTGACGACACATTTGGGACAACGCTACTATCATCTGATTCATGATCATTCTCATTATCATTACTGTTCATTGCCGATTGAATAATTTCACCAAAACGCGGTAAGATTTGATTCCATATCTTGCCTTGAAATGTTCTAACCATCCACTAGAAAAGCTGAATTCTGAATTAGTTTCACCATACATTTTTTGCAAAATCTCTTTTGTTTTTCCTTTGATAATTTTTCCAAACATGTTCACTTTATCTTGCTTTTGAAGAAACTGCTCATACAAAACTTTCTCTAAATCAAGGTATTTTGCCGATTTATGCCTTTTAACATCGCTATTTTTCATATCATTTGACAAATATTCTGACGCCCTTTTGAGAGTGTTCAATATTGTTGATTGACTAATAGTCAAATCAAACTTTTGTTGCACCCATGCTTGCATATCTTTTTGCCTAATAGTTGGATTCTCTTTCTTATGCTCACATATTGCACTCTTCATTTTATCGGTTAAAATTGATTTTTTTATTCATTTCAAATGATGAGAAGATATTGGAGGGGAAACAAAAAATTGTATGTACTTGGAATATGTCTTCCAAACATCTAGCTTTTATAGGTAAAGACTAAATATTTTCATTTGCTATGTACGTAAACTTAGTTTTTAGAGACATTAAGTTTCACTAAAACTTTTGAGCTTCCCTAGATTCAAATAATACTTTGAATAGTGTCTTTTGATTTTTCTTACCACATACAATGTACATATTTTATTCATTTATCGATAAATAAATAATCTCGCTAAATGAATATTTTTTCCCGGTCCCGAGGGTATTACTTTATCGAGGTTTAACTGTAATAGACTATTTCGTAAACATAATCCAACTAAGCGAATTATTTATTTTAATTTAGGTACTGCTGTATTAAGTTAATATTTTTTTTTCTTGTTTAATTAGATATTTCAAAATAATGTTGGTCCATATTTGACGTGACCAAGTGCCAACTTCCGAATTTCAAATCTGTCCTCCTTGTACAAAATTGACCCTATTCAATGAATTGCGATAAGAAACACTCTTAAGAGATATACATATACATGAGAAAGAAACAATAAATGATAGCAGCCTTTGTCCGGTACCGCATGAAAATATTGGCTAAAGCACATTGAATTTGGGCACATTTTCTTGAATGCTACGTGATTGTGAGAGCCATTCATAGGCAGCCTCCACATACCCATTTAACCTAACCCTAACTGAATTATATTTATTTCATCAATGATTGAATAATAAGTTAATAAGTTTATTTAAAAATTAGTGTTGTAATCAATGTCATATGTACGAGCATGGCAAAAAAAAAAATATTTATTTATTATTGTTCAATAATTTTAAATTTTTCTAACTTTTAGCCAACTGGATTGAAAAGTCCAAAAAATTGTTTAATCATTTATTAGACCACTAATTTATAGATGTCATCTTCAAAGATTTTGTTGTGAACTTTCGATATAGGATAAAATTTCCTATGGTTTGTGGCATTATTGAAATTGATGTATATCATCAACGGGTTTTTCGTAGGTAAAGTTGAATTACATCACCTGCGAAAAAGTTGGTAAATGGGAAGCACATTAAACAACATTAGGCACGAAATATCCGTTGGTGAAAAACTACTACTTTTATCAACGAAAATTCCATTGGTGATTTTCGTAGCTAAAAGTCTAATACTTTTACCAATGGATAATCCGTTTCTGATTGCCAACATATACAATCTGTTGATAATTATTCGTAGATGAAAAACTGATTTTTAGTAGTGGGTGGCATATAGCCCACGACAACATATTAAAATGTCCACTTGCTCAACTAGGAGAATTATTAGGCGGTCATTGGACCCCTATGACAAAGACCATAGTAGAAGACATGAATTATTTGAGAGTGCCAATCTTTTTTTTTTAACTAAGTTAGTGAAGCAGATTGTTCAATATCTTGTACGAGACACTCTTAAATAATTCATGTCCACTCGCTCAACTAGGATAATTATTGAAAATATAGTCGTTATTGTTAACTTTTATTAGACGTGTGAGATCCAATAACGGTCATATTTTCAATTTTAATTGGATTTTAAGTCGTACCAAACAGGCTGTTAATCTTGTTCAATATTTTGTACGAGACACTCTTGAGGTGAACATAAAATGCAGTGTCGGAAAGTATATTGTAGAACGACAATTCGATTTCTATAAGTTTAATTTATGGATTTTTCGACCAAGTTTTTTATAAAAAAAAATTAACAGATAATAATCTATAAAATATACGATCGAAAAATTGATTAAATTTGTGAATCATATGAAATGTGTGATTAAATTTAAAATTTAATTGATAACAAAGTTCTATCAAACAAGCACTTGGTATTGTTGGACGTATATTGTTTATCGTAATTTATGAGAAATCGTACGTTCGGTCCCTTAAAATATTCTCAATAGTAATTTAGTACTTAATAAAGAGCTAGTTTTGTCACAAACATTTCATATGTAAGTAGAAAGGTGTGATGAAAATCTTATGTAATGCAAAGTAGGACCCACCAGCCAGCCAGCCACCTCCATATCGTCATACCTTCCTCCCACCATCACACGTGCTTCATAATTCCCACTTATATATACAAAACCAACCATTTCTTCAAGTAAAATCTAATCCTAACTAATCCGATCTACCCCAAGATCTGATGGCCCTCGTCCGTGAACGCCGCCAGCTTAATCTCCGCCTCCCTTTGCCGGAAACCTCCGAGCGCCGCCCTCGCTTCCACTTACCCCTCCCACCCTCCACTACAAACACCACTTCCTCCTCCACCACCACCATCACTGCTGCTGACCTCGAAAAACTTCAAGTCTTGGGCCACGGAAACGGCGGTACTGTCTACAAAGTCCGCCACAAACACACCTCAGCTATGTATGCATTGAAAGTTGTACATGGAGATAGCGACACCGCAATCCGCCGTCAGATCCTCCGTGAAGTTTCCATCCTCCGCCGAACAGATTCCCCGTACGTCATCAAGTGTCACGGCGTCTTCGATATTCCCGGCGGCGATATAGCAATCTGCATGCAGTACATGGACATGGGCACCCTCGAGACCCTAATGAAAAACGGCACTAAATTCTCCGAGCAACTTCTTTCCAGGATCTGCTTCCAGGTTTTAAGTGGGCTTGAATATTTGCACTCCCACAAGATTATTCACAGAGATTTGAAGCCTTCAAATATATTAGTAAACAATAAAATGGAAGTGAAGATTTCTGATTTTGGAGTCAGTAAAATCATGCACCGGACATTGGATCCCTGCAATTCCTACGTTGGAACCTGCGCTTATATGAGCCCGGAAAGATTCGACCCGGATACATACGGCGGCAATTACAACGGGTACGCCGGCGATATATGGAGCTTGGGATTGACTCTACTGGAACTGTTCATGGGCCATTTTCCATACTTGCCGGAGGGGCAAAGACCTGACTGGGCTACACTTATGTGTGCCATATGCTTCGGCGAACCACCGAGCTTGCCGGAAAGTGCATCGGAAAATTTAAAGAATTTCATTCAGTGTTGTTTGCAGAAGGATTCCAGTAAAAGATGGAGTACAACCCAGTTGTTATCACATCCTTTTGTGCGAGATATTGAACTGAAATCAACATGAGGAGATTAATTTTAGAGAGTTATGGCCGGAAATCCGACCAGGGTAACAGTTTGGGGAAACTGTATGCATATATAAAAGCGGAATTTTCAAGATTTTGATTCTTTAGTTCAAACTGTATATTCTTTCCTTAACTCTCTAGGAATCTTCTTTCTGTATACAGGGAGGATCCATCCATTTCAACAGATAACTGCTGTAGAAATTGGGAGATGATACCAATCGAAACTCTTTTATTTATTTTAATTAATTAATTAGCGACGACACTTTCAACAATTAGGTCCGTTGCGATTACCAGGGGAAGTTCGTTGCCAATTGGTTGCTATTTTTTTATTTATTTTTAAATGCAATTATTTATTAAAATATTTTTGCTTCTTGTTGATAGCAAAAAATGTCGCGACACCTCTCGATCAACTTATATTAATTTTGATAAAGTAATGATGTGATATTGCTAGAATTTCAGCAAAGTATGTAAAAACATAATATTGTTGAAATTTGTGTAACGGTAGCATGGAAATATTTCTCAATTTGGTCGTTTTCACTTGCCTTTCTTCCCTTCCTAGAGACTGGAGTCATTAATCACGAGCTCATCGGTATAATCATGTCAAGTTACATTGTCCAACCTATGACTATGTGACACGCCCACCTTAAGGAATTTGATTAGCTAGAGATCGATTACAACGAAGTCATCATGATATCTAGGTCTTAGGCCTACATAATACACAATCACGTCGTTGTCTTACTAGATCCATTATAGGGGTGCTGTAGTCAACAAGAAGAGCTACTGGTGTTTCATATAGCATCTCTCATGGTCCGACTCTAATTTGTATTGATGGAGTCTTTAAGTCGATGTTATGAACGATCAAAATAAGATGTACAAATAAATTGCACAACACTTGTAAATTAAAAATATTAGAATTAATAGAACTAAACCACGACAATTTGCTTGCGTTCACCATGAATAGGTAGTTGAGATTATGTTCATATGAAATACATTAACAATTTGTACAATTCTAACATCCTGGATTAGGGGTGTAAGCGGTTCGATTTTTGCGGTTTCTGACAAATTTTCAAACCAAACCGTTTAAACCGGTTTGAGAAAAACTCAAACCTAAACCAAACCATTTTGAACGGTTTGAAAAAAAACTCAATCCTAAACCTAACGGTTTGGTCCGGTTTTAAACCGCCGGTTTCATCGTATATTTTTTTATCCGTCTACTTTTATGACATTAATTAATTGAATTCAATATATAATTATATCTTACTAGTAATAATTCTAAAACAAACTAAATATATCTACTACAAATTTAAATACCAACTAAATCAAAGTGAAATTACAATAAATTAAAATATAGTTTTTCGTTTGCTATTTCAGGCTAAGATGTTACGATAACGTTATAATACAAGTCTACTAAACTAAATATAAAGCCCAAAAAATATAATGATATTCAACAAGATCTCGTGATCATCATATCTGAAAAATAAAATTACTGATTAAACAGAGAGAATAACCAACCATAATAATAAATCAATTGTTTATAATATCTAAACATAACAATTACACAAGCTTACCATTGTATTTTGTTATGAATTCAGTTTCTTATGTATACTCAAACACCAATTGTTATCACACAGGATTCATAGTCTTCATTGTCAAACAAATATATTCATTATATCATCATAGTATTGGATACTGATAGATAAAAAAATCTTTGAAAATATGGTAATAGAAAATATAAACCACATGCCACAACTTTCATTGAATTATCAAATGCTTCAACTTCATCTAAATATTGGCACAGCACTGTATGTTCATTTTTAATTTGCAACCAATTCTTTCCGCATATACAAATATCAACCATCCTTGCACCTAATAAACTCCTAAATGAATCAAGTATCTGACCTCCATTTGAGAATACAGACTGAAGCAACTATAGAGATTTAAATTCTAAAGAGGAAAGAAGTTTTTGATAGACTATGTTAGTCTTGAGATTATTAGATATAAATTAGGATTATTTGATAATAATAATATATATGTAATAGAAAACTATAAATTGACAAAAATATATACAAATGACAAAACTATTGAATTTTACATATTTGGATGAATTTAAAAAAAAATCATTTTTTTTTATTTTTTTATTTTTATATATTTTTTCGTCGGTCCGGTTTGGTTTTAAACCGCAATTAAAATTCTCAAACCTAAACCAAACCGTTTTTGACCGGTTTGGTTTGGTTCAAAACCATTTCGTTGACGGGTCCATGTGGCACCAAACCGACGGTTTCTAAAATGCGGTTTCGATTTGATTTTTCGGTTTGGCGATTTTTGCTTATAGCTCTATCCTGGATGAAGCAGCCGTACCCCAACCAACACCAATTATTTAAATTTTAGGATAATTACATACCTACCAAAAGTTTCTAATAATTTCAAAGGTACCCTTTTCTTTTTCAAAAATTACACAAACTTTCATTATTTCAAGTTTTGAATAATGACGAGATTTATAACAATTTATGTGATATTCATTCATTTACAAAAATCACACAAATCCCTCTTATAGCAATTTTTTAAATAATGCATACCTTTTTTTTTTTTTTAATTTCCTTCCACCATGTGAATTATTCAACAATTATGTTATACTAAAATACCCTTTTAATGCTTCTAACTAAATAAAAAACAAAGTATATACAGATGTATGCGCTATTCAAAATTATCATAAATTTCAGATGGGGCGTGTTATTCAAAACTTGAAATAAGAGAAATTTGTGCATTTTTATGGTTGGGATGTCTCTAAAATTGTCATAAACCTCAGGATGTATGCGCTATTCAAAATTTGAAAATAAAGTTTTGCATAATTTTTAAAATGGAGTGTGTGTATTTAAAATTGTCATAAAATAAAAAAAAATAATAAAAAAAAAGAATGTGTAATTTGTTCTAATTTTATAATGTATCATTAAGGCGCATATGCCCCACGTGGTTAATTAATGTACTGAAATACCAATTGCATGTATACTTTACACAACTTGGAAAAAGATTGCTAAGCTAACTTCATCAAATTGGTCAATATTTAATTATTATCTTTCTTTTCTTAGTCAAACATTGATGATGATTTTGACTGGTTGATCATCAGGAAAACCTAATATATTATTTGTTAAATCAACGAATTTAAAATTGTACAAGTGACATAATTATTTATTTAAATTCACATATAGACACGTATTTACTTTTTTTTTTTTTTTTTTTTTACATATGGGAGCTAATAAGATTTAAATTCAGATTTTTTGACTAATTTTATATCATGTCGAATTACTTCATATAAAAACTTAAACTGCGAATGAGAGAACGCGTTTATTTATTGTTTAATCTTTAATATCATCATTTAAAATATACTAATATGTTTTCATAAAAATGTCCTTAACACATTGAATTAAAAAATTAAAATGAATTTCACAACTATTAATAATTTTTTACATAGTGCAGTATTGTTTTTTTTATGGAAAAATTACACAACTATAAAGTTTTCAAGATACATTTTCAAAAACAACAAACTTGTTAATTGTTTTCAAAAATCAAGTGGTCACATTTGTGACTTATTATTTAATTAATCAGGTCATGATCACAATTACACACACAAATCAAACAAGTTTACAATTACAAATACGCAAATTGTGAGTCACAGACTCGCAATTATGAATTTATTCAAAAATCATAAATATTTTTTAGGTTTCATATTATTTAGTGGTCATGAATTACTCATTGTACCCGTCACAATTATTCAAATAATGATCACAAATACCCCCCCTTCCCCCCCCCCCCCCCCATCATCACTCCACCAATACAGACACCACCCAAATGCCGCTACCACCTCACATCATAATTTTTTTAATTTTTGTGGTGTGGGTGCATCCAATTTTGGAAAGAAAATATTTTATTCTTGATTATTAAAATGAAAGGCTAAAACATAGGGAAAAATTCACAGGTCGGGAATTATCTTTCATGAAATAAAAAAATCAGATCCCAATGTTTAAATTTACAAAACTCGAATTTTTCCATGAATTAATTAATTATATTTTACAATTAATCTATTAAATTGAATATTTAACTGTAATATAATATTTATATAATTGACCCACCCCACCTCCGCCTCCATTGCTCTGGCTACTACTCCGATGACCGGTGACTGTTCTCCGATCGCGCTTAATTTCGGCGACTATTTTTCGACGACTGTTGGCCGCCACTTAGTTCCAATAACTGCTCTGAATCTAAGGTCACTGATATCTTATTAAGTAGTTAAAAATTTAATTTTTGGTCACAACTTATCAAATTAATTGGTCACAGAATATTTTGAGGTCACAATTGAAAAAAATTATATGTCACAGATTTTTAATTGGTCACAAAATAAGAAAATTTGTTGGTCACAGATTTTCAAATTTATTGGTCATGGATTATATTTTGAGTCACATATTAACAAGTTTTAAGGTCACAATTAAATAGTTAACCACATACACCTACACACTTGTCCCCTAATCTCACTACACCATAAAAAACTTGGTTACAGATCGATATAGTTGGTCACATACACCCAAACACCCCGTCTCCCAATCCTAAAACACCACCAACTACTTGGTCACGGATCGACCAAATAGTTGGTCACATAAACTCTTCGTCCCATCCACCTGAAGCCGCCGCGACCACCGACCAATAATAACACTATCGACAACCAACAACAGTCACACACAGAGATTCGACAGCCACAGCCACACACACAGTCCACAGATTCGCCACACCACAACCAAGAAACCACCACAAAATCACAACCTGAAAATCGCTGCACCACCACCGCGACAACCACTCAGCCTCCAATACCTCGACAATCATCTCTATTTCTATCTATACCACGCCACAACCACTAGGGCTGTAAGCAAAAACCGTCAAACCGGAAAATCGAACCGAAATCGCATTTTAGAAACCGTCGGTTTGGTGCCACGTGGACCCGTCAACGAAATGGTTTTGAACCAAACCAAACCGGTCAAAAACGGTTTGGTTTAGGTTTGAGAATTTTAATTGCGGTTTAAAACCAAACCGGACCGGTGAAAAAATATATAAAAATAAAAAAATATAAATAATATATTTTTTTTAAAATTCATCAAATATGCAAAATTCAATAGTTTTGTCATTTGTATGTATTTTTGTCAATTTATAATTTTCTATTACATATATATTATTATTACCAAATAATCCTAATTTATATCTAATAATCTCAAGACTAACATAATTTATCAAAAACCTTTTTTCTCTTTAGAATTCAAATTTCTACAATTGCTTCTGAGTCCGCATTCTCAAATGGAGGTCAGATACTTGATTCCTTTAGGAGTTTATTAGGTGCAAGGATGGTTGAGACTTGTATATGCGAAAAGAATTAGTTGCAAATTAAGAATGAATCTATAGTATTGTACCAATATTTAGATGAAGTGGAAACATTTGATGATTCAATGAAAATTGTGGCAGGTGGTTTATATTTTCTATTACCATATTTTTAAAAATTCTCTTATCTACCTAGTATCCAATACTATGATGATATAACAAATGCATTTGTTTGACAATGGAGACTATGAATCATGTGTGACAACAATTGGTGTTTGAGTATATGTGAGAAACTGAATTCGTAATAAAATACAACGATAAGCTTGTGTAATTGTTATGTTTAGATATTATAAACAATTGATTTATTATTATGGTTGGTTATTCTCTTTGTCTAATCAGTAGTTTTGTTTTTCAGATATGATGATCAAGAGGTCTTGTTGAATATCATTATATTTTTTGGGCTTTATATTTAGTTTAATAGACTTGTATTGTAACGTTATCGTAACGTCTTAGACAAAAATGACAAACAAAAAATTATATTTTAGTTTATTGTAATTTCACTTTGATTTAGTTGATATTTAAATTTGTAGTAGATATATTTAGTTTGTTTTATATTTATGGCTAGTAAGATATAAATATATATTGAATTCAATGAATTAATGTCATAAAAGTAGACAAACAAAAAAATATACGGTGAAACCGGCGGTTTAAAACCGGACCAAACCGTTAGGTTTAGGTTTGAGTTTTTTTCAAACCGTTCAAAATGGTTTGGTTTAGGTTTGTGATTTTCTCAAACTGGTTTAAAAGGTTTGGTTTGAAAATTTGTCAGAAACCTCAAAAATCGGACCGCTTACACCCCTAACAACCACCACTAGCCCGACCACCACTTCGCCATTCTCATTTTCAAAAAAATCATCATAATGTGCAAATCATTAACAACAAGATCTGAGAATGAAGAAAAATCCAAAATCACAACAAATCAAAAACGTCCCTACGCGTCTAAGAATGAAAATATGTGAGGCAACAGCGTCGCTACGCGTCACAAGCAACAGCGACGCTGTTGCCGTTCAGCAGGGGATGGGGAAAGGAGAGGAAGGGGAAGGGAGGGAGGGAGGGGAGGGGAGGGGAAGCAGCGACGCTGTTGAACATCAGCATCGTTGCTGCTACGATTCGCAACATGGGAGGGGGAGGGGAATGGGAAGAGGCGGGTGGGGGTGGCGGTTGAGGCACCGGGTGAGATAGGGGAGAGAAATGGAATAGAGTTTGGATAGAGTTTTATAGTTAAAATAAATTTGGTGGGGTAGGTAGTAGGGTGGGTGTATAGATTAATTTAATTTAAAATATTATTATTAATATTAATTGTAAAATTAAAACTTAATTTTTGATTAAATAAAGTCAAAATCTGATTTTTAAAAAGGTCAAACTTAATGCCAGATTTTATGTAATTACCACCTAAAACATGTGTGTGTAATTTTCTCATTTTTCATTTCAAGGCCCATAGCATGGCCCAACTATGTAATTATCCATTTTTCTTCCCTTTATATCATATGCTGACCCAAAACCAACTAGGGTGACATAAACTAATTGGAATTTGGGCTTTTACTGGGCCACATTATTTTTGGATCAAAATTCTCATAACTATAATTAGTTAAGAATACAAGTTCAAAATTAACAAATTTATTATTATTTTTTTTAAAAAAGGTTGATATGTGACTCTGAGACTATGACCTACAAAATTTTGTAATTTTGACTTAGCCTCTTCTGTTTGACAGAAATTAAAATATAAGTTTTCATATAATTTAAAGTCAATAATTAATTTTAATCACGTATTTTATGAGATCCACAACTTTTCAACAATACATTTCATTAATTTTTATCAAAACCTAGTAAAAAAACTAATTTGAATCCCCACAAAACAATGACTCAATATGACATTTGTCCTAATCTATATTTAATATGTTAATTCCATTCATGTTTTTTAAGATAAAAAAGGTTAATATTTGATTAATGAAATTAAATTTAAAAACATGATTTCAGATTCTTGGACTGTTGAGGGTGTGGAGAATATCCAGACTTCCTTACTGTGTTGGCAATATATTTTAAAAAATTTACAACTAAAGTATGAGTGATAAAATAGACTTGTTTTATTTCTTACATATATTGGGCATGTTTGGATATGATTAAAATCTGATTTTAATCTAAATCAAATTTAAACAATCAATATCAATAACATCTTTCATGGGTCCCACATCTTTTCAACCACATATTTTAAAAACTTTCATCACAATTCACTTAAAATCTGATTTTAATCTACACCAAACACCTTCATTATATCTCTGTTCAAGTACATTACTTTATCCCGTTTGTTTTTGTTTAGGGATGATATTGCACATATTTGAGTGTAATTTTTTTTTTTTTTTTATTATGTTATCAAGAATAGCCAATAGCAAAATGACAACTAGGCACTTGAAAATAGATTAATTTATGAATAATGTTGTTTGCAATTGTTCGCTATCGTAACCGTCCGACACAATACACATGTGGCGGTTAATGATTTGATACATGAGACAATAAAAAACTACCATATTAATTCACCAAATCATTAACAGTCGTATATTTGTCACGTAGAACGATTATGACAGTGAGCAATTACGGGTGTATTTGAGCCACATTATTTGGAAGAATATATTTTGGAATAGTAGATTGATGGAGAATGTGTGGTTGAAGAAGAAGGAAAAATTATTGATATGATGAAAAATATTATATTATTAAAAAATGTGCGATCGAGAATAGGAATAAAATTTTTATTATGTACCAAACAGTACTTAATAATAAATTATTAACCCTTTTTAAATAAACTTAATTAATTACTTTTAAATAACCATATTAACATGTTTACTAGAGTGAAATTCAGAACAAAAATCTGAAGAAGAAAGTCTCATAAATAGTCCCATAATTGACTTTGATAATTCAGAAACGAGAATACAATAATATATTATGAACACCGCTGGAAGATTCTTTGCTTTTTCATTCTAATCCCAACAATTTTCTATTAATAAGTCAAGATTCTCAGATATTCATTTTCATCCTCATCTGCAGACTCCTAATTTTTTCAATAATTCGTGAAACAAAATGGCTTCTTTAGGATTTGCTAATCAGATCAGGATGGGAGCCTGTAGTAATTCTGTGGCCGTGTTTCCCGTGACTGGGACGCGGCCTAGATGGCGGCGGAATCGAAAAAACGGAGTCGGATTTAGGATTTTGGCTTCGGAAAATCACGCTGCTGAGGAACCTGATCTTAGTGTTAGTGTCAACGGGTTGAAAATGCCCAACCCCTTTGTTATCGGATCGGGTCCTCCCGGCACCAATTACACCGTCATGAAGCGGGCCTTTGATGAAGGTTGGGGTGCTGTCATCGCCAAAACGGTAATTCATTTAATTGCATGTTTAAAAAGTTTACATATAGTTATATAAGTAAGTTTTAAATAAATTACTCTTTTGGTGAAAGTTGGAAATAACCAAGCCTGTTCCAATTGTTGAAATGTTTAGATTTTGCTAGCCACCAGTAAAACTATGTTGAAACGTTGGTTTCTTCAGAATTTTATTGTTGATGTAGTTGGTATGGAATTAAAAAATATGCTTCATCTCCTTGTTTATTATTTATAAATGTAAGACTCTTGATCCTATACCATTACATATAGGTATCTCTGGATGCTGCAAAAGTTGTAAATGTTACTCCTCGGTATGCTAAATTACGAGTAGGAGTAAACGGCTCATTGAAAGGACAAATTATTGGGTGGGAGAATATTGAACTCATAAGTGATCGGCCTTTAGAGACTATGTTGAAGGAATTCAAACAGTTGAAAGTAGAGTATCCTGACAGGATCCTTATTGCTTCAATAATGGAAGAGTATGATAAAGCTGCATGGCAGGAACTCATTGAACGAGTTGAGGAAACTGGAATTGTAAGCAATCAATACTGTAGTCTTATTACTCGAGTTACAAAACATTTCCCAATATCCAAGTTTTATTGCAATTATATTCTTTAAGGTGTATTGAATGCCTCGATCATTTTTATTTTTTGATGTAGGATGCTTTTGAAATAAACTTTTCATGCCCTCATGGTATGCCAGAGCGTAAAATGGGTGCTGCAGTTGGACAAGATTGTGCACTGTTGGAGGAAGTATGCGGCTGGATTAATGAAAAAGCCACAGTTCCAGTTTGGGCAAAGATGACTCCAAACATCACTGACATTACACAGGTTTGCTTTTTCTTATGTTTGTTCTGGTCAATATATGAGAAAATCCATCCAACTTCGTAAGATGTTGTAGGGAAAGGCAATTGTAATGATTCATTCTGCAGATTCTATGCAATAATATGCAAGTCAGCAAGTGAGCAGGGTGGCCAGATTCCATGTTATAATAGGCTAGACATATTTATACATTATTACGTACATATTGTGTGTGTAACTTACCTTTTTAAAAGACGTGTAGAAGCGCACAGGTTGTATGTGCTAAATTTTGATTTACAAATATGTATCCGCATGAGTGTAAGCATGGAAAAAATTACATTGCCACATAGTTTTTGGCCACATCTTTTGAATTTTGAACAGTGGGGCATCCTATCTAACATGTGCTCTGAGAAATAAGAAAAATGACCACGTGTTGATTGCAACAAATTTCTTCACATGTTGCTCCAAAGTCACAATTCTTATTAGTGTGTGTGTGTGTTATTAGGTCCATCTGCTTTATGCTGTCTACCAATTTCTGCAGTCCGTTTGAGGATAATATTGGACAACTATTTTCAACCCATGTTCAATCTTTCATCTCATTTATTGGACCTGTATTCTGATTCTTTAATCAGGATGCCTGAGATATGTAGTCAATGAGCCGATACTTAGCACCAGCTGCTGCTTATTGAACCATCCCATTTCAAAGTTTAAACTGTTAGAAAGGGAATGCATGGGAATGCATGTATCTATTCAAAATTTTAATCTTTGGGCATTACTTGAATGCTAATGCGGGTACATGCGAAGAAATGATCCATTGCGTGTGCTCGGGGTAGAAGTTTTGTATAAATGTATTGCCATGCTATTAAGTACATATTTTCAGCAAAAAGCCTGACACACAATTTCATAAATGGGTGGTAGTGAGACTTGAATCTAGGAACCCTACACCTTTTGATACCACGTTGAACAACCTAATCTAACAATTTGACCTTTTAGATAAGTTGGTTCACTATAGTTGAAGACCACATCTTTCTATTAACTTTCTGCTAATGATTCAACTTATTGTTGTTTTATAATAGCCAGCTAGAGTGGCTCTTAGTACTGGATGCGAAGGGGTTTCTGCAATCAATACGATCATGAGTGTTATGGGAATTGATCTTGATACCTTAAGACCAGAGCCTTGCGTAGAGGGGTAAATTCTTTACTAAAACATGTAAGATTTTTGTGTGGATCTATTCAGATCTTATTGTGCTTCATTTTTTTTAACATCATCCCAGATACTCGACTCCTGGTGGCTATTCTTCAAAAGCAGTCCACCCTATTGCACTTGCAAAAGTGATGAGCATTGCACAGATGATGAAAAAGGAATTTGGAGATACAGACTGTTCGCTTTCTGGCATTGGAGGCGTAGAGACAGGCGGTGATGCTGCTGAGTTTATACTTCTTGGGGCAAGTACAGTTCAGGTTGGACAGCACTCTGATCAGTTTTCACTTGGTTTTTAACGTTGTGAACCTGTAGTCCACAAGTCTTGAAGCTGCATATTCTATTGCTTTCACTTTCTCACACATCACCAAAAAAATGTTTTCAGTTGTAGTGGACATATGTTCTAGTTGCATTATGCATTAATAGATAAAGATGTTTTACCAAATCTATGAAAAATAACTTACATGAAAAATCTCCATGCTGCACACTGAAGTTATTGTCATTAGTCTTTTTCTATTCATCTTCTCTGTTATTAAAGAAATTAATACGTGACCTGAACCATAATTCTAGGTCTGCACGGGTGTTATGATGCATGGATATCCTCTTGTAAAGAAACTCTGCACCGAGCTGAAGGATTTTATGAAGAAGCACAATTTTTCTTCGATAGAAGATTTTAGAGGGTATGAATTTTATAAAAAATTACTTGCAACCGGAGTAGATAACAGGAACTGCAGTTTTGTATTCTAATTTTTTGCATTTTATTTATTTATACATCTACCAGGGCTTCGCTGGATTACTTCACCACTCATACGGATTTGGTAAGAAGACAGCAAGAGGCTATTCGTGAAAGGAGGGCTGTGAAGAAAGGTTTGCAGTCCGATAAAGACTGGACAGGAGACGGTTTTGTGAAGGAGACGGAGAGCATGGTATCCAACTGATTCGCTGAAATAAAATATTTTCTTTCATTGCTTTCTATGAAAAATATTTAAAATAAATGATCTAATAAACGTGTCGAATTGAATTTTTAAATAAAATAAACAATGCTTATTTCATTGTTGTCCATGGTGGCATTGACTCAACAATCAAAATGCTAACGTTCTTGTTTTAAATCATTATTCACTGAATGTTAGATTAAGAGCATGTTTGGCTAAGCCTTAAAAAAAGTAAAAATGAATTTAAAAGTAACTTACTTTTTTGCCAGAAACAGACGACAAGGATTCATATCTCAAAAAGATAGATATTAATGGATAATATTAAGGGAAAAAAAAGCTAAAATCGTGCTTATTATATTGTCCATCCCTATGTGCACTGCACTGCTCGTATACACAGTAAATGAGTAACTATTTTTATCCATCTATAAATGAAACAGCAAGCAATCCCTGAATTGCGACAAAAGAAATTATTTTGCTGATGATCTAAAAGTAAACTTACTGTACAATTAAATTTTACTTACAGGGTAAAATGAAAATGGATAAGAGATCAAAAACTCCAATATGAACATATAAATAAAAGCATGACTTATTTAATCGCAATCACGCGCTAATCAAGTATGGAAAACCATTTAACAATCAAAACACCTATAACAAAGTTATTATGCTACCACCAAAATACGATGGTAATCCTTCGATCTTGAAATCCTGTGTAGCCATCCTCTTAAGGTAATCAAAATTGTAAACAAAATTGATCGTGTATAATTTTTTCAAGGCATTTTTCTTTGAACAAGTTGATGGATATGTATTAGAAACTCGACATATGAAAGCCCGCCTGGAGTCTTGTCCTCTACCATGTAGGAGAAAAATGTTGTCCCTGAAACACCAAAAGTTCAGGATTAGAGAAGACCACAGCAAACTAATAAATAATATAAAAGTCCAAAAAATTGTCCAACATCAGGTCAGCTCCACGCTGCTTTTCTTTTCATTTTCCCCGGCTTGGATAGTTTAAATAGGTTTTCCATTCACTAACCTGATGGATCTCCTTTTCTGCACAATTTTAAGCTGCAGCGCCAGAGAGAGAGAGAAATTAATTGCTGAAAATATTGTGCATGTAGAAAAACAATAACTGTACTTAGTGAAGCAGTCACAGTTATTTTCCCAAAACAATATTGTTAGTACCGTAGGTAGGAACTTCTCTGACGCCTCATCTCATTGACAATATTATTCAGCTTCTTTGACAATTGATTATCATATTGCTGCAGTACAAACTGAAAAAGCAAAAATAGGGAACTGAGGCATTTTGACAGAACAAAGTACCAAACATCCAAGTTCCTAAAAAACTCTTTAGGTAGAAAAATTCTCCAGGGAAAGGAACATGTATGCATGTTATTCCAAATGATATCAACAACAACAAAGTAGTTTAAAGATATCAAGTACATTGAAAATAATAAAAATGTTCAACAATGATATGTCTCAGAATACCTGACTAGAGATTTCTTCAACCGATGAAATGCCTAACAACTTGCGCAATACATCCGGATTGACAGAGTTACCAACATAAATTAAACAATCTTCACCATTCTCAAGAAGATAAATTCCCTCATCAGTGACGTGCTCACTGGAAAGTGGAACTGTCTCGGGAATGAGGGAATCATCCATCTCCTGACAATTCAGCATTAACATAAAAGATGAGGGATATGTCAAGAACACCTATAACGCCATCGTGAACAATTCATACCTTCTCATCAAGGTTGTGAATGGCTATCATCCTAGGGTATATCAATGGGATTGCTGAATGAGTAGATAAATGGGAAACATAATTAATCCAAAAGGACCTATCATCAATTCTTCCATTAGCTTGCAATCCACAGCTTTTGAGTAAACCTGCAAAGTTAAAGAGAGGGGGCTAAATAAAAAATAAATAAATGAAGCAGAATTCCAAAATGGGGAGTATACCATTATTTCAAAACTTTTTATTCTACACACTTATTTTCAACCACATATTCACACAATAAAATTTTCTGCACTTAAACCCAAAACTTTTCCTGCTTTTTAATCACATGTTCTCCAAAAAATGACTATTCAAAACTCCGTTTTTGCCAAATAATGGTCATCAGACAGGAGCTTAATCCACACATTTTGTAGGATCCATAACTTTTACCTATTTTTTAACCACTTATTACTTGGAACCCACTGCTAATAATCAGTTATATTTTTTGACAAACATACACTTGGTATGACTTCAGATTATATAATATATAGAAATTTAGGAAACCAAAGTACTTTTCTAGATATAAGCAGCTTCGATAACAAAACCTAGGATTCAATTGGCTGATCTACAGGTAGTCTCATCCATAATTATTGTGCCAAATGGCCCCTTCATTTTTACTTTTATTTTTATTTTGTAATAATTAGATTGCACAGGGTGCCATTAATGAAGCAAAAGTTCACACATTATAAACAAGATAATAATTATAGAAACATGTTCCTCAATTAAGAGAATTTGGCATAAAACTGGAATTGCATTAACATAAGCAAAATCCAGTCTATAGAGGACCACAATTGGAAGTTGGAACTGCATGAAACAACATGATTAGTTACTTGATAGGAGATACTCCAGCCAAGGTCAAGAGTCCAAAGAGATAACAACAATGGTATCCGGTCAACGCATACAAATTTTGAAGCAACATGAGACATACCAAGCGTGTACAGAGGTAACAATTTAAGTGCCTCAGGAAGAATAAGCTGTCCGGAAGCAGAAGCTGATGCGCAGAACTTGTGAATGCAGAATGTTCGTAGAAAGGTTTTTTGGTTTCTCCGTGACTTGTGGGAGTGGAGTTGAAGGAACTTCACTAGTCACTGTCACATGAGAAAAAAATCAGGGCAGTGGAGTTAGAATGCTGTGAAGAGTGAGGTAAAAATTACTGCTAGAAATGGAATGCGGAAAAACCAAGTAAAGGTCAAACAGTGTACACGAGGGATTATTTGTAAAATGTCTAACATGATAATGTCAAAATCATTTATTAACAAGTGCACACACATGCTTGCCTAAGCTTATAAGCTTAGCCAAACATAATAATAAAGAGAGAATTTTGTTATATTCAAGAAGCATCGAAAAGTAATAGATAAATTTATTGAAGCAAGTGCCACAAAAAATACAGCTGGAAGTTACCTTGCTTCAAGATACAAGCAAATTGGGTATCTAAGTCAGCAAACCGAAACAAATTACTCAGCAAGGTGGTACAAGGCAGTGACAAGGTTGAGACCCGAATTCTTCTTTGGCCATATACATTGGTGTAAAGAAGAGCACACTAGAAAACACAAACACAGAAAGTGATTCGGTGATGGTATCTCTATACAAAATGAAAACAAAGCGAAAACCAGGAAAGAAACATTTTCCATGAATCAAGAAATACATGAAAATCTCAAGTACAACATGGGATTCAGATAATGAAAAATATACCTGGAAAGCACATTCTGATCCCTCCTGCAATTTATCATCGTGTTTTAGTGTTACCATTATTGTTTTGTCACAGTCAATCTGCACAAGTGAAGCTTTGTTAAAAAGGAAAACAACCTAAGGGAAACAAATAAGCAATAGCAAGAAGGAACTAAGAAACATGCATTAGAGACACTAGGCGGAAAATATGGATCCACATCAAACATGATTTAAATCAATGGCAACTATAGAACATTCAGAACTCATAAGTATCATTAATTTCCTTACTCTAAGTGACCACTCAAAACTAAAGGAAGTGAATGGCCATCAGCACATGATCAAAATTCTACATTTGTGTCCAGGGGCGGACGCAGAAGATTTTTGTTAGGGGGGCACACTTGAACTTGCAAAGAAGTTGGGATAAATTTTACACTCGAAAATTTACGTAAAAAAAAAAAATCCTATCCCATATAATTTTGCATCCGAAAATTTACATGGGATATGACTTTTTCAGATGTAAAATTTCGAAAAAATTTTATGTCATGTTCCATATAAAGTTTCTTAATAAATGATGAAAATTACATTGAAGTGTATCGCAAAAATAGTAAATTTTAATGAAATAATTGATTTTTTTTGAAAAAATGCGAATTAGATGTTTTTCTTTAAGACTTACGTTTAACATATTTTTAACTATTTTCGATATCTATTTGGACTATTCGATATACCCATAATGTAGTTATCGAAATAAGCTTTGAGATTACATAAGCAATTTGTAGATTTGATTAGCATACAATCGTCGGTAAATTTTTAAAATTAGCATGTTATCGAAATTCAATTTATTATGATTTTGCCCCTGTTTGGTGGAAATTAAAATCAAATTTGTAGTAAATTTTGATAAAAGTTAAAACATTTATGGATTCTATGAAATATATTATTAAAATTTATTGTAAACTTTGATTTAGATTTCAATCGATACCAAACACGAAAAAAAAAAAAAAAAAAATTCAAAAGTTAGGGGGGCACGTGCCCCCCAGGACCCCCTGTGTCCGCCCCTGTTTGTGTCCCGAAACTCATTATGAATAGACCAGAAACAGAGAAATTCTTTTATTGCAAATTTAACCATATACTTTTCACGCATTTTCCTTATCACTTACAAAATCAGTGGTTCCACATGTCAACCCATGAAAGTGGATTTCTTAGGACTACAGAAACCCGATGCCTGACAACTTTCTGATGGTAATCACAAAAAATTGCCATTGTTTTTCTACATAAATATCAACCCACGAGTCAAACTTTTTTGTCGTAGTTCGTGCAAAATTCAGATATGTATTTGTATAAATTTTGAGCATGCAGCCTTCTAATTCCATTTATCAATTTCTAGCCACTAGGGCTTCAACAATGGCTATAAAGACTGAAACATTCGTAAGGTTACAACCTCTACAGCACTGACACTCATCCTAAGGTGTAGTGTCAATGTCCAAAACATATTTGACACTGATACTAGGACACTCTGGGACAAATATCTGACAAGTCAAGTGATGTGTCCTATTCTTTATTATTTGTTAAAATTTCTAACAAACGTAGGATACTACCCAGACGTGTCGGGCATGTGTCCAATACACCATGTGGCTTGTCCGATGTTTTCATAATTTTTCAGTTTCTAACACTGAAGGGATATGACCTTGACACGTCAAGGATAAAAAAATGTCCCATTTTGTAAATTTTACAAAATTACAGGCTTATGTTGTCAATAGTAATAAATTGTACAGCACATAGTTTTGTTAATACAATAGATAGTCAGTCACTCCTCTAATACTAAAGATTTCACTTGCACAATTCAACATCAAAACTAAAGAAGTATTTATATTGACAAGTAAATATAATATATAAATGTGTATCTGTAAGAAATTTTACGAGTCAGGGTCCTTTTTCAAAATTTACGTGTCAAAGTGTCAGTGCCATGTTGTCACTGCATCCTGTGTCTAGGATGCAACAATAAGATGTGTACAAAGTCTAGAATTCATTTCAATCTGAAGAGAAGTGATGAAGAGATGCAAGGAAATAGACTCTATATATGTTAATTAGTAAGAGAATTTGGAGAAAATGAGTTCTAGAATTGATAGGAGGTAAAACTACTAGAGCACGTTTCACAAAGCTTTAAGTGCTTTTAAGTTGCGGGTCCTATGTAATATGTGGTTAATAAGTGTGTAGTAAGTAGTCGATTGTGGGTAAAAAATATGTTTGACAAGCATAAAAAAATTAAGCTATGCTAAACATGCAAGAAGATTGATTAAGTGAATGCAAATACAAACAACAGAAAGTGCAAATCTCAGGACCTTTTGAACAGTTTTTCCAGTCAGTCCCACATTGGCCACCAAGAAATTCTATCTAGCAGATATTGACACACATCATTAACTATCACTCCAATCACTACTGCCTACTGACAAACACTGATTAAGTGAATGCAAATACAAACAGTAGAAAGTGCAAATCTCTGGACCTTTTGAACATTTTTTCCAGTCAGTCAGTTCCACATTAACCACCAAGAAATTCTATCTTTCAGATATTGACTCACATCATTAACTATCACTCCAATCACTACTGGCAAACACTAATTAATTAATCAAGGTTAAGTTGTATGATCACATTCCACAGGTACATTTTGTGCCACGACCAAGTTCTATGGTCTAATAAGTCGAGTCATTAATTAAAACCATATCAGTATCTAGCTACATGGAGAGAGAGAGAGACACTAACAGCAGGTAGATCAACATCTGTTGGAATGTGCTTGCAGAAGTTTCCAGAGTAATCTTGAACTTGAATACCCTGCCCAAAGGAAATATAAATTCAAACAATTTCATTTTCTTGCCTCCTGCTAAGCTTTAACTGTTATCCGTATAAATAGAGCTATTATCAACATAAACAACATTATAGAAATCCAAACACTGAGAAACTCACCTGACTGCATCTTACACGCATTACTGCCTCAAAACCTTGGGGCCTTGTGACATTCCACCGAAGATCGTTGTAAAGCTTGGCAGGGTCAGAAAGAGTGGTGAAAGGATAATAATAGTACACCTGGATAGAGTTAAAATTTTTAAATCAAAACATGATGAAATCGGCATATGAAATGTGAATATATATCCTATATGATAATGCAAGTCAGACACGTGTAAGCAACTTAACAAATGATACGAAGAAATGCATAAAAAATTCATATTCAAATCCTGTTATTGAGAAAATAGATATTGTGACCATCATATTGGACTGGCCCTTCATGATTCTATACAGACAGAAGATAAGATGATAACTAGGTTACAATTACCTGGCCACCTGTCGTCATCGGAATGACAGAGATGGAAGCAATGTCTACGTATGTTTGAGTTGTAATGAATAAGTCAACACAGACCTGAATTTTTTAGAAATAATAAACTACAAGGAGACACGACAGAATAATTATAAATCTGAAAAACAATATCAACATCATGATTTTGCAAACATCTCATTTGGAGAATTTGTTGTAAACTTCACCTGGTATTCAGCAAATTCTACGGCCATTGTTTTTACAGTTTTGTCTGCCGGTTGGAGTAATTTGTTAGTTTCCTGCAATCAAATGAAGAACGTGATTTAATTCATCTGGAAAAGGAAGTATTTGATACCATCCTTGTTTATAACAAAATTAACAACTAATTTTTAACTGGCACTGGAACGCACTATAAAACTAATGTGAAATATTTATAAAATATAGGGGAAAATATATCAGTTGCAACTATTAACAATATAAGCTATTGGTAGAGAGCAAGTTGAATGGTTTCCTGCAACATACAGGTTGTTCATATTTGTGTATTAGTAAACCATTCAACTGGATGAAGTACAGAAACAAATTTAAGTAAAAATCACAATCTATAATACTAGAGATCACGATGCAGGTGAACCAAATGAGTTCCACTACTACTGGCTACTCCATTCTTTTCTAATCAAAAGATAATGGGACAAATAACTAAAGAACAGCAGCACAAATTTAGACCAGGATATTACCCTCCGGCCTCAATAATTGTAAATGAATGTTTGGTGGTATTAAGGGGGGGAAAAATAATAGAGGAACACATTAGTAAGACTATCCCTTAAAAATGTAGTTCTCAATTCAATCCTTGTAAGAACAATACAAAGCACTAGAAACTCCAAAAGAGACAAAATGCAATGCCAATGACTATATTCCAATTTACATTTTCATACCTTTTCTCCTGCTGATATGTTACTCCATCCTTCAGCTTCCCGAGCAGAAAGGGATCCAGTGCCAATAGAAGCAAGACTGCAAAACAAAAAGGTATTCAGTATATTATTCTATAATTACAAATCATTATACTCCAAAAATGTAGAAGCATCTAAACAACTTCATCAAAAAGAGTATTGCACAATAGCAAATATACAGTAAGTGTTGGGTTTTTTGATACCCAATAAATCCGGGCTATGATGTTAAATCGGTATTTTTAGTTGGATAATATTTCATAGGTTTCGGCCGATGATTGAAATGATATGATGACACCACAATCGGACCAATCGAATCACGTAACCCACTTGGACCATTCGAAGTAGCCTAATTGTATTAGTGTTGCTCATGGCCCGACCCGAACGTTTTGGATGGCTTTCAGGGTTAGCCCACTTAATCTATCTGTTATTGGGCCCTGTTTGTTTGACCTAAAAGCCTAAACCCTAAACATACCTTTAACCTATTTAATGTTAGTTTGCTAATTACCATTAGTGTGGAAATTAAGAGAACAGCCCCCTTTTATTGCTTGAGAGAAAAAACGGTTTGTCCTTGTGCTTCTTGGCTTTGTGCCTCTTCCATTGGAGAGACCCATTCTTTTTCTTTCATTGGCTAGTCTTTGTGACTATCCCCTTGGCTTTAATTTCTCACCATAGTCCTAAGTGGGCTGAACATTGGAGCAACCAAATTCGGGTTTGGAAGGTGTTGTACTTTGGGATCGATTGGTTTGTGTTGTGGTGTCGATTGGTTGATTTACTGAGCCTGGAAATTGGATTGAATCAAAGGAAATAATCTACAGTAAGCATATAGGCAGAAGTGAACTGAGCATAATTGAAAATTTATTCCAGCAGAATGTAAAGTGATAGATTGGAATGCAGTCAAAATCCTTCAATGAACAGCTAGTCAATGTTCAGTGACTGGTAAACAGTACAAATCTTGAAGTACAAGTCTAGACAATAAGATAAATAATTATCTTATGTCTTGACATAAATGACAACATCGTAGTGTGACAAAAGAAAAACTTGGCCGCAAGCCGAATTCTCAGCAGGAAATCTGGTTGTATTTTTTTTTGTGTAAAATCATGCATTACGATGTTATAAATCATTATATGGATAGACTACAATGAACAACAAAACATTTTGTGATGTAAAAGAAATGAGTAAGTTCAAAATGAGAGGGTTTAAGGCGGAAAACTGTATAATCATGTATGCATCTGCTCACGCTAATATATAAACATAATCATTAGCTCACCAGATTGGAAAACGAGAAGTTTGCCACCAGTACTTTTCATCGCCAAGAAAGTGGCCTGAAGTAATCAAGAAGACTAGCATACATCACTTATATACTACAGTCAAACTCAATCACTTGGAAACATATTCGTCTACAAGTACAACCAAGAAGAGTAGCATACACCACTTAAATACAACATTTGATACTTCTTTTTCACACACACAAAAAAAAAAAAAAAAAAAAGAAGAAGAAGAAGAAGAAGTTGGAAATAGAAGAGAAGACATATATTATATATGTATGTAGGTGTATAAAAATCTCAAACCTTTATTGCAGCCCCAAAAGCTGAATCAGCTATTCTATTATTCTGAAACATCGTTGGGATGCTTTCCAGCAATATCTCTAAATGTTGATGGCACTGCATTAACAAATTGCAATCACTCTAGAAACTTTAAAAAAAATGAATGAAAGCATTAATACTTTAAAACTCCTCTCCAAAAAAATAAAACAATATATTAAAAGAGGAAAAGAAGATAGGAGATTGGCAATTAACACAGAGCTGAAAGTGAAATATTTACACAGTTGGAAAATCAACGTCACTTCGAAAAGAAAAGAATAATGAACAATAATTAACCTCAGAAAGTTGAACAATAACATCACTTTCGAGAGGAATGTAGACATCTTGTATGTCAGGGACTATAAGCATCAAAGGCTGCAATGAAACAAAAGCAGGAGACTAAAGTAAGTATCTAATACCGTTTTGACTTTCAATGGAGTGTTGAAGCTAGCCATTATTTTGTTTAAGGCATAAGATGAGAATACAACAAGGGCTTTTCATATTAGGAATAAAAATAAATGGTGAACTTGGCACATTATGGAAAAAGGTTAAAATAATCGTAGATCACGGTCACCTGTGTAAACAGGCATCCCTTCTTGGATGGATTGGGTACTCCAAAAACTTATGAGACTGATAAGTGAATCGGGTTCTCATGTAATCTCTCTCTCTGTGCTTGATTTATAACTGAAAATCTAACAACTATTTACCAACCTGCTGCAATGCACCGTTTTAGATTGTAAAAATGGATATTTGAATCAAATGTAGCAATGCCCACCGCTGTTCGAGGACCATCCTGCAATGATAAAATCATCACATATCAAACAAATGTAAAGCATTCTCTTTATTCACAAATACATAAACTGTCACAGAATATAATGTGCTATACAATGACAGTCCAAAGCATGCAGGTATAAAGCAACTATCAAAATCTACATTGATAGCACACTATTTTCTTTTTCCACTTCCTTCTTTCTCACTCCCCCTTCTTAATTGGAAGGGATGGAATTCTTTCCAATTTAAAAGCAAATCCTGACAACAAACATAGATTTAATTTTTCAATCTGATTACAGATATGAAAGAAATTCTGAGAATATATGAAAAAATACTTATTTCAAAGAATATATGAAGTGTATCAATAGAACGACAGAAGGGGTCTTGCACTTTGGCGGGTTGATTTGGTATTGATGTACAAAGTTGATTACATTAATAGCAGTGGTTTGGCAGCTAATAGCTAGTAGATAATCTGTTTGTAGCATTTCTGCCCCCTCAAGCAAAGATGAAACAAAATATGTTATCGAAAAAAATAAACATAAGAAAGCTTAAATCAAATTTAATGCTTGTTTAAATAAATGTTTTGAACATTTTAAAGGAAAAAACAATACATATTTGACACAGTTACAGGGCAAACATCACAACAGATCACCTAGAGAAGAAATGCTCAAGCCAGGACTGAAAATGGGATCTCCATAATTAATATTTTTTATAATGGTTCGGGCACACATAATCCTGCTCTTACTTATCCCAAAATGGGAGAAAAAAATGCACATAAGTACTTGCATCATGCATGCCAACAATCAATCCTAAAGTCCTTTTTCTCTAAGCAAAACTAGTTACAACTTGCGAGAAATTTCTCAAATCTCCCAAGTCAATAATAAGAACACGCATGAATGATTTTGTACTTGATGGCTCTTGTTGATCCCAGAGATCTTACAAACAAAAGACATCCATTAAAAAATTCACAAGGGCACCAACGCTTGTTGACTCAATTTATATGAAGAATAGACAATAAAGCATAGCAGAAGTTGAAAGAATAACATTTTAAAATAGACTTCTCTGAGGAAATTTAACTACATTACTACCTAAAAAAATTGTTCTTGTCATTCTGTAGATACAAATACTCATCCTACTGTTGCTCTTCAATATCTAGGATAACAAGAAGTTAAGCACCAGTCCCAGTAAACTTGGGTCAGGCAGTCAGCTAAATAAACTGTTTTTTTTTTCCACCTCATTCTACATTATCAGATATTCGCTCGAGAATTCTGCTTCTCACAAATCATATCCATGGAAGAATTTTTATAGCTAGATATGAATACAGATTCAGCAGTTGCCCTTTAAATCTACATTAATAACAAGAAAGCCTTACGGGGTCGTCCCTTTCAACAGCCCGTTCTGTTGAGCACTTCATCGATGCAAAAGTCCAAAAGAAACTGTTGACACACTAAAAATGCAGCTCAAAATCAAAGGGAAGTCCAGTTGAGAAACCCAAGATGAAGACCCAATGGAAATCAATTAAAAGGCCCAAGAAGAAAAGCCCAACCTGGAAACCTGAAAAAATGCCTGAATATTGGAAGCCCGAGAGCGAAAGAGTATCATCGCCCAAGCCCGTAGGACGCCCAGAGGCTGAACGAGTAAAGTACTGCACAATCGCCCAGAGCGATAGCCTCACTATCACCCAAACTCTCAAGTCGCCTAGAATCAGACAAGTCTAAAATGTGTAGTTTATCCAATCCAGCAGTTACGAAAGCAGTTGTCAAGTAAACCCGGCACGCCCCCCACGATCCAGAAACGGGTAGTTAAAAGGCAAGAGTAGTGGCAATATTTACTAAGTAACCTCTTCCCAATAAGCAGTTCCTCACTGAAGAAGCGGATAGTCACGAAGGTAATGGAGCAGTTCCAAGCAGTTTCGTTAACCAAGAGACGCCCGGGAAGTATAAAAGGAAGTGAAGTTGTAGAAGAAAAGGAGACCCCGAATCAAAAACTCTCGACAAAAGAATATGTAATTTTCATTTCTTTAGTTTAAATTTAATCATTTCTCAGTACTCGTGTGCTTGCGCCTCTTGGAGGCGTTTTGTCTACTTTCCAATTGTAACTCTTCACTAGTAAACGCACCCCTTTTTGAGACTTTGTCTCAAGAGGTTTGTTCCTTACACAATCGTCTGATCCTTTTCTTGTAATTGTTGGCGGGTTGGAAAACACGCGAAAACAGAAACCAAATTTTGCACAATTACATCACGTCATTTTCCCTCATAATAATCAATTTTATGATTTAACTTTTTTTTTTTCTAACTTTTAATATCAGAGTTCGAAAATGACTCATGGGATCCATATACAGCTGAAACCACATTTGTGAGCAATGAACTTCATGGAAGAAAACAGTATTCATATTAAATCAATCACATATCATCAGCCTGATGGATAAATGGAAATACACAGATTAAATGTTACATGGATGAGGAAACCATGTTTGAACTCACAGGAAGATCAGCTATAACTTGGTTAATTGCACTGCAAGCTGCTGCAGTTGCACCTGTTTGTATGGCATTCATGGATACATCAATAAGGAAGAAATATACAGCAGGCATTGGATCTCGGACCTGGAAATTTACAAATTCAGAAGTTATCACTATCTGCCGGATCAAAGGTCAATAATATTTACTCATGAAAGGAATATTCGGTTAATCTCAACCTAACTAAATCTCAGACTAAAGTTTCAAAAAAAAAGAAAAAGTGTACACTCCATCAACAGCCGAAACAAGAGATGTGTTATGTGATGGCAAATATGCCCTTTTAATTCGTCTTTGAAAGGAATATAATGGCACAATGATACTATTGGCCATTGGGCCCAAATTTATTGGCCCAGCTGGATATTGAAACCCAGCCCACTACCTATCAGTTTACTTAGTGAAAAAGAAAAAACGTGTTGGTCTTGCAAAGCTGAAAATCGTGTTTTGTTCTTTACCTATTATTTGGACGCCTGTGATGTCACCACGTGTCGCCTCCAACTCCGTTGGATTGGCGACTGTTGTGTGACTCATTTAAAAGGGTGCCCTAGGGTTTGAGACACTCGACTTTTTCTGGCCTTCGAGATCCTTCTGTGTCTCTTCACTCTGCTGCGCCGTTTCCTTCGTTTTTCCTTCTCTTCTCTGTTGAAATCAAATCTCCTCATTTGATTTCAGTTTTCCTCTCAATAGATTGTAAATCTTGTGTGATTTCATTGTTTGAGGGTTTTCGGTTCTTGTGTGAACTATGTAAAGCGAAGAGAGTTCCTATTTTGTGTAATAATCGGCCAAGACTGAGTGCCATCCTTTTGTATCTTTATCACTGGGGTTTTGATTCAAGTTGTACTGTGGTTGTTCTTGAGATTGAAGCACCTATTTGATAAGTGAAACCTGTGGGTTTCTGCCATTGAATAAAAGCTACGGTTTCTTCCATTCTGTTCCAGTTTTCTTGTTGTTTATTTTCAGTTCTACGAGTTTCATTCATTGTTCATAATTTTACTTTGTGTAGTTTCTGTTTTTGCACAATATATGTTGATGTCTTGTGAGCTAATGGTTTGATCTACTCCCAACAGTGGTATCAGAGCGTTTGGAAGGAGATCTTGATGCTTGGTGTGATCGATCTTGACACTGATAGTACATTGAACTTCACTGCGTGTTTTTTCTCAAACCCTAGTTAAAGGGGCTTTGGTGAGATCTGACAATTACTTGAATTTTTTCAAGATTAATCAAGTTGTATAACTGTATTGCGTGTTCTGAATTATTTGGGACTCTGACATTGTGTGGTTATACTATCTTGATTGGTTTCTACTGCCTTGTTAGGTTTTTTGTCTGTGTTGAATATTTTCTGTTCATATAGACTACCTGACTTGTGTTTTTAAAAACCTGAATCTCTGACTCCTTGTAATACCTTTGTCCAGAAACCGTGAGTTGTCTGGAATCTGAGGGTTACCTGGATCACAGTTAGGATTCTTGATAATCTTGATTTCAGAAAAACATCCCTACAGTATTACTTTAGTTTAATTGATATCTGTATGTGGTTTTCTGCCTCTGTGCAATTTGGTTTGTACTTGCTTTGGTTATATTGTGAATAGTCTGAAATAATTCTGAACTTGCAATCTGTGTTCTCTCTTATGCACCTTGAGTGTTGATACTTGACTGATCCACATTGCAAGTCTTTGATTGGTGTCTGATTGATCTGCATACATACTTTTTCATTCAAAATGGCAAAATTTGAAATGGAAGTTTTTAATGGCAAAGGAAACTTTAGTCGCTGGCGCCAGAAAATGAGAGCTCTTTTACTTCAACAAAAATGTGCTAAAGCCATTGATGAGTCATGGCCTACTGATCTTGAATCTAGTAAAGTAACTGAACAAGATGAAACTGCATGGAGTACTGTTTTCTTGTATTTATCTGACAATGTGATTAGAGAAATTGGTGAAACTAAGATTACTGCTGAATTGTGGAAAAAATTGGAGAAAACTTATTTGAATAAAGCTATGCCAAATAAGGTTTATCTCCTAAAACAGTTTTTTGGTTTTAAACTTGATCACTTGACCTTGATGCTAATATTGATAGATTCAACAGTAATACCTATGAACTAACCAACTGTGGCTAGAAACTCTCAAATGGGCAGTTGGTTGTGGTTTTATTGAATTCAATCGGTGACAAATATAAAGATGTTAAAAGTGCAATTGAATATGGGAGGGACACTCTAATTGTTGATGTGATCGTTAATGCTTTAAGAACAAAAGAGTTAGAGTTAAAATCTGATAAGAGAGAATCTGTTAGTGGTGTTAATTTGATGATGAAGTCCAAGTTTAATCCCAAAAATGGTAATTTCAACAAAAAACCTGGACATAAGAAAAATGGCAAATTTAAGGACAAAAATAAAATGAAGAACAAAGGAAAAACAAAATGTTTCTATTGCCTAGAAGAAGGTCATTTTATTAAAGAGTGTCCTAAAAAAATTTTTGACTCTAAAAATAAGTCTAAAAATGATGGTGGGGCTGCTTTGGTTTATAATGACTCTAATATTGATGAAGTTTATGTGGCTGTTAGCTATCCACCTTGTCAAGATTGGATTCTTGACTCCGGTTGCACCTACCATATGTGTCCTAATAAGGAATGGTTCACTGATTTTGAAAATGTAACTAGTGGTAAGGTTTTAATGGGTAATCACATGACATGTCAAGTAAAAGGTGTAGGAACTATCACTTTAAACTTAAAAGGGAATAATAAGTTAATTCTTGAAAAGGCAAGATATGTTCCTGATTTGAAAAAAAAAATCTAATTTTCTTAGGGGTGTTAGATGACCTTAACTTTGACATTGTGATCGATAAGGGATATATTAAAATCTTGAAAAGTTCTCAGCTGATTGTTGAAGTTCCCAAGAGACATGGCTTTTACATTTTACGAACAAAAATTTTTTTGGATTCCACTTCAGCAGTAATCTCAGTCCCAAATGATAAATCACAAATATGGCACAAAAGATTGGGCCATATTAGTGATAAAGGTCTACAGATTTTGAAAAATCAGGGTGTTTTTGGTAAAGATAACATTGAAAAATTGAGTTTTTGTGACTATTGCATTTTAGGAAAGCATAATAGATTACCTTTCCTACCTGGAATGCATAAATATGTCTCCATACTTGAATATTTGCATGCTGATCTGTGGGGGCCAGCAACTGTGAGTACACATTCTGGTTTCAAATATTATTTGCTTGTCATTGATGATTTTTCAAGGAAAAATTGGGTTTTTTTTGTTAAAATCAAAATCTGACACATTTAATATTTTTAAAGAATGGAAACTTTTAATTGAGAATCAAACTGATAAGAAAATTAAAGTTTTGAGGACTGATAATGGTTTGGAATTTTGCAATTATGAGTTTGATGAAATGTGCAAATTATCTGGTATGTTAAGACATAGAACAGTCACACACACACCACAACAAAATGGCTTGGCTGAAAGAATGAATCGTACAATTCTTGATAAAGTGAGATGCATGTTGTTGTGTTCTGGCCTGCCTAAAATTTTTTGGGGTGAAGCAGTTAAGACTGCTAGTTATCTGATTAATAGATGCCCTTCTAGTGCTATAGACTTTAAGATCCCCGAAGAAAAATGGAGAGGAAAACCTGTTGACTTTAGTAACTTGAGGGTTTTTGGGTGTGCAGCCTTTGCACACCAAACTGAAGGTAAATTGGAACCTAGAGCCCTTAAGTGTGTGTTTTTTGGGCTATGGGGAAGGGGTTAAAGGCTATAGATTATGGGTGAGGAAGCTTTGAGATTACATAAGCAATTTGTAGATATGATTAGCATACAATCGTCGGTAAATTTTTAAAATTAGCATGTTATCGAAATTCAATTTATTATGATTTGCCCCTGTTTGGTGGAAATTAAAATCAAATTTGTAGTAAATTTTGATAAAAGTTAAAACATTTATGGATTTTATGAAATATATTATTAAAATTTATTGTAAACTTTGATTTAGATTAAAATTTAGATTTCAATCGATACCAAACACGAACGAACGAACGAAAAAAAAAAAAAAAAAAAAATTCAAAAGTTATGGGGGCACGTGCCCCCCAGGACCCCCTGTGTCCGCCCCTGTTTGTGTCCCGAAACTCATTATGAATAGACCAGAAACAGAGAAATTCTTTTATTGCAAATTTAACCATATACTTTTCACGCATTTTCCTTATCACTTACAAAATCAGTGGTTCCACATGTCAACCCATGAAAGTGGATTTCTTAGGACTACAGAAACCCGATGCCTGACAACTTTCTGATGGTAATCACAAAAAATTGCCATTGTTTTTCTACATAAATATCAACCCACGAGTCAAACTTTTTTGTCGTAGTTCGTGCAAAATTCAGATATGTATTTGTATAAATTTTGAGCATGCAGCCTTCTAATTCCATTTATCAATTTCTAGCCACTAGGGCTTCAACAATGGCTATAAAGACTGAAACATTCGTAAGGTTACAACCTCTACAGCACTGACACTCATCCTAAGGTGTAGTGTCAATGTCCAAAACATATTTGACACTGATACTAGGACACTCTGGGACAAATATCTGACAAGTCAAGTGATGTGTCCTATTCTTTATTATTTGTTAAAATTTCTAACAAACGTAGGATACTACCCAGACGTGTCGGGCATGTGTCCAATACACCATGTGGCTTGTCCGATGTTTTCATAATTTTTCAGTTTCTAACACTGAAGGGATATGACCTTGACACGTCAAGGATAAAAAAATGTCCCATTTTGTAAATTTTACAAAATTACAGGCTTATGTTGTCAATAGTAATAAATTGTACAGCACATAGTTTTGTTAATACAATAGATAGTCAGTCACTCCTCTAATACTAAAGATTTCACTTGCACAATTCAACATCAAAACTAAAGAAGTATTTATATTGACAAGTAAATATAATATATAAATGTGTATCTGTAAGAAATTTTACGAGTCAGGGTCCTTTTTCAAAATTTACGTGTCAAAGTGTCAGTGCCATGTTGTCACTGCATCCTGTGTCTAGGATGCAACAATAAGATGTGTACAAAGTCTAGAATTCATTTCAATCTGAAGAGAAGTGATGAAGAGATGCAAGGAAATAGACTCTATATATGTTAATTAGTAAGAGAATTTGGAGAAAATGAGTTCTAGAATTGATAGGAGGTAAAACTACTAGAGCACGTTTCACAAAGCTTTAAGTGCTTTTAAGTTGCGGGTCCTATGTAATATGTGGTTAATAAGTGTGTAGTAAGTAGTCGATTGTGGGTAAAAAATATGTTTGACAAGCATAAAAAAATTAAGCTATGCTAAACATGCAAGAAGATTGATTAAGTGAATGCAAATACAAACAACAGAAAGTGCAAATCTCAGGACCTTTTGAACAGTTTTTCCAGTCAGTCCCACATTGGCCACCAAGAAATTCTATCTAGCAGATATTGACACACATCATTAACTATCACTCCAATCACTACTGCCTACTGACAAACACTGATTAAGTGAATGCAAATACAAACAATAGAAAGTGCAAATCTCTGGACCTTTTGAACATTTTTTCCAGTCAGTCAGTTCCACATTAACCACCAAGAAATTCTATCTTTCAGATATTGACTCACATCATTAACTATCACTCCAATCACTACTGGCAAACACTAATTAATTAATCAAGGTTAAGTTGTACGATCATATTCCACAGGTACATTTTGTGCCACGACCAAGTTCTATGGTCTAATAAGTCGAGTCATTAATTAAAACCATATCAGTATCTAGCTACATAGAGAGAGAGAGAGAGAGAGAGAGAGAGAGAGAGACTAACAGCAGGTAGATCAACATCTGTTGGAATGTGCTTGCAGAAGTTTCCAGAGTAATCTTGAACTTGAATACCCTGCCCAAAGGAAATATAAATTCAAACAATTTCATTTTCTTGCCTCCTGCTAAGCTTTAACTGTTATCCGTATAAATAGAGCTATTATCAACATAAACAACATTATAGAAATCCAAACACTGAGAAACTCACCTGACTGCATCTTACACGCATTACTGCCTCAAAACCTTGGGGCCTTGTGACATTCCACCGAAGATCGTTGTAAAGCTTGGCAGGGTCAGAAAGAGTGGTGAAAGGATAATAATAGTACACCTGGATAGAGTTAAATTTTTTAAATCAAAACATGATGAAATCGGCATATGAAATGTGAATATATATCCTATATGATAATGCAAGTCAGACACGTGTAAGCAACTTAACAAATGATACGAAGAAATGCATAAAAAATTCATATTCAAATCCTGTTATTGAGAAAATAGATATTGTGACCATCATATTGGACTGGCCCTTCATGATTCTATACAGACAGAAGATAAGATGATAACTAGGTTACAATTACCTGGCCACCTGTCGTCATCGGAATGACAGAGATGGAAGCAATGTCTACGTATGTTTGAGTTGTAATGAATAAGTCAACACAGACCTGAATTTTTTAGAAATAATAAACTACAAGGAGACACGACAGAATAATTATAAATCTGAAAAACAATATCAACATCATGATTTTGCAAACATCTCATTTGGAGAATTTGTTGTAAACTTCACCTGGTATTCAGCAAATTCTACGGCCATTGTTTTTACAGTTTTGTCTGCCGGTTGGAGTAATTTGTTAGTTTCCTGCAATCAAATGAAGAACGTGATTTAATTCATCTGGAAAAGGAAGTATTTGATACCATCCTTGTTTATAACAAAATTAACAACTAATTTTTAACTGGCACTGGAACGCACTATAAAACTAATGTGAAATATTTATAAAATATAGGGGAAAATATATCAGTTGCAACTATTAACAATATAAGCTATTGGTAGAGAGCAAGTTGAATGGTTTCCTGCAACATACAGGTTGTTCATATTTGTGTATTAGTAAACCATTCAACTGGATGAAGTACAGAAACAAATTTAAGTAAAAATCACAATCTATAATACTAGAGATCACGATGCAGGTGAACCAAATGAGTTCCACTACTACTGGCTACTCCATTCTTTTCTAATCAAAAGATAATGGGACAAATAACTAAAGAACAGCAGCACAAATTTAGACCAGGATATTACCCTCCGGCCTCAATAATTGTAAATGAATGTTTGGTGGTATTAAGGGGGGGAAAAATAATAGAGGAACACATTAGTAAGACTATCCCTTAAAAATGTAGTTCTCAATTCAATCCTTGTAAGAACAATACAAAGCACTAGAAACTCCAAAAGAGACAAAATGCAATGCCAATGACTATATTCCAATTTACATTTTCATACCTTTTCTCCTGCTGATATGTTACTCCATCCTTCAGCTTCCCGAGCAGAAAGGGATCCAGTGCCAATAGAAGCAAGACTGCAAAACAAAAAGGTATTCAGTATATTATTCTATAATTACAAATCATTATACTCCAAAAATGTAGAAGCATCTAAACAACTTCATCAAAAAGAGTATTGCACAATAGCAAATATACAGTAAGTGTTGGGTTTTTTGATACCCAATAAATCCGGGCTATGATGTTAAATCGGTATTTTTAGTTGGATAATATTTCATAGGTTTCGGCCGATGATTGAAATGATATGATGACACCACAATCGGACCAATCGAATCACGTAACCCACTTGGACCATTCGAAGTAGCCTAATTGTATTAGTGTTGCTCATGGCCCGACCCGAACGTTTTGGATGGCTTTCAGGGTTAGCCCACTTAATCTATCTGTTATTGGGCCCTGTTTGTTTGACCTAAAAGCCTAAACCCTAAACATACCTTTAACCTATTTAATGTTAGTTTGCTAATTACCATTAGTGTGGAAATTAAGAGAACAGCCCCCTTTTATTGCTTGAGAGAAAAAACGGTTTGTCCTTGTGCTTCTTGGCTTTGTGCCTCTTCCATTGGAGAGACCCATTCTTTTTCTTTCATTGGCTAGTCTTTGTGACTATCCCCTTGGCTTTAATTTCTCACCATAGTCCTAAGTGGGCTGAACATTGGAGCAACCAAATTCGGGTTTGGAAGGTGTTGTACTTTGGGATCGATTGGTTTGTGTTGTGGTGTCGATTGGTTGATTTACTGAGCCTGGAAATTGGATTGAATCAAAGGAAATAATCTACAGTAAGCATATAGGCAGAAGTGAACTGAGCATAATTGAAAATTTATTCCAGCAGAATGTAAAGTGATAGATTGGAATGCAGTCAAAATCCTTCAATGAACAGCTAGTCAATGTTCAGTGACTGGTAAACAGTACAAATCTTGAAGTACAAGTCTAGACAATAAGATAAATAATTATCTTATGTCTTGACATAAATGACAACATCGTAGTGTGACAAAAGAAAAACTTGGACGCAAACCGAATTCTCAGCAGGAAATCTGGTTGTATTTTTTTTTTGTGTAAAATCATGCATTACGATGTTATAAATCATTATATGGATAGACTACAATGAACAACAAAACATTTTGTGATGTAAAAGAAATGAGTAAGTTCAAAATGAGAGGGTTTAAGGCGGAAAACTGTATAATCATGTATGCATCTGCTCACGCTAATATATAAACATAATCATTAGCTCACCAGATTGGAAAACGAGAAGTTTGCCACCAGTACTTTTCATCGCCAAGAAAGCGACCTGAAGTAATCAAGAAGACTAGCATACATCACTTATATACTACAGTCAAACTCAATCACTTGGAAACATATTCGTCTACAAGTACAACCAAGAAGAGTAGCATACACCACTTAAATACAACATTTGATACTTCTTTTTCACACACACACACACACACAAAAAAAAAGGAAGAAGTTGGAAATAGAAGAGAAGACATATATTATATATGTATGTAGGTGTATAAAAATCTCAAACCTTTATTGCAGCCCCAAAAGCTGAATCAGCTATTCTATTATTCTGAAACATCGTTGGGATGCTTTCCAGCAATATCTCTAAATGTTGATGTCACTGCATTAACAAATTGCAATCACTCTAGAAACTTTAAAAAAAATGAATGAAAGCATTAATACTTTAAAACTCCTCTCCAAAAAAATAAAACAATATATTAAAAGAGGAAAAGAAGATAGGAGATTGGCAATTAACACAGAGCTGAAAGTGAAATATTTACACAGTTGGAAAATCAACGTCACTTCGAAAAGAAAAGAATAATGAACAATAATTAACCTCAGAAAGTTGAACAATAACATCACTTTCGAGAGGAGTGTAGACATCTTGTATGTCAGGGACTATAAGCATCAAAGGCTGCAATGAAACAAAAGCAGGAGACTAAAGTAAGTATCTAATACCGTTTTGACTTTCAATGGAGTGTTGAAGCTAGCCATTATTTTGTTTAAGGCATAAGATGAGAATACAACAAGGGCTTTTCATATTAGGAATAAAAATAAATGGTGAACGTGGCACATTATGGAAAAAGGTTAAAATAATCGTAGATCACGGTCACCTGTGTAAACAGGCATCCCTTCTTGGATGGATTGGGTACTCCAAAAACTTATGAGACTGATAAGTGAATCGGGTTCTCATGTAATCTCTCTCTCTGTGCTTGATTTATAACTGAAAATCTAACAACTATTTACCAACCTGCTGCAATGCACCGTTTTAGATTGTAAAAATGGATATTTGAATCAAATGTAGCAATGCCCACCGCTGTTCGAGGACCATCCTGCAATGATAAAATCATCACATATCAAACAAATGTAAAGCATTCTCTTTATTCACAAATACATAAACTGTCACAGAATATAATGTGCTATACAATGACAGTCCAAAGCATGCAGGTATAAAGCAACTATCAAAATCTACATTGATAGCACACTATTTTCTTTTTCCACTTCCTTCTTTCTCACTCCCCCTTCTTAATTGGAAGGGATGGAATTCTTTCCAATTTAAAAGCAAATCCTGACAACAAACATAGATTTAATTTTTCAATCTGATTACAGATATGAAAGAAATTCTGAGAATATATGAAAAAATACTTATTTCAAAGAATATATGAAGTGTATCAATAGAACGACAGAAGGGGTCTTGCACTTTGGCGGGTTGATTTGGTATTGATGTACAAAGTTGATTACATTAATAGCAGTGGTTTGGCAGCTAATAGCTAGTAGATAATCTGTTTGTAGCATTTCTGCCCCCTCAAGCAAAGATGAAACAAAATATGTTATCGAAAAAAATAAACATAAGAAAGCTTAAATCAAATTTAATGCTTGTTTAAATAAATGTTTTGAACATTTTAAAGGAAAAAACAATACATATTTGACACAGTTACAGGGCAAACATCACAACAGATCACCTAGAGAAGAAATGCTCAAGCCAGGACTGAAAATGGGATCTCCATAATTAATATTTTTTATAATGGTTCGGGCACACATAATCCTGCTCTTACTTATCCCAAAATGGGAGAAAAAAATGCACATAAGTACTTGCATCATGCATGCCAACAATCAATCCTAAAGTCCTTTTTCTCTAAGCAAAACTAGTTACAACTTGCGAGAAATTTCTCAAATCTCCCAAGTCAATAATAAGAACACGCATGAATGATTTTGTACTTGATGGCTCTTGTTGATCCCAGAGATCTTACAAACAAAAGACATCCATTAAAAAATTCACAAGGGCACCAACGCTTGTTGACTCAATTTATATGAAGAATAGACAATAAAGCATAGCAGAAGTTGAAAGAATAACATTTTAAAATAGACTTCTCTGAGGAAATTTAACTACATTACTACCTAAAAAAATTGTTCTTGTCATTCTGTAGATACAAATACTCATCCTACTGTTGCTCTTCAATATCTAGGATAACAAGAAGTTAAGCACCAGTCCCAGTAAACTTGGGTCAGGCAGTCAGCTAAATAAACTGTTTTTTTTTTCCACCTCATTCTACATTATCAGATATTCGCTCGAGAATTCTGCTTCTCACAAATCATATCCATGGAAGAATTTTTATAGCTAGATATGAATACAGATTCAGCAGTTGCCCTTTAAATCTACATTAATAACAAGAAAGCCTTACGGGGTCGTCCCTTTCAACAGCCCGTTCTGTTGAGCACTTCATCGATGCAAAAGTCCAAAAGAAACTGTTGACACACTAAAAATGCAGCTCAAAATCAAAGGGAAGTCCAGTTGAGAAACCCAAGATGAAGACCCAATGGAAATCAATTAAAAGGCCCAAGAAGAAAAGCCCAACCTGGAAACCTGAAAAAATGCCTGAATATTGGAAGCCCGAGAGCGAAAGAGTATCATCGCCCAAGCCCGTAGGACGCCCAGAGGCTGAACGAGTAAAGTACTGCACAATCGCCCAGAGCGATAGCCTCACTATCACCCAAACTCTCAAGTCGCCTAGAATCAGACAAGTCTAAAATGTGTAGTTTATCCAATCCAGCAGTTACGAAAGCAGTTGTCAAGTAAACCCGGCACGCCCCCCACGATCCAGAAACGGGTAGTTAAAAGGCAAGAGTAGTGGCAATATTTACTAAGTAACCTCTTCCCAATAAGCAGTTCCTCACTGAAGAAGCGGATAGTCACGAAGGTAATGGAGCAGTTCCAAGCAGTTTCGTTAACCAAGAGACGCCCGGGAAGTATAAAAGGAAGTGAAGTTGTAGAAGAAAAGGAGACCCCGAATCAAAAACTCTCGACAAAAGAATATGTAATTTTCATTTCTTTAGTTTAAATTTAATCATTTCTCAGTACTCGTGTGCTTGCGCCTCTTGGAGGCGTTTTGTCTACTTTCCAATTGTAACTCTTCACTAGTAAACGCACCCCTTTTTGAGACTTTGTCTCAAGAGGTTTGTTCCTTACACAATCGTCTGATCCTTTTCTTGTAATTGTTGGCGGGTTGGAAAACACGCGAAAACAGAAACCAAATTTTGCACAATTACATCACGTCATTTTCCCTCATAATAATCAATTTTATGATTTAACTTTTTTTTTTTCTAACTTTTAATATCAGAGTTCGAAAATGACTCATGGGATCCATATACAGCTGAAACCACATTTGTGAGCAATGAACTTCATGGAAGAAAACAGTATTCATATTAAATCAATCACATATCATCAGCCTGATGGATAAATGGAAATACACAGATTAAATGTTACATGGATGAGGAAACCATGTTTGAACTCACAGGAAGATCAGCTATAACTTGGTTAATTGCACTGCAAGCTGCTGCAGTTGCACCTGTTTGTATGGCATTCATGGATACATCAATAAGGAAGAAATATACAGCAGGCATTGGATCTCGGACCTGGAAATTTACAAATTCAGAAGTTATCACTATCTGCCGGATCAAAGGTCAATAATATTTACTCATGAAAGGAATATTCGGTTAATCTCAACCTAACTAAATCTCAGACTAAAGTTTCAAAAAAAAAGAAAAAGTGTACACTCCATCAACAGCCGAAACAAGAGATGTGTTATGTGATGGCAAATATGCCCTTTTAATTCGTCTTTGAAAGGAATATAATGGCACAATGATACTATTGGCCATTGGGCCCAAATTTATTGGCCCAGCTGGATATTGAAACCCAGCCCACTACCTATCAGTTTACTTAGTGAAAAAGAAAAAAACGTGTTGGTCTTGCAAAGTTGAAAATTGTGTTTTGTTCTTTACCTATTATTTGGACGCTTGTGATGTCACCACGTGTCGCCTCCAACTCCGTTGGATTGGCGACTGTTGTGTGACTCATTTAAAAGGGTGCCCTAGGGTTTGAGACATTTTGACTTTTCTCTTCTGGCCTTCGAGATCCTTCTGTGACTCACTACTCTTCTGCGCCGTTTCCTTCGTTTTTCCTCTCTTCTCTGTTGAAATCAAATCTCCTCATTTGATTTCAGTTTTCCTCTCAATAGATTGTAAATCTTGTGTGATTTCATTGTTTGAGGGTTTTCGGTTCTTGTGTGAACTATGTAAAGCGAAGAGAGTTCCTATTTTGTGTAATAATCGGCCAAGACTGAGTGCCATCCTTTTGTATCTTTATCACTGGGGTTTTGATTCAAGTTGTACTGTGGTTGTTCTTGAGATTGAAGCACCTATCTGATAAGTGAAACCTGTGGGTTTCTGCCATTGAATAAAAGCTACGGTTTCTTCCATTCTGTTCCAGTTTTCTTGTTGTTTATTTTCAGTTCTACGAGTTTCATTCATTGTTCATAATTTTACTTTGTGTAGTTTCTGTTTTTGCACAATATATGTTGATGTCTTGTGAGCTAATGGTTTGATCTACTCCCAACAGTGGTATCAGAGCGTTTGGAAGGAGATCTTGATGCTTGGTGTGATCGATCTTGACACTGATAGTACATTGAACTTCACTGCGTGTTTTTTCTCAAACCCTAGTTAAAGGGGCTTTGGTGAGATCTGACAATTACTTGAATTTTTTCAAGATTAATCAAGTTGTATAACTGTATTGCGTGTTCTGAATTATTTGGGACTCTGACATTGTGTGGTTATACTATCTTGATTGGTTTCTACTGCCTTGTTAGGTTTTTTGTCTGTGTTGAATATTTTCTGTTCATATAGACTACCTGACTTGTGTTTTTAAAAACCTGAATCTCTGACTCCTTGTAATACCTTTGTCCAGAAACCGTGAGTTGTCTGGAATCTGAGGGTTACCTGGATCACAGTTAGGATTCTTGATAATCTTGATTTCAGAAAAACATCCCTGCAGTATTACTTTAGTTTAATTGATATCTGTATGTGGTTTTCTGCCTCTGTGCAATTTGGTTTGTACTTGCTTTGGTTATATTGTGAATAGTCTGAAATAATTCTGAACTTGCAATCTGTGTTCTCTCTTATGCACCTTGAGTGTTGATACTTGACTGATCCACATTGCAAGTCTTTGATTGGTGTCTGATTGATCTGCATACATTCTTTTTCATTCAAAATGGCAAAATTTGAAATGGAAGTTTTTAATGGCAAAGGAGACTTTAGTCTCTGGCGCCAGAAAATGAGAGCTCTTTTACTTCAACAAAAATGTGCTAAAGCCATTGATGAGTCATGGCCTACTGATCTTGAATCTAGTAAAGTAACTGAACAAGATGAAACTGCATGGAGTACTGTTTTCTTGCATTTATCTGACAATGTGATTAGAGAAATTGGTGAGACTAAGACTACTGCTGAATTGTGGAAAAAATTGGAGAAAACTTATTTGAATAAAGCTATGCCAAATAAAGTTTATCTCCTAAAACAGTTTTTTGGTTTTAAACTGGATTCATCTCTTGACCTAGATGCTAATATTGATAGATTCAACAGATTAACCCGTGACCTAACCAACTGTGACGAGAAACTCTCAGATGGACAGTTGGCTGTGGTTTTATTGAATTCCATTGGTGACAAATATAAAGATGTTAAAAATGCCATTGAATATGGGAGGGACACTCTAACTGTTGATGTGATTGTTAATGCTTTAAGAACAAAAGAGTTAGAGTTAAAATCTGACAAGAGGGAATCTGTTAGTGGTGTTAGCCTGATGATGAAGTCCAGATCTAATCCCAAACATGGTAATTTCAATAAGAAATTTGAACATAAGAATAAGGGCAACTTTAAGGACAAAAATAAAATGAATAGCAAAGGAAAGAAATGTTTCTATTGCCTTGAAGAAGGTCATTTTATTAAAGACTGTCCAAAAAGACTATTTGACTCCAAAAATAGGTCTAAAAATGATGGTGGAGCTGCTTTGGCTTATAATGATTCTAATGTTGATGAAGTTTATATGGTTGTTAACAGTCCACCCTGTCAAGAGTGGATTCTTGACTCCGGTTGTACCTACCATATGTGTCCTAATAAAGATTTCTTTACTGATTTTGAAAATGTAACTGGTGGTAAGGTTTTAATGGGTAATCACATGGCATGTCAAGTAAAAGGTGTTGGAACCATCACTTTAAATTTAAAAGGAAATAAGAAATTGATTCTTGAAAAGGCTAGATATGTTCCTGATCTAAAAAGAAACCTGATTTCCTTAGGGGTGTTAGATGACCTTAACTTTGACATTGTGATCAATAAGGGTTACATTAAAATCTTGAGGAGCTCCCAGCTGATTGTTGAAGCTCCCAAGAAACATGGGCTTTACATTTTACAAACTGAAAATTTTCTAGAATCCACTTCAGCAGTAATCTCAGTCCCAAATGATAAATCACAAATATGGCACAAAAGATTGGGCCATATTAGTGATAAAGGTCTACAGATTTTGAAAAAATCAGGTGATTTTGGTAAAGATAACATTGAAAAATTGAGTTTTTGTAACTATTGCATTTTAGGAAAGCATAATAGATTACCTTTCCTACCTGGAATGCATAAATCTGTCTCCATACTTGAATATTTGCATGCTGATCTGTGGGGGCCAGCAACTGTGAGTACACATTCTGGTTTCAAATATTATTTGCTTGTCATTGATGATTTTTCAAGGAAAAATTGGGTTTTTTTGTTAAAATCAAAATCTGACACATTTAATGTTTTTAAATAATGGAAACTTTTAATTGAGAATCAAACTGATAAGAAAATTAAAGTTTTGAGGACTGATAATGGTTTGGAATTTTGCAATTATGAGTTTGATGAAATGTGCAAATTATCTGGTATGTTAAGACATAGAACAGTCACACACACACCACAACAAAATGGCTTGGCTGAAAGAATGAATCGTACTATTCTTGATAAAGTGAGATGCATGTTGTTGTGTTCTGGCCTGCCTAAAATTTTTTGGGGTGAAGCAGTTAAGACTGCTAGTTATCTGATTAATAGATGCCCTTCTAGTGCTATAGACTTTAAGATCTCCGAGGAAAAATGGAGAGGAAAACCTGTTGACTTTAGTAACTTGAGGGTTTTTGGGTGTGCAGCCTTTGCACACCAAACTGAAGGCAAATTGGAACCTAGAGCCCTTAAGTGTGTGTTTTTGGGCTATGGGGAAGGGGTTAAAGGCTATAGACTATGGGTGAGAGAGCTTAAAGGCTATAAGGTCATTACAAGTAGAAATGTGGTATTTAATGAGGATGACCTGCCCTGTTTTAAGTCTGGACAGCAACCTGCAGACCTTTTAGAGACCTCTGAACAATCTGAAAATGTGGGAAATAGGGTTGAAATTGAGGTGGAGCAATCTGGGGAGGGTTCTGACCAAACTGCCCATCAAAATGGTGAAGAACCTGAAGCTGAAATTGAACCTATTGAGGTTATAGAGGCTGATTTAGAGCCTGAACAATCCCTGGCTGATTACCAACTTGTTAGGGATAGGGAGAGAAGGACCATTAGACCTCCTTCTAGGTTTGAAAATGATGTTTCCTTGCTGTCCTATCATGATATGATTGAAGAAGAACCCGAATCCTATGAGGAAGCTTTGAGTAGCAAAGACTCCAAACAATGGCTTGCAGCCATGCAAGATGAGATGGAGTCCCTCAACAAAAATAAGACATGGGTTTTGGTAAAGAGACCGGAGGGTAAGAGGGTTGTGGATTGTAAATGGATTTTTAAAATAAAAAGGGGTGAACAAAGTGAGAATGACATAAGATATAAAGCCCGTTTGGTAGCAAAAGGTTTTACTCAAAAAGAAGGGGTTGATTTCAATGAAAATTTTTTCACCCGTAGTAAAATTTACTACAGTTCGTGTCATTCTTGCTTTGGCTACTCAATTTAATTGGGAGTTGGACCAATTAGATGTAAAAACTGCTTTTCTAAATGGAGACTTAGATGAAACCATTTACATGAAACAACCTAGAGGTTTTGAAGTGAACAAGAAAGCTGACTTAGTATGCCTTCTTAAGAAATCCCTATATGGCTTAAAACAAGCTCCAAGACAATGGTATAAAAAATTTGATAACTTTGTTCTTGGACTGGGGTTTAAGAGGAGTAACTTCGATACTTGTCTTTATTGTAAGGGTCAAGGTGGAGCTAATTCCCTTTACCTACTCCTCTATGTGGATGACATGATATTAGCAAGTCATGACATAAAGGAGATTGAGGAAATTAAAGACAAACTAAAATCTGAATTTGAAATGAAGGACTTAGGTCCGGTTAGGAAGATTTTAGGTATGGAAGTTAAGAGAGATAGAAGAGAAGGCACACTAAGTCTCAGTCAAAAATCCTATATTTTAAAATTACTTAGCAAGTTTTCTATGGCTGAATCCAAGAGTGTTAGTGTCCCCTTGGCTAATCATTTTAAACTATCAAATGATTTTTGTCCTAAAACTAAAGAAGAGTTTGAAAGAATGGCTAATGTGCCTTACCCAAATGCAACTGGATCTGTAATGTATCTCATGGTGTGTTCTAGACCTGATTTGGCATATTCTATAAGTGTTTTAAGTAGATATATGTCAAATCCAGGTGAAGTACATTGGGAAGCCATGAAGTGGCTTCTTAGATACATTAAGGGGACCTCAAACTTAGGGATTCAGTTTAGAAAACAAGCTGAAGGTGTTATTTTAAAGGGATTTACTGATTCTGATTATGCAGGTGATAGAGATAATAGAAAATCTACTTCTTCATACATGTATACTTTGTGTAATTCTTGCATAAGCTGGAAATCCCAGCTTCAAAAGATTGTGGCCTTGTCTTCAACTGAGGCTGAATACATTGCAGCCACCGATGCCATCAAAGAAGGAATTTGGTTAAAAGGGTTACTTAATGAATTTGGTTTTATTAAAGAAGTTGTTCTTTATTCTGATAGCCAATCTGCAATTCATTTAAGTAGAAATCCTGTTTTTCATAATAGATCAAAGCATGTTGATGTTAGATTTCATTTTATTAGAGATGTTATTTCACAAGGTGTTGTGAAACTTGAAAAAATATCTACTAATTACAACCCTGCTGATGCAGGTACTAAAGTTCTACCTTTAAATAAATTCCTGGACTGCCTGACCTTGCTGAGCATTGTTCCTTGCTGATCTGTGGATGCTGTTTTTGTGCTAATGATATCTGTGATGTTTGAATGACCACTGATGCGTTTGAATCATTGTACCAAGGTGGAGTATGAAAGGAATATAATGGCACAATGATGCTATTGGCCATTGGGCCCAAATTTATTGGCCCAGCTGGATATTGAAACCCAGCCCACTACCTATCAGTTTACTTAGTGAAAAAGAAAAAAACGTGTTGGTCTTGCAAAGCTGAAAATCGTGTTTTGTTCTTTACCTATTATTTGGACGCTTGTGATGTCACCACGTGTCGCCTCCAACTCCGTTGGATTGGCGACTGTTGTGTGACTCATTTAAAAGGGTGCCCTAGGGTTTGAGACATTTCGACTTTTCTCTTCTGGCCTTCGAGATCCTTCTGTGACTCACTACTCTTCTGCGCCGTTTCCTTCGTTTTTCCTCTCTTCTCTGTTGAAATCAAATCTCCTCATTTGATTTCAGTTTTCCTCTCAATAGATTGTAAATCTTGTGTGATTTCATTGTTTGAGGGTTTTCGGTTCTTGTGTGAACTATGTAAAGCGAAGAGAGTTCCTATTTTGTGTAATAATCGGCCAAGACTGAGTGCCATCCTTTTGTATCTTTATCACTGGGGTTTTGATTCAAGTTGTACTGTGGTTGTTCTTGAAATTGAAGCACCTATCTGATAAGTGAAACCTGTGGGTTTCTGCCATTGAATAAAAGCTACGGTTTCTTCCATTCTGTTCCAGTTTTCTTGTTGTTTATTTTCAGTTCTACGAGTTTCATTCATTGTTCATAATTTTACTTTGTGTAGTTTCTGTTTTTGCACAATATATGTTAATGTCTTGTGAGCTAATGGTTTGATCTACCCCCAACAGTCTTCCATAAGATTCTAATGTTCAAAGACTGCCAATTAGTTGAGGATTCTAGCAATGCAAAAATCAAAAGTAAACCGGGACATAGAATTAGTGAACAGAAGAAGTTAGTAGCATGTATGCCCTGACAACACATTGCCTAGCGACTAGACCTCAACGAAGACTATAAATGCAAGCGTCCTTGAGCACCAGAAGCTTCAGAATTATTTCAGAATTTGCCAGCGGAGTTTAGATACCTGGACAAAAGAGAGTCGAACTCATTTACTCGCCAATGACTCCAGAAATTTACCCGAATGATCATCACATGATTAGGGGTTCAGAGATAGTTGAAGTTCCTTGACAAGGTCAATTTAATTTTCATCATTTATCTGTCTCTATTTCCTATATGAAATAATAAACATAAAGAGAAAGGACTAATTGCTTAGCATTCAAGTACAATTTGTTATCGGAAGGATCTGATTTCATAATGATGATGGATCATACCATCCTCGTGAACTGAGTTGCAAATTTGAAGGTTAGTTGAGGTAAAATTTGTAAAGTTCACAACTGACAACTTTTATATTAGATAGAAGGTAAAATGAGTGCAAGTAATCTCTAACAATCTATAACATACCAACACGTAGGATACCTAGCCTCATAGTGTTAGGTTTACTTCCCAAGTCTAGGGAACAACTACTGAAATAAGAGGTTTTAACTCGGGTCATTGACCTTAAACCCCATAAAAATCTCGTCAAATGCAATATATGCCCCTCCTAGATGTTACACGCCATTTACAATGTTCTCGAGATTTGCGCATTACTTAATACAGGAAAAAGAAAAACGACTCAATTGTCGTTACTATTTTGAAAACGCTACAAGTGTCGTTACAACACCAGCTATGTTTTGTTGTAACATAAAACAGTATAACTTCTGTTATGGATTCTTCGAGCGTAAGACAATGACAAAATCCCTCGTTCCAATCATTATAAATAGTTTGCTTTTGAAAATGACAAAAGTAGCACATCGCAACATAACACCACCATCATTTTTCAATATTACAAGAGAAGTATATCGTAACACTACAAAAGTCGCATGTGTGCCGTCTTGCCTTCATTGTTCATGTCTCTCATTGAATGGTACATGGTCTGTACAACTCTATATACGAAATGTTAGTTGGAATATAAAAAATATCCACATTTTCTTTAACATTCCCTACATAAATCCATGTCTATTTGCCTTCTTCAATCTTTTTAAACTCAACAAAATTGCATACTTGTACCCATATCATTTCTACAGAATTCATAGCTGCAAATACACTAAAAAAGTTAAAATAGTTTACTCAAATATATATCAAAGTAATATGAAAATAGCTTTCACTTTCATATTCAAATTATCAAAATAGCGACATTGTATTATCAAGAACAAACAGATCATAACATATATTGTTTGTATTTTCATTTTATATGGACGATAACGACTGTAGTGTCGTTCTACACTACGTAAAACGGCTGGACTGTCGTTCTGTACTACAATTCGTCCAATAGTTGCGGACAGTACAGAAATACAACTAACTGTGAAGAAAAATCAGCTAAAATATCATTTCATTATATATTCAACAATAAAAGGACCAATATACATGAGATTTACAAAAATACATTTTTTTTTTCTTCAAATATTTAGAGATTTCAATGTAGATAATATATAAACCAAAATTCTTGTTCAAATACTCAAAATGTAGGAAAACGTAGGTGATTAATATAATAAATAACGAGATTTTGTGGGGGAAGCAAGTACAGGAGACGGAGAGCTCGTTAATTGTCCTGGAAATGAATTGGGGAAATTAATTGAATTGAAAGGATGTTTGTGTCTTTTCATGATAAGGTTATTTTAGACATTTTATACCCTTTATTTATTGGTTTTTTTTAATTGAGGCCATTTGATAAACAAATATTGGGAAGAGCCTTTTTATCCGATAACAATGTTTGACCGGGTGTTTTAACAAAGAGTCCCAAAACCTTTTGGCGCTTGTCACCCTCCTGCTACTTTGAATAAAATAGGCCTCGGTTATAGTTGGATGTGGCTTTTTAATTGGGCTTTACTGGGCTTATAGGATAGGGTTGACTGGAATTTACACCCAGTCAGATTTTTTAAGTACAAATTCAAAAAGGAAAAAAATTCATAAGTAAGAGTTTAACCATCGTTCATTTCAAAACGAAGATAAATTGTATAAAACTTCTAAAATCAGATATTTATTAAAATTTATTTATGAAATAATTAATTAAATATATATTTTTATTAATTAAATATATTAAAGTCACAATTCCACAAATTCTTGAATTAATTGATTATAATTCTTTTCTCGATCACAATTTAAAACATTATAGATCACTAATTATTTTTCAGTCACAAATAAATTTTTTTATAAATCACAATTTATTTCTCAATCACAAATCAAAATTTTTTGTAAGTCAATTTATTTATCGATCACAAAATCAAAGTGTTTATAAATTACAAGTTATTTATCGATCACAAAATCAAAGTGTTTATAAATTACAATTCTTTTATCGGTCACAAATTATAAATTTTATAAGTCACAATTTATTTAAGGGTCACAAATTGTCAAATTAATTGGTCACAAGTTATTTCTCAGTTACAACTTAGCCAATTTATATATTGGTCACAAATTAGTCAATTTATTGGTTACAATCAACCAACCTATTGGTCACAAACACTATTAGTCCCACTTGACTGTCGTCACCACCAACACCACGATGTTGCCGCGCGCCACTGCCTGTACCATAATTGTTTGCGACCACTACCTCACTACTGCCAACAATGCCAGATCCATTACCACAACAGTGCCAAAGTCCAACTGCCTCCGCCAATGTCGCCGCCACCAACAACGCTCAACTTCAAAACCACCATACCACCACCATTTCAACTACAAAATCACCATCAGTGTCAACGTCGCTGCCGCCACCATCACCCGCACCGCCACCATCATCGTACCATCAACATCACGGCAGCACCACTACCTTATGTACCAAAACTCACAACCACCATATCCATTACACCAAAACCACCATACCCACCAAAAAATCCCAAATTTGTTGACATTTTCGCTGCCACCACTACATCACTACCATCGCCTTATCAAATCCACAACTGATGTCCAAAATCGCGGCATCGTCGCCACTATGCATAGTGGTGCTACAAGCATGCAATGGTAGTCGCACAACATGTAGCGATATTGCCAGCAATGAGGCACTGTTGTCGTCGCTTGGAGGTCGCACGGTACCGCTGCAAGAGGAGCAGTTGCGCCGCCACAAGTAGAGAGAGGGGGATAAAGAGAGAAGGTGGAGAGCAAAGATAGAGAGATATAAATTATGGTTGGGTGTAAAATTGGGATGGGAAGTAGACGGGGGTGGGGTAGGGTTTGGGGGTTGGTTTGTAGATAAATATAATTTTATAATAATATTGTTAATATTTAAAAAATAATTATCTTCTGATTTTTGAATAAAAAATCTTTCAATCTTATTTTTGAAATGAAAACTTTAAAACTCTGTGTGTATGTAATTTCCACATTCAAAAATCAAAATTAATTTTTTTAAACAAAATCAAATTATATTATAATTTTAAATATTAATAATAATATTATAAAATTAAATAAACCCACCACCCACCAAAACAGTACTCATCCCACCCAATTTCAAACCCTAAAACATTTTAATCCAGGGTAGTTATATTATCGCCACAATTTTTATTTAATACACCATATCTTCATTGCAGTTGGGCTCCTAAATTTTTGCTTATTATAACAATTATTTTCTTAATTTTTCCCATCAAAATCTTATCTTCAACTTTCTATTAACTAGTACGTCTCATCAAAAAAAATTATTGTCATGCTTTGAAATGAGGGAAAAATAATTTTTTCACAATTTAAATTTATTGATTGTTTAAAAATATGACGAAAAATAAGTTATTTTACACCATTTCAACAAACTTTAGGACATAAAACTGTTATCAAATACAAAATGCATTAACTAATGAAAAGTTTAAGGATAAAAATGATATGAAAAATCATTAAGGACATAAATATTATAACGAGTAAAGATTAAGAACATTAAGTGCAATTAAAATGCGGTGCAAGAAAAAAAAATTGGTGTTAATATAATACCCTTTAAACTATTCTCTCTCACTCTCCCCACCACACACCACACAGGAGGCACCGTTGACGGTGCTCACGATGCCTTCAACGCAACAATCTTGGGTGGGGACACCGTGATCTTTTTCTTTTACTTCAATTTTTGCGTACGGTTGCATCTTGAGCGATTGTACGGTGTCGTTGTAGCAATTGGCGATCACGATGTTGTTGCACCGCGCGATGACTATGGGCTTTGATTGGTTTAAAGTGTTGCTTTTGTGATGAAAGCTATGGGAATGGTGTCGATACAGCGGCAATGGCGCCGTCTACACGCAACTGCAACAAGAGCATTGGTGGTGTTTGTTTGTTTGCGACATCTCAAGCCATCGTCGCTGCAGTCGAAGTCGTTGGTGGTGTTTGTTCATGATGACGACCCGAGTCCACTAGGCCTTCTATAGTTAGTGTTTTATGTGTGTGGTGGTATTTTGTGGTTGGTGGTGTTTGCCGATGCTGGTTGCGCTCTATGAGTGATGTGTGAGGTAGTGGTGGTAATGGTGATAGTGATGGTGCAAGTTGGTGGTTTGCATTGATTGTCACACGTGAATGGTTGTTACATAGGTTTTGAGATGATTTTTGGGGGTGGTTTTTTTGTGTTTTCTTCCGATCTGTTTTGTCGGAGTGTTGGGTGGTTGGTGGCGGGCAAGGAGAGATGGGAAGAAGAGTATTTGTGACCAATTATTTGGTTAATTTGCGATCAATAAATAAATATGTGACTTAAAAAATGTGATCATGATTCACACTTTATTAAATCGTGACCGACAAATTTAATAATTTGTGATCGTGAAATAAGTTGTGGCTTATAAAATTTGTGACATAAGATTTTTTATTTGTGTTCGAAAAATAATTTTTGACCAATTAATTCACTAATTTGTGACCAAATTGTATAGAATTGCAACATTAATATATTTTTAATTAATTATTTCTTAAATAGAAATCTAATAATGTTTTGTTTTTGAAGTTTTAAATCGTCTCTTATGGTTTTGAAATAAGTCGTAGTTAAACTTTTAAATATGAAATTTTCTATATGGTTAATTTTGCATTTACAAGTTGTTTAGATTCATGTCCGGTTCGTTTATTCCTCAGTTTTGGATTTATTTTATTAATTTTTTAAAATTTTTTTTTTGATCGTTTTTGACATATTTTGTTAATTAATTAAAAAATGATTCGACTCGTGAACGAATGGAATCAACTCGTTTGGACTTGTGAGTGGCTCATATGGGCACGGCTCGAGGCGAACCATTGCCATCCCCAACTGTACTAAGGCAAAATTTACCTTTTAAAAACATTGTCCAATGTTGTAGAAAAAGAAAAACACATGATACTTATACATAAATTTCTTTTCCTTTGATTGGGAGACCTCTATCTTATCCATGGTTGATTCAGAACAAATGACAAATGGATTTCAATAATCCATATATCATATATTCCAAAGGATATTTATATAGAGAAAAGGGGTAAACGATAAAAACTGTGGATATATACCCAAGATTTAAATGCTTTTTTTTGAAAGCCATATATTAAAAGCTAGAGCCAATTGTATTTTATTGCAAATAAATTGAACTTTAGGGTATTGTCGACTATAAACATAAAAATATAAAGTTAAAATTGAAAATCAAATGTTTCTCATCGATCCACATGTTTGTTTTATATATAGTAGATTTAACATTATTTTCTTTTCTACCTTACCAAACTTATTCCCCATATTCTTGTTTCGATGTCAACTTTGTAGGCATTGGATGAATGGGTGATGCTATGGGTACATTGGGGTGTCCATAAGGGACACCCTTATGGACACCCCAATGTACAAGAAGACTAATCCTGGATGAATTTGGTTTAGGAGCTGACATTTTAAGTTTCAGTTTTCCAATTTTCCTCTCAGATTGTCACTTCGACCGTCATTTTTGATTTTGCATCGGACAATTTATCGAAGTAGATATTGCTTTCACAAATCACTGTCCAATCATGCTACATGAAAATCATTCTTTACATTTTGTCACGTGACAACACATCATTGGATAATTTTTTAAAAAAATGAGTTATGCTATGGGTACATAGCCAATAGAGAGCTTCCATGTGTCCATTATGGACACCATTATAAAAATTGCTATGTACATATAGCATTTTTTTAAGAAAATAAACAACCTTCCCTCCAGTCATTTTTTAACAACACATCAAATGTCAACGTAGTTCTCGTGTCCACCTAACATTTTTTATTACTGTCACATATATTGACACAAAATGGCAAAAGGTGAGTTGCCACATAAATAACACCATCGCTACCCGATTTTTCGAATAGCTAGTTGGTCCCTAACTTTAAAAAAGAGCAAGTTAGTCATCAACATGAACACGGGGCTGTGGGGTCCAGACCCCAACTTTTCTGATTTTTAAAAGTAAGTTTGGGAAAAATATTGTAATATGATTGTAGGTTTAGTCTACCATTAAGCAAAAGAATTTAGATTTTCTGATGTTTATACTTCACTAGTTTCGAGTTTTAATTCTAACAAAATAATAATTTTTCTGCTTTTCTTTAGAAAACATCCAGAATTAGGGGGTGTTTGATTGACATGAAAAGTGTCTCTTAAAAAAGAGAATATTTTCCTTAAAATAAGGAAAATAAAAGCCTACCCCTAACCCTAGAGAAAGTGTTTTCCTAAAAAATAAGGAAAACTAGACATACTTGGAAAATAAATTTCACAAAGAAAATGATTATAAAACACTCCAAAAGTTAGAATTTGAGGAAAAATGTTATTTTTTATGAAAAAACTTCCAACCAAGTACACCTTTAGCCAGGGCGGATGCAATCATTTTGAGTTAGGGAGGTACAATCAAACTATATACAAATCGAATACTTTGTTCTTGATTTTTGAATAATTCATGCTTGATTCGAGACAATGCATATTTACATTTAAAAATATTTCTTCATTAATATTTTGCTAATCATTTTCATCCATTTGATTTCGAAGAGTCAAATTGGATATAATGAATTCAGACACATTCTATATATACAGTTTGATAGGAGAAAATGTAAATTTAGATTCTAATCACTTGAAAATTTGATTGGAAGGTAAAAATTTGTAGTAAATGTGAAAATTTGGTGAGAAATTATATACAAATTTTAAGAAATTACATGGGTTAAAATTTTGTTAAAAGACGAGAAAAAGAGTAAAAAAGAGCAAGATAAAAGATAAAGATTCAAATTTATTGTGATTTTATCCTTGTTTAATGTAGATTAAAATCAATTTTTTAGTAAATTTTAATAAAAGTTAAACAGTTATGGATTCCACAAAATATATTATTAAAATTAATTTTTAACTTTAATTTAGATTAATTTTAGATTTCAATAGCTATCAAACATGACTTTATAATAATAATAAATCTCAAAAGTTGGGAGTCACGTTACCCCTGCCTTTAGTATTTAATTTTAGAGATTATAAAAATTCACCTCCAACCTTTAAAATTGAATTTCTCCAAACGCTTGGGATCTATTTTATTTGTCGTTTTCTGTTTTCGATTTTTCAAAACAGTGAAAACACGTTCTCTTTCCTATTTTCAAAAACGCGATTTTGAAAATAAGTTTAAAATTTACAAATAAAACCCAAAACGATGTGTTTTCAATTATAACTTGGCTAAAATTTTCAAAACACATTTTTGGTTCTTTCAATTACTATCACCCCCAACCATCACCATTGCCGCTTGCAAAACACAACCAACCGCCGTCACCCCAACATCGCCCCAACCACAATCATCGTCGGAACCACCACCACCACCACCACCACCACCACCACAGCCACACCATCACCACAACCAACACCACCGTTGCCAGAACCACTACCACATCCATGTACCACTAGAAAAATCGCCCCCATACAACCGCCAGATCACCAACCACAACTACCAACACAAAACTTGCCACCAACCACCATCAACACTAACCACCATCATCATCACCAACCACAACCACCACCACCACAAATTTTTAGTTTTCAACCCTAAGTTCACCTATAAAATCAACAAACTGTGTTTGAAATTGGGCTCGATCCATGGTTAGGTTAGGTGTGCCAGAGGGAGAGAAAGGTGACACACGTGGTCTGCAACCATGGGTTGAACGGATGTCGTTGAAATCACAGATTATTCGGACTGCGCGAAACAGGATTGCGACCCTCATTTCGATTAACTGTTGTTTGGACTAAATTGAGGGCTATTTTCGAGTCGCCCGGAGGTAGGCAGTCAACCGGTGGTGGTTTGCGATAAAGAAGGTGGCCGGAGGATAGGGTTCCTGCAGGTTACAGAGAGGAAGGAAGAAGAGAGACGAATGAGAAAATTAGTGGAGAAGGTAAATGCATTTTGTGATTTTTTATTTTTCAAAATAATTTTTAAAAATGACAAAAAAAATACGTTTTCAAGAACCTAAAAATGGACACTCAAAATACAAAACATACAATGAATTCAAAATTAAAGACACAAAGAGAACAACCCCTTAATCTCGCTTGCATATTTCGTCATTTACATAATTTCATCAACTTTTAACATTAATTTTGTCCTTTTTGTTTGTATTTTATATATGGTCAATCAAAATTTTGTTTTTAATATTTGTTTTAACAAAGTTTCTGAATTAAATGGGCATATTTATTATTTTCTTCATATGCACCTCTTTTTACCCACCACTCTTGGGCCCCAACATGACTCCGTTCACTAGTCATCAACTTTTTATTATGGTCAGTCAAACAAAATCGTTAACATCTCTGTGAAATGATCTTCTGAGATGTTTGCATGTTCAATTTTATGGAGTTAGAGCAGCAGTTGAGCGTGCTTATACGAGAGAAATGTGCCGATCTAATGCAGATTTTGGATGACACTCGTCGTCGAGGACTTGATGACCTTTTTGATTGCTACCAATAGATAGAGATAAGGTTGTACGTCCCCTTCAAATATCGATACTTCCTTCCTTTAATTATTATTAATAAATTCTCCACCGAGTGGTTTTATGAAAAAATAGGAAAGTTGGAGATCAAATATAATGATCAATTATCTAATTGTCTCTGCCCAATGGCAATGAAATTCGAAACATGAAAGTAGCTAAAGATGTATTTAAATGCATTGCTAATGTACAACTAATCGAGTATCCGTTTGTCTTTCATTATTCAATGAAAAATGAGATTTGGAATATTGAGTTTTTTTGGGAATGTGGTTAAAAAATAGAAAAAAAAAAATTTGAATTTACATGCAAAATATTTTATTGTGAGAATATATGATTTAAAATGAGTTTGAGAAAAAATGGTTTTAAAATAATGGTAGACAAACATGGGCTAAATATTAATTTCGATAAATTAGAATTCATGTTATAGAATTTAATAAAAAAATATATTAGATGTCAACTAGAGCTGGACAAAACTTCCGAACCGAACTGAGCAGTTCCTCATAAGTTAAATATCCAAACGGTTATTTAAATCGAGAAGCGACGAGTTTGATTCGGTTCTCGATTATGACCAAGAACCGAATAAGAATTGAATCTAAATAATTTTTTAAATTTTATATATTGAGTTGATTAAATTTTCTTAATTTTTTCTGAACAAATTAGCAAATTAACTAATTTAGTGATTAATGTTCCAACTCCCAAATCAAGTCTCTGTCTAGCTAATACAGCCTAACCCAATTTCTAAATTCAATTTTTTATTCTAAATTTTTTGCTCAATTATTAATTTTATTGTAAACCCAAGATCTAGGTCTTTTTAAGTTTTTGTCATTCCCTTTCTAATTTCATAATTTCATTTGGTAAGCACATGTCCACTAATCTCAAATCATTTGATAAATTGAAAACATATATCTACATGCCCAAATCGAAACCGTCGAGTCCGACTTCCCCTCTCCAATTGCTCGTCGAAGCAACGAATGAATATGTTATTAGTTGTATTTATGTAGTATTGTTGTAAATAATAATAAAAATTAATTATAGTACGGAATCGAATTGAATCGAACCAACCCGAACGATTCCATAATTATATTTATTAAACTATAGGCGTGGTCCAATATGCTTCCGTATGAGCCATCATCTCTCATGGAACGCAGTCGAGGTATATTAATGGCAGTGGTCCTTCAGACTTCAACTGTTCAAGTTTTCCACATTTGGACTGGCCAAGGAATAGGTGCATCACATGAGGACACCACCCTATTAATAATCAATGTCTCTCTTGACAAAGAAGACAAGGCAATTCAATGTTATGTCACGCGGCCTTGCTCTTCCTCTTCGCCACAAACCGGCCCCATCGGCCGCAACCGCAAACCGTCCTACGCTGTCAGCCGGCCCCGCAAGAACAGTCCCCTTGGATGGGGCTGAAAATGAGATTTATAATTGCTTATTTCTTATCCGTCCAATTCATGAACAAAACAAAGTGATAAAATAATGACAATTTGAGTGAATGTTGATCGATAAAAAAATTGCTTCCATGCTAAAATATTAATTTCTTTCCCAAATTAATTTGTCTTTTAGTATTTGTTTTCATGAGAAAATAGACAATTCAGAAGAGTTAAAGCAAGAAAAAGACAACAGAATGAGAAGAAATTTTTTTTCTTCTCATTCTAGGAACAAAAAAAGTTGTAAGATAGGCCATCACTTTCTAAGAAAAGACTAATCGAAAACGGTAAATATTTTTTTTCATCCCGTGGATATATTACAAACTTTAATTATGGAAATTATATTTTGAGGATACATTCATAGTTCTTTGGAATTTTAACTCTCATCAAGAGTTTTACTTTGTAAGAATTTATATTTATTATTTCAATTATCAAGGTTTTCAAGCTTAAAACTTGTAAATTTGTTCAACAAGATATTTAGATATCAACACGATTTCCATCAAGATCTAGTCCATGTCTGGTAGGGATTAAAATTATATTTTTAGTAGATTTTGATAAAAGTTGATGAAATGGGTGGTTGAAAAGTTGTGGATCCCACGAAATGTATGGTTAAAATTAATTGTTGAATTTGAGAAATTTTGATTGGATTTTAATCCAAACCAAACGAGGGCTTAATATTCAATAAAAATTTCTTCGTAGAATGATGATAATTTAATGACGATTAGGTCTGGCGAAGTTTATGTTTAGACTCGATTTGTTCGTGTCGTTATATAGGCTAGTTGCAGCTATGAAGGCATGATTTTTCATTAGTCCCTTTTTAAGTTTATCGTGTTTCATATATATATGTTAGAGATCTAATGTCATTTTGGTAAAGTTTATCCATAAGAACGAGATTTTCTTTAATGAAATGGGTTTCGCTCTGTTTGAGGTTTTGTTGGTTTCATTTTGTGAAAATGGATACATTGCTAGTACTAAAGTCAAACATTGGTTCTTTTATTACAAAGGGGAAGAAATTGTGGGTTGAATTTGTGATTTTGTTGGTTTTTCTGCTCTTTTCTTTCTAACCTTCTGGGCGCAGAATAATTAGATTGCAATTTAAAATACGTAGTTTGTTAACTGAGAATCGCGAATTTCGGGTTTGTAGGATGGACATCAACAAAACATAATCTCATAAATAAGATTTTTACTTCTTCCGAGTCACGTGGGCTGCCATTTGTAATGTTAGTTAGCATTTAAAGGCTTGATATTTATTTGGAAGTGCATGTGGAATTTGACTCTTTAGAGGTGATTGATCAATTATAAGAACATGTGATTTTCGAATGAGTATTAGTGATTGCATAGATTCCCTTCTCAGCTTGTTTTCTTCTGCGACCTACAAGTCAAATATTGTGCTTCTTTTGTAGTATTTTCTCTCTCTGCTAGTTAATAATGTTGGAAATGGTTAACTTTGACTGCCATTTTGATTGAGGGACTTCTTGAGTTTGATTGCATATATTGAGAAAGATTATCTGACAAGATTGAAAATGATGTAATTATGGAATGTTATCAAAATATGAGAACATGTAAAGAACAATTGTAATAAAATATCTCTTACTTTAATTTTTTCGTTACTTTTTGAAAGTTTGATTGTGCCCCCAACATAAAAACTATGCGTCCACCCCTGCTCATACTCATGGGTACTATAGAGGTGTCCTAATGGCTAGCATGACCTAGCCCGGTAGAAAATGGTAAGCCCCAAATTGGGCCAGTCGAACCCAATTTTATTATTTTTTTTTTGTCTCCCTATAGCATTTTAGAGGAGAAATTCAAAGAAAAAAAAGTGAAAAAAAAATAAAAATAAAAATACACACACATGGCCACTGTTGTTAAGCAAGCGGCTTTGCACAACTAACCAATCCCCCCACCGTTTTCAAGGGGTTATTTTTAAATTTGGCTTGATCAAACTCCATAATTTTCACTTAAAATTTTCAATAATTGCATATTTTCACAATGGCATTTTGAATGATAAAAGAAAAACATGTCCTTGAGTAAACAATATAATAATATTCGGTATTCTAGTCTCCATTTTCTTTAATCTAATCTTCAGTTTAGACATTTAATTGAGTTCTAGTTTCAATTTCAATCTATAATTTCTCTACTCAGTTTTACTCAGTTTCTTTTACTCTAATTTTCAATATTCTTTACTATGATAGTTACAAATAGATTTTACTAGTGAATAGATTAATTAGTTTAAGGGTAGTTCGAGTACTCCATCCGGCCACGATACATCTCAAGATGTGCCAATTGATTTGGAAGATATCGAAGAGAAGGAAGTACTTGAGGTTAAAATGTCGAAAAAAATATGCCGATCGTTGGCAACATATGGCACGTAAAAAAGTTGGGGTTCAAAATGGAGTTGATATTTAGAAAGCATGTTCCAATTATTGTGGTAAAGAATTTAGTTGGAAGTCTGGTTCAAGCACAACGCATTTACATAGACGCATATTAAGAAGTTGTAAAGTGAAACTAGTTAGTATCGAACTGAAACGAACCGAACTAGTGTTTACCGATTCTGATTCTACTATTTCCACTTTTGTATATTCACAAGAAAATTTTTGTGAAGGAATTGCTGCATACATGGCTGAAGCAGAGATGCTGCTTACGATGATCGAGTTAATACACTTTACTCGTCTTGTGCAAAATTATCTCCAACCCAGATATACTCCTTATTGTAGAAATTGTATGCAAAATATTTTATTCGTGTACAATTCTAATTCCGCCCACGATGATTATAGTCGGTCCCAAACCTGGATAAAAGATAAGGGTTTTAACTTTTATTTAATTTATAGTACGTATAAATTGTACAAATTGTAAATTTAGATTTGACACGAAAAAAAACTCGAGTCAGTCGAGCTGGAATTTTTTTGTCGAGCTTTTGCTCGGTTCAGGTAAAAAAAAACTCGAACCTTCTTGACTCGAGTCGAACCCGAATTTCAAATTTCGATTCGTGATTCGACTCGACTCGTTGACATGATTAGCTTGAGCAAGTCCGTCCATTCTTACAAATACAAGGAGCATATCCAAGATAAAATATGGCGAGCATAAGCGAAGAAATGAAAAAATAGTCATACATGTCCAATCTTTATTAATTATATGGGTCCTGCTTGTGTATCAATGTCATCATAAAAGTGAAGAGAAGCCTCCAGCATGTACTTACAGGAATTGTCTCTATCTGAAGGTCGAGAGAGGGAGAGTTCAAGTTTGTAGGGTTTGTAACACTTGGACATGTTTTGGTACACTAATTTAACCAAAAAAAAAAAAAAATGATTGCTGAATTCTCATAATAAAATATAAAGAAAAGGATATTGTGTAAGGTCACAAATGTATCGTAAGTATAGATTACATAAAGTTCTACGGTTTTTTTTTTTTTTTTTTTTATCTAAAAAATCAGAACAACTGCTCTCTCTCTCTCTCTCTCACACACACACAAACTAATTATGATCACATTTAAATATTTTTATTTTTTTCATTTCAGTGATAATAAATTTAATTTTGTGATACTTTAGAGCCTGTTTGATAACAATTAAAATTGAAATATGACCGTTATTGAGTCCCACTCGTCTAATAAAAGTCAACAATAACGATTAATTTTTTAATTTGAATTTAATTTTAATATCTACCAAACAGACTCTAATGTATATTTAGAAGAATAAATCTACGAGCTTGAGTATTCTTTGTAATTTTGAATTTACGTATAAAATATTTAATTGTGTAAATGTGTGATTGAAATGAGTATGAGAATTAAAGAATTTTGAAATAATAATTGTCAAACGTGAACTTAATTTAATTTTTCATTAATACCGTCGATTAATGTTCAATCTTCCATGCAAAATGTAAATCATTGCACGTGATCTAGTCTCCGTAGGAATATATTTTGTGTCTATATTGAATGCTAGTATACTTTTGCCTCCATAGTCGATAGACCGATCGAGATATATATTTAATATATGTATGTGTGTGTCGATCTTTCCCAAGTTAGTTAGGTGATTTTTTTTATTTTTTTTTTTAAAGGAGAGAAGCATATGCGTGTCTGCCGACATCGAAACCAAATAACTACGCGTTTCTCCTGAAAAAAGGTGGGTAATCTCTTAACACTATTGTGAACCAATCTTGCTTATTTGAATCGATAATTGTCGCTGCCTAACTTGATTTCTAGTAAGAAGAAAAACGTATGAAACATCTTTGATGGCGTTTAAGAGTGTGTTTGAGCCACATTATTTTGGAAGAATGTATTTTGAAATAATAAATTGATTGAGAATGTGTAGTTGAAAAAGAAGGAAAAATTATTGATGTGATGAAAAATATTATTTTATTGAAGAATGTGTAGTTAAAAATGAAAATGAAAATTTTAATATGTACCAAATGGGGGCTAAGAAGTAATTTTTTATTTTTCAAGAAAAAAAAAGGAGGTCCCAACTTACCATATAGGGGAATTAGTTTGTTATTTAAAATTAATATTGCGAATTTGATAAAAACAAGTAACTTTGATAAAATTATAGTGGGATATATATTTAATAAAAAATAAGTTCATGCTTGAGTTTTATTCTCTAAAAATTCATTTTTTTCTAAACTCGTTTTTAACTACACATTTTTTCAATTAGTAATTTTACACACAAACAAAAAAGGAAATTTACTTCTTAATCACACGTATTTTTTTAAAAATCACTATTACAAAACTATTTTCCCCCAAAAATAGGGCTCAAACAAAGGCTAATATTTGGGAATTATATTTGAAAAAAATATTCATTGTATTTGTCAGACAATGATAAGATTAATTAAATGAAAAAATGAATTTAAAAAATTTAAAAGTTCTAAGGAATATTGTTGATGTTCGACCTCCGAGGTCAATTAAGTTCGGATTATTATAAAAGACGAGTGGATCCTAACGGGAGGTCGGTTCGATTGTTGACATCCGAGATCAGGTATTAAGGTCATATCGGCTATTGTTTTGCTTGCACGAGAAGTTTGTATAGTTTATTGAGATTAAAGGAAACATAATGATTGAATATCATTGATGAGATATGTAGATATCCAATCAGCTAAATGCACGTTTAAAATTCTGACGTCAGTACCCACATAATCCACCAATCAAACAACTAAGCTCCCTTCCATAAGTAATTCATTAATGACTGGGGATCACTTGCATGATTAACCCAAATGACCTGACAACTCGAGCTTGGCAGCCAATCTAATCACACCAACAAATGTACTTCTTCAACTCGAAATTACAGCTGACAAGACCGGAGTGCAGAGTACATGCATATTTTTACTATAAAAAGAAGATGGAAGCCAAAAGGAAAGGGAGAGATTCACATCACAACTTTCTTTAAAAACACTTGATCTTATTTTAAATATCTCCTAAAAGAAGAGAGAATCATTATTGTTGTAAACATATACATTGTAATCTTTCATCACAAAGAAAAATTTTACTTTTCATTAAGTTGGCTTAACTATTTGTTTATATAAATTTCAACGTCAATAAATATGTTTGAGCCGTATTTTTTTTTTTAGAATGCATTTTGGAGTAGTAGATTGACGAAAAATGTGGGATTAAAAATAATGAGAAATATTGAATTTGTGTATAATATTATTTTATTAAAAAATGTGTGGTTGTAAAGGAAATAACAAAAATGTATTTTTGTAAATAATAAGATAAACAAGGGTTAAAGTAAGCGTGTGTGTGTGTGAGAGAGAGAGGGCGGGGGAGTAGGTGTCTTTTCTTTCTGAGCCCCTATCATGAAGCATCTCTAACACTAGGTATAGGGGTCCCTAAGGGGAATTCACCTAAGAAATATCTCCTATCACACAGAAAGATTCCACGGTACATATACAAACCATGTACGAATAACCAGTCGTTTCAATTGATGACAAGATAACCTAACGGTAAAATTAACTACAGTATAACAGAGCAGAATAATCCCGGTAAAACTATTCAGATTACATCACACGTTAATTTTTATCTCCAGACGTATTTACTTAAAAAAAGGGTTGAGCCCCGGGCATCCACCGCTCCTACCCTAGAACATCGTGGATGAGGTAAATCGTTATATATGTCTCAACAGATTAAAGTACCGAGCTGTCATACTAGTGTCGACAAAAAGTTCAATTTCAAACATTGTTAAAGGTAGGAATTGAATCCTCATATATCATACTGCGGTTGCCAGTTTAGTTAAGATTACCTCACTTCTATCTTTTGCACTACTGAGCTATGCCCCGAGAGGCTCTCCAAACATATTTCACATGGATTAAACGTGGGATGTGAAATAAATTTATTTAGAGATTAGTTGGTATCAATTTAGGGACTTAGATGAATTTTTAATGCAGTCTAATGAACCAGGTGAGCTCGAGTTGGATTGCAATGGCCAAAAATTTCGTAATTGGTTCTCAAAGCGATTGCGTCCACAATAGGTGGTAGCGTCTCGTCATTAAAAGTGTTGAACTTCTTAAGAGACCACGATGATAAATACTTCGTTTGAGAGGGAACTGCTGAGAAAATGCAAGTAAAGTTTCACATTGGCTAAAACATATTGTAGATGTTACACGTTTATAAAGGGAGAGAAATATTCTAGTTCCTATATAGATAAAAAATTTAGGCCCGTATGACAAGGTTTCTGGTTTCATCTTTGCTTAGTTTCGTGATAAAGTTATTTTAATTGATGTTCGGAATCTAATTTTTAAAAGAACCCTCTTCCGAAAGAGCTTTTAGAGGAAGTCATATTATGAGATGTTTGGTGTGGATTAAAATCAGATTTTTAGTTGATTGTGACAGAAGTTTTTAAAATGTGTGGTTGAAAATATATGAGACTCCTGAAAGATATGATTGATATTGATTGTTTGACTTTGACTTAGTTTAAAATCTGAATCAGATTTTAATCCGACTCAAACATACCACATGTCAACTTTCTCTAAAACATATGAAAAAAGCTATTTGTACAATTTGGGTGGGTGGGTGGGTGGGTGGGGGGGGGTTAATTTCTAAAAAATCATGCCAAACGAACTCTTAATTATTTCTGACCCGAAGCAATTAATTAAAACTTGTTATAAAACTTACTTTTTTTTATCATACAACTAGCATTAATGTCTACATGCATTAATCTTTACAATATAATTTGGTCGTGTCATGCAACATCTGTGTAGGAATTTATGCTCCCATATGCATTTGGGATCGGACAAGAACAAAGGATCTGATGAAAGAAAAAAAGATTTGATCTCATTGGACGATTATAAATGTCCACTGATTTTGCTTCATCATGTCCTTTATTCATCGACTACCACCATCTCCTGTTCTCCATTACTATTTGATACTTGGGAATAACATCCACTTTTGCATGCAATTTCTAATTCCTTACAACCTGGATAGATTCATTCAGCATAAATCGTTAAACTAATTCATCTAAAAGGATAAATCGACTTTGATTTTTAAAACGTCCCTACTCTCGTAGGTCATGATATCGACTCTTTTCATCAAATGTTCGACCCATTAAATTTATATAAATGGGCGGCAAGGAGATTTTTATATATACTTTGGACAATGATCGAGTGTTCACCGAATGAAATGTAACACAAGTTAGACGAGATTTTTAATGAAATGAAAACAAGTTGTTGCTGAACCCTATCTCATTAATAATTCTCTGTCTTTGGTCATCTACATCCCATAAGAGCTGCTGTCCATTATCCTGAAAACGATCATTTTGTCCATGTTAGACGGAATATAAATATTTATTTGATCAAAACTAAGAGTGGGGAAGATTACGACAGTTAAGGATTAAGCCATAATTCGAATACATTACATGACATATGCATAATGTAACGATTACGGTTGACAGTTGTCTTATTCTCAGACTTAACTCTAGTGCCAAATTAAATAAATAATATAATTAGGTTTCCATGCAATACAGCATTAAAATTTCATTCTTGGAACAAAAAAATATTTTTTTAATTTATTTTTATCTATTTCCCGACCACACGACAAAGGAGGATACACGTTACATTATACTGTATTAAAAATATATATATAAATAAATATGTACCTGTGAGAGAGTGTTTGACATATGGGCATGTTGAAATAGAAGTGGGGACGAACTACCCAGAAGAGAATAGCAATTGGGTGCGGGGTTTGTCTCATGAATGACTGGTGACTGTGGGCTGCATTGTTGCACAGTTTGCAGATTTGATGCCAGGCTATTTAAACTCTAAAATCACATTATTTAAACAAAAAATGAGAGAAAATTATTGATACAACAATAGTTTTCATGGAATGTTTGGTGCACCCGACTCGACACGACAATACCCGACTCGACACGAGCTTATTTTTTTAATCTTGTCGAATACTATTGAATCGAACGGTATCAAACTGCTTCCTCGCGTGTCTATACACGACTATACCTGATCAGGTCTAACCATGAAAGCATCCAAGTCCACGCCAAAGTCATAGAACATGGGATTCACTGTAGCAAGCTTCATTGAGAGGAACTGAAAAATGGGAAAACAAGAAAACAGCTTTAGCATATTTCACTTCATATAAAAAGTATATATATATATATATATATATATATATATATATATATATATATATATATATAAAGAGAGAGAGAGAGAGAGAGAAAAAGAAAACATTAACCTCCACTTGATTTTGTAGGGATTGGACATAGTTGATAATTTCATCCAACATGAGGGCCTTTCCGGTTACCTGTTTCTCAATCAAGCCACTTGAAGATGTCAGAATTTAAACCCCGAATAACAATTATTTTCTAGTTTTGAGATTAATGAAAATAAGTGCTTAAATTCACCTTTTCACAACCGGGAACAAGAGCTTGGAGTGCCTTCATTCTTTCACTTATTTTCTCCCTCCTCACCTGAATCCATTTGAAAAACTAAATTAAAATTACTTATAATATAAAATATCTTCACTTATTTTTCTTTTTTATACCGTTTTGAATTGTACAATCTACATTATCGAATAAAATAAGAGAACTTTCTATTGATGAACAGAATACCCTTTCTGCTAGGCTGTGGCTATCAGTTGCCTGACCCCTTCTTGCTCTTACATGAATATATCCTTTTGGATCTTCTTCAGATGCCTTCTTCTCTTCTCCAGGCTGCTCCTTGTCTACAGTATTCTTTTGCTTCTTTCCTTTCACTTCTCTCATATTCTAATTACCAAAAGAATTTTAAAAAGAATTTTTTTTTTTCAATAATAAAATATGAACTTGGGATTTCATGCACAGTTTTTAACCTTGGATTGAGCAGAATTTGATGAGGACCTCATTAATTTTCGTTTTATCTTCTTCTTCTCCACCATGGAAGTTACCTTCTGAGATACTTGTTGATCACTACTCTCATATTTATCAGAAACTGAAGAAGACTGATCCATACTGTTCTTGTTTTTTATGCTCATCGAAGAATTAGACTCATTATTGCTGAGAGAAACTTTTGTACTCTGGTCAAGGCATCTATTTTGAAGAACACCAAGATTGACAGGAACAATATCCTGATGAAATTCAGTGGTATTGGCATTGTTTAATTGTTCACAAATCTTAATGTTGGAAGAGTTTGGTTGCAGAACAACTGAGTCAATAAGAAAAGGATGGTGCTGATTATTTGATGAAAAGGCTGCCATTTTTTGTGTGCTTTGGAATTCAAAATAAAATGCTTCAAGAAAGTGATGGAAGAGAGATTTAGAAGGCGGGGGTGGGTCTGAGGGAATTCACAAATATATAAACATACTGAGGAGAGAGAGAGAGAGAGAGTACATACAAATTTTGCTAAAAACATACAAATTTTGCTAAAATCTTTTTCTACCCTCGATCCCGTGACCCGTGCATTTGCATTACATTTGACTGGTCTTTTCACGCACAGATACACGCAGTATGTGCATGAATAGTTGAAGGGATGGGGAAGGTTGGGTGGGTGGGGCGGGTTGGAGCGGGGTGGGGGTGTTATTTATCTTCAGACAAGTCTATTCCATTTCTACAGTAGAACAATTACGGTTAACTTTTTTCAGTCCTTCAAATCAGTGAATCAGATGTCCCTGCAGTAAATACGTTTGAAGGGATCCGTTGATCATTCAAGGACACTGCAGCTTTTTTTGACTCGCAAAAGGTAGAGTTGAAATTTTAGATCAAAACGCTACGTATAGATGTAGTATGATTTATGAATTGTCCAAATAAAAAGGAAAATTGCAGTCACGGTACCAAATCTTTCACTTTTTTATAAATTTTGTTCAAATCTTTATTTTGTATCACCCACGATATCAAACCTTTCAAAAATATGCACCGGAGGCCAAATGGACGATTTTCGTCTAGTTGACCAAGAATAGTAGATTTTGACAAAATTAGGAAGGATAAAATGGTAAATTGACAATCAAATTAAAAAACAAATACAAAAACCATTCTTCCTCCCACTCCACTCCACTCCACATTCCCACCCACCGCAGGCCACCATTGCCATCCTCAACATCGCTGTCTCAAAGTTCGGCACCACCACGGGGTGGGAAGAAGCGGTGGAGGAGGCGGCGGCATCTTCGCTACTATGTACGTCGACAGGGTTTGATGCTCGTTGCCTAGCACAAAGAGAAATTTGGTGGTGGTGATTTAGGGATTTCCATGGCATGATGCTAATGTGCAATAAATGAGGGTTGTGGTGTGGAAATGGGCAGAGGTGATGGCGACGGGTAGTTCTAGTCTTTTTCGGGCATCGACAAATCGAGAACAATTTGTAGATCTGGTATTCGATACATTCGATGTCTGTGACATTGAGGTTGTGGCATCACAGTACCATCACATATATCTTCTATTTTTTTCTTCATTTTTATTTTTATTTTTATTTTTGCCTTTGTTTGGATTTGATGTAGAGGTGGTGGTGGATTGTTCGATGGTTGTGGATTCGGGTAGAGGTGGTGGTGGTGGTGATGATGGTAGTTGTGGTACAGGCGGCGGCGGCGGCGATGGTGCGTTGCAAATTTGAAAGCGATAGTGTACTCCCATTTGAACAATCCATGAAAGAGAATGATCAAAATACCAACAAATCTAATGTTGAATTCACCGACTCAATTGTACCCATTTTTGAGAACATTGAATAAGTAAGTTGCCAATGTATTATTTATAATTACACATTTTAATGGATTCACAAGTATTATCTTCTTATCGATTACTCATTTTTATTTATTTATAAATTAAATTATTCATAATGTATTATAGGATTCATGGATTGCAGTATTTGACTCATCAATGACCCCATTAACTTGAGAGACAAATACCGTACCAAATTAATTAATAAGTGTGAATTTAAAGTACACTATTTCATGTTAAGTACTAAATTGTACGAAAGTAAAACCAAAGGGAGTATATATATAAATATTTTACTAATTTTTATGTTTTATTTAAGGCATTAATATACTAAGCCATGTTTGGTAGAAATTAAAATTAAAACTTTAATCTAAGTCAAAGTCGACAATTAATTTTAATTACATATTTTATGGGATCGACAATTTTTCAATAACACATTTCATCAATTTTTATCAAAATTCAATAAAAATCTGATTTTAATTCCAATTAAACTAGGGCTAACTATATCCATGTCATGTTCTATGCAATTCATAAAAGTCCAAAATTCATAAATGTACTCGATAAGAAAATCTTGCAACATCTTACATAGAGTAGTGGCCATTTTTGTGAGGTGCAGACTGATCAATATTAATTGGCAGGCTATTGATGGCAATGGAAAATAATAAGTATTTAATTTTTTTTATACTATTGGTTTTAAATTCATTTTATCATCTTGTGTTTGATGGATATTATTAAGAAATGAATGTATTTTAAATGGTGATATGATGAGAAATATGTGGTTAAAAAGTAATGAAAAGTTATTGATGTGATGAAAATATTATTTTAAATGTGTGATTGAAAATGAGTTATTTTGAAAGAATGGGCATCAAACATGTGCTAAAATGTACAATTTTCATTAATAAATAACAATAAAAGTACTCTGTATACGTGGTTACGCTTTGTAATTAGTTTCTTTCTTAACGTGGTAGAAATTTTCGAAATCATTTTAAATTATTATTATAACACGATTGAAGGGAAAGAATTTCATTTTATATGATATTTCTACGTTATTATTGAATACTACTGTATATGTTTTTTTCTAAGGAAAAATTCATAAATAAGAGATTGAGTATCGCTCATTTCAAAACTAAAAACAAATGTTTCAAATTTCAAAAATCAGATATTAATTAAGATTTAATTAAATATATTAAAGTCACAAATCTATATATTTTGATCACAAATTAACGATTTAATTAGTCACAAATCAGAAATTTTATATGTCACAAATTATTTTACGGTTATAATTCAAAAATTTTATAAATCACAAATTGTTCAACAATTACAAATCAAAAAATTATACGTCACAATTTATTTATCGATTATAAATTACAAATATTATGGCTCCGTTTGATTCGTATTATTGTAGAATGAGAATGAAAAATATAGTTATTATTGGGCCCACACAAGAGATAGAAATTCAAATTTGAAGGCTTGATGTGATGTATAACGGTCATATTTCTCATTTTTAGTAGAAAAGAATGGGAAACAAACAGAGGCTATAAGTTAAAACTTAATAGATAGTCACAAATTGTCAAATTATCTATCACAAGTTAAACAAATTTAGGTCACACGTTATTTCTTGGTCACAATTTATCTTTTTCATTGATCTCATATTGTTTATTGGTCATAAATTAACCATTTTAATGGTCGCAAACAACCAAATAATTTGCGACTACAACCAACACTTGTGACCACTACCGCACAACACTACTCCCTCCAGCAGCACCACCACCACCTTCGCTGACATAACCACCACCTCCCAACAGCAACACCACTACCTTAAACAAATCAACGCATCGCAGAAAAATACAACCACCACATACCACATAAACGCAAACCACCACCACAACAACATAAGACCACTACCACAATAATCATGACACCACCCCCACACCAAACTCCAGCACCATCATCGCTGCGAGGTTGCGATATCACCAAACACCCCGTCACCAAATTGCAAGTGTCTTGAACACATGTGACCACTATCAACACTAACACCAACATCACCACCACATCACCGCCACCACAAAAACCACCACAAACTACAAATCAATCTAAAATAACCATCACAAAACCAATTGACACGCACACCCACATAGCGGTGCTCAGACCGCTGCGCACTAGTGACCAGAGCGTTTGTCAATGTGGGCAACGCTCCGATCTTACCGATACGCTCTGAGCTCGTCGCGCAACGTCTCGCACAATGGCAACATGCTCTAAACCAGATCACCGCTGTGTGTAGTGAACGATGACTGGTTCATCGGATGTTTATTGAGAGAGGGATGCGTGAGAAAGAGAGAGGGATGGGTATTGAGAAATGAGAGAGAGAGAGAGAGAAATGAGAAGGGAGAGTAATTAGGGATTGCAATGAATTTTGGTGGTATTAATAATATTAAATATTTGAATTAATATCTAATTTTTATATAAACAAACTTTGTATCTGATTTTTGAAATTCAATCTTAAAAATTCTGGTTTGATGTAATTACCACTTTTTTCTATTTACTTTTTTTTTTTCGTGCAAAGCTAGTTTGTGTTAAAATAGTGCAATAGTTTCGGCCACGTTTCATGAAGATACAAGAAAAAGAGGGACAACTTACAAAAATACCCTTAAAATTAAGGGTCTTTTGAAAAATCATATGAAAAGTATTTTGAAAGTAAAAAATACTGTGTAAAATTAATTGTCACTTTTTTAATATAAAAAGTGACACAATTTCACTTTTTAAAGTTAAGTCAATTTTTATTAAAAATTACATACAATGTCATTTTTATTAAAAAGTGATGTGTGTCACTCAAAAAGATGATAGAAATTTCAAAAAAGTGATAGAAAAAAGTGAAAACCCCTAAAAGAGTGATAAAAATTCCAAAAGTAACATATCTTTTAAAAAAGCGACAAAAGAAAAGGTAACAAATGCTAAAAAGTGATCGCCCTCGAACATTCAACAAAAAATCTATGTTTGTTAATCAAAAAAGTGACAGGAACTAAATAATAATAATAATAATAATAATAAAAGTGACAGAAATTCGGAAAAAATGACAGAAAATAAGAAAAAGTGAAAAACACTATTAAAAAAGTAACAAACACTAGAAAAGTGAGATTTTTTTTAAATGACAAACATTAAAAAAAAAGTAACAAAACACCAATCAAAACGCTAAAATATATCATTTTATTAAATTCAACCACTCGTACAATTTACAAATTTATTTTATAATTATTTTCGTACATAAATTTTAATTATCCAAAAGACAGCTACCGTCAACTCTCCACCCTCTCATGTCTCAGGCATGCATTTTCTCCTCTTCGTCGTCGCATTTCCCCTTGGAACAATAATTCAATCAATTTTATGGAAAAACCCTCTTTGACTCAATAATTTCATTTTACAATACAAATTTTATGAGGTAAACCTTCTTATTTTTTGTTGTTAATTTTGAATTCAACGATTGATTAGTTTTCGATTAATGATGCATGGAGGAATGAATGTTTCTTTTGTTGTTAAATTTGAGTTGACTCACCGATGACAACCATTAAGGTAAGCTATTTGGTATTAAGGCTACTCTTTTCGGTTCCTACGCAACCTCAAGGCCAAAGCCAAACAATCGAATACCCTAACAAGAGGAAGGGGACTCGGGAGCCCTTATGCGGAATGACTAAATTTTTACGAGTATAATTCACATTTAACAATACATAAATATTTTACTTATTTTCTCTCTATATTTTTTAATTTCGTCCAATTTAATATACTAAATATATTATTCGAGTCATGTCTTATGTGTAAACTAAGTGATAAGATTTATTAACGACGTGATGGTTAGAAATTTAATCACAAATTAGGCCCCACGAGTATCAAACATACAAGTACAAGAAAATTTAGAACATGTTGACACACGATATTATATTTGTATCGAATACTGCATTAAACAAAATTTTAGTTCATTTTTATTTACAGACAACTCTATTTTTCCAAACATGTTACTTAGGATCGTTTTGGTTTATACGAGATTCATCATTTCAAGCCAACCGCTTGCAGGGGCGGAGCCAGGAAGGACAAGTACGGGGAGCTAGAATTTTTAAAATGTAACATACGAATAAAATTTATATATAACAAGAAAAATCGTAATACAATGTTACATATTACACTTGTACCCGACGATGTTTTGTAGCATAAAATTCATCTATAATAGAATCTATATCTAAATTCATACTAAATTCTCGTTCAATGTTTAGTGTTAAACAATCAGAGTACTAAATTCTCGTTCAACTTCGGGAGATAAAATTGGATTTGAAATGGTCGTCGTAGGAATTGGAGTGCCTTGATGTTTGTTGCTTTTCGAAAAGAAGGATAACAAGGTTCTTCCTTAGAAGAATGTCGATCTTCTTCCATATTAAACCTAAAAAGCATAAAGATATGTAATAAGCACAGAGCTCTCATTTTGAAAAATTAACATGAATTCCCAAACTAATATTTCCTAAATAAACTCCTAAATTAACACAATCTTTAATTCACCCTTCAATTTAGCACGATTATCTCTTCAACACCCAATTTTATCAAGCATTAACAATTATCATTTTCACAAAGGCATCCCTAAATTTTTTATCCATCAACAGATTCAATAATTCAACACTCAACAATTCACAACTTTTATCCCCAAATTTATCACTCAATCATAATTAAATAACAAACAATCATTAATATAAATCAATTTGAGTAAAAGTTTACAAAAATATACAAATTGAACAAGCAATTAGAGATTTAGGGCATGTTCTCTTTGTCATTTTCGGGTTGTTTTCTGTTTTCGATTTTTCAAAACGTCCAAAACGCGTTCTTTTTCCTATTTTTGAAAACGAGTTTTTGAAAACACAAAAAAAATTGCACTGAAAACACAGAATGATGTTTTCAGCGTTTTTGATGTTTTTCTGTACAAAACACGAAAATTTTTGAAAACACGCTACTGTTCCAAAAGGCCGGTTTCTTCCCACAACCCAAATCCAAACATTTCTTCCGTCTTCTCTCTTCTCTAGAAGAGAATAGCTGACGATCTCTTCTCCTCTCTGCAACCGGACGTTGCTGTTGGGCTAGTGCCGGCGCCGAAGTGGGGATTGGGGAGGCGACGCTGCTATGAACACAGCGTCGCGAGCCATTTGTCGCGATCCATTGGAGGCGACGCTGCTGTGAACGTTCGTCTCTGTCGCCTCTCTCTTTGACGCCGGCGACGTTTGTCTCTGCCTCCTCTCTCTTTTCTCTGTAGTATTTTTTATTTGGGTGTTTTTTGGTTGTATTGATTTTGGGCGATTTTGGTGGTGGTAGATGTTTGATGATGGTGGCAGACGTTGATGGTGGTGGTTTCTTGAGGGTGGTGGTGATGGTGTTGATTTAGGTCAATTTTGGCAGTGTAAAGAGGTTGTGGCGATGGTGTTGAGTTAAGTCGATTTTGGCAGTGCAAAGAGGTGGTGGTGGTGGTGGTGGTATTGATCTAGGTCGGGTAGGGCAGTGGTTGAAGGTGGCATAGGTGGTGTTGATTGAGGTCGATTTTGGAAGTGGTTGAAGGTGGTGGTGGTATTGATTTCAGTCCGATAGGGCATTGGTTGAAGATGGCAGAGGTGGTGTTGATTGAGGCCGATTTTGGAAGTGGTCGAAGGTGGTGGTGGTGGTGATAGTGGTGGTGTTGATTTTGGCGGTGGTTCATGGTGGCAGAGGTGGTGTTGATTGAGGTCGATTTTGGAAGTGGTTGAAGGTGGCGGTGGTGTTGATTTTGGCGATGGTTCATGGTGGCAGAGGTGGCGTTGTGGTGGTTTCTTGAAGATGGCAGAGATGGTGTTGATTGAGGTTGATTTTGGGAGTGGTTGAAGGTGGTGGTGGTAGTGGTAGTGGTTTTGGCGGTAGTTCATGGTGGCAGAGGTGGTGTTGTGGTGGTTTTTGAAAAAAAAACTATTATACACAACATTGTTTTGAGTTTTAAAGTAAACGTGTTTTCATAGTTCATATTTTTAGAAACAGTTTTCCAAAACAACAAACAGAACGCATTTTCAATAATTTCAAAACAGACACTCAAAACACAAAATACAAAACGAATTCAAAACCAAAATAGAAAACAGAAACACAAAGAGAATGGAACCTTAGAGTCCAAAACAATTTCCAAAATAGCCAAACAAAATCATTCATAATCCTAATTCATAAACAAATAAACAATAAAGTTACAAAACCAAACATGAAACTGCATAATTAATTCATCACCGAGAGAGTCAAGAGAGGATTTTCAATTAATTACTTGAAAGTGTTAAATGAGGGCAGAGGGCTCAACCGCTCAAGACTGAAGCTGAGAGGGGAACGGACTGGAGGCTGGAGTGGTCCGAGTCCGAATGGAGTCTGTCTGTCTGTGGAAGGGCCGAGCGGAGGCCGTGGCTGAGGCTGACTCACTGACTGGCTGCGTCGCGACTGTGCGAGTGCGTGATGGCAGTGGGTGAATGGCGGCACGACGCCGAACTGAAGTGAAGGTGCCTGAAGTTGGTTGAGCTGCTGGCTAAAGAAGTGAAGGACGGTGGCGACGGTGAAAGGGTTCGTCGGTTCCGGTTCGGGAATTTCAGATTTGGGAATTCAAATGAATGTGAAAATTGAAAATGGTAAGGGTTCGGGACCTTGGTGGTTTGGGTATTTGGGAAGAAATTGGGTTTTCAATTGGGCTACTCAACCGTGGGTTAAATTAGGAAAATTTTTACTGGGCTAAAATCATTTTTGCCCTAATTTAATGCATCTAGGCTTGGACTACAGCCCAGTGTAGCCCAGCCCTATATCCGCCCCTGAGTCCGCTTGCATCTTCTTGATAGCATGTATCTTTATCTTTACAACAAATTCATCCAGTTGTAAAATGAATCGTGTTACGTGAACACAAGACTTTGACGTATTTTTTTTTTTACAAAATACACTTGTCGATCTATGATTGGACGGTTATAAATAAAAAATAAAAAATCACCCATACACGGCACCTGTAATTGTTCTGTGAACAGTTCCCAGGGAATTGTTCTTGTAAAATTGAAAAAGAAATGTGTTTTACATGGAAAACATACGTAATATCGTGTCTTTTAAAATACTGTGCATCGACACGCTTATTGGTGCAGCTAGTCCCCTCCATTCCGGCAACTTCCAGATTTTTGGTTTTGGAAAATTCTATTCTTGTCCATGAATAATGAGCACTGAAATTTTCCCATTGAATATATATATATATATATATTTTTTAGAAAGTTAAAAATCTGTGATATGGTCGGTATAATAATAGTCAAGGAGAAGTCTTTACCTGAACAATTTAGGAAAATGTTATTCATCCCCACTCGGATTACAAACACAATTTAGGTGGCGTTAATGTGACATTAAATGATATGTGAAATTAAATAAGTCATTTATTTTCACCTTTTATTTAATAATGTCTAATCCTGCTAGTGACCGTATGGCTTCAAAAAAGGGGACTAAAAGCGCGCAAAATTTTCCTCGAGTTGAACAAATACACTTATATTTTAGTGACTGACCAATTTTTCCTCGAGTTGGGCTATATTCAATTTTTTCTTGTATAATTTAAATTTTTTATGTATTTATTCTAGCCATGGCTCCGTCCGTGAACTTTCATAACGTTCTTTTGCAAGCTCTAGAGAGGAGATTGGAGTTTCGAACATCAACAATCTAAGCGGCTAAGTAAGGATTCAGAATTTTAGTATATTTGTATAAAAATTGATGAAATGTGCGATTAAATGAGTCTCGTAAAGTACATAATTAAAAATGAATTTTAGAAAATGGGGTCAAACCGGTGATATGGTGGCTGCTCGTAAAAATACAAGCTTATACAAGACAAAAATGAAATTAATGTATGGTTTTTTTTTTTCTATTATTTCAGAGACAAAGCTACCCCACCAAAGATCACACTGTAATGCATGAACTAAATCACCAATTTGGTTCAGACAAAACTTGTCTGTCAAGGAATCATTACGTATACGATTTTGTAACACTGGAAAATCTGGAAATGATTTTGATTAAGATGCTACATAAATTCACTCAACGGTGACTAATGTTTCTTCCAACAACTTGCATGAAAACGTCCAAACCAAAACCCTATTTGCAAAAAAGGCCTTTTTCGAAGAAATTCACTAGAGTGTGGTGACGGTTATTTTCTTCGTTATTGTTTCATATATCGAGTCCCGCTTTGGTTTATCTAAAAAAGTTAATAAAAAATTTAGTCAAAATCAATGATTAATATTGATCACATATTTTATGGGATCCACGACTTTTATCAACTATACATCTTTATCAACATTTATAAACCTACTAAAATTCTTATTTCTATCAACGTCAAATAGGAGCTGAATATCCAATTTGGAATAAATATGTTTTTTGAATTTGGAATCAAAGCCAACAAAGAATTTATGTTAAAATTTCGGGGTTACTTTCGAAGTTAGAAGGTGAATTGCATTGCTAACTGTAGTTTTGAGGTAATTCCCTACATGGTCACTGAACTTTGCCAAAAATTTTCAAGAGGTCATCAAACTTCAAAACTTCCCTAAATAGTCATTGAACTTTGTCAAAAATTCTCATGAGGTTACCGAACTTTGCAAATTGGGATCCCATACATCAATGGTTTGGTGTTCCCTTAGGAATTTTTTGTAAAGTTGAGTGACTATTTAGGGAAGTTTTGACAAAGTTCAATGACTATTTACGGAAGTTTTGAAGTTCGGTGACCCCCTAGGAACTTTTTGCAAAGTTCGGTAACTATTTAGGAAAGTCTTGAAGTTTGGTGACCTTTTGGAAACTTTTGACAAAGTTCAGTGACTATTTAAGGAATTAACCCCTCAGTTTCCTTCTAAAGTTTAAATTGAAGAAGAGAAATGAAAGAAGAGCTTATTAAATAAAACAATAAATTGAAAGAAGAGCTTATTCGTTCTAAACCCTTGAAATAATTTTTATTCCCATTTGGATGACTTTTGAACTCAAATTATAAGTCTCGAGACGTCGATTTTTTATTTTATTTTATTTTTCTTTTGCACCTCTATGAGATTGGGAATTGTATATTCCTTAAAAGTGGGCGATCCAATTCGGTCCGATCAAATCGAATCGAGTATCGTGGAAATCTTAGAAATGGAACCATTGGTTACATATAGAGATATCAATGGACCGAGCCAAGCCGGCTCGATCCTTTAACCCACGAGCTCGGCTCGTAGCTCGCTTGCTCGTGGGCAAGCTCGGCTCGGCCCACGAGCTCACGAGCCGAGCCGAGCCGAGCCGCGAGCCCACAAGTTTTTTTGAATATATATTTTTTTTTTACTTTTTAACGTTTTTTTTTTAATTTCATGAGGTTGCGAGCAGTTCGGCTCGCGCTCGGGCTCGTCATTTGATAAGCCCGAGCGGCTCGTTGCTCGTATTTTTACGAGCTGACGAGCCGTTCGACCCGTTTGACATCTCTAGTTACATATTCAACTATAGAATCGAATCAACCGATTTTGATTCGGTCTAGTCCAATCCAGTTCTTTATATTGAAAAATTATAAAAATAAAGTACGAAACTACTAATCATTTGAAAGTAGACAAAAATAGAGTATGAAACCACTATTTGTCATTCTTTTAATCTAACAATACAAAAAAATCAATTGAATAAGGCAACAACACAGAAGTCATTTCCAAAGCTCAAGATCAACGTATAAAGGCGGAAAAAAAGATAGTACCGAGAAAGAAATTAGAAATTAGAAAGCAAAAGGAGAAATTTGGGAGAACCGAATTCACTACCAGTTCTCAAGGTAGTACCGAGAAAGAAATTAGAATTGACTAGTTCTCAATATATTGTCCCAAAATCGCCTATTAAATAGAGGAATCGTAACCGAACCGACCGATTCTATTTGGTTCAATACGGTTCCGAGAAAATATGCCTACCTTTAATCTTCCTATTTAGACGTCCGAGCCCTCATCTTCTTCCTAAATCAAGACTTGGCTCAAGTCTATTTCCAAAATTCGTGCACATGTCAAACTTTAACGTGTATATATAGCCCATGTTTGATTTTTTTTTTACTTTTTAACCTCACATTCTAAAAAAAATCACTATTTCAAAACTATTTCTAATGAAAGACAAACATAGGCTAGGCTCAGGTTGAAGAGTCACTAATATCTTACGGTTTTAAACGAGATAGTTCATCGGTCCTGTTTGGTGGGTATTAAAATTTCATTTTTAGTAAATTTCGATAAAAACTGAGAAAATGTTTAGTTGAAAATTTGTGAATCTCATAAAATACGTAGTTAAATTTAATTATTGATATTGACTTAAAACTCTTAATTCATACCGAAAAGGACGAACATGTATTATCTAGAGAACTCACGAATGTTCGGATAAAATCAATATAATCAACTAATCACAATCACAAATACGTATCTTTTAACGCGCAATAAATCAACACAGACGCATCAGAACCGCCCAAAATCATTTGTGATTAAGATGGAAAGATTTGCTAGAAAATAACAAAGTTTCCAGGATTGCTTTAATTACAACATCTGCCAAATCATTCAATCAGGTAATACTTTTCAATGTTCACTGATAATTCCCTAATTTTTCTATTATACTATCGGAGCTTTGAAGTTGGAAGTCGAGCCGTGTGAGGAATAAATTCCAAATCAAATAAATATAATAATATTTATAAATATATAATGGTCCGTGAGTCTTAGCTCATGTTTGATTCAATTAAAAATTAAATTAAAATCGATAATTAAAATCGATAATTAATTTTATTAATCAAAATGTTATTGGGCTTCCGTAGTGAGTGTGAAATTTCTTAGAGAGGTCAGCCAACATAGTGTAAAATGGAAGGGAAAATTACCCAAAACCCTATCTTTAAAGTTTCAATTTCAAAAATCAAATCTTAATAACGTTTCTTCAAAAATCAGGTGATAATTCATCTTTTAAATATTAATAATAATATTATAAAATTAAATTTAATCCACGTACCCACCCTCCCCTTCATTCTAACCCAGTTTCTTTTTCAAACCATAATAATCGTTCTTTATATTTTCTCCCTCTACTCTCTTCCTTCTCTCTATAATCTCTCTCTTCTTTCTATCAAAACCACCATCAGTGATACCGTTGCCATCGTCGGCGACGCTTACGACGTCGTCATCGCAGCAACATTGCTTTGAAGCAACTAGCTTATTCGCAAAGTCGCTTCGTGGTGCTGTGATCGAAGCGATATCGCTGTGTAGCGGCGCCTCTGTTTTCACCATTGTTTAGCCTCCTCCAATAGCAGCATAAGCGGCGCTCCAGTGGTCTTCGCTGCTATATAGAGGCGTTTGTGCGGTGGTGTTTTCATCGCTGGTATGTGATGTCCTGTGGTTGTGTAGATCCGAGCCGCTATGTAGAGCGTCTGTACTGTGGTGTCTACCTCGCTGGTATGTGATCTCTTGTGGTTGTGCAGATTTGAACGGTGACTGTGGGTGGTGTGTAGATCTGTTGATCTACATGTGGTGGTAGTTTTAGTGGTGGGTCATAGTGGTTGCGATGGTAAAGGGAGTGGTGCTAGGTGGGGGAGATAAAATGATGATTTAATTGGTTAATTGTGATTCATTTGATAATTTCTCATCTAAACATAAGTTTTGACCAATTAATTTAATAATTTGTAACCTAGAAAATAGTTGTGAAAATAATTGTGACAAAATAATTGTTAAATATTATTTTAAATAATAATTGTAATTCATATTCCTCTTTTTTCTATTTTATGTTATGTACATTGAATTTTAATGGGTGCATGTGGTAAAGATGGTTGCTGTGTAATGTTGTGGTGGTATTGTTGGTAGTGGTGATATTGGATTTGATGGCGGTTGTGGTTGTGGTTGTGGTTGTGGTTGGGGCAAGGCTATAGGTTTGTGCTTATGGCTGTAGAGTTGCTGCTGGCGGCACTGTTGGTGGGCATGTTGTAGCGATTTTGGTGAGTTGTGTTGCAGGCGAAGGCGGTGTTTGTGAGTTGTCTATTGCTTCTGCTCTAGGAGTGTTGCTTCTAGTTCTTCTTCCAGATCAGCTGTTCTGATTCCATCGGATCATCGTCAACACTGGAATCATGACGTCTCCGATTGATATGGGATCACTATCGTGGTCTTTCATCAACACTGCAAAATCATCAAGTGCCTACAATTGTGAAACTGGAGAGCCATTGGCAGCAGGTTGAACAAGCTTAGGATTTTGAAAGCAATGATTATGACTATGAATAAATCAATTATATTCAGAAATTTGTAAACAATTTCTATATCTTATTTGAGTTATTGCAATACTTCGTTTGTAATTGTAGTTATAATACATCGGCTTCAATGTATTGAGTTATTGCAATACTTCGTAGCATAATCCGTAATTGTATACTACCACATTTTGTCTATTTTGATCGAAGTTGGGCTTTCTGATTTTCTTTATGGCGTTAGTCTAAATTTGTGTTTATAGTGACTGGTTGTGACAAATTCTGTGTTAATTGTGACCGATTGTGACTGGTTGTTAACGGAGTCTGTGACCAATTATGACTGGTTGTGATCAATTGTGGCTGATTGTGACTGGTTGTTAACGTGTCTGCGTGCTTAATTGTGACCGATTGTGATTTGTTTTGACCAATTCTGTGTTAATTGTGACCATTTGTGACTGGTTGTGACCAATTCTGTGTTGGGAGTGCAGTTTTCAGTTTTTAATCCGAAATTTTTTTTGGAAGGTAAGATGGGGTGGATCCGTAGGGTGGTGTGATTTTCAGATTTGAATTTCTGGAAATTTTTGGTTTGGTGGGGTGGGTAGGGGATAATTAATTATATAATATATATATATTTAATTGGAATTAACACCTGAATTTTGAAATAATTTAACAAGTTTGTTAGTTTTGAAATGTGATTTTAATAGGTAGGATTTATGTATTGTTCCCAAAATGGAACCCTAGGTGGTTTGGGCCCAATAGTGAGAATGCTGTGCAATCAGTGGGCCGAAATATTACTCAAAGTTAGGTCGTTGTTTGATTTTGATAAAGAACAGGTTCTTAGTAATTTTTTTTATAAAAAATTAATAAAATGCATGATTAAAAAGTTGATAAAAAGAGTCAAATCTTATAAAAATGTAGTTAAAAATAAATTTGAAAAAAAAAACGAATTTGTTAAAATGAGGTTTAAACGGGGATTAAAAGATTCAAAACTAATTCCATTTTGCTACCACAAACTCTTCTTGTTTAAATGGTGAGAAATAAAATATAAGACTATATAACAAAACAGAAGGAAATGCACAACGAAATGCTGAGACAATATTTGGAAGGAAATGAATTCCTTTTAACTGTAAAAGGGATACAATTATATAAATTCTGATTGTACACTTTATAATGGGTTTCACCTGCTATATTTATACAAACTAATGGAGAATCTTGTGACAAACTATTCAACAGAAAGGGGGAGCAGAAAACAGAAAACATGTGCCATTTCTTTCATCTCCTTTTCTTCCAGAATCTTCTAATATGGTTAGGCATTGTTGGCTCTATAATCTTGCTGTCACAGTCAGCTTTGTTTTCCACATTTTGACAGCCCCCCACAAGATGGAGAGTAGATGTCTTCTACTCCCATCTTGAACATGTGGGAATAGAAACTATTTGAGCATAATGGCTTTGTTAAAATGTCTGCAACTTGTGAATCACTTTTCAAGTAATTTGTGAGTACGCTTCTCTCTTGAATTTTATCCCGAACTAGGTGAAAATCAAGCTCTATATGCTTGGTTCTCTCATGAAAAATAGGGTTGGCAGCTATGTGCAATGCCGCCTAGTTATCACAAGAGAGTAGGGCAGCTTGAGGGTGAGCTACTTGTAAATCATGCAACAAGTATCTAAGCCAGGATAATTCACAACAAGCGCTTGCCATCGCTCTATATTCAGCCTCCGCCGATGATCTAGAGATGGTATTTTGTTTCTTTGATTTCCAAGATACCAAAGAATCCCCAATGAAAACACAATATCCCGTTATTGATCTTCGCGTATCCAAACATGCCCCCCAATCTGAGTCACTATATGCTTTGAGTTGGAGGGGAGATGTCGAAGCAAACATCAGCCCCTGACCTGGTGTTCCACTAATGTATCTTAACACTTTGTAGGCAGCTTTCAAATGAGGCATCCTAGGATTTTGTATATACTGACTGAGCAATTGAACCGAGTATGCTAAATCTGGCCTTGTGACAGTTAAGTATAGCAATCTCCCAATAAGTCTTCTATAGGTAGAAGGGTCTAATAATAGTTTTCCTTTGTCTTTGGAGATTTTGAGATTTTGATCAAGTGGCACTTTTACTGGTACTGTACCAATCATTCCTGAATCATCTAAAATATCTAATGCATATTTTCTTTGACAAATGTGGATTCCTCTTTTTGATCTTGCCACTTCTATCCTAAGGAAGTATCTCAAGGTGCCTAAGTCTTTGATTTTGAATTTTTCATCAAGTGAATTTTTGAGGGAATGAATAACCTCCATGTTGTCGCCTATCACTATAACATCATCCACATACACCAATACGGCTGTGAATGAATCATTTGTGCTTCTTATGAATATGCTATAATCTGATTTGGATTGCTTAAAACCTTGTTGAAGGATGAAAGATGACAACTTTGAGTACCATTGTCGAGAAGCTTGTTTTAGGCCATATAAACTCTTTTTAAGTTTGCATAGCTTTCCCTGATCTCCTGCTGGATAACCTGGTGGAAGTTCCATGTAGACTTCTTCATCCAAATCCCCATGTAAGAATGTATTGTTAACATCTAGTTGATGTAAGAACCAACCTTTGATTGCTGCTACAGCAAGCATAGTTCTCACAGTCACCATCTTTGCCACGGGTGATAAGATTTCATGGTAGTCAAGGCCTTCAACTTGGGTATATCCCTTTGCCACTAGCCTGGCTTTATTTCTCTCCACCGTTCCATTTGCTTTGAATTTGATTTTGTAAACCCATTTACAGCCTATAGCTATCTTTCCAGGAGGCAGGTCTGTCACAACCCAAGTATCATTCAACTCTAGAGCTTTTATTTCAGCATTCATGGCATCTTTCCATTCAGGATACTTCACAGCCTCTGAATATGAATTAGGTTCTGTATGTGCAGAGATAGATGTGATAAAAGCATTGTGTAGTTTAGATATTTTGTTATATGATAGAGTGGCACATAAAGGAAAATGAGAACCTGCAATACAAAACCCTTTTTCTTGTCCAACTTTTGGAGATGGTGCAGTGAGGCAGCTTGTTGACACACAAAGTCCTGCAAGTATGAAGGAGCCCTCCTGACTCTAGTGGATATGCGAGGATGATGTGGAGTTACAGAAGTTATAGGAATATTTTGAAAAGGATCAGTTTGTTCAGTTGAAGTATTAAGATCTTCATTATCTTGCTGCATACTTCCTACAGAGTCAGTTTGAGTTATATGATAGTTCAAATTAGTGTCTGTTGGATGGGTATAAACTAAGTCATTTGGGTTTGGGAAAATGTGCTCAGTTTTCAGCATTTGATCAGGCTTTATGTTTTGAGTTTTGAACGGAAAATTGTCTTCATAAAAGATAACATTTCTAGAGATGAATACTCTGTTTGATTCAAGGTCTAGTAACTTATAACCTTTGACTCCATAGGGATATCCTAGGAAAACACACCTTCTCGCCCTTGGATCAAACTTATGTCTGTTATGTGTGAGTGTAGATGCAAAAGCTAGACAGCCAAAAACTCTAAGGTGGGAATATTGGGGCTGAATTTTGAACAGGACCTCAAATGGCTTTTTATTTTCAAGAAGAGGAGTGGGTGTCCTATTTATAAGGAAGACTGCAGTTAACACACAATCATTCCAATACTTCATAGGAATCCCACTTTGGAATTTTAGGGCTCTAGCTACATTTAGGATATGTTGGTGCTTTCTTTCCACTATGGCGTTTTGTTGAGGTGTTTCGACACATGTCTTTTGATGTATGATCCCTCTTTTTGAATAGAATTCTTTCATATCAAACTCTCCACCATTGTCACTTCTAATCATTTTAATTTTTACTTCAAATTGAGTTTCTATCATGTTGCAAAAACTCTGTAAGGTATTAAAAGCCTCAGATTTTAGTTTGAGCATGTAAATCCAAGTACATCTACTAAAATCATCAACAATGGTGAGAAAATATCTTGACCCATCATAAGCAATCTCGTTAAATGGTCCCCATAAATCACAATGAACTAATTCGAAGCACTCTTTTGATATATGTTGACTAACACTAAAAAGCAGCTTATGTAACTTGGCTAAGGGACAAATAGGGCATGGTTTCTTTGTGTTAGCATCTCTGGACTTGTGATCAACGCTCAATAAACTTATTCTAGAATCTGAAGGATGTCCCATCCTATAGTGCCATAGATCAAACTCTTTAGACTTAGTGATGACAGATGCAGATGTAGAAGTTTTGTTAATGGAAATAGGTAAATAGTCTGTTAAGGCTGCAGGAGGGACTTCTTCTTGCAGCAAATGGTACAACCCTCGCCTCACTTTAGCCATTCCAATCGTCTTCCAAGTTGTAAGGTCCTGTACAAAACAAGATTCGGAAGAAAAGATTAGACAGCAATTTGATGTTTGTGTTAATTTTCTGGCTGAAATGAGGTTGAAAGAAAAAGATGGAACACATAAGACTTCATCCAAAATTATTGCATTAGTCATCTTAACAGTTCCTATATGAGTGACAGGAACTATATTTCCATTTGGAAGGACAACATAATGTGAGATTTCTCCCTTGATGGTAGTGAAAAATGATGGAGAGCAGATCATGTGATCTGTGGCTCCAGTATCTATGATCCATGGAGTGATGGGGGTCATTTGAGGTTTTGTGATGTAAGTAGATAAACAAAAAGAAATACCAGAGATCTTTGGCATTTCAGGTTCGTTTGAAGGGGATGGTATGAGAGCCTGCACTTGATTTGCTGATGAGATGTGAGGCTGAGTTTCCTGTAATCTTAGTAATGCCATAAGTTGATTATATTGCTCTTGAGTTAGAGATACTTGGTGATTGTTAATTCCTTGTTCCTGTCCAGTAGTTAGTAGGCCTGTAACTTGATTTGCAGAAGATGTAACACCCTTTTGCCTTCCATAGAGTTTGTGGCCTGGTGGATATCCATGAACTTCGAAGCATTTGTCTATTGAATGACCATGCATTTAACAGTGCGAGCAGATTGGTTTATCAGGATTGGCTTTAAAACATTTGTCAATAGAATGACCTGGTATTTTGCAAAACGTACAGAAATACTTCCTCTGGACTCCCATGTTCTGTCTTCCTCCCTCTCTTGGAGTAAATCTCCCCATTAGAGCCATGGATTCAGTATTAGGAACTTTAGTAGATATCTGTCTTCTCTTCTCCTCTAGCTGAATGATTGAGTATACCTCGTTCAGATTTGGGAAAGGTTTAATTAGGAGTATTTGTGCCTTGATTCCTTTGAATGATTCATTTAAACCCATAAGAAACTTCATTACCCAATCTCTCTGTTGGTTGTGCACTACAACTTTTAATCCTCCACATGTGTAATTTAGAATAGATTCGTAGTTCATCAGTTCATCAAGAAGAGTTTTCAGCTTTGAGAAATACACACTTACAGTATCCTGATTCTGCATTAAGGCTGTAATTCTCTGCTTTACTTCATAAATCCTTGGAGCATTTTGCTGTGCCAAGCGTTGCTCAAGTTCTAGCCATAGTTGGTGTGCCGTTTCTGCATACAGAGTGCTGGCTTTAATGTCAACAGACATAGTGTTTTGTAACCATGTAATGACAATGTCATTGCATCGAAGCCAATGATCCATCAAGGGGCCTCCTGCATCAGCTGGTTCAGAAATACTTCCATCGATGAATCCCAATTTGTTTTTGATTCGAAGGGCCCTTTTCATTGACCTAGCCCACGAATGGTAGTTGCTGGAATCCAACATCTGAGTAACAAGTAATGCACCAGAGTTTTCATTTGCTCCAATGAAAAATGGACTGTTTGGCTAAGATGGATCAACAGCTTCTGTGATGATGATTGGAGGTTGATTTTGATTGTTTTCGTTTGAGAATTGATCTTGATTATCATTAACATTTGAAGATTCATTTTGGGCCATCATGGTTCTGATACCATATGACAAAACAGAAGGAAATGCACAATGAAATGCTGAGACAATATTTGGAAGGAAATGAATTCCTTTTAATTGTAAAAGGGATACAATTATATAAATTCTGATTGTACACTTTACAATGGGTTTCACCTACTATATTTATACAAACTAATGGAGAATCTTGTAACAAACTATTCAACAGAAAGGGGGAGCAGAAAACAGAAAACATGTGCCATTTCTTTCATCTCCTTTTCTTCCAGAATCTTCTAATATGGTTAGGCATTGTTGGCTCTATAATCTTGCTGTCACGGTCAGCTTTGTTTTCCACATTTTGACAGACTATTTGATTAAGTGATGACAATTTGTATAATTTATTTTGTGTTTCCTATTTCTGATGATTATTATTGATTTCAAGCAAGTTATTTTGAAAAGGAAAAAGTTTATGAATATACTGTACATTATAAAATTCTTATAATTCTGGAGAGACTTCATGGCTCCTTTTGGTATGTTGGGGACTCAATTGCAACTTCTTGAAAAAATGAGGACCGCTGATGTTATGTACCTCTCTTTCTTCTAATTATTGCTTATTTGGGTTTTTTTTTTGGGAAGAATTCATTTTTCAGGTGTTAACTTTGACACAATTCATTTTTCAGGTGTCAAGTTTCAAAATGCAAAATTCAGGTATTTATTTATTAATTAAAAATATTTTTATTAATTAATCATTAAATAATATAATTAATTCTCTCCACCTCCACCACCCCCTGCCGTTCCGGGGATTATTCCGGCCACCATTCCGACCACCACTCTTCTGCGACGATTGTTCCGACGACTGCTCCGATTCCGACAATTATTCCGATGGTCACAATTCAAAAAATTTATTGGTCACATGTCACATATTTCAAAATTAATTGGTCACATATCAAAATTTATTGGCCACATGTCACATATTTCACAATTAGTTGACCACATATCAAAATTTGTAGTCACAAGTCACAGATTTCCAAATTAATAGGTCACAGATTTTTTTACGGTCATATATTATATAATTTTTAGGTCACAGATAACAAAATGATTGATCACATATTATAGAATTTGAAGGTCACATATTATATTTTTAGTCACAGAAAACCAAATCACCATATCCTCCACCTGCACCACCGTCGACTGTCACTACCATTGTCAACCTACCACACACCCCATCAAGTAAATACCACCGCACACCGACAGTGCCACCACCACCGCACCACACAGTACGCACACTCACCACGGCATTGCTCTGAAAAAAGTACCCAGCACCCACAGACCATCCACCAACCAACACCAGATCCACCAACACACCATACACACCACAGCCACAACACACCACACATCCGACCAACACACCACACCACACCACATCTGACTAACACAACACACCATACCACAACCACACACCACAGCCGCACCGCCAAAGGCCCTGGTCGCAGCAGCAGCGCCTGCTGCCAGGAATCGCAGCAGCGATATGCGAATCGCTGCTGCGATTCACAGCAGCAGCGTTGCGAGGTGCTGCTGTGAATCGCAGCAGCGACGAATCACTGCTGTGATTCACAACAGTCAGCAGCAGCGTCGAGGCGCTGCTCAACAGTGCCTCGACGCTGCTAGGGAGGGGAAGGAGAGAGGTGGAGGGGGAGAGAGAGTTGAGATAGATTAGGGTTTTGATAGATTTGAGGTTTTGATATATAAAATAAAATATCCGATTTTTGAACAATTAAACTTTCACCCTGATTTTTGAATTGGTGTAAACTTTACACCTGATTTTTGTAATTATCCCTTTATTCATTTCATCTTATCACAACAGTGCCAATGTCTTGCAAGGGGCGGATCCAGGCACGGGTTGGCCCGGACTACAGCCTGTGCTCGCCCAAGCCCAGATCTAGTACTTCCCTTTTTTTTTTGGGAAAAATTCATTTCTCTTACTTTTACTTCACCCTATTTCAAAAATATCAAAACAACTTTTACATTTCAAAAATCAGATATTTTAACCTATACATACACATATATAAATATATATATATATATATATATATATATATATAAAACCCTTCCCCACCTCCACCACCCCTAATGCTCTAGCGATCGTTCTGGCTACTACTCCGATTTCGGTGATTACTCCGGCGAACATTCCGACAACTACTCCGGTGAGCGTTCCGGAGACTACTCCGATTTCGGTGACTATTTCGACGACGTTTTCGATGACCATTCCGATGACTATTTTACGATCACAGTTCAACTATCTTGTAGGTCACAAGTAATTCGTTGGTCACATATTTCAAAATTAGTTGGTCATAAATCAAAATTTATAGGTCACACGGTCATGGACTTCCAAATTAGTTGATCACAAATTTTTTCACGGTGACAGATTATATAATTTTTAGGTCACAGATAACAAAATGGTTGGTCACAAATTATAAGTCACAAGTCACAATGCATGGTTATTTGTTTATAATGATTGATAATATGATAATGTTAATGTCTCACATTTTTATTAATAGTCCAGATTATTTTGAAATGGTCACAGCACAGGTCACAGAATATATTGCACATGGCTCAGGTTCCTGTTGATAGTCACATGTTTATTACAAATGGTCACAGCATAGGTTACAACTAATGGCTCAGGTCACTGCCGAGGTCACAACACATGACTCAAATCACAACATAGGTCACAACACATGACTCGGGTCACAAGTCACATCCCAAGTCATAGGTCAGGTCACAACCATAGTCGCCCACACCAACACCAACTCACCGTGACATCCAGCAACCAGCACCACTATAAGACCACCCCTACCACCGCCAAATTCAATAAAACCAAACAGTTAATCACCTGACACAAGAACCACCCGCCAAGTTCAATAAAACCCACCCAACCGCCGCACCACCACCACCACCACCACCACCACAGAACACCATCCAAACCCACGACAAAATGCAGCGCCTGAACCACAACGTCGTGGACTGCACCGCACATATCCTCCACCACCGCACCGCATGCATTCACCACACACCGTACCACCAAAGCACTGCACTACTCAAAAATTAAAAAAAGCTTTGAATTCTACGAGATTGAAAGGAGCGAAGGGGTGCAACTCTCAAGTGCTGCACTAGGCGAATCGCTGGCGGCGGAGGAAGGATCGATTGATAGAGTGAAGGCTAAGACAGATCTGGGATCGAAATAGTTTAGGGTTTGCCATTGCGTGCTTTGGTTTAGGAAGAATAGAGGGCCAAGAGCACGGCTTCAAAATCGGCAAGAGACACCTGGATCTGGATCGATTGATAGGCGAATCACTGGCGGCAAGAGAGATCAGAACGACAAGACGGAGATTTGGATCGAATAAAGCCCCAGGCAGTGGAGGTCAGCGCCCGAGCCAGAGGGGTAGAAGAGTTAGGGTGGTGGTGGTGGTTGGAGGAGGAAAGAGAGCCACGGGGAAGGCTAAAGTCCATGGCAGCGGCGTTTTTTTTAGAGCGAGGAGATTAGTGAATGCTCTCCTCTCCGTCCGTCGTAGGCACATGCGATGGTGATTGTGCCGGAGAGATCTATGTAGTAGTAGTCGCCGTCGGTGAGAGAGAGAGAGAGAGAAACGTGATTTATGATTTTAGGGTTTGAAAATTAAATTGGGGGTGGGATGTATATATATTAATTTTTATAATATTTTTATTAATATTTAATTAAATATAAAATAATTTTGTATCTATATATAAAATATCTGATTTTAGAAAATTAAAATTTGATATCTGATTTTTGAATTCAGATCTTCAAAAGTAGGGAATTAAGTAATTTTCACCTTTTTTTTTTTTTTTTTTTAGCCCACTAACCAGCCGGCCCAGACCGTGTCCCAAAAAAAACAAAAATATTGAAGAATGAAGAGTCCATTTCTGTTCTGATTGTGACTGAGACTGAGAAGAAAATCTTTTGCCGTCTGGCGGCGGTGATGAACCGGCAGCGAAGCCACAATCTGATCGGAAAAGTTGTATATCCAACGGCTGGAACCGACCTGAGCCACCTGGAAGCCCCACGTAGTAAGTAGAAGTTGGTTTGTTTAATCGTTTAGGCTTTTGCCATGTCCCCACGACTCCCTTTCCACCATTTCTGTATTGCACTATAGATTTATATACAAATGGAATAAGACCCTCCATATATTTCTTTATCTAGATTTCTCTCTTTAAATTTCTGCGTGTAGGGCACTAGGGCTCTAAGGACAGAATTTTTTTTTCTGTGATGAGTAGGGTTGGGGTTGGTCCTTGCCTCCTTCCTTGGACTTCGATTAAAAGAAGAGGGAAAATGGTGGGTTGGGGGGGGGGGGGGTAGGATGACGTGGCGTAATGGGTTGAGTTCTAGGTTGGGTGTTTACGTTAAGAGTCTTAAGACAAGCAGTGATAAGTTTACTTTCCCTTGTGCTATTAAGGCTTGTCCAGATGCTGTAAGTTTGAAAAGGATTCATTGTTTGTTGTTTAAACTTGGGTTAGAATTTGATTTGTTCATAGGTAGTGCATTAGTGCATTGCTACTTGAAGTTTGATTTATTTGATGAGGCACAAGAAGTGTTTGAGGAATTGCCTAACAGATATGATGTTGTGCTTTGGAATGCTATGATCAATAATGGTTATACGCAGATTGGGGAGTTCTATAATGCTTTGGAGATTTTTAGGAGAATAAGTGAATTCAGGATATTTCCTAATAGATTTACCATTACAGTAGTATTATCAGCTTTGGCTCTAGCTGGGGATGTTTACAATGGTAAGTTAATTCATGGGTTTGTGATAAAACTGGGGTATGATTCTGGTGTTGCAGTTTCAAATGTGTTAATTCACATGTATGGGAAATGCAGGCTTGAGATGAATGCATTGAATTATTTTTGTTGCCTTGCCGGCATCATGAATTATATTTTGATTGTCGTTAGAGCAATATCATTTATAATTGAATTTTTTTTACTCTTTTTTTTTTAATTTTTTATATTGACTTTTAAATTTTAGCCCGTACGTCAAAAATTCCTGGATCCGCTAGAGAGCAAGGGGAAGAGAGAGATGCAAACTCTGAGGCAGGTGACACCATTTGTAAAGGACGCTCTGCAACAAACCCTACGTGTGACCAAATTCTTCTGCTTTCTTCATGTTACAAACACGTACATTTGCACTTTCGCTTGGGTACGCATTAGCATCTTGTACCTCAATGTACTCTCTTGCTGGAGACAAATTATTGAAGTATACGTTCTGTGATTGCAGGGTATGGGTCCCAGCATGCTCCCAACGATCAATCTGTATGGTAACTTGCTTTTGGCTGAAAGAATCTCGACCCGTCTGGGGAAAGTTGGCCCGGGTGACGTGGTCCTGGTACGGAGCCCCGAAAACCCGAGACAGTTTATGACCAAAAGAGTGAAGGGCGGGGAAGGTGACAGTGTTACTTACTTGGTGAATCCTAAGAATAGTGATGAAGAAAAGACTGTTATTGTAATTAATCCTAATTCTTAACTTTTCTCCATTTTCAAATTGTTTTCAGAAATGTTCTTGTTTGTTGTATAATGAATCGTAAATTTTTCTTTTTTGGTATGCTACTTAAGTTGGTTTAGTGTAGTGGATTGTGTTGATTTTGTAAATGATCAATCCAATTGCTTTTTTTTTTAATAGATAAAATACTGTTTAGGGTTTTTGGGGTTCTAGACAAATTCCTTATGCACTATCAATCTGTTTAATATTTCTTACAGTCATCTGTATAATTCCTCTGCATATACAATATAGTTATCTGTCTCTTCCAATGCATAATATGTATGTATAATTATATTCCTAGAGCAAGGTACAAGTACTGGAGCATGTATTATTCCATTGATGAGTTGTGCTTGAGGCTTTAAAGGCTGTGCATTAATATGTTATCAGTTTTCTTATGTATGTGGTAAAAATTTTGCTCTTTGTATTTTTTAACCAAATTTTGTGATTTATTTTTCAATTTTATTAGGTACCAAAGGGCCACGTTTGGATAGAGGGGGATAATAAATATAATACCAAGGATTCAAGGAAGTTTGGGCCAGTACCTTATGCTCTTCTGCAAGGCAGAGTTTTCTGTGTGGTAAGCAAATTTATCATTTAGCTGCAGGATTTCAGACTCCAAATTGCTTTATAGCCTTATTTGTGTTTCTTGGATTTTGTTTATACATATTGAAAAGAATCTAGAGGCTACCTTTGAACTTCAATTTAAAAGGATTGTAAACTGGTTTGAATTAGACAGATTGAATGCCTTAAATTTAATTTTACTAGAGGTATTTTGATTCAAGTTTCATTTAAATTTCAATGTTTTGAAGATCTATTCTTGCTTTCTTTTGTCTGTAGTTATGGCCTCCTGAAAATTTCAAATCAATAGGCAAGGATTTTCAGTAATTCAAGATCCGGTGAGATACATCTGTTTACGACCTTCTTTTGCTAATAGTTTTTACTTTCTTTGTGGAATCTGGCATAGTTTTGTTCATTACAGTTATGATGGAAACAGGATTAAGAGATACAACATACTTCTTTTTGCAATAAGCATTAAAGTTGATCTTCCAAAGGCGCCGTTGTGAAAATGCACAGACCTAACTCTACGTTACCTTCACGTGCTTTTCTTTTAAGTATGTTTGTTCTGTTGAACATCCCTCTTGTTAATAAGGAATAAACTGGGATTGTGGTGTGGAGCTAATAGTTCAGATGCCCATAGCCTTTCAATTTTTGCACCTAATATTGGTAATTCATAAGTAACCGTGCTGTTTGGTAAACTTCCTCACATTCATAAAATGATATCGAATATAATCACATTCAGCAAGTTTTAATAAAAGTTAATTTTAGTAAAAGGAATGTAACAGGATTCCATAAGCTGATCTTAATTTGGGATCTCTTTTCTTGAAAAAAGCTGTTCTATTTTTAAAAATTATTTTGAGATTAACTTTTGGATGCACATGGTCCTGACTTTTTTATTGAACCAGGAAGACATGGTGGTGGATTTGCATGGGTGTTTTGCTGGCTAATTGAGGGTTTGATGTGGTTCCTTGATTGAATTGTATGTTTTTCTAACTTGTATGTTAAGTTTTCTAACTTTTTTTTTTTATTTACGTGATGGCCTAGAAAGAGGTTTCATTTATCAATATTATTATATATATTATGAAAAGGATGTTTTTTATTTGGACCGGTCTACTGAGCCTGGCTCAGTGACCAAGTAAAAATAGTGGCGCCCCCCTATTGGAAGGGGGGCTGCCAGTGGCCCCCACCGACAGCCTGGCGCCCCCCTATTGGAGGGGGGGCTGCTAGTGGCCGCCACCGACAACCCCCCCTCACTTGGCGCCCCCGTTTTTACTTGGTCACTGAGCCTGGCTTAGTGGCTTTTCCCTTTTTATTTTATTTTGTTACACTACTTTTGCAACCGTCACATCCCCAGGCACACGGTTTTGGAACAAGGTGCACCATGTTGCGTCTAGATTGCATAAGCATAGTTAAGGAAAGCCATATGTTGTATGTATGCAATTAACTATATGGGCATAATATGCTTACATACACATAATGTGGTGAGATATGATTGTGTCAAAAAAATTTCAACTAAATTAAAAAGTTAACTTTCCTACTCTCTTTTTGACATCACATCTGTATATAAACCATCACGCAACAGATTACGTACAAGTAGCATTATTCTAAACGGTTTATCAGATTATCTTCATTACTTTCTGTCGGTAACTATATAGTCTCCTATTGTATAACTTTTGATGGCAATGAAAAGTCAACTGAAGACATCGAAAATTCCTTGCTAATTTATTTCATTGAAATTCAATGTCTATGGTTTATCAAATGGATCAGTTTGTAATCACTCACTCACTGCGATATGTGTGGTTGAAATGAAGAATGAGAATGAGAAGGAAAAATTAGTGGGTGTCAAATGGGGGCTGAATAACCATAAACTTTTTAAATCTCAAAAAGTCATTAAAAGTCTCAATTGAATACATCGCTCCAAAAGTCATTGGCATTTTGAATATCACGACCTTTTAAAACCTGTAAAAAATTCCGAGACTATACTTAGATACTTTTAAGGACTCGAATCTCTCAAACCTTTTACGGAATCTTGAAATTTTATATTGAATATGAATAGACTTTTTATTTTTTAAATTTATACAAGTTTTTTTAAAAGTCTATATTGACTACAACCCTTAAAAATCAAGGTTAAATTTAATTATAAGCACATAATTTTTAAGATCCATAACTACAATTCACCATCATACGACACCCCACTGGCCGAAATTGTCATCGCCTCACCAAAACCTCCAACTAGTTGTTGCTACTAGCAACCATCACAAACCCGAAATGCGATCCATCACCAGATTCAGATAACATACAACCACCCTATCTCTTTAATCAACATCCCATTTATGAAATTTCCATTGGATTAGGAGTGAAAATTGGGGACATCTTATGTAAATGCGTTTTCCGTATGTGTTCTTCGGTGACATCATATATGTGGGTGGTAATATAAATAAATTGTGTGATAAAATTAGGAGTTGTTAATGGTGGAAAAGTCACCATTCACATCACAATTTTTTATCACCAAAATTTAGCAAGTTGGGGAGATGTGCTCTGCTCTTCTCTTACCAATTACCATGAATATTAATATGTGTCTTCTCTTATGGTTATCGGATGTTTGGTAAATTGTAATGGTAAAAATGCAGTGTATATATGGATTGTCGAATTCAATTATTAAAGAGGAAATTACACTCGACCCTACTTTTAAATTATCATTTTCATAAATTCTTATTCAAGTTTCGTATTGCAAAAATCATGTTTTAATTATTAATTTAATTTTTTTTTATTTTATATCTATTTACAATAAATTAATTTATATATACTTCCCTACCATATCTACCCCAACTAAACCCTAAATCAATTGAACACATCTCCTCTCCTCTCCACCCATTTCTTCTCCCTCCGCCTCTTCTTCCCTTCATCTCCCTCTCGTCTCTTCTGTCTTGGTTCCATCACCGACCGACGCGTGCGATGGTTGTGCAATGGTGGTTTGAGTGGTGTAGCGCGGTGCGGTGGACCTTGGGTTGCGGTGCAGTTCGACGTTGGTGGCGGTGGACCTTGGGTTGGGGTTACTCTTTTTTTTTGCTCCGCCCTGATCTGGTGTGGGACGTTGGTGGCTGCTTCGACGCGAAGTGTGAACGGCAGCGTCGCAGCAGCATCTTGTCATTTTCTTTTTTTTTTTCTAAGTGGTGCGGTGGACGACTGCGTTATTGGTGGTGTGCGCTGCGAGGGGGAACGTGGGTGGGTGTGCGACGACGGTTTGGGTGTGTGTGCGTACGGCGGTGGAGGTACTGTGTAATGGTGTGTTTGACGATTGTTGTGAGTGCCATGGTGGTGCGGTTGTGCGCGCGCTAGCGACGGTGGTGGTTGGGATTTGCGACGGCGTTGGTGGTTTTGGGGTGTGCGCGACAGCGGTTGGGTGTGTGTGTGCGGCGGTGGAGATACTGTGTAATGGTGTGTTTTGACGACTGTTGTGAGTGCCATGGTGGTGCGGTTGTGCACATGCTAGCGACGGTGGTGGTTGGGATTTGTGACGGCGGTGGTTGGGATTTGAGTGCATGTTGGCGGTGGTGGAGTCAGTGGCGAAGTAGTAGTCACAAATGATTTGATTGTTTGTGACCAATGTATTAGATAAACTGTGACGAGTACAAGATGTGTGATCTAAAAATTACTAATGTGTAACCTAAAATTTATTAATTTATGACCAATAAGTTGGTTGGTTTATGACCAATAAACAATTTGTGACCATTGAATTCGATAAACTGTGACGCGTACAAGCTGTGTGACCTAAAAATCACTAATTTGTGACCTAAAAATTATTAATTTGTGACCAATAAATTGATATTTGTGACCATAAAATAAGTAACGTAACTTTTAAATGTTGTGATTGTAACCGATGAATAAATTGTGACTTTCAAATTTTTAAGTTGTGATCGATAAACAAATTGTGACCTATGAAAATTTTAAATTGTGACATAAAAAGTGGCGGAACGGTCATCGGAATACTCGCCGGAATCGGAACAATCGCCGGAATAGTCGTTGGAACGGTCGCCGGAGAAGAGTGGTGATCGGAAAGTCGGTTGGGGTGGTGGAGGTGAGGTGGGGTAATTATATTAAATTAGAAATAAATATTTAATAATAAATTGATTTAATAATTCATTAATTATTAATTAAAAATTTTAAAAACCTAATTTGTGAATTTTCAAATTTGTTTTTATATTTCTGAAAAGGTGTAAAGTAAACACCTTAGAAATGTATTGTTCTCATTATTAAAGTATACTCTATGATTGTTTATTAAGCTAGGAGCAAAAAATTCATAAGTTTGATTTAGTTAAAAATTAGATTTTTAGTATATTTTAATAAAAATTGATGAAACGTATAATTGAAAATTGATAAAAGTTGGGAATGCCGTAGAATGTGTAATTAAAAATGAGTTTTAGAAAGAAAAAAAATGAAAATTTGAAAATGGGACCAAATAAGGACATAAAGTCGGTTACAAAGAACCTCAAGCGCGCCGGTTTAGGAGGGATTTTCACCGCATAAGCAAAAATTCAACTATCGGAAATGTAGTGGGTCCCTTTCCCCTCCCTCATTATTGACAGATTTCAGTGATCATTTGAATTGTCAAATAAAGTGGGCATGTAAAATGTAAGGATTATCCTTCCTTGATTTTATGCTTACACATAAATGAAGGACAGAAATGACATTTTAAAAATTAAATCACGATAAAATGGTCAAAATTTGTGGATGCCTACAGGCTGGCAAAGGTGGGCCCCATTTCAACGGTACAAAAATCAATTATTTGCTAATAGTAGCGCTCCCAAACAGACGCTCAGAAGCTTGGGTTTTTTGGAAGTTCACTGAAGGATGGATTTGCAATGAGTGGTCTGTTTGTATATTTTGAAAAAATGGGGATCAAATGAGAGCTATATATAATAATAATTGTTGTAAGTCTTATGTTATAAATATTGTATCAAAGCAAAAATAAAAATAAAAATAAAAAATCTTTGTACATCAATATATGCTTTATAAAAAGAAGATATTAATGAATTTAGATCAGAATTTCTCTTAGTAATAACATGTTATAGCATCTCCAAGAGACTTTTTAAACATGAGATACTCTCTATTTTCAAGTGTCAATATTTAAAATCACACTCCAAGATATTCTTTAAATTAACATTTTAATTTAGAGAGTGAGTTTGACTCTCCAAATTTGATAAGTCAAACTCACTCTCTATAATTAAATGCAATAAAAAAGTTTCAATTTTCAATGTAGAAAAGCAATAAAATAATATAAAGAAAGTTAGTTAAAATAAAAGATAAAGAAAAATAATAAATATTTTTTAGGAGTAGTAAAATTAAGTTTTAAATATAAAGAGTTTGTTGTTGTACTTCGAAATTTAAATTTTATAAATTTATAGATGCTCTCCAAATGATAGAATATACTTTTTAAAAATAGAGAACTCTTAATTTGTCAATAAGGAATAAATCTCGTGTTAAAGAAAATGGGATAAGATATTTTCTTTCAATCAACTACATGTATTTAATTTTTTACATTGTGTCACGTGAAAACATATCATTAAACAATTTTTAAAAAAATACTTTCCCGTTTTTGGTGTGGAATGCATTTTAAAATAATAAATTGATGGATAATATGTTGTTAAAAATAAAAATTAAATACATATATAATATTATTTTATTGAAGAAGGTGTATTCAAAAAAATTGAATACGCATACTGTTATTCATTTTCTTTAATATTACTTTTTAGTTTTTACTATCCACTCTCCCCTGTGATATCGCAGCTTCCTTCCCCTGTAAGTGTAGCACTTTGCTTAAAGCTTAATTGCCAATTATGTCAAAAAGTGTGCCCCAAAAAAGAGGAAATACTCTACTTTTCAATGAAAAAGTAGGGCAACGACTTGACGAGCCTAACACCATGTTTAATATTATTTAAAAAAAAAAAAGATTTTTATTTTATTTTTAACTACATATTCTTCAATAAAATAATATTAAACACAAATTCAAAATTTTTCCTTAATTTTTAATCACATATTTTCCATCAAAATACTATTAAAAATGCATTATCGAGAAAATAATATGGCTCAAAACATGATGTAAATTGACGAATCAACGCTTAAACCCATCGCACAAGTTTTCCGGTCCGTACAATAGCATTGTCATCTGCCTCTTTAAAGGGTAAATATCAATACAAATTCCTGTCCTCGCCTTTATTATTATTATTTTTCCAAAATCCACTTTCCCACTTCCTTAGTTCCTTAGTCCCAAAGTTCTTTGCCGGTCTGACCCCACACGTCACGGTCATGGGCCCGGCTCGGTCCATACTTCCTACCGAGACATACTAGACTCGACTGGAAAAAGAAAACCTCGACTCCATTTCGGTACTATGGCTCCATACTGTCAACAACATAAAGGTTAACGAAATATATATAAGGCGTGTTTGGTATGCAATTCTAAATTCAACCATACTACGTGTATATTATATGTTACATTAAATTAGACATTTTGACACGTGACAACCATTTACATCATTGATTTTAAACATAAACATTCCATCACTGGTCAAATTTCTTCCACATAGGAGAGTGTCAAACTCTCTATCAAGATAGAATGTACATTTAGCTTTATTCTTTTAAATTTACATGATAGTTCAAACACCGATTCACCTTAACTAGAATTCAAGTTTGATTTAATTTTTGGACAATCGATTTTATTCACTTGATACCTTTTTGTATAACATTGAACTGCCTAGAACTTGGTTAATAGAACACAAATTCACGATTCTTTCTACCAAAGTATCAATTTTTGTATAGTACATGAATCTTCTTCAGATACAAAAAAATTAAATTAATTTCTTGAATAATCTTTGTTCAATTCGGTAATTTCATAGCTTATGGTTCATGAAAGTTTTACCATTAATGAAGCAACTTATTAATATTTTGTAGATGGATAAAAATGAAAGAGAGTATATAAATCATGACAATAATTTAATATTAAACGTCCGTTGATTGCAAGAATGAAATTTGGATGGAAAGAATATAAATTTTAGAGAATTGAATTGCCTAGAACTTGTTTTTATTGAGAAATGTCAATTAATTGTGTTTGATTGATATAATTTTCCACCTAAAAAATATTGAAATTTTAAATCTTTTGATATTCATTTGGCTTTTTTTTTTTCATGAAAATTGTCTATTAAAGTGATAGAATTTATTACAATTGGGGATAAAACTTGTTTCTATTGCAAAAAAAAAAAAAAAAAAAAAATTAATATCATGATTAAGGACAAGATTTTCTAACTAACGAAATGTTAAAATAAATATATGATGAAGAAAAAAGTTAAAGACACAAGTGTGATAATGGATAAAAATTAATGACATTTAATTTAATTAAAATGTTTTGTATTTATTAGAAAAAGTAGTGTTAATATAACTATTCAAGAAGAGTAATGCTATGTAGCTCGTTGGGCAACGCCTAAAACCGCAATTTAAGTGGAGTTAAATATAATGTGAAATTAAATGATTTATTTAATTCCACTTATTATTTAATATCCCCTTAAATTGGAATTGTAACCCACAACGAAATTAAATAGAGTAATGTTATACATCCACACTGGGGTTACAAACACAGTTTTTGTGACGTTAATGTGACATTAAATGATATGTGGTTTTGTCTTCTCCCCTCCCACTTACTTATTTGCGAGTCTTCCTCTACACTTCAACTCTTCGGGGACGCTTGAGAGCTTTTTTCACCGATTTTGACTAATTTTGGGTGAAATCATTTATGAGGGTTCAAAAAATCGATACTTTCTAATTTTTTTGGGCACTAATTTTGAATGGTTTAAAAATAACCTAAAATAAATTTAGTGTAATTTTGATCGGTTTCTTCAACCCACCAAATCGATGGATTTTGGTCGTTTCTCATATTCTTTTCGAATTTCACTCTTTATAAAATATTTATTTTTATCCAACACTTTTTCTTCAAAAATAACTTGCAAATAATAATATATTAACTACAAAATTATTTATAAGCAAAAAATTTATATTATAGTTAAAAAATATTTATTAGTAAAATAATAAGAAAAATTACATAACAATTAAAAATTACTTACAAGTTAAAAATTGCTTTTATGTTAAAAAAAAATTGTTTATAAAATAAAAATACAACTAATAAGATAAAAATTCCTTTATAAAATATAAAAAAAATATTTATAAGTTATTTTAATTAAAATTATTTAAAAGTATAAAATCAACTTATAATTGTAAAATTACTTAAATTTTACGTTAGTATTTAATTTTTTTTTGAGTTAAATAGTAATTTATATGTAAAAAAGTTACATATAAGTAAAATATCACTTATGAGGAAAAAAAATTCCCATATAAGAAACAATAAACTAAAAATTTTACTAAATGATATATATGTGATTTTATTATTTTAATTTTTTTTAGAATCAGTGGTTAATAAACTTTCAAGCATATGTTGGACAGTTTTAAAAATAACTACTAAAACCATTCGAAATTGATCTGATCATAAACGTTCAAAATCGATACTTTTAGAAAATGCTAAAAATCGATGAGTCGAAACTCCCAACCAGACCCTTAAGAGCTATATTGTACTAAGGCTATTTTCAATTGTGCACCAAAATTCGAGTTAAGTTTTACATAATTTTGCACCAAATTGAAAATTATCTTCAATCCATTACACGAAAACTTACATCAAATGAACATTGTTTAATCTTTTTCTTCATTAATTTGATTCTTAAATATTTATTTATTTTACAACTATACAAATTACTAAATAAATAATTACATTAAATTAAAGAAAATATTGAATTAATGAAAATGGATACAAATACTCTTAACCAATTTTTTTGTGCAGTGAAAGAGAAATACAGAATTGTATTTAATCATTTTAATGCGATCCAATGAAGGAGATATACGCCAAATATTTGGTGCAATTTGATGAATTATGATGAAATGGTGCAACACTCGAGATGACCTAAAGTCTTATTTTAGCCCACTATATAAAAGTAAAAAAAGTTATTTTTCTTATGAACACCTAACTAAACAAGTAAGAAAACAATTTTTGGTTCATATGTGAAATTCTTTTATTGTGAAAATATGCAATTAAAAATAATTTTTTTTTTTTAAAAAAAGTAATTTTGGAAAACTCAAAATCAAACCAAAGTTAAGCCCTTGTTTGTCTCTTATTCTTTAAAAAAAAAAATTATATATACTCATTTTCAATTACACATTCATACAATAAAATATTTTACGCGTAAATTCAAATTTTTTTCTATTTTTTAATCACAAATTCTCTAAAAGATATTATATATATATATATGGCCACCAGTGGCTAATATAAGTTAAATATTAATATCTACAAAATTCTTTTAAAAGCGAAACATATTTATGACTTTTTACTTGTTAATGAATTTTTTTGAGGATGGTTTAAAGAAAAATTTTGAATTTACATATAAATTATTTTATTAATAAAATGTGTGTTTGGAAATGAGTTTGGGATTTTTTTATTTTTTATTTTTGGATAATTGAGCTCAAACATGAGTTTTTCTAGTTAACGTGACGAGTAAAAACAAACATCATCGAAAAATTTCTAGATACATAGAATATTTTAAATGGTACGAGTCGCAGTAATTTAATAATCTTCTTTCATTTTTTTCTTAACGTGCTTTTTTCTTTTTATCAGATATGCATTAGTGATAACTATGCTCTTGTTCGAGCTCTATTTTTAGACAAAAAATGTATTTTTAAATAGTGTTTTGTTGGAGATCGTGTGATTAAAAAATAAGGCAAATTTCTTGATTCACGTGCAATATTATTTTATAGGAAAATATGTAATTAAAAATGAGTTTTGAAAAAATAATTTTTTTAAAAAAAAAAAGCCAAACATAACCCTTGTTTGAGCCTATTTTTGGGTCAAAATATATTTTAAAATAGTGTTGTGTTGGAGATTGTGTGGTTAACAAATAAAATTATTTTTTGAATTTACGCGTAATATTATTTTATAGGTAAATCCGTAAATGTATAATTAAAAATAAATTTTGATAAAATTAGCTATTGAAAAAATGGTGGCGAAACAAGGGCATAGGCTATGAACATAAAGTTATACAAAGTCTCTATTTGAGCCACATTATTTTTTTCATTCTCATTTTTCTATTCATTTTAAACTACACATTTTTCAATAAAATAATATTTTTAATCACATTCTCATCGCATCAAACAAAAAAAATGTAAAATTGGACTCAAAATGTGCGCCAAGGCAAAATGAATTTGGAATCTATTTAAACAGTAAACAGTAAAGACTGTAAAATCAAAGAACGGTCTGTTTATTTACATTGCAATTGCATTGGGATGCTCTATATATACATTCTAAAGCTTTTCCACTTCTTCTTCATTTCTCACAACTGTCCTTCAATCTCAGAGTGATACACTGAAAAGCGTTGTGCTATAGACTATTGTGAGATCACAGGGCGACAATGGCGACACCGAGGGAGCACGTAGAGGAAATAAGGAGAATCAAGTTTTCGATTGGAGCTAAGGAACCGAATCCACTAACAGAGGATCTTCATCAGGCTGTTAAGAATCTCTCTGCAGAGCTCTACGCTAAGGATGTTCACTTTCTCATGGAACTCATCCAGGTCTGTGTCTGCATGTATATACGTATCTATATGCTAAAACTATTGATCTGCAGAGAAATTCGATCAGTGTGTTTGAATTGTAGTAGATAATATTTGTCATACCGTATGCTTCAGATGATGTACCTTTTTAAAAAAAAAAAAAAATTATTAAAAAAAAGTTTCTCTATATTTTATTTTTGAAAAATTAATGAGTTGAATTTACTACCATGTAACAGAATGCTGAGGATAATGAGTACGAGGAAGACGTTACTCCATCGCTACAATTCGTCATAACTTCTAAAGATATTACAGGAACTGGAGCAGCATCTACATTGCTCATCTTTAACAATGAGAAGGGTTTTTCACCTAAGAACATTGAGTCTATTTGTAGCATTGGACGGTCCACCAAAAAGAACAACCGCAAACGTGGCTATATTGGCGAGAAAGGTAATTATTGGATACTTTTCCCGTTCTCAATCGCTTGTAAGCTTTTGTATGGTTTATCGTACTTTAGTTTATTTAAATTTTTGTATCTCAAAGTTTCTTAATTGTTAAGTCTCTATACTAATGTTATTTAAATAATTTTGTTCATGACAATATGAAATCGACAAAGTTTTGGTTGATTGAAAAAATCATACCACGCTGTTCAATTTGAAATGAATAGAGTACGTAGTACTATTTTGTCTGCTATGATGAACAACATGAATTTGTGATTTGTAGTCCATCGGATCCTAGAGATTTAATGGTTATTTGGTCTTGAGATTTTCTTTATTAACACAATTGTCTTTTTAAATTTCAGTTTGTGATAGATAATGTAAGATGTCATAATAAATCTGGATATGTTATAGGGATGTGTCATAACCTATTCAAATGGCTAAATCAGATTTAAGATTCCAATTACATAATCATTCCCATTTAACAATGTTGCTCTGAATTACTAAATTCACTGATAGAAATATCCTAGAGGTTGTCTCTTTCTTTACTTTCCGTTGGTATTTTGGAGCATGAATCACATGGCCGCATGCCCTCTCACCTCCTAAAAGAAGAAAGAATCAAATCCAAAGTTGTGAATTCTCTTTCTACATTTTTTATCAATTCACTGGCCAGCAGTTAATGGTTCTGAATTTGATTGATTTTTGATTGTTCATAAAACATGCCTGAAGCTGCATAAATTGCGTAACTATATTTTCTCTCCATTCTATATGGGTTTTGAAAATATGACTGCATTTGTTTTTCAGGAATTGGATTCAAGAGTGTATTTCTAATCACTTCTCAGCCATATATATTTAGCAATGGCTATCAGATTCGTTTTAACGAATCCTCGGAGTGCAACGTTGGCTACATTGTCCCTGAATGGGTTGAGGAGAACCCAATTCTTTCTGAGATAAAACATATATATGGCTCAAATTCCAACCTTCCAACCACAACTATACTACTACCTCTGAAGCCTGACAAGGTGAAGCCTGTGAAACAACAGCTTTCAAGCATTCATCCAGAACTCCTGTTGTTTCTGTCAAAGATAAAGAGGCTTTCTGTCAGGGAAGATACTGAGGACCCCAGGTGCAATACAGTGACTGCAATTTCCATTTCAAGTGAGACAAATTTTGTTACAAGAAAGAACATCGACGCTGAATCCTACCTGGTCCATCTCTCTGCTGCTGATGAAAGAGGTGGTAACTTGGATAGAGAATGCAGCTATCATATGTGGAGGCAGAGATTTCCTGTCAGACCGGAAAATATGGTAGAAAGAAGAATTGAAGTTGAAGAATATGTGATCACATTGGCTTTTCCCAATGGAGAGCGTCTTCACAGAGGATCAACCTCCCCTGGAATCTATGCATTCCTTCCCACGGAGATGGTTACAAACTTTCCTTTCATAATTCAGGCAGATTTTCTTCTGGCGTCATCAAGGGAAACAATCCTTTTGGATTGCAATTGGAACCAGGGTATTCTTAATTGTGTGCCATCTGCTTTTGTTAATGCATTTATTTCACTTGTGAAAGAGAAGGAAAATGCTCCTGTTTTTCTTCTGCCACGGATGTTTGGCTTCTTACCGGTCATGAGTTCTCCCTATGCTTTGCTTAATTCTGTGAGAGAATCAATCCAATCAAAACTGATGGATGAAAGTATTATTCCTTGTGAATCATTCACAGAGCAGAAGTTTTTCCGTAAACCTCAAGAAGTTGGAAGATTAAGGCCTGCTTTCTGGAATCTGTTAAAGATGGCTAGGGAACAAGGAGTGTGCTTGGATAACATCTCAACCCACGGGAAGTATATTTTAAGCTCTGCATTTGATGAGGAGAAGTACGATAACTTTCTAAATTTTTTGAAAGTAGAGTATGTCAATGAGGAATGGTATGCAAAGTGTGTCAGGAGTTCCAATCTTGTGCTGGGAGGATCCGAAGATCTTTATTTGGAACTTCTCTTGTTCGCTGCTGAAAATTGGAGGTCCTATTGACCTATGGTCAAATCTCTAATGTTTATATTAGTATGTCCGGTTGACCTATGGTCAAATCTTATGTTTTGATAACAACAAACAAACTATGTTTATTTCTAATATTTATTCAAATTTTCTAATGTTACATGTTGCTGACTTAATCAAATTTGAAACAAAACTATTGGACGAAAAATTGTAGATCAAGAAAGCTCAATGTGAAAATCGATCGAGGTCTCGCTCCAAATCAAATGAAGACAAACTTTGCGTCATTTCAAAATCGAGTAACAAATCGAGCGCTCGTGCCAAATCAATCGAAAATATTGGAAGTAGATTTTTTAGCTCGTTTGTAAAGGTAAAACACTTTAATTCTTGACAATGTTACATTGAAAGCTCAAGTGATGAATTTCTTAAGTACGATAAAAATTTACTTCATTAAAATGTTTGCATAAAAATTATTTTTCAAATGTAAGATTTTCAACTTAATCTTAACATCACTTACCTTGAAATAGCCAGTAAAAATGTCATGCAAAATATACTGGATGCAAACAAAACAAAAAAATGGTCTTGAAAACATTCTGGCCACCCAGACATTCGAATGGCAAATTAGACGTCCGGTTCGCAGCAACGGTCGAATTTTTTACCGTTCTGACTAATTTTCAACTGCTACTTTTTTATCATTCGATATTGTTTCGGACATCCGATTAGGTCATCTGGTTAGGCAGAAAAGTTGGCATTTTCACTTCTATAAATACCAACTCATTTGCCATTTATTAATACAACAAAAAAGCATTAAAGTGAAATTCTTTTGAACAAATTTGCATTGATTTCCCATCCTATATTTATTATAATCAAATCATTTTATTTTGAAAAACCTTTGATTTAATCAATTCTTAAAAATCATTCAACACATCAAAGTTTTTCAAAAACCTAACTTGAGTTTTATTCATTGCTACCTATTAAAGTGTTAGCCTGTTGTAAATTCAATTATCTTCAAATTTGTGGATCGTGTTGAGGTCCCAGAAGTTCAGCGTTGTAAAATGATCGATGCTCCTTTCTTGTAAGTTATCGAAATTTTGTAAAGGGTTGGATTGCACTACAAGTCAATCAAGATAGTGAAATTGGTCTTACTCGTGCCGGAGTGCTTGGTAACGGAGGACGTAGATTTTTGTGTTGGATCGAATCTCCATAATTATATCGTTTGCACTCTCTACCCCTCTGTACTATTTACCTTCATATTCATGTTTGCTATTTTAATTAATCTATCTTGTTATTACGTGCTTGATTTTAAGTTAATTTTTTTCGAAAAAGTTTAGAAACTATACACCCTCTCTTGGTTAGTCATTCTTTGTGCTTCAATTGGTATCAGAGCGAGTTACTCATTTTCAAAGAGTCATAATCTTGAGTAATGACTAACCTAATGTTTCAAAAATCATGAGACATTCCACAGATCGAACCTTCCTTTTCTTTGATGACACACACTACAATTATTGAAAGACTATGATGATGATTTACATTCAATCAAATTGATTTCAACATTTTCTTGGAAAGTTGTTGAGTATGGTCCTTATAAGCCTACCGGACCATTAACATAGACGATCAACCCGATCAAATTATTCACAAACCTAGAGAAGAGTACGATGGAAGAAAGATAAAAGAAATTATTCTTAAATGCCAAAGCCAGGAATTTACTATATTGTGCATTAAATAAAAATGAATATTACTGTATTAAGTACTTGTGATCATAATATGATATATGACCATGGAAGTTACTCATGTTGGCATTAGTAAAGTTAAAGAAACAAAAAATTATATGTTAGTCAAAGAATTTGAAAATTTTCTTTTTATAAAACCAAGATTGAACAACCTCGAAATGAGATCCCCACCAAACTTGCGATCCATCGCCTAATTCAGATAGCATACAACCACCATATTCTTTTAATCCCAAAATGCCCATTATGAAATTTGTTTGGAAAAAAATGAGTATGTGGCTGGTTTTGGCATGAGTTTTAAGTAGGACATGTTTGTCTGGAAGATAAATGTTAATTTGTGTTCTCCTCTATGAGTACATTGAAATCATGTCTATACTTGCTCAAAATTGATGATCGAAGTGAATGAGAATGTGAACTCAAAATATGTTCAATCAAAAGGAGTTTGTGTCAGTGAAAAAACTAGAAATTTGTTTGTTCCAGCCATAGAAATGGTTGAATAGAAAACAAAACTCACTTTAAATATGGTTACACTTTGGACGGTTGTAATCATGTGTAGTATAGATACTCTCTTCACGAGCTCGCACAGGGGGGGTGCAAATCACGGATCGAAATAGGTTTCAGACCTTGAATTTGTGTGCGAGCGCGACCTACGTACATGAATGTCGGACTGAAAGGAGCAAAATTGGTTCCTTATGAGTGTCCAAATTTTGCTACATTTTTATTTTATTCAATCCGACTTTTTTATTTCTGAAACTCTTAAAACTCATGTGATAATTGCCATTAAGTAACTAAGACCAAGTTACACTTTTAAGAAGAGCAAGTATATATTATTCCGTTCCCACTTTTCTACCACACAAATTGATCTGAAAATGAACGAGTTCGAATTTTGTCTACATAACATTTTAATTTTCTGTTGGTTTTGGTAGTGGTTGTTGTTCAGACACTAAATTAACTTGTCGAAATCAGTATCTATAGTGCTTGGACTCTATTGGTTTACCGTTGTATCGTGGGAAACAAACGTTCAAATTAAACCTTAAGCACTTACGGTGAGAGGGCGAATTCGTTTAAGGAAACACAAAAAATGTGATCACACAAGCTTTGGTTTGAAAGTTAAATAGAATTATTTATTTTTTATTGTTTAGATTATTTGTTCTATATTATTGTGATTTATTAAACTTATTTTATTTGTCGGTATTAAGCAAAATCTGTTATTGATTAGCTTTTATTATGTAAAAATATTGTCTACACGGTAAACTGCATATTCAGTATATAAGTCGCATATACTGTATGTTGATTGCATATCCGATAAGTTTGCATATTCGGTATGTTGTTTGATAAATTCGAATTTAATTAAACCGGATATTTTGTTACGTTAATTTTTTCTAACCAAAATTCTTTGGATGGCCAGCGAAATTTGGGGACACCTTGTGTAAATGCGTTTGTAGAAAAATCTTCCGTATGTGTGTTCTTCAGTGACATCATATATATGTGGAGTGTAAAAAAATAAAATTGTGCCGATAAAATTAGGATGTTGTAAATGGAAATTTTTAAAACATAATGTTCAAGAACTATTTTATGTTTACGATTTTTTCCAATCGCTTTCCTCTTATTGTACCTATGTTAATCGTGTTTTTGATCTATGTTAATGAGTGCCATAAATATTATCCAATATTGTTGCCCGAGTTTGAGTCCTTTAAAAATCATTCGCTGCTCTATGATATTAGTTTTCAATCGCCATTTTTATATTCTTTCCATTCAATCTAATGATGGTTTATTTCTTCATTGCAGCTTGTGAGCTTTATCAAATTGTCATTACTATTCATCTTTCTATGATTGAATTTACTGGGATTCATATTCTACAATGCTGGCGCTTTTGGCAAGATAGCGCAAATGCAATATGGCTCTTCAACAAAAAAAAAAAAAATTGTGCAGCATAATAAACATCCCTTGAATATCTTTCCTTTGAAGAGTTGATAGTTTGATAAACTGACGAAATATTTACAAGGTTGAGAACCACAAAATTAGTTTCAAGTTTAATTTTTATCTTTCCTTTCATATTTTTTTTATGCAACTAAATGTTTATTTGTTCACGTTTTTTTGCACATTATGTAATTTTAAAGACAATTCCTCCTCTATTGCTTTTCTATCAGTGGAACAAATTTGTTTGATTTATTCTATGGATTTTTTTTTATTATAGGCTCTCATCTTTATTCTATGAAAGATTTATACAACACAAAACAAACCTTCTGCTTTTATATGTGAGGTAATATGAGACATTTTTCCTTATTAATAACTGTCTTCAAATTGGTTTCACCTCCTACAATGCTAAGGCTTTTGGCAAGATAAAGAAAACTTCAACAAAAAAATTTGATGCGCCATAATAAACATTCCTTAGATATCCTTCTTTTCAAAAATCAATAGTTTGATAAACCAACGAAATCGTTGCAACGTTAACAAACATCAAAATAGTACCCAGTTGATTTTTTTTCCTTCCCTCAACTTTTTTGTTTGTGTAGCTAAATGTTTTTTTTTTACATTTTATTCACACGTTATGTAATTTTATAGGGTTTTCCTCCTCTATTGCTTTTCCATTAATGAAATAAATTTGTTTTATTTATTTTATGGATTTCCGTTGGTTCAGACTTGTATGTTTTTTAATGAGGGATTTATACAACGTAGAACAGACATGCTATTTTTATATATATGACTTTTTTCCTATTATATTATAGCTTTTTTCAAATTGGCGTTACTATTTCTTTACAAAGTTACCCACAAGGTAAAGACACCTTCGATATTTCAGACTTATTTCGAGACGTGATAACACGCAAAATAAATTATATCTATCTCTAACTCACTGCTTTTTCATTGAATGATTTTGATATTTTATTTGAAAATAGACAAAAATACTTTATTTATAGATTTTATTTTTAATAAAAAAACTTTCCTAAAATTATTTCTTCGTGCGCGCTCGGAAATCTTCGTGTGTGCAGAAATTGTTCTCCGTACGTGCACATTTTCTTAATAAATAATAATTAAATAATAAATGGTAGAATAAAAAACTTCATGAACAGTAAATATAGCGAATACTATTTCAATACATGTTTTTTTATGATTTTTTTAAGGTTTATTTTTACGTTGTAACGGAACAAAACAAATTAAAGTTCAACCTTTTGAATGTGACAAACTAAATTGAAATTACAATTACAAATTTGTTGAAAATATAAGAAATTTAATGTATTGTAGTTGTAAATTTGATAGATAAATTATGAATATTGTTTAATATTTTTTAGATTTTATTAAGAGAAAAAAAAATCGTTCGCGCTAATGGGGAAATATGTCAAAATAATTTTAAATGGGAGAAAAAATTTCAATATAGGTTTTTTGGATGATTTTCATATTTGATTGATTAAGATTCATTTTTAAGTTTAAGTTGTATTAAAAAAAAAAAATAATAATAATAATAATATATATATATATATATATACATTTCAAACTCCATGCATGCATGGATCATACTCCGTGCATGCACGGAGACACACAATATATCTCCGTGCGTGCACACGGACACGGAGACGCACACGCACACGGAGACGCACACGGACACCATATCTCCGTGTGCACACGGAGACACATCGTGTCTCCGTGCACGCACGGAGCTTTGTGTCTCCGTGCAATTTCGCCACATGCGGAACCCTAAAAAATAAATAAGTTCTTTAATTTTTAAAATTCCATAAATTTCAGTATAATTATATTTTAATTCAGTCAGATTATTTGATAGTAACTAAATTGAGTACCGACTTGTATTTGGATTTTTCCATAGTAGAAACAGATATTTTACAACACCTGGATACAATTTTAGAACACCTGGATACAAATTACCCAGATTTCGTTGCCAAAATAGATATTTTGCAGAATTACTCGAATTCCATTTCCCCAATAGATATCTTACCAAATCACCCGTTCTTCATCATTAATTCCATTTCCCATAGTAGATATTTTGCAAATGGACTAGATTTTTTGCTATTGAGTTGCTATAAATATAATCTACCCCAACAGGTTTATCTTAAGAAAAAATACAGCCACTTAAAATCTTAACATTGACCCAACCTCTACGTGATTTACTACTTCGGGTATAATTACTTTATAGGAAAACTTGGTCTTTATTTTCTCCTGCCTTCTTTTTTTTTTTCATTTTTTGCTAAATTTTTTTTCCCGCATTTCAGCAATGGCTCAGTCTTATAAATTCATTCCACAAATCTCTACTTCAGAGGGCAATTGGTCAGCCAAAATTATAGTTTCAGGGAAGCAACCTCCTAAAATAGCCCGAAATTCAAATAGTCGTTATCAAAATCTTACTTTTATGGATTTGCAAGTATAATAGAATTATACTATTCAGTACATAATTTTTTTTATTATGTATATTATATCTTCTATTAATAATAAATAAATATATTCATATATATTTATATCTCTCTCTACAACTAAACAGGGAAATAAAGTTATAGCTACAATGTACGACGCAAATATTACTGCATTAGATGATCAGCTCAAACTGGGAAAGACATATATTGTCTCAAATGCAACCGTCAAAGATATCAAGAGCGAATTCCAAAGTTCGCAAGGAGAAAAAATTTGGACTATATCTGGAAGAACAAAAATTGAAGAAGTGCATGAAATCCATTTAAATTTTTTGTTCTCAACCTATGAGCTCACTTCATTTGATGAACTACAGGAACACCTAGACAAAAATACGAGCATAAGTAAGTTTCTAATTTAATATTGTTTTCTTCCACATGTACATATAGATTATATATTAAAAATATGTAAATAACTTTGTTCCTGTTATAGGTATAATTGGTGCGGCTATAGATATACGTCAGAAACGTCTAATTCAAACGAGATTTGGTACATAAACTTTTTTACAAGATATTGTCTTAATTGACAATAAATTTCGTACCGTCGTGCTAACCTTATGGGATACCTTCGTGGATGAAGAAGGTAATAAAATACTCCAAAATATTGCAAATAAACCTATAATATGGGCCACAAATCTTAAAGTTTCTTCCTTTAATGGTAAGTCTTATCATCCATATTGTAGTTTTTTTTATTCGTTTTTAAATAAAAATTACAATCTAAATATTCAACTTCATTAATCAGGCATCACTCTTTCTACTAAAGTCAACATCACTTTCTTCATTGACGTCGATTTACTTGTTGTTGTTGAATACAAAAATTGGTACAGTATTATATTTAATTTTATTCAGCATAAATATATATTTCTGTAAATTTTACGAAACTGAACATGTGCTTATGTACACAGGGTGGAAACAAATGCAGAACAATTAGATAAAATCATAACAAATAAACCGTTTGACCCGCCTAAATTTACACCTCCAAAGAAGTTTACGAAAATTGCTGATTTGTTGGGGATATATCTAGAAGTAATATTTATATATCTATGTACGCATTATATATATATATTATTCATAGGACTTTTTTGATTTAATTATATACACTTTTACATATTGGCAGGAAAAATTTTATTGGGTCAGTGCAAGGTGGAAAATCAACACAAAAAAATAGACATTCTAGTACATGTCTTGTAGTAATTGTAAAAGAACATCGAATGCAAATTCCGCAGAAATACACAAATGTAGGTTTTGCAAATGTCAACACGCAAAAGCTGTCCCAAGGTACTCTATTTATATTTAGATGTTTTAATTTTAATAATAAGTTGAATAAATATATATTCCTAACTACAATCTTTATTTCTCGGAGAGCGAACACTTTGATTTATCTTGAGGACAAGACATGATCATTGGACGCAAGCATCATAGGACATGCTGCAGAAAAATTGCTGGAAACAAATGCTGATATATTAATGAATTATTCTCCCGAAGTAAAACTTTCGTACCTCAAATTTTTAGATTTTATTTTCTCGAAAAAATTAAACCTATTTTTTATACGATATAATATATATTTATTTATATATATATATATATATATATATATATATATATTTTCATTTGCAGACACCAGTTGCAGAATTGAGCAAGATCTTGAAGCTAGAAAGCGAAATGGAAGTATTGTTTTATCTAAAAGTGTCGGAGAAACGCCACTCCCCACCTGAATACCGATTTGAAATTGTCACATCAATCAGTGACAGCAATATTTCAACCACAGCTGATGATCGGCTTCATGACGAGCATGCGGAACATAGCGACCAATTCAAGCAATCTTCAAAGGATAAAAATATATCTCCAGTTGGAACAAAAAGATCTCAAGAATCTATCGCTGAGATAAATAAGAAGAAAAGAAAATGATCAGGTCAATATCGTCTGGCAACATGAATGGTAGTTTTTTTAAATTATAATTATATGTTTTGTAACGATAGGCAATCAGTTTTATACAAAGAAAACAAATTGCCTATGCATATAAGAAATTGGGCAGTATCTTTTGCGCCTTCTGACCCAATGAATAAATGTTGTAAGCTGGCATATGTTAGTTTTTGTAGAAGCCATTTTGTCCCAAGGCTCATGTAACGTTCATATATAGTTTCTTTTTAAAATAGCCAAGTTTAATATATGGTTCTTTTTAAAATAGCCAAAGTTCATACATGGTTATTTTTTGTATGTAGTAAACATGTTAAGTTTATGTAGCTAAAATCTATTTTAGGGAAATATATATAATTATTAAATAAAAAACAAAAAACCATAGAAAATTATCTTAAAAAATACTTATTCATTTTAACATTTATTTATTTATTTTTTGTATAAGAGAAGAATACAAAAATTTGAGTCGGATACACTCTTTATGTCTCTCCATGCACGCACAGAAAAATTATCCATGTACGCGTGGAAAAACAACTCTCCGTGCTTGCACGGAGAGTGCCATTCTCTCCGTGCGGCCACGGAGAGGGCACCCCCTCTCCGTGCCCGCACGGAGAGGCAACTCTCCACTCCATGTGCCATGTGTTAATCTATTTAATTCCTCACCAAATAACTACCCCTCTACTACCAATAATAATTAAATGTAATCTACCAACATTTATTTTTATCTACCCAACACATTAATTTGGTTTCTACCCACACCAACCTTCTTTATATATATATATATATATATATATATATATATATAGACTCTCTCCCTTTCACTCACCCTCACATAGCCGAACACCAACAACAAAGAAATCAAAATTTTCCTCTCCCATTTTGCTGTAATTTCTCTACGTGCATCAAAATATTAGTTATACTTGCAAGCCCTTCATAGCAACAGTTACAACGAATCGTGAGGTATGTCAACTTAAACTTTTCCTCTTCCTTGAAAAATATGTATGTGATTTTAATCTAAAAGTATTAGGCTTGCAAAACTAAAATTATTGCCTTCACTCTTTATATTTGGATCGATTTTGAATTTTGTATCTGGCCATGAATCCTGAATAGTAAGCTATTTTCATCATTTAATAAATATCCATTGGGATGGTTCAATTATTCTTACTTTATGTCGAGTTCTTCAAATTCTATCTTCCACGAGGCAACTCTTCTGCATGTAATCGGTTTTCAATTAAATCTGTTTTTGTTATTTGAATATTTTTTTTCGTTGTTCTATTTTCTGATGTGATTTTTTATGGGTCTGTTTGATCACTGAGATTGATGTTGTTATGATCCGAATAGAGATTCATATACAAGTAAATAAAAAATTTTCCGTTGGTGAAAATGTTAACTTTTGTATATGCCGATTCCTTGAAGGAATATTTGGGGATATCAGATGACATTGAGTAATTAACTAATTGGAGCAATCAACATTAGTTTTCTAGATAATCTGTGTGGGATCAGTAATATGCGTGTTTTAGAAAGTTATCTTTTCAAGAGTTTTTTGTTATATTTCCTAAGCAATTTTTTTTCATTTTTTTCTTGTTTAGCTCCTTCGAGTTTTAGAAGTAAGAGCATTGGTGGCAAAGACAACATGTCAAAAATCCACATACAGGACACAATCTTCCCATATTCTGTGCAATGTCTTTGAAGTACATACTTTCTCCAGACCAATGGTATTCTGCTACCATAACCCAATATCCCAATCATCAATACCTCACAAATTTTGTCGAACTCATCAACGCAGAGCAACAAGCATATCTAATGGGAAGTAACTTCCATGCATTTATATGTGGCATTTCCAGTAGAGCTGAAGAAGAACAACAGTTAAGCAGTAAAATGATTCATGAATTTATACTGCATATTGTTAATTGTGGCAAGAACAATGAAATATGGGTCAAATTAGATGACCAACTCGCTCGATTCGGTATACAAGAGTTTTACCTCATAACGGGATTACCTTGCCATGAAGTATCTATGCAGCTCCAATTTAACAATGATCGACTCAGAAATCAGTACTTCAATGGTACCAAAAGAATCAAAATGACAATGATTTCTGAAGCATTCAGCCAGTGTGAAGATGAAGATGATAAGTTTAAATTGGGACTCGCGATGTTTGTAGAATGTGTTTTAAAACCCACCGGAAGGTACATTGACCACAAAACTTTAAGCATAGTTGAGGATATTGATGCCTTTCTTGCATACTCGTGGGTTCGACAAGCATATAATGTTCTGCTCAAGTCATTGCAAGCATCTCATTTAGAAAGAGTACAAAGAATGCAGCAAAATCAACAGGTCGAATCTAAATATCATTGCATGGATATCCCCTTGCATTTCAGGTACTTTTCTATTTTTCTCTTCATTTGTCTAATTCTTATATGTAAATTCATTTACTGGTATCGACTTTACTTAGCTAATGTATATTTTCAATCATATAAGTACTGGATATACGAGGCATTCCCACGAGTTGGACGAAATTTTGGCCGACCTAGAAGTCGAGCAATACGAACGCCGATAATGGACAGATGGCGGCCAAATCAAATAGTCACAGAAAATATAATTAGACAATTTTTGTCTACTCAGGAGGTACTTTGTATATTGCATTACATTCAACATTGCCTAACTTTCTAAATATCATTTATTTCTTCTGCAAAATTATTTAAACACACCACTTAACAATTTTATTACATTTATAGATTCGTGCAAAGTCCATACTACAACCTACACATGAAGAATTGCGGATAGTGTGGTATGCAAACCTATCACTGTTACAGGACAATCACCATCAGATACTGACGGTATCGTTGCTGGGGAGCTAAACACTATACCAGAACAAATCCACCAGCCCTATACCGTACAACCGCCTGTTGATACTTCATTTCCAACTGCCTCAAGTTCTACTCCTCCAACATCCAACTATGTTACAAGAGAAGAAATAGAGCAAATGCTGAATACACAAAGGCAACATATTATGTCAGACATGTTTGGCTTGTGCAACGACATAAGGACCACAATGCATAACTTGGAGACGGCTATTGTCGAACAATCAAACAGACAAAATCGCCAATTCGAAACAATTCTTGAACGCCAACAACAATTCTTCGATCAACATCAAAAGTGGCAACAAGACTATTACGAACAAATGCGATTTGGATTGCGCTCAGAGGACAGCTCAAGTTACCAAGTCCTCCTTGACAATCAAACCCAATTTTTTCACCAACAACAACAATGGCAAGAAAGCCAGTTCCAAGACATACGTGCTACTATGCAAGATCTTGTTGATAACAGCGTCAGTTCAGTCCAAACTTACGTTGATGAACAAAACAACAATATTTTGAATAAGTTATCTGCATGGGAGTCAAACATGGAAGCTATTATAGGTGCTCTTCATGAAGATGCTCCCATCCATACAAGTCCTGTTGTACAACATGCATCAACTTCTCAAGATGCTCGTAACATTCCAGCCCAAACAACAGAAGAAAAAAATAAAGGAAAAAAGGTACAATCTTCGTTACCATCAACAAACTATCTTTTGGAAGACTATTGTATGGAGAGATCCAAAACAGTTAGGGATTAGATAGTACAAAATGAACCAAGGTAAACAATCAATTTTTATTTTATCCTCTTCCATTGTATCGTTTCAATATTATTTATTTTAAACTAAATGAAAGTATATTTTACAGCGCATTGTGGGAAGATAGACGCGGCAACTTGCATGGACGAGAATTTCTAAAATCAATCATGGACATAACCCAAAATATACCTATTGCGGTTAGTGCAATTTATTTTTCGTAACACGTTAAGTTTCATCAATATTATATTCACTTTACATTTACTTATGCTATTAGAGTATTAATCTGGAGTTGACATTGTTACGAGAACTCATTAATGGTAAATCTTCCCCTGCTTCGAAAAAATATGCAATTCTAGACTTCAACTACCAGCACGAATGTACTAGATTCGTTGTTGCCAACGCAGACAGACAAAATACAATCACCCCAACCCAAGCACAAGTGGGGTCCATTTTACAACACTATGTAAATGGTATTTTACCTACAGCCGGTAGAGGATGGCTACGCTACAGATATCTATTAATTCCGTGTTCATACCCAGGGAACACATGATATCTATATTTGGTCAATTTTCCCGAAGGGAAAGTTCAAGTCTACGATTGTAGCAACAACAGCCACACACCAGATGAAATTAGGCAACATTCACGTACAGTGATTGACGTAACAAATTCATTATTAATAGAACCAGACTTTGTTCAGCACAAGCACTATATACAGAAATATGTTAACAAAACATTGCGACTGGAAATCATGCAATATCAACCAACAATAAATAATGGGTTAGTATACAAACTACTTAGTATTAAACAATCCATTTCACGTAATTATATGTTTACTATATCCATTATGTTAAATATCGAACTATTTTTCCTCTAGGCCAAGCTGTGGAGTTTTTTTGCTCAAATACATAGAGTGCTTCATTCTAGACCATCCAATTCAGACTGTCTCTGCAGATAGAATGGCATCATACAGACAAAAGATTGCAGTTGATATATGCTTTAATGAATATTATCTTCACCCTCATTAATATTGGTACAACTAAAATTTTACCAATTAATTCAGCTTTCCTTACTTTTTTACGCATTCTATTCTCTAATCCTTCCCTTTTGTTTACAGGCAGCCTGATTCAAAAACATCTAAAGCAAAGGGATCATTGTCAGAGGAAAAAAATCGCACCATATACCGTGATGCTAAATAGACTTTCCTTTGCAAATATTCATGTTTTTAGAAAGGTTACATATCTGTATGTTTACACATTAATCTTTTGAAATATTATCATTTGATGTAGAAATTATGCATTATTCTTATCATGGGAATCTTTTGCCAAGCCTTTTGTGTATGCTACCGTGTTGAGTTACTAATGACTTTGTTAACTAGACTCTGTATTGTGAATATGATACTATGGTAATAACTACAAATTAGGATACTAGAAAAAGTAGACGTCACTTAAATTCTTTTATCGTCAATGATAATTGCAGATTGTTGTTGTAAAAAGTGCCATGGAAATACTCACCATCGAAGCTTATGATAAAATACGTGGCCTCATCTGCCTAGCTGATACATCTCGTCCTAACCGTCAATCAATCACGCCATTAATGCCAAGATCCTCGAATCTTCCCCTTTCGGCCTCTGATGGGACGGCATAAATTTTTAGATGATTCAAAAACATCTAAAAATCCTTGAGGTTGTCTCTCTCTGTATTTACGGTTGGTATTTCGGAGCACGAATCACATGGCCACATGCCCTCTCCCCTCCTAAAAGAAGAAAGAATCAAATCCAAAGTTGTGAATCCTCTTTCTACTTTTTTTTTTTTTTTTTTTGAAAGGTGAATCCTCTATCTACATTATCATTGTTATCACATTTTTACACCTTTTTCAGAAAGATATTTTGTTTTCAGCTACTTTTCTGTCCATTTTTTATCAATTCACTAGCCAGCAGTTAATGGTTCTGAATCTGATGTGAAATATGCCATGATATCTATGGATTTGATTTTTGACTGGTTTGATTGTTCATAAAACCTGCCCGAAGCTGCATAAATTGCGTAACTATATTCTCTCTCCATTCTATATGGGTTTTGAAAATATGACTGCATTTGTTTTCAGGAATTGGATTCAAGAGTGTATTTCTAATCACTTCTCAGCCACATATATTTAGCAATGGCTATCAGATTCGTTTTGATGAATCCCCTTGCAAAGAGTGCAACGTTGGCTACATTGTCCCTGAATGGGTTGATGAGAACCCAATTCTTTCAGAGATAAAACATATATATGGATCAAATTCCAACCTTCCAACCACAACGATACTACTACCTCTGAAGCCTGACAAGGTGAAGCCTGTGAAACAACAACTTTCAAGCATTCATCCCGAACTTTTGTTGTTTCTGTCAAAGATAAAGAGGCTTTCTGTCAGGGAAGATACTGAGGACCCCAGGTGCACTACAGTGACTGCAATTTCCATTTCAAGTGAGACAAATTTTGTTACAAGGAAGAACATCGACGCTGAATCCTACCTGCTCCATCTCTCTACTGATGAAAGAGGTGGAGAATGCAGCTATCATATGTGGAGGCAGAGATTTCCTGTCAGACCGGAAAATAAGGTAGAAAGAAGAATTGAAGTTGAAGAATACGTGATCACATTGGCTTTTCCCAATGGAGAACGTCTTCACAGAGGATCAACCTCCCCTGGAATCTATGCATTCCTTCCCACGGAGATGATTACCAACTTTCCTTTCATAATTCAGGCAGATTTTCTTCTGGCATCATCAAGGGAAACAATCCTTTTGGATTGCAATTGGAACCAGGGTATTCTTAATTTTGTGCCATCTGCTTTTGTTAATGCATTTATATCACTTGTGAAAGAGAAGGAAAATGCTCCTGTTTTTCTTCTGCCACGGATGTTTGGCTTCTTACCGGTCATGAGTTCTCCCTATGCTTTGCTTAATTCTGTGAGAGAATCAATCCGATCAAAACTGATGGAAGAAAGTATTATGCCTTGTGAATCATACACAGAGCAGAAGTTTTTCCATAAACCTCAAGAAGTTGGAAGATTAAGGCCTGCTTTCTGGAATCTGTTAAAGATGGCTAGGCAACAAGGAGTGTGCTTGGATAACATCTCAACCCATGGGAAGTATATTTTAAGCTCTGCATTTGATGAGGAGAAATACGATAACTTTCTAAATTTTTTGAAAGTAGAGTATGTCAATGATGAATGGTATGCAAAGTGTGTCAGGAGTTCCAATCTTGTGCTGGGAGGATCCGAAGATCTTTATTTGGAACTTCTTTTGTTCACTGCTGAAAATTGGGAGTCCTTCTCGAATACTAGTCTTGTGGACATACCTCTTCTTAAGTATGTAGGTGCACAATCTCAAGTGTCTGTGTGTAGAATAAATGAAGTTTCACGGCAACGAGAAATTCTTTTATCTAACAAGTTTGATCTAATCTCTTGGCTGATTGATTGGAACGGAGAGTTCCTAGGGGTTAATAATCGGTTTTTCCTTCCCGAGTCGACACAATGTGAAATTTATTCACATTCCAAAAGGCAGGCAATATTGGATTGGCTCATGGAGGAAGTGAAGGTTAGTTGTGTAAGTGTCTATGACTATGCTCTCCAATTGAGCAAGGTGCTTGGTAATGACAGAAAACGTGTCGTTACCTATGTCCATTTCCTCTATCACTCGCTTAGAAAGAACTACCTGTCCACAACAGATGTTGATTATGCATCTGGTTCTATGCCACTTGTTAATAACTATGGGCAGGTGATCGTAAGTAGACAAGGGGTTCTTGTCCCTGCTAATGGAAGCCGTTGGGTGCAACTCGTTGTTTCAAATCCATGGAGAAATGAAGGTTATGTTGAACTGGGAGAGGACTATTTGTATTCAGGAAATTATGCAGGTGTTCTTACCCGCGAGAAAGAACTGCTTCAATTTCTTAAATCTCATGTTGCAGCTTCAGATATACCAGATTTGCCCCCTCCAGATGCTCGGATACCAAGTTTCTTTTCTTTACTAACCAAACAAAATGCATTCTGGCTTTTAGAGTGGATTCATAACCTGAAAGAGAAGCGACGTCACATGCCAAACAAGTTTTTTAACTGCATAAAGAATGGAAGCTGGCTTCGGGTTTCGCTTGGTAGCAGTGTTAGCTGCAAGCCACCGTCACAATCGTTCCTACTTACCTCTTCTTGGGAATGCCTTCTTCAAAATGGATCAGTGCTTGTTGATATACCATTGGTAGATCAAAGTTTTTATGGCAAAGAAATATCCAACTATAAGGAGGAGTTGAGAAAAGTCGGGGTTATGTTTGAATTTAATGAAGCATGTGAATATATTGGCAATCATCTTATGTCGATAGCAGCTTCATCCACTCTAACTAGAGCCCATGTTTTCTCAATACTGAATTTCATCAGATTTTTGAGGGACAAATGTCTTCCTCCTGATGACTTCATCAACAGAATAAAGGACAAAAGATGGCTACGGACTTCCCAAGGTGATAGGAGCCCTCTGGAATCTGTGTTTTATGATCAAGAATGGAAGGCTACCTCTCAAATTAGTGACATTCCATTTATTGATCACGACTATTATGGAGCAGAAATTGTTTCTTTTCGTAAGGAACTTAAGCTTCTTGGTGTGGTAGTTGGCTTCCGTGGAAATTACGAACTTATTGTCGACAACTTAAAATCTCCATCTTGCTTTAGGCATCTGGCAGCTGAAGCTGTTCTTTTGATGCTTGAGTGTATGCGTCATTTAAGTTCCCCTGACAAACTCGTTAGAGTTCTTAAAGATTCGATGCTCCTGAAGACAAATAAGGGTTACAAATCTCCAGCTGAATGTTATCTGTTTGATCCTACGTGGGGTTGCCTTCTGCAAGTTTTCAACAGTTTTTCTCTTGTTGATATCCAATTTTATGGAGAAAGCATTTTGTCGTTCAGAAATGAATTGGCAAAAATAGGAGTGCTCGTTGATTTTGAGGAAGCAACAAAAGCATTTGCTCATGTGTTTAGGCAGCAAGCATCATTGTCTTCCATAAATAAAGATAATGTCCTTTCATTTCTCGCATGCTGCAAAAAGTTGAAAGCCAACAAATTTCATATGGATCTCAAGAAGTGCATTCAAGAGGTTAAATGGCTTTGCACTCGACTTACTGATTGCAGGGCACCAAAAGACTGCATCCTGTTTAACCCAGATTGGATATCTATCGATTCAATAACTCGATTGCCTTTTATTGATGATGGTGAGAATTACTACGGCAAGGGAATTCACGAGTATAAAGAGGAGCTTCAGAGCATGGGAGTTGTTGTTTCTTTTAAACGCGGTGCTAAGTTTGTGGCTTCAAGTCTTCGTTTACCTCAGGATCCTAGCAGCATCACGGCTGCAGCTGCATGCTCATTGTTGGAATGCATTAGGGATTTGCAAAGAGAAGAGTCGAATGAGCTTTTAATTGCTACTCTTTCGCAACAAGCTGCCCGGGAATGGATAAAGACGCATGTCGGTTATAGGTCTCCAGACAAGTGCCAGCTGTTTGGTTCTGAATGGGGTTCTACCTTATCTCGAGAGGACGGGCCTTTCATTGATGAAGCATTTTATGGCCCTAGCATAAGTTCTTATTCAAAAGAGCTAAAGGCGTTAGGAGTTGTGGTTGAAAAGAGAAATGGATGCTTGTTGCTTGCCAGTTTCCTCAACACACATACAAATTTTATGGTTATCAAGCGGATCTATTCTTACTTGAATGAATTGAACTGGAAACCCACAGGTGAAGATGCTGCAAAAATATGGATTCCAAATGGTTCTAATGATGGTGAATGGGTAAGTTCTGATAAATGTGTTCTACATGACAAAGATGGTCTATTTGGTCAGCAGTTGAACGTTTTAGACAAGTATTACGAGAAGGAATTGCTGAATTTCTTCTGTAATGCTCTAGAGGTTAAAACATTTCCTTCTCTTGATGACTACTGCAAGCTTTGGAAGGATTGGGAAGATTCTGGCCACTTATTATCTAGTGATGAATGCATTGCCTTTTGGGGATTTGTTGCCAAGCATTGGAGTTTAGTGACACAGAAAGTTCTTTCTGAGAACTTTCTGAAACTCCCAGTTTTGTCTGGTTCAGATAGAATTTCGTTGATGGACAAATGTGACGTCTTCATTGCAGATGATCTTTGCCTGAAGGATCTTTTTGAACAGTCTGCTTCCCAGCCGCTATTTGTCTGGTATCCTCGGCCAAGTTTGCAATCCTTGCCTAGAAATAAGTTGCTTGATATTTACAGCAAAATTGGAGCGCGAAATTTATCTGAATCTGTTCAGAAAAGTAAGCAAACTGCATTCGATGACATTGCTCCCACACAGGTGAATTCAAGAGAGGTTTTCATTGAAAGAGGATTGTTTAAACTAATTCTTGGTTTTCTTGCTGATCTCCAAATTGAAGTACAGAAGAGGCACGATGCTCTGAAGGGCTTGCTTGAAATTACTGTATTTGAGACGCAAACACCAATAACCGTGGAATACAGTTTACCACTTAAATCGGGGAAAATCATAAATGTCAGTGCAAAAAGATTGATGCGTTGGGAGAGAGAGTAGTCCGAGTTTTGTATGCAGAAAGTGGATAAATTAGGTGGTCATAAGAATGTCCTTGAATGCGCAACATATTTTGCTGAAGTAATTTCTGAGGGACTTCTGTGGGATAAAGAACATCATATTCAACAGCTTGCTGAACTGATCAAACTAGGTTTTATCTTGGAATTCGATGAGGCAGCCATTGGGTTCTTGATGAAGACTAAAAATCTGCAGATATTTTTGGAGGATGAAGAATTTCTCTCTTCTGCCTTCTCTTCTTGTTAGGTATGTGTCGAATTCTCTTCCCCATTGATCCCTGCTGCCCTCTATGTTTTGAAAATAAGTTGGTATTTTCATTGTAGATTTGCTGTTTTAGGAATGCCACAAGCTTATGCTTAAACCTTAAATGCTAATGGCTTGTTTCATAAGGTGGACTTTATAACTTGACAGTGTTAACAAAAAAGCACCAAACATGTCCTGATAGTTCTCCCCCTCTCAGTTTGCTTACTTTCCTAGAATTCTTTCTAGATATTTTATTATTTTTATGTATGTGCACTTTGTAACTTATGGAACATTATGCCACTAGCGATCCGCTTAAGATTGTTTGATTAGTAATGTTTTGATTTTACGTAGAATAAGTGCAAAATTGAGATAACTCTATTCCAGATTCATTTGACCAGTTCATCATCAATTCCATTTTCTCATTTTACATTCAATGGTTTGAGGATCGAGCTTGATCAGCATTGCTCATTGCAGAAACAACATTGTCATACCTGCACATGCATTTGTTAATAGAGGCCTACATTTTTACATCTCTGAAAACTTGGTTTTCAAATTTATTTTTTCCTTTTTCTTACTGGCAAGTGAGGCGATGTTGCCGCTGTTGTTTTCTGAACTCTAACCGAATTTATTCCTTTCTCCCAGGTTGAAGTTGGTTACATCTATTTTGCAGATATCGGACGAGGTTCTATCTGCAGATAGCATTGGTGTTTGTTGTAGCTAAGGTACTTAACGGTGTTCTTCTGGTATCCGAAAATAGAATCTGAACTATCGTATCTATAGAATCTTTATATTGTAAACTTGTTTAATATATTATGTAATTTGCACTTTGAACAATATGGTTTCTCTATATTGTGCTGCTCTTTAAGCTTTCTTAATTTAGTGATTTTTAATGTCCTAATTCTGATGAGCTTTTAGCCTCAGAATTGTGCATTGCTCAAGTGTAGTCTTATATCACTATCGTATCATCAACCATGAGATCTTTATAGGTGCGAAGAGGTTTTTCTCATCAACGAATTTTAAGAATAGTAATTCTACTATTAAAAAAAAACATATATTGTCTCATAGAATGCGTTAACAATTTCAATTCATTGTTGCAAATAAGCCGTGCCACGAATGTTTGATTAATGGACATTCCGTGTATCCACTATACCATGAACAGTAAGTGTATCTTTGGAAACGTAGGATTCCATTGCCATTGATCTATTAAGCAACATCCAAAATCATAAGCCGTTAAAGATAACGTAAGGAGTGTTGCAGACACCATATTAAGTGCATGTTTGGGGAACATTATGATTTTAATATAATTTCGTAATTTGAAAAGAAAGGGGATTAACATGCCAAGAAGGTTTTTGGACTGCGTTAAGGAAGTTGGCTGCGGGTTTCGCTCTGGTAGTCTTTGCTGCAAGCCGCCACCACAATCATTCCTCCTTGCCTTGTCATGGGAAAGTGTTCTACAAAATGATATGTGTTTGTTGATATACTGTTAATCGATCAGAGTTTTTATGACAAAGAATTTTGTAACTATAAGTAGGAATTGGGAACTATGTTTGAATTTGGAGAAGCATGTGAATACATTGGAAATCATCGAATGGACTATAGCAGCTTCATCGACTATAAATAGTGTTTTTTCAACAGTGGATTTCATCAAAATTTTGAGGGATAAATTTCTTCCCCCTTGAGAACTTCATAAATAGAATCACGAGCGAAATGTGGCTGCGACTATCCCAAGGTGTCAGGAGTCCTCTTGATTTTGTGTTTTATATTATGAATAAAAAATACTTATTAGTAAAATAATAAGAAAAATTACATAACAATTAAAAATTACTTATAAGTAAAAAATTACTTTTATGTAAAAAAAATTTGTTTATAAAATAAAAATACAACTAATAAGATAAAAATTCACCTATAAAATATAAAAAATATTTATAAGTTATTTTAACTAAAATTATTTAAAAGTATAAAACTAACTTAAATTATTTAAAAGTATAAAATTAACTTATAATTGTAAAATGGGAACAATACATAACTCCTAGTTTTAAAATTCACATTTCATAAATAACAAACTTATTAAAATATTTCAAAAATCAGGTGATAAATAAATTTATTAAATATTAAAATATAATATAATATACATTAATTATTTACACCAATGCCACTCCACTTCACCACCTTCCTTCCCCCCACTACACCACATTCCCTTCACCTCTCCACCGGAGACGGCCATCTGCTCCGGCGACGTCTCCGGCCGGCGACATCTCCGACGAACTTTCGATCACTTTTCGGCGAACTTTCGACGAACTTCCGGCCACTTTCGCCCGAACTTCCGACCGCTTTCCGACGAACTTTCAACGACTTCCGGCGAACTTCCGACCACTTCTGGCGAACACTCCGGAACGGCCACTCAGACGAATTAAAGATTTCCAAAAAATTAAAAATTGAATAACACCCCCACTCCCATGGATCCACCTACCACCACCCCATCCCTGCCTCCACGTCCTAAAAAAAATTATCGAAAAAGTTTCAAGTCACTTTATATAATCAAGTTGCTGTCAGGTCTCATCTGTTACTAATTGTGACCAAGTGTGTACTCAATGTGACTAACTGTGATCAAATTCGTGTTAAGTGTGACTGTCTGTGACCAATTTTGTGTTAATTGTGACCGAATGTGACTTGAATATGTTCAAGTCACATTTGGTCACAACCAGTCACAGTATACACATATATTGTCACAAATGGTTACCACAAACAAATCTGTTCAAGGAATGAATGAAGTTGCAACGGCAAATGTGCTACAGATATGTCTATAAGCTTGTATTACATATCATTGAGTTAGTTATTCTAAGTTGTTTGATTCATTGTTTGCCAACCTGGAAACTGTGATTTTCTCTTTTATTACATAATCACATATTTAATTTCAAGTCAAAATTGGTTACAACGAGTCATAATTAACTAGTCATAATCGGTCACAAACGGCCACAAATGGTCACAATATGTCACAAACAGTCACAACGAACTACCCGATAGTCAAATCGTGATCTGATCATAGATCAAAAAAGGTTCGTCGACACCATGACGCCGCTACACCGCACCGTACTAGCAACACCACCCCACATACCACTAGTCACCACCGCCACCATTGCTAAAACAACACCACCTCACCAAAGCCAAAATCCACCACCAACACCGCCAAATCCATCGACACTATCGCCAACAAAAAAAAACTCCAAAAACCAAAAAAATCCGACTGCCTCCGCCAACGCCACCACCACATGAATAGTCGCCTCTAGTGCCACCAACACTGTGAATACCTCATCACAATAGTTATCAACACCACCACCTCACCTCACCTCACCTCACCGCACCGCCGCCCTAAAACCCCAACACCACCAACATGGAAACAACCACCATCCATCCAACAAAAAATAAAAATAAATCATCACACCCGCGATCTATGTCACTGCAGCCATGACTTGCGCCACTGCAGTCGTGATCTACAGAGTCCTTGGTACGATTTGCAGTCAGGGAAACTCATCACCACTATGATCTGCGCCGCTGCACCACGATCTACGCCGCAGCGTAGCCGGTCGATGCAACTCCTTCGTCGGTCGCCGTCATTCAAAGAGAGAGAATGGAGAGAAAAAGAGAGAGATGTAGAAAGATGTGAAAGTCGGTAAAGAATGGAGGAAAGGAGAGAGAGGGAAGCGAAAGTGAAAAATAATTAGGGTTTGGATGGATGAAGTTAATTTAATTTTAAGATATTTAAAAGTTTAAATTAATACCTGATTTTTGAATTTTTTTTTTATCAAATTTGATTTTTTGAAACGTGATCTTGAAATACCTGGATTTGTGTAATTTCCTCTTGTAAAATTTACTTAAATTCTAAGTAATTATTTAACTTTATTTAATTTTTTGAGTTAAATATTAACTTATCACTCATACTCTAAAAGAGGGAATCCCTTATCGCTATTTATTTTTGTCACATGAGGTTTCACACTTGACCTCTTCATAACTGGTTTAGCTACAGTAAGTTTCCCTCCTATCCAATAATCATTGTTTTATTGTAGACTGTTGACTATATATATTTCGAAAATATCTCCAGATATTTATAATTCTCATTTGTATATATTTATCTTTCTCATGTATATATCATCTTCGTCATCTCCGGTTCAATTTTTATTTATTTGAAATTCTTATACAAGTTATGTTTGCCGGAAGAACATTGCCAAAACAAAGAATTGTTCTGCTTCTTCTCCATCTTTACATATATTTACAATATATAGAATTCTTCCTGGTATATGACTCTTCTGACTTCTCACCCTTTTTCTCTCACTTGTTTTCAATGGTGTCTTGAAGTGGCAAAATGATGCCCATCAGGTAGGATGACTACGAGCTTTTCAGGAAAGCAATATCTCTATTCTCGTCGAAAACTTGCACGTTGGTAATCATGTTAAATTCGTAATTTTTAATTATTAACATTTTGTTAAAAACTATTTGGGAGACTAAGAAGTTTAAGCGAGTGAAAATAGCTAATGAATTTACATGTTATTTAACAGAAAGGAAGGAAAAGCTAACGAATGAAAAAAAAAAAAAAAAAAACAACGTGTCTCCACTCCTCCGCACAGTGCGGAGACACAATCTCATTTTTTTTATTTCTTATTTTTTATACCAAAAATTCTACTTATTTACATTTTACACAAAACTAAAAATATAATTTCACTTATTAATAATTTAATTCGAAAACATAAAAAAACATTCAATTCCATACATACATGAAAATCAAAATTCCTTTCGAGGGTGTTATTCCTGCGACTTGACGATCAGGTCGATCCTTGTCGGGGGCGGTGCCTCCTTGACCCTTGTGACCTGACGCAGAGTTGATCCCAAGGTCAATCCCTGCCTTTCGGGTAGTTGCCCCTGAGCCTCCGTTGCCGTCTCGACCCCCGCGACTTGGATAAATCGATCCCCGTTTCGAACCAGCATCAAATAACAACAATAAAACAAAAATGATAAATAGTAAAAAGGGAGGGGGGAGGAAACATAATTTACGGAGAATAGGAAGTGACTGTAGCCCGCATTTGTTTTGCCAAATTAGAAGCTTTATTTCGCGATTTCTCTAAAGTTTCCTGGGTAATTTGGAGCTCCTTTTCGAGATTTTCACAAATTTTTGACTCCATAGTTAGCATTTCTTTTATAATCTAATCAGCAATAATAGCTTCGTTTTTATTCACTTCATCCGAGTCAAATTTAAGTTGTTCCTCAAGCTGATGAATTTTTCTTCTCGTTGTGCTAAAGTCTGTGCGTCTGTAGCTGCCTTCTTTTATGTATATGACTTCAAGGGGCTATAATCCATTCGAAGGGCATCAACCTTCTTTTCATATGTACTTCTCTCAGCAAACAAAGAATTAATTTGTGTATTTAGATTATCCAATGTCACCTATACTGATGAAACCATTTAGGACTGAATACAAATATTCCCTTTACCCCTTGGCTAATGTGCAAAGATTGGAAAGGCTTACATGGCAGAAGAGTAATGGAACTAGGTATTATGAATAATATTTAGGGTGTGTTTTGATATTATTGGATTATCAATTATCAAGAACACTTGAATAACGCTAACTTATGTTGAAAATTAGAAATAGAAATTAGTAGATGGATTCTAAAATCCAATACATTTATCTTATAATTTGATAAAATCAATATTTTACATTATTCATAGATTAATTTAGGATTAAAAAAGCATCACATCTTTTTGTGTTACCAACATCGAATGAATGGTACATTTTGGTTAGCCATCTACATCACAAATTTTCCTATTTAGTTTTTGTATTTTTAAACTAACAAAAAAGAGACAACCCATTTCACTTGCAATTTGCAATGTATGCTTCCTAAATTCAATAGCCTAAATTTTGTTCATCGTTTGCAGATTACTTACATGGTCATTGCAAAGAGAAAACGTTGTATGGGCTCAGGGGTAGATCAGTTCACATCATTAAATGCAAATATATATTTTTGACTCTAGAGTACATTTATCCTTACACAATTCAAGTAACTTTCTAATTTAGATATATGGTGTTCTTATTATTTTATTATTGATCCATTTTTTCTATGCTTTTAGGAATTAGTTTTTCTAACTTGGTTAGTTCTTTGAACGTTTTACAGATAAAGTTTTTACTAAATGTTACAATCGGGACTCTTAATCTTCTTTCAGAACTTCAGTCTTATAATATCCTAAATAAGAGGGCTATGCAATAGGTAGATGATAAGGGATTTTTTACACGTTCATTTCGGTTCACAAACATGGATAATTGTCAATAAATATGTGAATATGGCTTAATTCTATGTAATTTTTGTTTTGAAGGCTAAAAACGATGAACGTGGTGAAAATTCGGAAAAACAAGCAAAAAATGACTAAAATAAAGCAAGATCAAAGTTTGAGGACTCAAGTGCAAATATTGAAAAGTTGTGTCGATCTCAGGATGAAGATTTGAGAGTGTTAGACATCAATTGGATGAGGAAAGAAGCCAAAATGATGAAATATAGTCGAAACACTATCACATATCAACTTCCAGCCGAAAAAGTTATGATTTGAATTTTAAGTCTTAATTTGAGATTCATTTTTGGTATAGAATACTTTCGAATTTGAAGATTTATATTTCTTGACGATTTGTATCCCTTTAAGTAAGATTTCCAACGCATCTTGAATCACCTCAATCGTATATCGAGAGAGAAAGATATGACCAACATACTAAAGGCTGACCGACGGGAAAAAAAAGTATAACCGTGTGGCCGCATGGTAGAACTTCCATGCGGACGCACATGACCATATAGGGAATTCTGACACCTCATTTGGATTAATCATGCGGTCCCATAGCTTATAACCATACGGCCGCATGGTAGGTTTTTTATGCGAAAATTCTGATTTCCTTATTTTTTTCCAACTTTTATGGAAACCAATCTCTGGGCATCTATATAAACTAAAAAGTCATCAAAAAACGGGGAGGGGACCTAGAGGACGAAATTTTGAAGATTGGAGAGCATAGAATGAGGCAAGAAACACAAAATTCATCCCCAAGGCGTGAAGATCCAAATCCATAATTAATTGGGTGATGCCATTTCTTGATTCTAGGCTAGGTTAATCAGTGCTAGGTGAACGATGAACCTTGTAATTTGATGTTTTGATCTTTAGTTTTATACATTTGACGCAAAAGCACGTTTTTGAATTATAGAATGATTTATATGAATTAATTGCTTCCATGATTATAGTGCATGATAATTATGTGAGTTTGGTGATTTATTTCATGCATTCGAGATAAGGAAAATAAATCTGACATATACATAAGGTCCAATAGGGGATAAACATATACCGCTACGCCTAAGTGTTCATAAAACCGCATAAATTCTTGTATATTCGCATCTGTCATAGAGATATAGTCAGGTCGTATGTGAGGGTAGGTCCAACATTACTTGAGAGAGATTGTTGGATAGGATAGGAACATTGATTCATCATAATTAGATACGTGTTGTCAAATTATAAAACTAGGATTAGAATAATTATTACTTGGGGATTCGGGATCTTAGTGCGTCCTTCGTTCATAAATTACATAATTCACACTTTCATCCTAGTTGAATTAATTCTAATTAATATTATTGTTTCGGTTAAGGTCATAGTAAATAGAAATCAAATTAAATAAATTTCTTTGGGAACGATACTCAGACTCAAAAAGTTCACTTTATTACTTGTCAGCGAACTATACACTTGCGGTGTTTTTAAAACAAACAAATATTTTTGTTTTAAAACAAACAAATATTTTTGTGAACAATATATATATATTCATGAGCCTCGTCTTCGTTGGTAGAAAAGCACATTGTCTCAAAGCTTTTCTCTATTTCCCAAAAGTAAGTTTTTTACTTTGACTTATCAATAGTTTATTAGGTGATGAATCTAAGACCATTGTCTCTTTACTAATGGATGCATAATTCTCCTCGCAAAAGTTTGTAAACAATAATACATTTTTGGTGTCCTGAAATCTCATTTTTTTAAGCTGTGACTAACTTCATATTTATATTTGGTTCGATTTTAAATCGCCGGTTTAGTCGTATATTTTTTTGTCTGTCTACTTTTATGATATTAATTCATTAATTCAATATATATTTATATCTTACTACCAATAAATCTAAAATAAACTAAATATATCTACTACAAGTTTAAATTCCAACTAAATCAAAGTGAAATCACAATAAACTAAAATATAGTTTTTTGTTTGTTATTTTAGGCTAAAACTTTACGATAACGTTACAATACAAGTCTACTAAATTACATATAAAGCCCAAAAAATATAATGATGTTCTACAAGACCTCGTGATCATCATATCTGAAAAACAAAATTACTGATTAGACAGAGAGAATAACCAACCATAATAATAAATCAATTATTTATAATATATAAATATAACAATTACACAAGTTACCGTTGTATATTGTTACGAATTCAGTTTTTCACATATACTCAAATATCAATTGTTATCACACATGATTCATAGTCTCCATAGTCAAACAAATGCATTCGTTACATCATCATAATATTTGATACTAGATATATAAGAGAATCTTTAAAAATACGGTAATAGAAAATATAAACCACCTGCCACAACTTTCATTGAATTATTAAATGTTTCCACTTTATCTAAATATTGGCGCATCACTATAAGTTCATTCTTAATTTGCAACCAATTCTTTTCGCATATACAAGTTTCAACCATTCTTGCACCTAATAAACTCCTAAAGGAATCAAGTATCCGACCTCCAGTTGAGAATGCAGACTCAAAAGCAACTGTAGAAATTTGAATTCTGAAGAGGAAAATGATTTTTGATAGATTATGTTAGTTTTGAGATTATTAAATATAAATTAGAATTATTTGGTAATAATAATATATATGTAATAAAAAATTATAAATTGATAAAAATACACACAAATGACAAAACTATTGAATTTTACATATTTGGATGAATTTTAAAAAACAAATCAATTTTTTTATTTTTTTATTTTTATATATTTTTTCGCCGGTCCGATTTGGTTTTAAATCGCAATTAAAATTCTCAAACCTAAAGCAAACCATTTTGACCGGTTTGGTTTGGTTCAAAACCATTTCGTTGACGGGTTCACGTGGCACCAAACCGACGATTTCTAAAATGCGATTTCGGTTCGATTTTTCGATTTAGCGATTTTTCTTACAGACCTGCAATAAGCAGTCGGCATACTGTCAATATCTATTTAGTATGTCATTTAAACCTACTCCAAACCAATTTACAACTTGCGGTGCCATGCCTCATGGCTATACAAAAGCATGTAGATATCAATTAAGAGTTTATAACAGTCAACTGCATATTAGTTTAAAACATAATTGTTTTATATTAGACGCGCAACTTTCCGATTTATTTTCATTGAATTCCAAAGGTTAGTACTACTTTAGAAACACCCTAACAAATATTAAACTAACAAAAGAAACACAAATCTTTTTATTTTATTCACAACATACTAACATAAAACACTAATATTGCCTTAAAAATAACACAACCCGTGCATCGCACGGTTAAAAACTAGTATGTAAAAAAGTCACATATAATAAAATATCACTTATGAGGAAAAAAATTCTCATATAAGAAACAATAAACTAAAGTTTTACTAAATGACATACATGTAATTTTATTATTTTAATTTTTTTAGAACCGGTGGATAATAAAATTTCAAGCATATGTTGGACAGTTTTAAAAATAGCTACAAAAACCATTCAAAACTAATTTGATCATAAACGTTCAAAATCGATACTTTAAAAACACTCAAAATCAATGAGCCGAAACTCCCAAACAGGCCCTTAAGAGCCATACTGTACTAAGGCTATTTTCAACTCTGCACCAAAATTCGAGGTAAGTTTTACACCATTTTACACCAAATTGAAAATTATCTTCAATCCATTACACAAAAATTTACATCAAATGAACATTGTTTAATCATTTTCTTCATTATTTCGATTTTTAAATATTTATTTATTTATTTTACAACTATATAAATTACTAAATAAATAATTACAATAAATAATTACAAACCTTAACGTGGTATCAGAGTCCATTAAACTCTAACAAGCAATTCGATCCAATTAAGACTCAAAAAATTGAGTACATGGATTTCAAGATTGGTCTACTCAAACGAGCCACCATCTTGTGAAGACATGTTAGGGGATAAAATCTCACATCGAATAAAGATGAAAATATAGACCAATTTGCCTCTGTTTGAAACCCATTTTGAGGAAAAGAAAAAGTTTAGAATAATGATTGATGTGAGAATGTGAGGTAGAAAAGTGATGAAAAGTTTTTTATTTGTGTAATATTATTTTATTTGGAGAATGTGTAGTTGAAATGGATAATGAGAATGAGAAATTAATGGGTGTCAAATGGGGACTTTATAAAGATTTGGGCTACTGCTCTTAATAATGTTGACTTTTTAAAATAGAAACCCAAACCCTAACACCACATGCTTCAGATGATGTACTTTAAAAAAAAAGAATATTAACAAAAAGATTCTCTATTTTTGACTTTTGAAAAATGAGCATGCTTCAGATGATATACCATTTGAAAAAAACCATGCTCCAAATTGGAGTAGAAACTCCAACTTGAGGCAAAAATCCACTCCAATCATACACAAACTACACATCAATTTTGTGAGATTTTTAGAGTTTTTCATAATTCCTATTTTGTCCTTCATTTTATACTGCAACAAATTTTAATTTCTATTATATCCCCTTATAGTTTTATTATTTAGTGATTTACTTTATTTATATTAATTTTAATTTGATTATTATTTTTAATTAACATTTATAGTAAGTGTCTGTTTAATGGATATTATTGAGGAAATAATGTATTTTAAATAGTGATATGATGAGAAATTGATAAGTGTATTTTATAAACTTATTTGGGTTCTAAAATATTGACATTTTGTAATTCTTTTAATGAAATTATAGCCTAATTTATTATATAATTTGTTATTAGGTGAAACTCAATGAATGAAAGTGAAATTGAAAGAAAGAAGCAAAAAATGGCAAGATCCAAAGCTTGGGGAGGCTAAAGTGCAAATGTCGAAGCTTACGATGAAGACTCGAGGATTTAGGGGTCAAATTGATACAACTAAAGATCAAAATGAGTGAAAACAAATCAATTTTCAACCGCGCAAGGATGTCCAAATATTTAGTTGGAGATTGAGACCAATTTTTATCCCATTAAACGTTCGAATTGGAGATTGAGACCAATTTTTTTCAGCTCCGTCACAGATTTTAGGTTTTTATTGTTTGGGTGGCGAAAACCCCAAGACTCCAAATTGGCCAAGAACGTGAGGAAAGTATAAAAAACCTAAGGAGACATGAAAAAAGGGTTCCCATACATTAAAAAGGGGGTTCCCACACATTGAAAAGAGGGTTCCACACTTTGTAAAATTGAGAGAAAAACACAAGATCAAAGAGGAATTCGTGAGAAGAACTATATCAAGGATTCGAATCAAAATCGAGAATTGGAAGCGGAAGAAGATCTTGGTGCAAGAGCTGATTCTTTTCCATCTTTATTATCTATTAAATTCAATTATGTATTCGACTATTGTTATTTATTTCATCGTTTTCATTAGAAGTGGCTAGATTTCTTACTAGGGCAAACAATATAATTTATTGAGACCCTTAGTTATTTGATTCAAGAATTCTGAGTTTTATTCTTCCATGTGTTGATTTTATTATGAATGCAAAGTTTTGAATTATCTGGCCAATGATTTGATGATCCATTAAGTTTCTTACGAATCGAGAGGTGAGTTTGAGGCTTAGAACGTGGAATAAAATCTGGTAACGAGGTATAATGTGTAGAGATACTTATACTAAGTACTACGGCTGTTATATGAATTCCTAGTGCCATAACTCGTTTAATTAATGGTAATTTGCATAGAGATATGGAATTGAATTAGTTAAATAGGCTTAATGAGAACTCGAGAGGGGTAAATTGAATACCGTAGGAAATTCGACCGAGCACTACATTGACTAGAATCTTAAATTGGAAAAGGTGATCAATAGGTGAATTTTTTTTGCCCTAATACATTTTACATGCGTGAATCTTTGATCAGTTTGTGTTAGTAATTTCATCATAACGTTCAATTGTTTTCGCTATTTATTTTATTCAATAAAATCAATTTTCACAACAATCAATTTTCTTATTTGTTTGCTTTAATCAAATAGGGGCAGGAAAAGTAGATTAAGATCAACATATAGTCCTCATAGGAACGATCACCAGACTCATAGGTCAACTATATTGTTTGTTACGATATCGTACAATTGCGATATAAAAAACGCAACAAGTTTTTGGCGCAACTGCTGGGGACTATTTACTTTTAATCTTAATTTATTTTTTTTAATTGTTATTTGATTTGTTTATTTTCTTTTTATTTATATATTTTTTTCTATTTTAGTTTTTTTTTTCTTTTTCAGTATATAAATAAAGAAGATTAAAAAATAGCAGAATAAAAGATGGCCGAGATTGATATCGACAATATGCTAGTATGTGACTTCATCATAAGGCAACAATAATTGACATCTCAAGGAAATGTTGACGGAGATGTGCTTGTGGGAAATTTTATTATAGGACAGAGACTACAAGATCTAAAAAGCGGAATGTATAATTAATGAAAATGTCCTGGGTGACTTGCTTGTTGCATTCTTTCTCTCACACAAATTTGATATGAGTGATTTGCTTGTGGAATTATTTCTTCTACAGATTACTAAGGAACATCAATTAAGTGAATCAAATTCACCGAACTGCCAACAAATACAACAAGAGGATGAGATTTTCAATGAAGATGTCATTGTCTCTGTGCCAAAAGTTTTGGATACAAACGTTGAACTCGAGAAAAAATCAATTAAAGAAGAGGATTCTGAAAAAAAAAATGAGAAATTAATAAAAATGGGCAAAAAAGAACTTGAAACATTCAAGGAAAAGGAAATCCTCGACTTCGTCGTTTGCTCAAAAGTGGATTTTGTGATTAAACCTTATGAAGAGATTGAGTTTATATTGTTGAATTCAAAACGGGTGATGAGAAAAAGTTACATGGAGAAGAGCAATGCTAAAATTTGGAGAAAAATTGCAATATGGAACAAAGTCAAATTAAGCAAGTTAAGCAGGGCTCCAAAGCAATATTTAAAGTGCCATGACACACTCGTGCAAAAAGTCAAGCTAATGACTTTAAAGAAGCGCTTCTTGGGAGACAACCCATGCTTTATTTATTTTATTTTCGAGTTTTAGGATAGTTTAGTTTATTTTAAGTTATTTGTGATTCATGATCTATACCTCGTTTCCCCTTAGGTCTTTTATATGTTCATTGGTTTATTAGATATTAGAGTTAAGTAACAGTTGTTCCAATTATTTGATCTGAATACTTTATTTGATTTTTTAGGAACACGACGTTGTAGAACATTTAAACCAATATTTACCAAGGAGCCCAAGTGAGCAATAAAAAAGCTAGTCATTGAATTACACGTCATATGAGGGGAGTATTTTCTTCACTTTCCTCCCCACCCCTTTATATGCAGATTTAAGATTGAAGACATTGAGGACAATGTCTAGTTTAAATTTGGGGTGAAAAATATGAGTTTTCATTTTTCTTATGTGTTTTTGTGTGTTTTTATTGTTTTAGTAAAAAAAAAATTGTGTGTTTGTGTGAGTTAGTTAGTCTTGCAAGCAACGACAGATTTATTGAATCATGAAATGATCTATGAATGGGGAAAAAGCTGCATGTTTAGATTAATTTTTGTTTTTCAATACGAAATTTGATATATAATGAGCACGTTGATAAGTGTGTTTTAGCACACTTACTTAATACCTAAAAAAGCTAATTATTGATTAAAATGAGTAAATTTCTACTCACAATTGTGTGACATTTGTTTTGTAGGCCAAAAATCACCTAAGAATAGAGAACAAAGCAAAATGAAGAAAAAATGACCAAAAACATACAAAAAATGTGAAGTTGGGGAACAAAGTGAACAAGTCAAAAAGTTGGAGGACCTTGGGTTGCAAATTTTGGAGGGCAAAATTGGTATAAAGATCAAAACTTGAGGACCAGATTGTACACGATCAAAGTTAAGGGACTGAAGTGCAATTATGTGGAGGACTAAAATAGACAAAAGGAAGAAAAAAAGAAGAAAAATGCATGTGCCCTCGTGCAAGCTTAATGTGGTGCCCGCGCGAGAAGGGTTTTTCATATACCGAGCCTAAAATGTTTACACTGTGCGCGTGCGCCAAGAATGCCCGTGCGCGCGCGCCGCTTTCCGGCTGGGCAAATTTTTCCTGTTTCGCGTAAAATTCGGGAGTTCTTTTGCAATTTCATCATAGTCGATTTTTTACCCTTTAAATACCATTTTTCTCTTCACTTCTAGGGCAAGCAATATAGGAGAACATTTCAAAAGGGAGAATAGCCAAGAAGAAGGAGACAATATCTAGCAAAAATTTGGGAGTTTGAAGGGATATTCAAGAGTTCAATCCAATATATCTCATAGAATACATTCAAGGGAAGGTTTTCTTCTATTATCTTGAATTTTTCTATTATCTTCTTAATTTTGTAATGGGTTCTCTCCTTATTTCTTTTTGTGCTTCTATTCTACAATGGGCTAAGTATTTAATGTTAGGATTTATGGTGTAACTTAACCTAAGTTTCATTAATGTTAATATTCATCATTTAATGCTTTAATTTCTATGGTTATTGTGCATTTATTATTGTGTTTCAATTTTCATCATGTATGTGGCCAATAGATGATTGAGTTAGGTGGTTTGTGCAATCATTGAGAGATTGTTGTGCATTCTTGGACCAAAATAATTAATGCCCTATGTTGCTTTAGGAGATAGAGATATACTCCAAAACTCTAGGTGACCCATTGAGTATTTTCACATTGATTTAATGCGGTTGTTTGGTTTTAATCGACATAGAGATATAGTAGGTTAACCAATCAATTAAGGTTAATTTCGCTCGAGAGAGGTAATTAACTAAACTTGAAAAATCGGGTCTAATGTCTTAACTTGGTAATTTGCATTGTTGGTTTATTGCGATATTAAAGAAATGACGGTCAAGTGACATCGTAAATCCTAACTCATTTATAATCCGAATTTACTTCTCTTTTACAATAGTTATTTTAATTGATTTTCAAATTCATTTTCTCTTTCGTCTCACATATGAAATCAAATTATGTGTTTGTTTTTAGTGTTAAAATTAAATTGACTAAGTTGTGTAATCAAAAGTGACAATCCTCGAGGGATCGACAACCCGGACTCAAAAAGTCCACTTTATTACTTGAACGCGACTCGTGTACTTGCGGTATACTATTTTAGCGAAAACACGTGAATTAAGTTAAGCATTGTGTAGAAATGTGTTGATTTCATAATTGGATAGGTTGAAATAGTGGACCTTAGATATTAAACCCAAAATCACTAGATTTTACATTTTTGGATCAAATTTAGAATTGTTTGAGTGGATTTCACTGTTGTGGGAAGATGTTGAAATAAATAGGGATTCTATGTGAGAAATTAAAATTCTTGTGTGGATTCTCTAAAGTCAATAGGATGCAATTTGGTGAAAATCTCAAGTTATAGGTCGTTTTGTTTGAATTGGTGTTAAATGAGTGATATTGCACTAATCAAGGCATACATAGCCTTTATGACTCGGGCAATTAAGCGTACAAGGGTATTTAAAACCTGGTGCCCTACGGTCATCAGATTTGGGAGTTATTGGCCAAAAACTTGTTACATGTGTCATTTAGAAAGTTTAAGAGAGAGAATGCTTCAAATAAAGTTAAAAAAAATAGAAAATACAGGTGCATGAAACAGAAGACGCATCAAATGCCTTGGTTAAGTCTTAGACACATGTTTAAGAAAATTCAACTTTTGATAAAAGATTGTTAGCTCAATTAAGTCCTAGATATTGAAGCAATCAAACTCAATGGAGAATCCTTGTTTATTGAAATGTTGAACTGCAATTTGTGAAATTTTGCCAAACTAGAGATATGTGGATAGTAAAAAAAAAACCTTAGTTCACACATTGAAAAAAAAAAGTGAAAATAATATGTTTGGGGGTGTGTGATCTTACGAGTGATGAAAGAATATATTTGACCATTGAGGGTCGGGAATTGAAACAACTTATGAATTCATAATGTCATGTTTAATTCTTCACACACACGTCAATTTTACATTGAAAAAATGGATTTTAATTTTTGTGTTGTGATTTTGAAGTTGTGCATAAATTTGTTATTATGATTTCAAACTCGAGATAAAAAGTCGGGTTAACTAGCTAAATTTTATTGCTTTACTTGATTGACTGGCCACCAATTAGATAATTAACATTGTATGTTTGTGTGTTTGTTAAGTTATGTTATGTTTTTGTTTGATGACAAACAAATACTTAAGTTTGGGGGTGTTTGATAAATGTATTTAATGAAATTATAGTCTAATTTATTATATAATTTGTTATTAGGTAAAACTTAATGAATGGAAGTGAAATTGAAAGAAAGAAACGAAAAATGGTAAGATCCAAAGCATGGGGGGCTAAAGTGCAAATATCCAAAAGCAATGTCGAAGCTCATGATGAAGATTCGAGAATGTTACGGGTTAAATGGATACAACTAAAGATCAAAAGGAGTGAAATCAAATCAATTTTCAACCGAGCAAGGATGTCCAAATATTTATTTGGAGATTGAGACCCATTTTTGTCCCATTACACGTTCTAATTGGAAAAGAGATATTTCTATCAAAGTTGTATATTTTTGAGTTATCTTTCCAACGCATTTTGAATCGCTTTAATCGAATATCGAGAGAAAAAATTATGACAAAAATACTAAAGTGGACGCAGGTTGGACAACGACTCGGCACCCAGGCGCTACAAAGCCGATTATTTTCAAATTTTCAGCGCCCAGGCATTGCCCCGTAGCGCCCGGCACTGCGCGCCGCCATAGATTTTAGGTTATTATTGTTTGTGCCACGAAAACCCCACAAAAGACTCCAAATTGGCCAAGAACGTAAGGGTATAAATAAACCTAAGGAGGCATGAAAAAAGAGTTCCCACACATTAAAAAGGGGGTTCCCACATATTGAAAAGAGGATTCCACGCTTTGTAAAATTGAGAGAAAAATAAAAGATCAAAGAGGAATTCACGAGAAGAACTACATCAAGGATTCGAATCAAAATCGAGAATTGGAAGCGGAAGAAGATTTTGGTGCAAGAGCTGATTCTTTTCCATCTTTATTATCTATTTAATTCGGTGATGTATTCGACTATTGTTATTTATTTCATCGTTTTCATTATGAGTGGCTATATTTTTTTATTGAGACTCTTAGTTATTTGATTCAAGAATTATGAGTTTTATTCTTCCATGTGTTGATTTTATTATGAATGCAATGCTTTGAATTATCTGACCAATAATTTGATGATCTATTGAGTTTCTTACGAATTGAGAGGTGAGTTTGAGGCTTAGAACTTGTAATAAAATCTGGTAATGAGGTATAACGTGTAGATATACCTATACTAAGTACTACGGTCGTTATATGAATTTCTAGTGTCATAACTCATTTAACTAAAGGTAATTCGCATAGAGATATGGAATTGAATTAGTTAAATAAGTTCAATGAGAACTCGAGAGGGAAAAATTGAATATCGTAGAAGAATTCGACCGAACACTACATTAGGCTAGAATCTTGAATTGGAAACTAAGGTGATCAATAAGTGAAACTTTTTTGCCCTAATACATTTCACATACGTGAATCTTTGATCAGTTTGTGTTAGTTATTTCATCATAACGTTCAATTGTTTTAGCTATTTAGTTTATTCAATAAAACCAATTTTCACAACAATCAAATATCTTATTTGTTTGCTTTAATCAAATAGGAGTAGGAAAAGTAGATTAAGATCAACATATAGTCCTCGTGGGAAAGATAATCTGGACTCATAGGTCAACTATATTGCTTGTTACGATATCGTACACTTGCTATATAAAAAACGCAACAGAAACGTGGTTAAAAAGTAAGGAAAAGTTATTGATGTGCTGAAAAATATTATTTTATAGTAAATTGTAATTTTTTAATTGTAATATTAATTCCAGTGTTCTAAATAGCACGCAATAGCGCGCGCTATTGCGCGATATTGCTCGTCGCGAGAGTAAAATGCTAAGCTAAGTGCCGTAGCGTTTATGTAGCCCGCTAATGCGCGATATAGCGCGAATTATCTCGCTATTTAGTTTTTTTTTTTTAAATATGGAAGTGGGTTTTCAAGTTAAATCAAGGAAAAGCTGCAAAATTATCATCTTCTCCAAAATTGAATGGGAAAATGATATCTTACAATCTTCGAGAGGTACTAGAAATGCTCAGAATGAGATAAAGGAGCCCGACGAAGAGGATTTTGTATCAGAAGACACGGATGACGAATTAGATCAAGAAGATGATATTGAATTGGAGTCCGATAAAGAGTTAAATAAGATTTAAGTTCCCATGCTATTTGTTTACTATTTTGTATTTAAATTTGAAACTTATCTCTTTGTTGGGAACTTTGAAAAAATGTATAAAGTTCTTATAAATATGTTATAAATGTTTAGTATGTATTATTTTTTATTATTAAATGATTTTTTGATTGATTAAAAATTAAAATAATATTAAAATAAGAAAACGTTTTTTTACGCTATTTTACGCAAAAGCCTCGCATTTGCTCGCGTTGCCCATTGCTTGGCCTCCACGCATCGCCACGTATTACGCTATTTAGAACACTGATTAATTCTAATGCTTTTTTTATTTATTAAATATAAACAATGTTCGGAGACGATAAACAATTTATAAACACTTGTCAAATATAATTTTCTTTACGAATTTTATATTAATTTATTAATGAGTTTAATTTACTTCGGATACTTTTCTCGTTCTCAATCGCTTGTAAGCTTTTGTATGGTTTATCGTAATTTAGTTTATTTAAATTTTTGTATCTCAAAGTTTCTTAATTGTTAAGTCTCTATACTAATGTTATTTAAATAATTTTGTTCATGACAATATGAAATCGACAAAGTTTTGGTTGATTGAAAAAATCATACCACGCTGTTCAAGTTGAAATGAAGAGAGTACGTAGTACTATTTTGTCTGCTATGATGAACAGTATGAATTTATGATTTGCAGTCCTAGAGATTTAATGGTTATTTGGTCTTGAGATTTTCTTTATTAACACATTTGTCTTTTTAAATTTCAGTTTGTGATAGATAATGTAAGATGTCATAATAAATCTGGATATGTTACAGGGATGTGTCATAACTTATTCAAATGGCTAAATCAGATTTAAGATTCCAATTACATAATCATTCCCATTTAACAATGTTGCTCACATGGAAAATATTGAAATTTTCTATTTTTTGGTATTCGTTTCACTTTGTTTTTCATGAAAATTGTCAATTAAAGGGATACATTTTTTTACAATCAGGGATATAATTTGTTTGGATTGCCAAAAAAATTAAATTTTTTTTTATGTTCGTTTGACTTTATTTTACATGAAAATTTTCAATTTAAGAGATTTTTATTATTATTTACAATTGAGGATATATTTTGTTTCTATTGCCAAAAAAAAAAAAAAAAAAGATGTAAAACCGAAAGGTGGGAATTGAAATTCAAGGAAAATCAAGAAAAGTGACAAATGTGAAAAACAATTTTTTGGGGAAAAAAGTGTCATCAAACATGGCAAAAGTGAAAAATTGAATCTCATGAAAAAAAGAGCCTATCAAATAGGTCTTAAATAAACAATAAGAGAGAAAAAAAAAAGTATAAACTAATATAATCAATAAAAAAAAATTAATTATAACTCTATTGTTTTAGAAGAGAAAAGGAAAGAGAAATATTGAAAAAAAAATACATATTAATTTCTTTTTTGTTTTATATGAAAGTCTCTCAAAATCTTGTGATTAATGAAAGAAAAATTTTGAAATTTTATTTTAGTACTTTCTGCTTAAAAGTTACTATCATAGAAACTTTTATACTTTTATAAAAGTCTCTAAAAGTATAAAAATTTGAATACCCTAAAATTTATAGAGGCTTCTAAAAATTTTAATTGAATACACCGTAACTTTTAGAGACTTTTTAAAAGTTTATAAAAATTTCAATTGAATACATAAATACTTTTAGAGAGTCTCCAAAAATCTACATTGAATACCCCTAAATTTTTTAAATCTCAAAAAGTCATTAAAAGTCTCTTGAATACACCCCCTAAAAGTCATTGGCATTTTGAATATCACGACCTTTTAAAACCTGTAAAAAATCCCAAGACTATACTTAGATAGTTTTAAGGACTCGAATCTCTCAAACCTTTTACGGAATCTTGAAATTTTATATTGAATATGAATAGACTTTTTATTTTTTAAATTTATACAAGTTTTTTTAAAAGTCTATATTGACTACAACCCTTAAAAATCATGGCTAAATTTAATTATAAGCACATAATTTTTAAGATCCATAAGTACAGCTCACCATAATAAGACACCCCATTTGGCCGAAATTGTCCTCGCCTCACCAAAACCTCCAACTAGTTGTTGCTACTAGCAACCATCACAAACCCGAAATGCGATCCATCACCAGATTCAGATAACATACAACCACCCTATCTCTTTAATCAACATCCCATTTATGAAATTTCCATTGGATAGGAGTGAAAATTGGGGACATCTTATGTAAATGCGTTTTCCGTATGTGTTCTTCGGTGACGTCATATATGTGGGTGGTAATATAAATAAATTGTGTGATAAAATTAGGAGTTGTTAATGGTGGAAAAGTCACCATTCACATCACAATTTTTTATCACCAAAATTTAGCAAGTTGGGGAGATGTGCTCTTCTCTTACCAATTACCATGAATATTAATATGTGTCTTCTCTTATGGTTATCGGATGTTTGGTAAATGGTAATGGTAAAAATGCAGTGTATATATGGACTGTCGAATTCAATTATTAAAGAGGAAATTACACTCAATCCTACTTTTAAATTACCATTTTCATAAATCCTTATTCAAGTTTCATATTGCAAATATCAGGTTTTAATTATTAATTTAATTTTTTTTTTAATTTTATATCTATTTACAATAAATTAATTTATATATACTTCTCTATCCTATCTACCCCAACCAAACCCTAAATCAATTGAACACATCTCCTCTCCTCTCCACCCATCTCTTCTCCCACTGCCTCTTCTTCCCTTCATCTCCCTCTCGTCTCTTCTGTCTTGGCTCCATCACCGGCTGACGCGTGCGATGGTTGTGCAATGGTGGTTTGAGTGGTGCGGCGCGGTGCGGTGGACCTTGGGTTGCGGTTACTTTTTTTTTTTGCTCCGCCCCGATCTGGTGTGGGACGTTGGTGGTTGCTTCGACGCGAAGTGTGAACGGCAGCGTCGCAACAGCATCTTGTCATTTTCTTTTTTTTTTCTAAGTGGTGCGGTGGACGACTGCGGTATTGGTGGTGTGCGCTGCGAGGGGGAACATGGGTGGGTGTGCGTATGTGCGTGACGACGGTTTGGGTGTGTGTGCGTACTTCGGTGGAGGTACTGTGTAATGGTGTGTTTAACGATTGTTGTGAGTGCTATGGTGGTGCGGTTGTGCGCGCGCTAGCGACGGTGGTGGTTGGGATTTGCGACGACGTTGGTGGTTTTGGGGTGTGTGCGATGGCGGTTGGGTGTGTGTGTGCGGCGGTGGAGGTACTGTGTAATAGTGTGTTTTGATGACTGTTGTGAGTGCCATGGTGGTGCGGTTGTGCCCGTGCTAGCGACGGTGGTGGTTGGGATTTGTGACGGAGGTGGTTGGGATTTGCGATGGCGGTGGTGGATTTGAGTGCGTTGGCAGTGGTGGAGTCAGTGGCGAAGTGGTGGTCACAGATGATTTGATTGTTTGTGACCAATGAATTAGATAAATTGTGACAAGTACAAGCTGTGTGATCTAAAACTTACTAATGTGTGACCTAAAAATTATTAATTTGTGACCAATAAATTGATGTTTGTGACCATAAAATAAGTAACATAACTTTTAAATGTTGTGATTGTAACCGATGAATAAATTGTGACTTTCAAATTTTTAAGTTGTGATCGATGAACAAATTGTGACCTAAAAAGTGGTGGAACGGTCACCAGAATACTCGTCGGAATCGGAATAGTCGCTGGAACGGTTGCCGGAGAAGAGTGGTGATCGGAAAGTCGGTTGGGGTGGTGGAGGTGAGGTGGGGTAATTATATTAAATTAGAAATAAATATTTAATAATAAATTGATTTAATAATTCATTAATTATTAATTAAAAATTTTAAAAACCTGATTTGTGAATTTTCAAACTTGTTTTTATATTTTTGAAAAGGTGTAAAGTAAACACCTTAAAAATGTATTGTTTCCATTATTAAAGTATACTCTATGTTTGTTTATTAAGCTAGGAGCAAAAAAATTCATAAGCTTGATTTAGTTAAAAATTAAATTTTTAGTATATTTTAATAAAAATTGATGAAACGTATAATTGAAAATTGATAAAAGTTGGGAATGTCGTAAAATGTGTAATTAAAAATGAGTTTTAGAAAGAAAAAAAAATGAAAATGGGACCAAATAAGGACATAAAGTCGGTTACAAAGAACCTCAAGCGCGCCGGTTTAGGAGGGATTTTCACCGCATAAGCAAAAATTCAACTATCGGAAATGTAGTGGGTCCCTTTCCCCTCCCTCATTATTGACATATTTCAGTGATCATATGAATTGTCAAATAACGTGGGCATGTAAAATGTAAGGATTATCCTTCCTTGATTTTATGCTTACACATAAATGAATGACAGAAATGACATTTTAAAAAATTAAATCACGATAAAATGGTCAAAATTTGTGGACGCCTACAGGCTGGCAAAGGTGGGGCCCATTTCAACGGTACAAAAATCAATTATTTGCTAATAGTAGCGCTCCCAAACAGACGCTCAGAAGCTTGGTTTTTTTGGAAGTTCACTGAAGGATGGATTTGCAATGAGTAGTCTGTTTGTTTATTTTGAAAAAATGGGGATCAAACGAGAGCTATATATAATAATAATTGTTGTAAGTCTTATGTTATAAATATTGTATCAAAGCAAAAATAAAAATAAAAAATCTTTGTACATCAATATTTGCTTTATAAGAAGATATTAATGAATTTAGATCATAATTTCTCTTAGAGTAATAACATGTTATAGCATCTCCAAGAGACTTTTTAAACATGAGATACTCTCTATTTTCAAGTGTCAATATTTAAAATCATACTTCAAGATATTCTTTAAATTAACATTTTAATTTAGAGAGTGAGTTTGACTCTCCAAATTTGATAAGTCAAAACTCACTCTCTATAATTAAATGTAATAAAAAAGTTTCAATTTTCAATGTAGAAAAGCAATAAAATAATATAAAGAAAGTTAGTTAAAATAAAAGATAAAGAAAAATAATAAATATTTTTTAGGAGTAGTAAAATTAAGTTTTAAATATAAAGAGTTTTTTGTTATACTTCGAAATTTAAATTTTATAAATTTATAGATGCTCTCCAAATGATAGAATATACTTTTTAAAAATAGAGAACTCTTAATTTGTCAATAAGGAATAAATCTCGTGTTAAAGAAAATGGGATAAGATATTTTCTTTCAATCAACTACATGTATTTAATTTTTTACATTGTGTCACGTGAAAACATATCATTAAACAATTTTTAAAAAAATACTTTCCCGTTTTTGGTGTGGAATGCATTTTAAAATAATAAATTGATGGATAATATGTTGTTAAAAATAAAAATTAAATACATATATAATATTATTTTATTGAAGAAGGTGTATTCAAAAAAATTGAATACGCATACTGTTATTCATTTTCTTTAATATTACTTTTTAGTTTTTACTATCCACTCTCCCCTGTGATATCGCAGCTTCCTTCCCCTGTAAGTGTAGCACTTTGCTTAAAGCTTAATTGCCAAGTATGTCAAAAAGTGTGCCCCAAAAAAGAGGAAATACTCTACTTTTCAATGAAAAAGTAGGGCAACGACTTGACGAGCCTAACACCATGTTTAATATTATTTAAAAAAAAAAAAGATTTTTATTTTATTTTTAACTACATATTCTTCAATAAAATAATATTAAACACAAATTCAAAATTTTTCCTTAATTTTTAATCACATATTTTCCATCAAAATACTATTAAAAATGCATTATCGAGAAAATAATATGGCTCAAAACATGATGTAAATTGACGAATCAACGCTTAAACCCATCGCACAAGTTTTCCGGTCCGTACAATAGCATTGTCATCTGCCTCTTTAAAGGGTAAATATCAATACAAATTCCTGTCCTCGCCTTTATTATTATTATTTTTCCAAAATCCACTTTCCCACTTCCTTAGTTCCTTAGTCCCAAAGTTCTTTGCCGGTCTGACCCCACACGTCACGGTCATGGGCCCGGCTCGGTCCATACTTCCTACCGAGACATACTAGACTCGACTGGAAAAAGAAAACCTCGACTCCATTTCGGTACTATGGCTCCATACTGTCAACAACATAAAGGCTAAGGAAATATATATAAGGCGTGTTTGGTATGCAATTCTAAATTCAACCATACTACGTGTATATTATATGTTACATTAAATTCGACATTTTGACATCATTGATTTTAAACAAAAACATTCCATCACTGGTCAAATTTCTTCCACATAGGAGAGTGTCAAACTCTCTATCAAGATAGAATGTACATTTAGCTTTATTCTTTTAAATTTACATGATAGTTCAAACACCGATTCACCTTAACTAGAATTCAAGTTTGATTTAATTTTTGGACAATCGATTTTATTCACTTGATACCTTTTTGTATAACATTGAACTGCCTAGAACTTGGTTAATAGAACACAAATTCACGATTCTTTCTACCAAAGTATCAATTTTTGTATAGTACATGAATCTTCTTCAGATACAAAAAAATTAAATTAATTTCTTGAATAATCTTTGTTCAATTCGGTAATTTCATAGCTTATGGTTCATGAAAGTTTTACCATTAATGAAGCAACTTATTAATATTTTGTAGATGGATAAAAATGAAAGAGAGTATATAAATCAAGACAATAATTTAATATTAAACGTCCGTCTGATTGCAAGAATGAAATTTGGATGGAAAGAATATAAATTTTAGAGAATTGAATTGCCTAGAACTTGTTTTTATTGAGAAATGTCAATTAATTGTGTTTGATTGATATAATTTTCCACCTAAAAAATATTGAAATTTTAAATCTTTTGATATTCATTTGGCTTTTTTTTTTCATGAAAATTGTCTATTAAAGTGATAGAATTTATTACAATTGTGGATAAAACTTGTTTCTATTGCAAAAAAAAAAAAAAAAAAAAAATTAATATCATGATTAAGGACAAGATTTTCTAACTAACGAAATGTTAAAATAAATATATGATGAAGAAAAAAGTTAAAGACACAAGTGTGATAATGGATAAAAATTAATGACATTTAATTTAATTAAAATGTTTTGTATTTATTAAAAAAAGTAGTGTTAATATAACTATTCAAGAAGAGTAATGCTATGTAGCTCGTTGGGCTATGCCTACTCCGCAATTTAAGTGGAGTTAAATATAATGTGAAATTAAATGATTTATTTAATTTCACTTATTATTTAATGCCCCCTTAAATTGGAATTGTAACCCACAACAAAATTAAATAGAGTAATGCTATCCATCCCCATTGGGATTACAAATACAGTTTATGTGACGTTAATGTGACATTAAATAGATGATTCTGTCTTTCCCCCTCCCACTTACTTATTTGCGAGTCTTCCTCTACACTTCAACTCTTCGAGGACGCTTGAGAGCTTTTTTCAGCGATTTTGACTAATTTTGGGTGAAATCATTTATGAGGGTTCAAAAAATCGATACTTGCTCAATTTTTTGGGCACTAATTTTGAATGGTTTAAAAATAACCAAAAATAAATTTAATGTAATTTTGATCGGTTTCTTCAACCCACCAAATCGATGGATTTTGGTCGTTTCTCATATTCTTTTCGAATTTCACTCTTTATAAAATAATTATTTTTAACCAACATTTTTTCTTCAAAATCAACTTGCAAATAATAATATATTAACTACAAAATTATTTATAAGCAAAAATTTTATATTATAGTTAAAAAATATTTATTAGTAAAATAATAAGAAAAATTACATAACAATTAAAAATTACTTACAACTTAAAAATTGCTTTTATGTGAAAAAAAATTGTTTATAAAATAAAAATACAACTAATGAGATAAAAATTCCTTATAAAATATAAAAAAATATTTATAAGTTATTTTAATTAAAATAATTTAAAAGTATAAAATTAACTTATAATTGTAAAATTACTTAAATTTTACGTTAGTATTTAATTTTTTTTTTTGAGTTAAATATTAATTTATATGTAAAAAAGTTACATATAAGTAAAATATCACTTATGAGGAAAAAAAATTCCCATATAAGAAACAATAAACTAAAAATTTTACTAAATGATATATATGTGATTTTATTATTTTAATTTTTTTTAGAATCAGTGGTTAATAAACTTTCAAGCATATGTTAGACAGTTTTAAAAATAACTACTAAAACCATTCGAAATTGATCTGATCATAAACGTTCAAAATCGATACTTTTAGAAAATGCTAAAAATCGATGAGTCGAAACTCCCAACCAGACCCTTAAGAGCTATATTGTACTAAGGCTATTTTCAATTGTGCACCAAAATTCGAGTTAAGTTTTACATAATTTTGCACCAAATTGAAAATTATCTTCAATCCATTACACGAAAACTTACATCAAATGAACATTGTTTAATCTTTTTCTTCATTAATTTGATTCTTAAATATTTATTTATTTTACAACTATACAAATTACTAAATAAATAATTACATTAAATTAAAGAAAATATTGAATTAATGAAAATGGATACAAATACTCTTAACCAATTTTTTTGTGCAGTGAAAGAGAAATACAGAATTGTATATAATCATTTTAATGCGGTCCAATGAAGGAGATATACGCCAAATATTTGGTGCAATTTGATGAATTATGATGAAATGGTACAACACTCGAGATGACCTCACAAATTCTCTAAAAGATATTATATATATATATATGGCCACCAGTGGCTAATATAAGTTAAATATTAATATCTACAAAATTCTTTTAAAAGCGAAACATATTTATGACTTTTTACTTGTTAATGAATTTTTTTGAGGATGGTTTAAAGAAAAATTTTGAATTTACATATAAATTATTTTATTAATAAAATGTGTGTTTGGAAATGAGTTTGGGATTTTTTTATTTTTTATTTTTGGATAATTGAGCTCAAACATGAGTTTTTCTAGTTAACGTGACGAGTAAAAACAAACATCATCGAAAAATTTCTAGATACATAGAATATTTTAAATGGTACGAGTCGCAGTAATTTAATAATCTTCTTTCATTTTTTTCTTAACGTGCTTTTTTCTTTTTATCAGATATGCATTAGTGATAACTATGCTCTTGTTCGAGCTCTATTTTTAGACAAAAAATGTATTTTTAAATAGTGTTTTGTTGGAGATCGTGTGATTAAAAAATAAGGCAAATTTCTTGATTCACGTGCAATATTATTTTATAGGAAAATATGTAATTAAAAATGAGTTTTGAAAAAATAATTTTTTTAAAAAAAAAAGCCAAACATAACCCTTGTTTGAGCCTATTTTTGGGTCAAAATATATTTTAAAATAGTGTTGTGTTGGAGATTGTGTGGTTAACAAATAAAATTATTTTTTGAATTTACGCGTAATATTATTTTATAGGTAAATCCGTAAATGTATAATTAAAAATAAATTTTGATAAAATTAACTTTTGAAAAAATGGTGGCGAAACAAGGGCATAGGCTATGAAAATAAAGTTATACAAAGCCACATTATTTTTTTCATTTTCATTTTTCTATTCATTTTAAACTACACATTTTTCAATAAAATAATATTTTTAATCACATTCTCATCGCATCAAACAAAAAAAATGTAAAATTGGACTCAAAATGTGTTCCAAGGCAAAATGAATTTGGAATCTATTTAAACAGTAAACAGTAAAGACTGTAAAATCAAAGAACGGTCTGTTTATTTACATTGCAATTGCATTGGGATGCTCTATATATACATTCTAAAGCTTTTCCACTTCTTCTTCATTTCTCACAACTGTCCTTCAATCTCAGAGTGATACACTGAAAAGCGTTGTGCTATAGACTATTGTGAGATCACAGGGCGACAATGGCGACACCGAGGGAGCACGTAGAGGAAATAAGGAGAATCAAGTTTTCGATTGGAGCTAAGGAACCGAATCCACTAACAGAGGATCTTCATCAGGCTGTTAAGAATCTCTCTGCAGAGCTCTACGCTAAGGATGTTCACTTTCTCATGGAACTCATCCAGGTCTGTGTCTGCATGTATATACGTATCTATATGCTAAAACTATTGATCTGCAGAGAAATTCGATCAGTGTGTTTGAATTGTAGTAGATAATATTTGTCATACCGTATGCTTGAGATGATGTACCTTTTTAAAAAAAAAAAAAAATTATTAAAAAAAAGTTTCTCTATATTTTATTTTTGAAAAATTAATGAGTTGAATTTACTACCATGTAACAGAATGCTGAGGATAATGAGTACGAGGAAGGCATTGCTCCATCGCTACAATTTGTCATAACTTCTAAGGATATCACAGGAACTGGAGCAGCATCTACATTGCTCATCTTTAACAATGAGAAGGGTTTTTCACCTAAGAACATTGAGTCCATTTGTAGCGTTGGACGGTCCACCAAAAAGAACAACCGCAAACGTGGTTATATTGGCGAGAAAGGTAATTATTGGATACTTTTCCCGTTCTCAATCGCTTGTAAGCTTTTGTATGGTTTATCGTACTTTAGTTTATTTAAATTTTTGTATCTCAAAGTTTCTTAATTGTTAAGTCTCTATACTAATGTTATTTAAATAATTTTGTTCATGACAATATGAAATCGACAAAGTTTTGGTTGATTGAAAAAATCATACCACGCTGTTCAAGTTGAAATGAAGAGAGTATGTAGTACTATTTTGTCTGCTATGATGAACAATATGAATTTATGATTTGTAGTCCTAGAGATTTAATGGTTATTTGGCCTTGAGATTTTCTTTATTAACACATTTGTCTTTTTAAATTTCAGTTTGTGATAGATAATGTAAGATGTCATAATAAATCTGGATATGTTATAGGGATGTGTCATAACCTATTCAAATGGCTAAATCAGATTTAAGCTTCCAATTACAGAATCATTCCCATTTAACAATGTTGCTCTGAATTACTAAATTCACTGATAGAAATATCCTAGAGGTTGTCTCTTTCTTTACTTTCCGTTGGTATTTTGGAGCATGAATCACATGGCCGCATGCCCTCTCACCTCCTAAAAGAAGAAAGAATCAAATCCAAAGTTGTGAATTCTCTTTCTACATTTTTTATCAATTCACTGGCCTACAGTTAATTGTTCTGAATCTGATTGATTTTTGATTGTTCATAAAATATGCCTGAAGCTGCATAATTGCGTAACTATATTTTCTCTCCATTCTATATGGGTTTTGAAAATATGACTGCATTTGTTTTTCAGGAATTGGATTCAAGAGTGTATTTCTAATCACTTCTCAGCCATATATATTTAGCAATGGCTATCAGATTCGTTTTAACGAATCCTCGGAGTGCAACGTTGGCTACATTGTCCCTGAATGGGTTGAGGAGAACCCAATTCTTTCTGAGATAAAACATATATATGGCTCAAATTCCAACCTTCCAACCACAACTATACTACTACCTCTGAAGCCTGACAAGGTGAAGCCTGTGAAACAACAGCTTTCAAGCATTCATCCAGAACTCCTGTTGTTTCTGTCAAAGATAAAGAGGCTTTCTGTCAGGGAAGATACTGAGGACCCCAGGTGCAATACAGTGACTGCAATTTCCATTTCAAGTGAGACAAATTTTGTTACAAGAAAGAACATCGACGCTGAATCCTACCTGGTCCATCTCTCTGCTGCTGATGAAAGAGGTGGTAACTTGGATAGAGAATGCAGCTATCATATGTGGAGGCAGAGATTTCCTGTCAGACCGGAAAATAAGGTAGAAAGAAGAATTGAATTTGAAGAATATGTGATCACATTGGCTTTTCCCAATGGGGAGCGTCTTCACAGAGGATCAACCTCCCCTGGAATCTATGCATTCCTTCCCACGGAGATGGTTACAAACTTTCCTTTCATAATTCAGGCAGATTTTCTTCTGGCGTCATCAAGGGAAACAATCCTTTTGGATTGCAATTGGAACCAGGGTATTCTTAATTGTGTGCCATCTGCCTTTGTTAATGCATTTATTTCACTTGTGAAAGAGAAGGAAAATGCTCCTGTTTTTCTTCTGCCACGGATGTTTGGCTTCTTACCGGTCATGAGTTCTCCCTATGCTTTGCTTAATTCTGTGAGAGAATCAATCCAATCAAAACTGATGGATGAAAGTATTATTCCTTGTGAATCATTCACAGAGCAAAAGTTTTTCCGTAAACCACAAGAAGTTGGAAGATTAAGGCCTGCTTTCTGGAATCTGTTAAAGATGGCTAGGGAACAAGGAGTGTGCTTGGATAACATCTCAACCCACGGGAAGTATATTTTAAGCTCTGCATTTGATGAGGAGAAGTACGATAACTTTCTAAATTTTTTGAAAGTAGAGTATGTCAATGAGGAATGGTATGCAAAGTGTGTCAGGAGTTCCAATCTTGTGCTGGGAGGATCCGAAGATCTTTATTTGGAACTTCTCTTGTTCGCTGCTGAAAATTGGAGGTCCTATTGACCTATGGTCAAATCTCTAATGTTTATATTAGTATGTCCGGTTGACCTATGGTCAAATCTTATGTTTTGATAACAACAAACAAACTATGTTTATTTCTAATATTTATTCAAATTTTCTAATGTTACATGTTGCTGACTTAATCAAATTTGAAACAAAACTATTGGACGAAAAATTGTAGATCAAGAAAGCTCAATGTGAAAATCGATCGAGGTCTCGCTCCAAATCAAATGAAGACAAACTTTGCGTCATTTCAAAACCGAGTAACAAATCGAGCGCTCGTGCCAAATCAATCGAAAATATTGGAAGTAGATTTTTTAGCTCGTTTGTAAAGGTAAAACACTTTAATTCTTGACAATGTCACATTGAAAGCTCAAGTGATGAATTTCTTAAGTACGATAAAAATTTACTTCATTAAAATGTTTGCATAAAAATTATTTTTCAAATGTAAGATTTTCAACTTAATCTTAACATCACTTACCTTGAAATAGCCAGTAAAAATGTCATGCAAAATATACTGGATGCAAACAAAACAAAAAAATGGTCTTGAAAACATTCTGGCCACCCAGACATTCGAATGGCAAATTAGACGTCCGGTTCGCAGCAACGGTCGAATTTTTTACCGTTCTGACTAATTTTCAACTGCTACTTTTTTATCATTCGATATTGTTTCGGACATCCGATTAGGTCATCTGGTTAGGCAGAAAAGTTGGCATTTTCACTTCTATAAATACCAACTCATTTGCCATTTATTAATACAACAAAAAAGCATTAAAGTGAAATTCTTTTGAACAAATTTGCATTGATTTCCCATCCTATATTTATTATAATCAAATCATTTTATTTTGAAAAACCTTTGATTTAATCAATTCTTAAAAATCATTCAACACATCAAAGTTTTTCAAAAACCTAACTTGAGTTTTATTCATTGCTACCTATTAAAGTGTTAGCCTGTTGTAAATTCAATTATCTTCAAATTTGTGGATCGTGTTGAGGTCCCAGAAGTTCAGCGTTGTAAAATGATCGATGCTCCTTTCTTGTAAGTTATCGAAATTTTGTAAAGGGTTGGATTGCACTACAAGTCAATCAAGATAGTGAAATTGGTCTTACTCGTGCCGGAGTGCTTGGTAACGGAGGACGTAGATTTTTGTGTTGGATCGAATCTCCATAATTATATCGTTTGCACTCTCTACCCCTCTGTACTATTTACCTTCATATTCATGTTTGCTATTTTAATTAATCTATCTTGTTATTACGTGCTTGATTTTAAGTTAATTTTTCGAAAAAGTTTTAGAAACTAATACACCCCTCTCTTGGTTAGTCATTCTTGTGCCTTCAATTGGTATCAGAGCGAGGTACTCATTTTCAAAGATTTCATAATCTTGAGTAATGACTAACCTAATGTTTCAAAATCATGAGGGACATTCCACAGATCGACCTCTTTTCTTTGATGACACACACTATAATTATTGGAAGGCTATGATGATGATTTACATTCAATCAATTGATTACAACATTTGGAAAGTTGTTGAGTATGGTCCTTATAAGCCTACCGGACCATTAACATAGACGATCAACCCGATCAAATTATTCACAAACCTAGAGAAGAGTACGATGAAGAAGATAAAAGAAAATTATTCTTAAATGCCAAAGCCAGGAATTTACTATATTGTGCATTAAATAAAAATGAATTTAACTGTATTAGTACTTGTGAATCCATATATGATATATGACATGCAAGTTACTCATGTGGCACTAGTAAAGTTAAAGAAACAAAAATTAATATGTTAGTCAAAGAATTTGAAAATTTCTTTATAAAACAAGATGAACAACCTCGAAATGAGATCCCCACCAAACTTGCGATCCATCGCCTAATTCAGATAGCATACAACCACCATATCTCTTTAATCAAAATCCCATTTATGAAATTTGTTGGAAAAAATGAGTATGTGGCTGGTTTTGGCATGAGTTTTAAGTAGGACATGTTTGTCTGGAAGATAAATGTTAATTTGTGTTCTCCTCTATGAGTACATTGAAATCATGTACTTACTTGCCAAAATTGATGATCGAGTGAATGAGAAATTGAAACTCAAAATATGTCAATCAAAAGGAGTTTGTGTCAGTGAAAAAACTAGAAATTTGTTTGTTCCACATAGAAAGTGAATGAAAACAAAACTCACTTTAAATATGGTTACACTTTGGACGGTTGTAATCATGTGTAGCATAGATACTCTCTTCACGAGCTCGCACAGGGGGGGTGCAAATCACGGACTGAAATAGGTTTCAGACCTTGAATTTGTGTGCGAGCGCGACCTGCGTACATGAATGTCGGACTGAAAGGAGCAAAATTGGTTCCTTATGAGTGTCCAAATTTTGCTACATTTTTATTTTATTCAACCGACTTTTTATTTTCTGAAACTCTTAAAACTCATGTGATAATTGTCATTAAGTGAATAGACAAGTTACACTTTTAAGAGCCAAGTATATATATGTCTCGTTTTCCCACTTTTCTACACACAAATTATCTGAAAATACAGTTCGAATTTTGTCTACATACATTTTAATTTCTGTTTGAGTTTTGGTAGTGGTGTTGTTCAGACACTAAATTAGTTCGTCGAAGTAGTATCTATAGTGCTCGGACTCTATTGGTTTACCGTTGTATCGTGGGAAACAAACGTTCAAATTAAACCTTAAGCACTTACGGTGAGAGGGCGAATTCGTTTTAAGGAAACTGTGATCACACAAGCTTTGGTTTGAAAGTTAAATAGAATTATTTATTTTTTATTGTTTAGATTATTTGTTCTATATTATTGTGATTTATATAACTTATTTTATTTGTCGTGATTAGCAAAATCTGTTATTGATTAGCTTTTATTATGTAAAAATATTGTCTACACGGTAAACTGCATATTCAGTATATAAGTCGCATATACTGTATGTTGATTGCATATCCGATAAGTTGCATATTCGGTATGTGTTGTAAATTCGGTATTTATTAAACCGATATTTGTTCACGTTTAATTTTTTTCTAACCAAATTTCTATTGGATGCCAGCGAAATTTGGGGACACCTTGTGTAAATGCGTTTGTAGAAAAATCTTCCGTATGTGTGTTCTTCAGTGACATCATATATATGTGGGTGGTAAAATAAATAAATTGTGCGATAAAATTAGGAGTTGTAAATGGAAATTTTTGTGGAAAAGTCACCATTCACATCACAATTTTTTATCACCAAAATTTAGCAAGTTGGGGAGATGTGCTCTTCACTTACCATGTATATTAATATGTCTTCTCTTATAGTTATCGGAGGTTTGGTAATGGGAAAAATGCAGTGTGTATATATGCTGTCGAATTCAATTGTTGAAGTGTACTCTATGATTGTTTATAAAGCTAGGAGCAGAAAATTCATAATTTTTTGCTCATTTAGTTAAAAATTAGATTTTTAGTATATTTGATAGAAATTGATGAAACGTGTAATTGAAAATTGATAAAAATTGTGAATGCCGTAAAATATGTTATTAAAAATGAATTTTAGAAGGAAAAAAAAAAGTGAAATTTTAAAAATGGGACCAAACAAGAACATAAAGTCAGTTACAAAGAACCTCAAGCAATAAACAACTTTAGTGTCGATTTAGGTGGGATTTTCACCGCATTTTAAGCAAAAATTCAACCGTTAGAATAGGGATGGCAAAAAAAAAACCTACAAACCCAATACCCATGGGGTTCCGCCCCAAACAGAGTGGGGATTATCCGTTTAATCGGGTATTCGGGACGGGGATGGGAAGGAGAATTTTGCCCCTGAGGGGCGGGTTCGGGGAAGGGACGGGTAACGGGGTGCCCCCCGTTTAATTTTTTTTTTTTAATTTTTAATTTTTAGAATTTAATACTTTAAATGAAAAATATCATTAGTTTTAATAGAAAATGAAAACTAAAATTATTTGTCTCAATCTAATGAATGGGGGAATAAAATAAATTATCAAAAAATGAAAAAAGAAAAAAATAAATAAACGGGGCAAGGGTCACACCCTTCCTTAAACGGGTAATGGGGCCCCCTACATTTGAAATGTAGTAGGTTCCTTTCCCCTACCTCATTATCGGTAGATTTTAGTGATCATATGAATTGTCAAATTATGTGGGTGTATAAAATGTAAGATTTATCCTTCCATGATTTTATACTTGCACATAAATGAATGACAAAAATGACAATTGAAAAAATTAGATCACGATAAAATGGTCAAAATTTGTGGGCATCTACGAGGCTGGAAAAGGTAGGCCCCATTTCAACGGTAAAAATTCAATTGTTTGCTAATAGTAGCGCTCCCAGACAGACGCTTAAAAGCTTGATTTGTTGGGGAAGTTCACTAAAGGACGGATTTGCAATTAGTAGTCTGTTTGTTTATTTAAAAAAACATGGTAAATTAGTCATTTTATAATGTCTGAATGGAGAAAATAAATCTTTTACGCTAAGAATGGTTGATCTGAGTGTTCAAATGTCAAATTTGAAACGAAATTGATGATTTGCACAATAAATGCAAATGATATGAATGTTTTGCATCAATTACCCATATTTAACAGAAGAATTTAACGAAACATGACAAAAATGACCAACTCCGCGAAAAAAGTTTGAAATGAGGGTGCAAATATCAAGTTTGAAACGATATAGACTATTTATGCAATGAGTACAAACGATAAGGATATTTTTTGCTCAGCGCCAACTCTAAAATTTTGGGTGTCTGTACGACATTTTAAAATGACATCGCAGTCTATGAAATTAAAAAATATGTTCAATAATATTACTTCATTGAAAAAATATTATACTTAAATATTTTTTTTTATGTATCGTGAATAAGAAAAGTACGAATAAAGCTCGAAACCCCCTGAACTTCATCAAAATTCATATGTCATCTATAAAGAACCATCAAAGCCTCTAAATTTTTCATGCAATTCCATATGATCAATTTTTGAAATTAGAAACATCAAATATCACATGTAAACCTTGCAATGCAACAATCACACCCTTGTTTTGATCCTCGTTATTTCCAAATTACATTTTTCTCTATTTTCTTTTCAACTATATATTCTTCAATAGAATAATGTTACATTTATCGTGATCAAATTTCTCTATTTTCTCTAACTTAGGGTGTGTTTGAGCGACATTATTTTGAAAGAATGTATTTTGAAATAGTAGATAGATGGAGAATATATGATTGAAAAAGAAGGAAACATTATTGATGTGATGGAAAATATTATTTTATTAAAGAATGTGCGTTTGAAAATTAGTAGAAGAATGAGAATGAAAATTTACATTTTAAGCGCATGTTGGAGTCCCATTTTTTGTCAAAAATGTATTTTGATAGAGAATATATGGTTAAAAAGTAAGAAAAAATTTGAATTTATATGTAATATTATTTTATTGAGGAATGCGTGTTTGAAAACAAGATAGATAAATGTGTATTTTGCATATAGCCTTCGTTTCACGCAGTCTTTCAAAACTCATTTTCAACAATACATTTTTCAATAAAATAATATTTTTCACCACATCATAATTTTTTCTTATTTTTTAACCATATTTTTTTTTATCATATCACTATTTAAAATACATATAATCCTCAATAATATCTATCAAACACCCCCATAATGAGAACCAAATCAGGGCTAAATATATAACTATACATATATATACACCTATAATAAATTTTTTTTGTACCCCTACAATGTCGATGTCCTATGCGATTGTTCAACTCATACACCCTTAGAGCCGCCTCTGTTTTTACTAATTACTCTCTATAAATTTTGCCAAACATAGGTTTAGAATTAGATCTTCATTATTTAACTGAAATCAATATCTCTATCAGTAGAAAAATTGACATTAGCTCGTCCTGCAAAAAAAACAAATAATTAAGCCCTTGTTTGAGCCCCATTTTTTTTGGATAATAGATTTTGGAATTGTGACTTTTAGAAAATGTGTGGTTAAAAAGTATGGAAAAAAATTGAGTTTACTTGTAAAATTATTTCATTGGAAGAATGTGTGGTTAAAAATAAGTTTTGAAAAAAATATATTTTGAAAATAATTGTGGTAAGTCTTCTGTTATAATTATTGTATCAAAGCAATAATAATAATAATAATCTTTGTACATCAAGGTTTGCTTTATAATAAGATATTAATGAATTTAGATCAAAATTTCTCTCAAGTAATAACATGTTAATTTGTCAATAACGAATAAATCTCGTGTTAAAAGAAAATGTAATAAGATATTTTCTTTCAATCATGCTACATGTAATTATTTTTTTATATTGTGTCACGTGAAAATATATCATTCGATAATTTTAAAAAAAATAATTCTCATTTTTTGTATAGAATGTATTTTGAAATAATAAATTGATGCATAATGTATTGTTAAAAAGTAAATAAAAAATAAAAAATTGAATATATATAATAATATTTTATTGAATAATGTTCGATTCAAAAGTAGATTGTTGAGTAAAGTGAAACGACTCTCGGAACGAGATATATGTTCTCTCCAAGCTCTTAATTGTCCTATTATCCGCTCAAAGCCATCTAAGGTGCAGCTTATATCTTGGAGAAAACCCACTGGCCATTCTTTTAAGGATCGCCCTATTTGTACTGGGCTGGTACGTACCGGGCCCAGTACAAGGGGCATTGCCGTTCTTTTAAATTTAATATTGACGGAGCGTCTTTTGAAAATCCTGGTCAAGCTGGTGGAGGGGGTCTTGTACGTGATGCAAACGGTAACTGTTGGGCAAGTTTTGCTCATCATTATGGCCATACCACGAACACGGTTGCCGAAACCCGAGCTTTTCTTGATGGGCTAAAAATGTGTAGCAAACTTGGGTTACAGGATGTGATGGTTGAATCGGACTTCATAGTGGCAATTCGTTGGATGGAAAAAGGAGCTTGCTCTTTATGGACCCTTCAAGATTTTTGGGATGAAATTATGATTTTGGCTAAAAGGTTGAATACTAAAATCCATCATGTGTACCGAGAGGCGAATATGGCAGCAGATTTTCTTGCCAAGAAAGCAAGCGTTGGAAATTCTTTTGAGTTCTTTCGTGGGGATCCTTTGCCTCCTCTTCTTCGTGGTATTTTACGTACCGATCGTTGGGAAATACCACATATTAGATGTTGAATTGTTGTTTTGGATTATTGTAACCACGATTTTACCTCCACCACAAGTGAAGTTTTTATGAATAAAAGTATAAACTTCGTTTAAAAAAAAAATGGGGTTAGCATTATTCATTTTCTTCAATGTTACTTTTTTAGTATCATCCACTCTCCCCTCCCCTATGATATCGCAGAGTACGCTCCAATTATTTATTAATTCACGATTTCATTAATTTATTCTCATTACAATAATTAATTGCCAAGCAAGTCAAAAAGTGAGCCCCGAAAAAGAGGAAAGACTACTTTTTCAAGCTAAAAGCAGGGCAACGACTAGACGACGAAGACTAACCTACTCAATTTTTTAAAAATATTTTTTTTATTTTTAATTATATATTTTTCAATAAAATAATATTACACGTAAATTTAATTTTTTTTATTTTTAAATAACATATTTTCCATTAAAACATTATTTAAAATACATTTTTGAGAAATTAATGTGTTCAAACAGGGTGTAAAATTTACGATCAGTGCTTAAAACCCATCGCAGAAGTTTCCCGGTCCGTACAATAGCTTTGTCATCTGCCTCTTTAAAGGGTAAAAATATCAATACAAATTCCTTGGTCCCTAAGACTCCACTTTTCCAGGAAAAAGCAGGGCGACGACTTGGCGAAGACTAAATCGACGAATCAACGCTTAAACCCATCGCACAAGTTTTCCGGTCCGTACAATAGCTTTGTCATCTACCTCTTTAAAGGGTAAATATCACTACAAAATCCTGTCCTCACCTTTATTTTATTTTATTTTATTTCAAAATCCACTTTCCCACACTTCCTTAGTCCCTAAGTTCTTTGCCGGTCTGAGCTGACCCACACGTGTCACGGTCATTGGACCGGCTCGATCCATACCTTGTACTGAGACGTACTAGGCAGTAGGCTCCATACTGTCAACAACATAAAGGTTAAGAAAATATATATAAGGGTTACAGATTAAAAAATCTTATTTAATGCTATTGAAAAAGTAATTTTTGCCAAAAAAATTTTAGTTTACCATAATTTAATTATCAATAACTAATAGTAAATTATTATTAGAAGTAGTAAAAAAATAATGATATATCAGTAAACTAACAAAACAAAACATTTTTAAAAAAGAAACAAGACTATATATTTGAGACAAGAAAATAAGGAAAGTAAGTTCATATAAATGGGACGAATGGAGTATAAAGATGTCACTTAGTGTAATAATTACTTTTTCTCTGAGATCGCTATTTTTAGAAGTTTTAAATTTCAAAGTACGTATTTTGCTAAAATATTTCAAAATCAAGTGGGGAGCTAAAGTCATAGGGAAAAAGGAAGGTGAATAACTCTTTATTTTTCAAAATGGTTAATTTCACAAACGGTCACTGAACTTATCTAAAATTACAAAACGGTCATTAAAATTTAAAATTTACAGAAACGGCCACTGAAGTTTCACGTGCTTTTACAAGCAGCCACTGAAGTTTTAATTTGTTTCACAAACGATCATTGTGATTTTAATTCAAACTTAAATGACCAAAATACGTTGATATAGAAGTTTGATTATCTCAAGTGCAAATTTCTTACTATTAAATCCACATTTGGAGTAAATTAGATGGAAATTGTAAAAATGATATTTTAATTCTCGTTCCTCATATATACTTACAAGACTATAAATTTAGGTATGAGATATCAATTTTTTTTTTAATGTTTTTGTGTGATCGTGCATAGACTTCCTAACTTTTAATGCGCTTTTATTTATTTTAGTTCACATAAAAATATAGTGTATTCTTATTCAGTAGTTAACTTACTTAGAAATTTGTACTTAATATGGTCAATCTTCTATATTCACGTGTTTTGATCATTTAAATTTGAATTGAAATTATAACGGTCTTTCAGTGACCGTTTGTGAAACAAATTAAAACTCCAGTGATCGTTTGTGAAAGTACATGAAATTTCAATAACTATTTTTCTAAATTTTAAACTTCAGTGATCGTTTGGTAACTTTTAGGTAAGTTAAATGACCGTTTGTGAAATTAACCCCGTTTCAAAATAACAATTTTTTTCAGAGGAAGGTGAAAAGACAAAAATCAAGTGGGGAGTTAAAGAAAGTCTTTTTTCAAACGAAGACTTTTTTTTTTTTTTTTTATTACCGTTAACTTGTCCAACGGTCAAAAAATCAAAGAAAGCTGCCAGCATCTGTGTCTTATATGTCAGAAGATAACAAACAGAAAATCAATTTTCCAAAATCAAGATCCCCATCAGATAGGGCCTTAGTTTTTTAACTTAAATATTAACTTATATGCAAAAAAGTTACATATAAGTAAAATATCACTTAAGAGGAAAAAAAATCCTGTATAAGAAACAATAAATTGAAAATTTTACTAAATGACATATATGTAATTTTATTATTTTAATTTATTTTAGAACCATTGGTCAATAAACTTTCAAACATCTATTGGACAATTCTAAAAATAGCTACTAAAACCATTCAAAATTGATTTGATCGTAAACGTTCAAAATCGATACTTTGAAAAACGCTCAAAATCAATTAGCCGAAACTCCCAAATAGGCCCTTAAGAGCCATATTGTAATAAGGCTACTTTCAATTCTGTACCAAAATTCGAGGTAGGTTTTAAACCATTTTGCACCAAATTGAAAATTATCTTCAATCCATTAAACGAAAACTTACATCGGATGAACATTATTTAATCATTTTCTTCATTAATTTTATTCTTAAATATTTATTAATTTTACTAAATAAATAATTACATTAAATAAAAGAAAATATTTTTTGGTTCACACGTGAAATTATTTATTGTGAAATTATGCAATTAATTTTTTTTAAAAGTGATTTTGGAAAACTCAAAATCAAACCAAAGTTAAGTCATTTTTTGTTTCTCTTTCTTTCAATTTTTTTTTTCTACACACTCATTTTCGATTACACATTCACACAATAAAATATTCTACACGTTAATTCAATTTTTTTTCTATTTTTTAACCACACATTTTCTAAAAAATTATTATTTAAATTAATATATATATTTTTTTAAAGGGCCACCGGTGGCTAATGTAAGTAAAATATTAATATCTACAAAAGTTCTTAAAAAAGTGAAAACATATTTATGACTTTTTTACTTGTTAATGAATTTTTTAATAGTGATTCTTTTGATGATGGTTTAAAGTAAAGAAATTTTTGAATTTATGTATAAATTACTTTATTAATAAAATGTATGTTTTGAAATGAGTTTGGCATTTTTTTTTTTTTTTGGGGATAATTGCGCTCAAACATGAGTTTTGTCTAGTTAACATGACGAGTAAAAACAAACATTTCGTTGAAAAATTTCTAGATATAGAGAATATTTAAAATGGTATGAGTCACAATAATTTAATATTTTTCTTAACATGCTTTTTTTTATATTTATTTATTAGATATACATTAGTGATACCTATGCTCTTGTTTGAGTTCTATTTTTGGACAAAAATGTATTTGTGAATAGTGTTTTGTTGGAGATTATGTGCTTAAAAAATAAGGAAGACTTTTTGATTCATGTGTAATATTATTTTATTGGAAGATACGTAATTAAAAGAATACTTCTTTTAAAAAATGGGAGCCAAACATAACCCTCGTTTGAGCCTCATTTTTGGTCAAAATATATTTTAAAATAGTATTTTGTTGAAAATTGTGTGGTTAACAAATAAATTTCTTTTTTTTTATTGAATTTACGCGTATAAAAATGAATTTTGAAAAAAATGATGGCCAAACAAGGGGCAGAGGCTACGAACCATAAAGTTGTACAAAATGAAATTTGGAATCGGAAACAGTAAAGTCAAGGAACAGTGTTTATTTACATTGCAATTGCATTGGGATGCTCTATATATTATAAAGCTTTTCCACTTCTTCTTCTTCATTTCTCACAACTGTCCTTCAATCTCAGAGCGATACACCGAAAAGCGTTGTGCTGGAGACTATTGTGAGATCACAGGGCGACAATGGCGACACCGAGGGAGCACGTAGAGGAAATAAGGAGAATTAAGTTTTCGATTGGAGCTAAGGAACCGAATCCACTAACAGAGGATCTTCATCAGGCTGTAAAAAATCTCTCTGCAGAGCTCTACGCTAAGGATGTGCACTTTCTCATGGAACTCATCCAGGTCTGTGACTGTGCCTGCATGTATATATGTATCTATATCTATACGCTAAAACTATTGATCTGCAGAGAAATTCGATCAGTGTATTTGTATTTGCATCTTTGTAGTAGATTAATGGGTTTATTGAAGTTCTTGAATATTTGTACGTAAATTGATAATATTTGTCATACCATGTCCATATGCTTCAGACGATGTACCCTTTTTTTTTTTAAAAAAATAATTTATAATAAGTATAAGAAGTTATAAACGTGTCCACAAAAAAAAAAAAAGGTTCTCTATTTTTGACTTTTACAAATAAAAGCTTATTTATTTATAAGCTTAGCCAAACATGCTGATATTTTTCCTTTTTCAGTTTTTCATGTACTGCAAAAATAAATACATTTGGGTGCTTGTTTTTTTTGCCCGAAATATATTTTGAAATAGCATTTTGCCTGATAATATATGGTTAAAATTTTAGGACTGTGTTTAATATTATTTTATTGAAAAATTTGTGGTGAGAAATATTTTTTGAAAATAATGGGTATCGGCATAGATTGTATTTTTAGAAGATGAATAACATATAAATTTTTGTGAGGTAAGTTTTGCATTAAATTCAACCCATTACACCAAAACTTACGCCAAAAAAGAACAATGATTAATCATTTTTTTTAAAACACCAACTTGATGCAAAAATCCACTCCAATCATACACAAACTACACATCAATTTTTTGTGATTTTTAGAGTTTTCATAATTCCTATTTTGCCCTTCATTTTATACTGCAACAAATTTTAATTTCTATTATATCCCCTTATAGTTTTATTATTTAATGATTTACTTTTTTTAATTTGATTATTATTTTTAATTAACATTTACAGTAAATTGTAGTATTAATTCTAATGCTTATTTATTTATTTATTAAATATAAACAGTGTTCGGAGATGATAAATACTTGTCAAATATAATTTTCTATACGAATTTTATATTAAGTTATTGATGAGTTTAATTTACTTCCATGTAACAGAATGCTGAGGATAATGAGTACGAGGAAGGCGTTGCTCCATCGCTACAATTTGTCATAACTTCTAAGGATATTACAGGAACTGGAGCAGCATCTACATTGCTCATCTTTAACAATGAGAGGGGTTTTTCACCTAAGAACATCGAGTCCATTTGTAGTGTTGGACGGTCCACCAAAAAGAACAACCGCAAACGTGGTTATATTGGCGAGAAAGGTAATTATTGCATACTTTTCCCATTCTCAATCGCTTGTATGGTTTATCGTACTTTAGTTTATTTAAATTTTTGTATCTCAAAGTTTCTTAATTGTTAGTCTCTATTCTAATGTTATTTAAATAATTTTGTTCATGACAATATAAAACAGTATGAAATTTCTCTCCAAAACAAAGTTTTGGTTGATTGAAAAAGTCATACCACGCTGTTCAAGTTGTAATGAAGAGAGTACGTAGTACTAATTTGTCTGCTATGATGAACAGTATGAATTTATCATTCATAGTCCATCGGATCATAGAGATTTAATAGTTATTTGGTCTTGAGATTTTCTTTATTAACACATTGTCTTTTCAAATTTCAGTTTGTGACAGATAATGTAAGATGTCATAATAAATCTTGATATGTGATAGGGATGTGTCATAACCTATTCAAATGGCTACATGGTTTTTAGTAAAAGCATCCATTTTTAACAATGTTGCTGTGAATTACTAAATTCACTGATAGAAAAATCCTTGAGGTTGTCTCTCTCTGTATTTACGGTTGGTATTTCGGAGCATGAATCACATGGCCACATGCCCTCTCCCCTCATAAAAGAAGAAAGAATCAAATCCAAAATTGTGAATCCTCTTTCTACTTTTTTTTTTGAAAGGTGAATCCTCTATCTACATTAACATTGTTATCAGATTTTTACACCTTTTTCAGAAAGATATTTTGTTTTCAGCTACTTTTCTGTCCATTTTTTATCAATTCACTAGCCAGCAGTTAGTGGTTCTGAATCTGATGTGAAATATGCCTTGGTATCTATGGATTTGATTGTTCATAAAACCTGCCTGAAGCTGCATAAATTGCGTAACTATATTCTCTCTCCATTCTATATGGGTTTTGAAAATATGACTGCATTTGTTTTCAGGAATTGGATTCAAGAGTGTATTTCTAATCACTTCTCAGCCATATATATTTAGCAATGGCTATCAGATTCGTTTTGACGAATCCCCTTGCAAAGAGTGCAACGTTGGCTACATTGTCCCTGAATGGGTTGAGGAGGACCCAATTCTTTCAGAGATAAAACATATATATGGATCAAATTCCAACCTTCCAACCACAACGATACTGCTACCTCTGAAGCCTGACAAGGTGAAGCCTGTGAAACAACAACTTTCAAGCATTCATCCCGAACTTTTGTTGTTTCTGTCAAAGATAAAGAGGCTTTCTGTCAGGGAAGATACTGAGGACCCCAGGTGCAATACAGTGACTGCAATTTCCATTTCAAGTGAGACAAATTTTGTTACAAGAAAGAACATCGACGCTGAATCCTACCTGGTCCATCTCTCTGCTGCTGATGAAAGAGGTGGTAACTTGGATAGAGAATGCAGCTATCATATGTGGAGGCAGAGATTTCCTGTCAGACCGGAAAATAAGGTAGAAAGAAGAATTGAATTTGAAGAATATGTGATCACATTGGCTTTTCCCAATGGGGAGCGTCTTCACAGAGGATCAACCTCCCCTGGAATCTATGCATTCCTTCCCACGGAGATGGTTACAAACTTTCCTTTCATAATTCAGGCAGATTTTCTTCTGGCATCATCAAGGGAAACAATCCTTTTGGATTGCAATTGGAACCAGGGTATTCTTAATTGTGTGCCATCTGCTTTTGTTAATGCATTTATTTCACTTGTGAAAGAGAAGGAAAATGCTCCTGTTTTTCTTCTGCCACGGATGTTTGGCTTCTTACCGGTCATGAGTTCTCCCTATGCTTTGCTTAATTCTGTGAGAGAATCAATCCGATCAAAACTGATGGAAGAAAGTATTATGCCTTGTGAATCATACACAGAGCAGAAGTTTTTCCATAAACCTCAAGAAGTTGGAAGATTAAGGCCTGCTTTCTGGAATCTGTTAAAGATGGCTAGGCAACAAGGAGTGTGCTTGGATAACATCTCAACCCATGGGAAGTATATTTTAAGTTCTGCATTTGATGAGGAGAAATACGATAACTTTCTAAATTTTTTGAAAGTAGAGTATGTCAATGATGAATGGTATGCAAAGTGTGTCAGGAGTTCCAATCTTGTGCTGGGAGGATCCGAAGATCTTTATTTGGAACTTCTTTTGTTCGCTGCTGAAAATTGGAGGTCCTTCTCGAATACTAGTCTTGTGGACATACCTCTTCTTAAGTATGTAGGTGCACAATCTCAAGTGTCTGTGTGTAGAATAAATGAAGTCTCACGGCAACGAGAAATTCTTTTATCCAACACGTTTGATCGAATCTCTTGGCTGATTGATTGGAATGGAGAGTTCCTATGTGTTAATAATCGGTTTTTCCTTCCCAAGTCGACACAATGTAAAATTTATTCACATTCCAAAAGGCAGACAATATGGGATTGGCTCATGAAGGAAGTGAAGGTTAGTTTCGTAAGTGTCTATGACTATGCTCTCCATTTGAACAAGGTGCTTGGTAATGACAGAAAACGTGTCGTTACCTATGTCCATTTCCTCTATCACTCGCTTAGAAAGAACTACCTGTCCACAACAGAGGTTGATTATGCATCTGGTTCTATGCCACTTGTTAATAACTATGGGCAGGTGATCGTAAGTAGACAAGGGGTTCTTGTCCCTGCTAATGGAAGCCGTTGGGTGCAACTCGTTGGTTCAAATCCATGGAGAAATGAAGGTTATGTTGAACTGGGAGAGGATTATTTGTATTCAGGAAATTATGCAGGTGTTCTTACCCACGAGAAAGAACTACTTCAATTTCTTAAATCTCATGTTGCAGCTTCAGATATACCAGATTTGGCCCCTCCAGATGCTCAGATACCAAGTTTCTTTTCTTTACTAACCAAACAAAATGCATTCTTGCTTTTAGAGTGGATTCATAACCTGAAAGAGAAGCGACGTCCCATACCAAACAAGTTTTTTAACTGCATAAAGAATGGAAGCTGGCTTCGGGTTTCGCTCGGTAGCAGTGTTAGCTGCAAGCCACCGTCACAATCGTTCCTACTTACCTCTTCTTGGGAATGCCTTCTTCAAAATGGATCAGTGCTTGTTGATATACCATTGGTAGATCAAAGTTTTTATGGCAAAGAAATATCTAACTATAAGGAGGAGTTGAGAAAAGTCGGGGTTATGTTTGAATTTAATGAAGCATGTGAATATATTGGCAATCATCTTATGTCGATAGCAGCTTCATCCACTCTAACTAGAGCCCATGCTTTCTCAATACTGAATTTCATCAGATTTTTGAGGGACAAACGTCTTCCTCCTGGTGACTTCATCAATAGAATAAAGGACAAAAGATGGCTACGGACTTCCCAAGGTGATAGGAGCCCTCTGGAATCTGTGTTTAATGATCAAGAATGGAAGGCTGCCTCTCAAATTAGTGACATTCCATTTATTGATCACGACTATTATGGAGCAGAAATTATTTCTTTTCGTAAGGAACTTAAGCTTCTTGGTGTGGTAGTTGGCTTCCGTGGAAATTACAAACTTATTGTCGACAACTTAAAATCTCCATCTTACTTTAGGCATCTGGCAGCTGAAGCTGTTCTTTTGATGCTTGAGTGTATGCGTCATTTAAGCTCATCTGACAAACTTGTTAGAGTTCTTAAAGATTCGATGCTCCTGAAGACAAATAAGGGTTACAAATCTCCAGCTGAATGTTATCTGTTTGATCCTACGTGGGGTTGCCTTCTGCAAGTTTTCAACAGTTTTTCTCTTGTTGATATCCAATTTTACGGAGAAAGCATTTTGTCATTCAGAAATGAATTGGCAAAAATAGGAGTGCTCGTTGATTTTGAGGAAGCAACAAAAGCATTTGCTCATGTGTTTAGGCAGCAAGCATCATTGTCTTCCATAAATAAAGATAATGTCCTTTCATTTCTCGCATGCTACAAAAACTTGAAAGGCATTGGTTTTAAATTTCATTTGGATCTCAAGAAGTGCATTCAAGAGGTTAAATGGCTGCGCACTCGACTTACTGATTGCAGAGCACCAAAAGACTGCATCCTGTTTAACCCAGATTGGATATCTATCTCTTCGATATCTCTATTGCCTTTTATAGATGATGGTGAGAATTACTACGGCAAGGGAATTCACGAGTATAAAGAGGAGCTTCAGAGCATGGGAGTTGTTGTTTCTTTTAAACGCGGTGCTAAGTTTGTGGCTTCAAGTCTTCGTTTACCTCAAGATCCTAGCAGCATCACGGCTGCAGCTGCATGCTCATTGTTGGAATGCATTAGGAATTTGCAAAGAGAAGAGTCGAATGAGCCTTTAATTGCTACTCTTTCGCAAAAAGCTGCCCGGGAATGGATAAAGACGCATGTCGGTTATAGGTCTCCAGACAAGTGCCTGCTGTTTGGTTCTGATTGGGGTTCTACCTTATCTCGAGAGGACGGACCTTTCATTGATGAAACATTTTATGGCCCTAGCATAAGTTCTTATTCAAAAGAGCTAAATGCTTTAGGAGTTGTAGTTGAAAAGAAAAATGGATGCTTGTTGCTTGCCAGTTACCTCAACACTCATACAAATTTTATGGTTATCAAGCGGATCTATTCTGACTTAAATGAATTGAACTGGAAACCCACAGGTGAAGATGCTGCAAAAATATGGATTCCAAATGGTTCTAATGATGGTGAATGGGTAAGTTCTGATGAATGTGTTCTTCATGACAAAGATGGTCTATTTGGTCAGCAGCTGAACGTTTTGGACAAGTATTACGAGAAGAAATTGCTGAATTTCTTCTCTAATGCTCTAGAAGTTAAAACATGTCCTTCTCTTGCTGACTACTGCAAGCTTTGGATGGATTGGGAGGATTCTGGCCACTTATTATCTAGTGATGAATGCATTGCCTTTTGGGAATTCGTTGCCAAGCATTGGAGTTTAGTGACGCAGAAAGTTCTTTCTGAGAACTTTCGGAAACTCCCAGTTTTGTCTGGTTCAGATAGAATTTCGTTGATGGACAAATGTGACGTCTTCATTGCAGATGATCTTTGCCTGAAGGATCTTTTTGAACAGTCTGCTTCCCAGCCGCTATTTGTCTGGTATCCTCAGCCAAGTTTGCAATCCTTGCCCAGAAATAAGTTGCTTGATATTTACAGCAAAATTGGAGTGCGAAATTTATCTGAATCTGTTCAGAAAAGTAAGCAATCTGCATTCGACGACGTTGCTCCCACACAGGTGAACTCAAGAGAGGTTTTCATTGAAAGAGGATTGTTTAAACTAATTCTCGGTTTTCTTGCTGACCTCCAAATTGAAGTACAGAAGAGGCAAGATGCTCTGAAGGGCTTGCTTGAAATTACTGTATTTGAGACACCGACACCCATAACTGTGGAATACAGTTTACCACTTAAATCGGGGAAAATCATAAATGTCAATGCAAGAAGATTGATGCGTTGGGAGAGAGAGAAGTCTCAGTTTTTTATGCAAAAGGTGGATAAATCAGGTGGTCATAAGAATGTCCTTGAACGCGCAACATATTTTGCTGAAGTAATTTCTGAGGGACTTCTGTGGGATAAAGAAGATCATATTCAACAGCTTGCTGAACTGATCAAACTAGGTTTTATCTTGGAATTTGATGAGGCAGCTATTGGGTTCTTGATGAAGACTAAAAATCTGCAGATATTTTTGGAGGATGAAGATTTTCTCTCTTCTGCCTTCTCTCCTTGTTAGGTATGTGTTGAATTCTCTTCCTCATTAATCCCTGCTGCCCTCTATGTTTTGAAAATAAGTTGGTACTTTAATTGTAGATTTGCTGTTTTAGGAATGCCACAAGCTTATGCTTAAACCTTAAATGCTAATGGCTTGTTTCATAAGGTGGACTGTATAACTTGGCAGTGTTAACAAAAAAGCACCAAACATGTCCTGATAGTTTCCCCCTCTCAGTTTGCTTACTTTCCTAGAATTCTTTCTAGATATTTTATTATTTATGTATGTGCACTTTGTAACTTATGGAACATTATGCCACTAGTGATCCGCTTAAGATTGTTTGATTAGTAATGTTTTGATTTTACGTATACTAACTGCAAAATTGAGATAAGTCTATTCCAGATTCTTTTGACCAGTTCATCATCAATTCCACTTTCTCATTTTACATTCAATGGTTTGAGGAGCGAGCTTGATCAGCATTGCTCATTGCAGAAACAACATTGTCATACCTGCACGTGCATTTGTTAATAGAGGCCTACATTTTTACATCTCTGAAAACTTGGTTTTCAAATTTATTTTTTCCTTTTTTCTTACTGGCAAGTGAGGTGTAAATATGTTGCTGCTGTTGTTTTCTGAACTCTAACTGAATTTATTCCTTTCTCCCAGGTTGAAGTTGGTTACATCTTTTTTGCAGATATCGGACGAGGTTCTATCTGCAGATAGCATTGGTGTTTGTTGTAGCTAAGGTACTTAACGGTGTTCTTCTGGTATCCGAAAATAGAATCTGAACTATCATATCTATAGAATCTTTATATAGTAAACTTGTTTAATATATTATGTAATTTGCACTGAGAACAATATGGTTTCTCTATATTATGCTGCTCTTTAAGCTTTCTTAATTTAGTGATTTTTAATGTCCTAATTCTGATGAGCTTTTAGCCTCAGAAATGTGCATTGCTCAAGTGTACTCTTATATCACTATCGTATCATCAACCATGAGATCTTTACGGGTGCAAAGAGGTTTTTCTCAACGAATTTTAAGAATAATAATTCTATTAAAAGAACATATATTGTCTCATAGAACGCATTAACAATTTCAATTCATTGTTGCAAATAAGCCGTGCCACGAATGTTTGATTAATGGACATTCCGTGTACCCACTATACCATGAACAGTAAGTGTATCTTTGGAAACGTAGGATTCCATTGCCATTGATCTATTAAGCAACATCCAAAATCATAAGCCGTTAAAGATAACGTAAGGATGTGTTGCGGACACCATATTAAGTGCATGTTTGGGGAACATTATAATTTTAATATAATTTCGTAATTTGAAAAGAAAGGGGATTAACATGCCAAGAAGGTTTTTGGACTGCGTTAAGGAAGGAAGCTGGCTGCGGGTTTCGCTCTGGTAGTCTTTGCTGCAAGCCGCCACCACAATCATTCCTCCTTGCCTCGTCATGGGAAAGTGTTCTACAAAATGATCTGTGTTTGTTGATATACTGTTAATCGATCAGAGTTTTTATGGCAAAGAATTTTGTAACTATAAGTAGGAATTGGGAACTATGTTTGAATTTGGGGAAGCATGTGAATATATTGGAAATCATCGAATGACTATAGCAGCTTCATCGACTCTAAATAGAGTGTTTTTTCAACAGTGGATTTCATCAAATTTTTGAGGGATAAATTTCTTCCCCCCGAGAACTTCATAAATAGAATCAAGAGCGAAATGTGGCTGCGACTATCCCAAGGTGTCAGGAGTCCTCTTGATTCTGTGTTTTATATTATGAATAAAAAATACTTACTAGAAAAATAATAAGAAAAATTACATAACAATTAAAAATTACTTTTATGTAAAAAAAAATTTGTTTATAAAATAAAAATACAACTAATAAGATAAAAATTCACCTATAAAATATAAAAAATATTTATAAGTTATTTTAACTAAAATTATTTAAAAGTATAAAATTAACTTAAATTATTTAAAAGTATAAAATTAACTTATAATTGTAAAATTTACTTAAATTTTAAGTAATTATTTAACTTTATTTAATTTTTTGAGTTAAATGTTAACTTATCACTCCTACTCTAAAAGAGGGAATCACTGATCACTATTTATTTTTATCACACGAGGTTTCACACTTGACCTCTTCATATCTGGTTTAGCTACAGTAAGTTTCCCTCCTATCCAATAATCATTGTTTTATTGTAGACTGTTGACTATATATATTTAGAAAATATCTCCAAATATTTATAATTCTCATTTGTATATATTTATCTTTCTCATGTATATATCATCTTCGTCATCTCCGGCTCAATTTTTATTTATTTGAAATTCTTATACAAGTTATGTTTGTCGGAGGAACATTCCCAGAACAAAGAATTGTTCTGCTTCTTCTCCATCTTTACATATATTTACAATATATAGAATTCTTCCTGGTATATGAATATTCTGACTTCTCACTCTTTTTCTCTCACTTGTTTTCAATGGTGCCGTGAAGTGGCAAAACGATGCCCATCGGGTAGGATGACTACGAGCTTTTCAGGAAAGCAATATCTCTATTCTCGTCGAAAACTTGCACGTTGATGATTATGTTAAATTCGTAATTTTTAATTATTAACATTTTGTTAAAAACTATTTGGGAGAGTAAGAAGTTTAAGCGAGTGAAAATAGCTAATGAATTTACATGTCATTTAACAGGAAGGAGGGAAAAGCTAATGAAAAAAAAAAAAACAAAAAACAATGTGTCTCCACTCCTCCGCACAGTGCGGAGACACAATCTCCTTTTTTTTTTTTTTTTTTTTTTTATTTCTTCTTTTTTTGTACAAAAAATTCTATTTATTTACATTTTACACAAACTAAAAATATAATTTCACTTATTAATAATTTAATTCGAAAACATTAAAAAAACATTCAATTCCATACATACATAAAAATCAAAATTCCTTTCGGGAGTGTTACTCCTGCGACTTGACCGATCAGGTCGATCCTCGTCGGGGGCGTTGCCTCCTCGACCCTCGTGACCTGACGCAAAGTTGATCCCAAGGTCAATCCCCGCCTTTCAGGTAGTTGCCCCTGAGCCTCCGTTGTCGTCTCAACCCTCGCGACCTGGATAAATCGATCCCTGTTTCGAACCAGCATAAAATAAAAACAATAAAACAAAAATAATAAATAGTAAAAAGGGAGGGGGGAGGAAACATAATTTACGGAGAATAGGAAGTGACAGTAGCCCGCATTTGTTTTGCCAAATTAGAAGATTTATTCCACGATTTCTCTAAAGTTTCCTCGGTAATTTGGAGCTCCTTTTCGAGATTTTCACAATTTTTTGACTCCATAGTTAGCATTTCTTTTATAATCTAATCAGCAATAATAGCTTCATTTTTATTCACTTCATCCGATTTAAGTTGTTCCTCAAGCTGATGAATTTTTCTTCTCGTTGTGCTAAAGTCTCTGCGTCTGTAGCTGCCTTCTTTTATGTATATGACTTCAAGGGGCTATAATCCGTTCAAAGGGCATCAACCTTCTTTTCATATGTACTTCTCTCAGCAAACAAAGAATTAATTTGTGCATTTAGATTATCCAATGTCACTTATATTGATGAAACCATTTAGGACTGAATACAAATATTCCCTTTACCCCTAGAATTGGCGAATGTGCAAAGGTTGGAAAGGCTTACATGGCAGAAGAGTAATGGAACTAGGTATTATGAATAATATTTAGGGCATGTTTTGATATTACTGGATTATCAATTATCATGAACACTTGAATAACGCTAACTTATGTTGAAAATTAGAAATAGAAATTAGTAGATGGGTTCTAAAATCCAATACATTTATCTTATAATTTGATAAAATCAACATTTTACATTATTCATAGATTAATCTAGGATAATAAAAAGCATCACATCTTTTTTGTGTTACCAACATCAAATGAATGGTACATTTTGGTTAGCCATCTACATCACAAATTTTCCTATTTAGTTTTTGTATTTTTAAACTAACAAAAAAGCGACAACCCATTTCACTTGCAATTTGCAATGTTTGCTTCCTAAATTCAATAGCCTAAATTTTGTTCATCGTTTGCAGATTACTTGCATGGTCATTGCAAAGAGAAAACGTTGTATGGGCTCAGGGGTAGATCAGTTCAGATCATTAAATGCAAATATATATTTTTGACTCTAGAGTACATTTATCCTTACACAATTCAAGTAACTTTCTAATTTAGATATACGGTGTTCTTAATATTTTATTATTGATCCATTTTTTCTATGCTTTTAGGAATTAGTTTTTCTAACTTGGTTAGTTCTTTGAACGTTTTACAAATAAAGTTTTTACTAAATGTTATAATCGGGACTCTTATTCTTCTTTCAGAACTTCAGTCTTATAATATCCTAAATAAGAAGGCTATGCAATAGGTAGATGATAAGGGCTTTTTTACACGTTCATTTCGGTTCACAAACATGGATAATTGTCAATAAATATGTGAATATGGCTTAATTCTATGTAATTTACGTTTTGAAGGCTAAAAACGATGAACGTGGTGAAAATTCGAAAAAACAAGCAAAAAATGACTAAAATGAAGCAAGATCAGAGTTTGAGGACTCAAGTGCAAATATTGAAAAGTTGTGTCGATCTCAGGATGAAGATTTGAGAGTATTAGACATCAATTGGATGAGGAAAGAAGCCAAAATGATGAAATATAGTCGAAACACTATCACATATCAATTTCCAGCTCAAAAAGTTATGCTTCGCATTTTCAGTTTTAATTTGAGATTCATTTTTGACATAGAATACTTTCGAATTTGAAGATTTATATTTCTTGAAGATTTGTATCCCTTTAAGTAAGATTTTCAAAGAATCTTGAATCATCTCAATCGGATATCGGGAGAGAAATATATGACCAAAATACTAAAGGCTGACCAACGGGAAAAAAAAGTATAACCGTGTGGCCGCATGGTAGAACTTCCATGTGGCCGCACATGACCATACAGAGAATTCTGACGCCTCATTTGGATGAATCATGCAGTCGCTGATAAGTGTGTAAAAATACACTTATTTAGCACTTTTCTAGAATTAATTGGAAATGAAATTGAGTATATTTCTGTGCATAATTGTGTAATTTCCACTTTTGTAGGCGAAAACCCCGATAAGAAAAAGAACAGAGCGAAAAATGAAGAAAATTGACTTAAAGTGCACAAAAATGTGAAGATGGGGACTAAATTGCACAATCCAGAAAGTTGATGGACTTGAAGTGAAATTTATCAAGAGCATAAATGAAATGAAAGTCAAAATCCAAGGACCAAAATGTACAAGATCAAAGTCGAGGGACCATTTTGCCCACTTTCCAAAAGTTTGGGGACTTTGGTTACAATTTTTCCTAGGATATTTTAGTTAACTTAATGGCTAAGATAGGAAAATATCTTTCCTATATTTAGGCTTGGACATTTTTTTTTGTAAAATATATAGTTTAGTTTTTAGTTTTTAAGTTTTATAATTTCTCTCTAGCTTGTTCTTCATTTTCCTTTCTTTTCTTTTGTTGATCTTGGCTTGTTTTGGAGGAAAATCATAGAGCAACAAGAAGAAGACGTCAAGGATTTGGCAAGATTCTTGGGAGAAATCAACTCCACACTTCAACTGGGGTTTATTCTATAACTTTGATTTTTTCTCAATTATTTTGTCAAACTTGTTATGTATTGGATTAATATTCTCCTTTGTTTTCATATATATAAAATGAGCTAAAGCCTTTTGTGTTGGAATTTATGAATTTAGCTTAACCTAGTTTCATTAATTATTGATATATGTATTGAATGAATGAAAAATGCATTTGTTTTCAAAATCATAGTGTATTGATAATCATGTTTGAAATGATTTCATTTACTTGATCACTAGATGGAATTGTTAGGTAGTTTGTGTAATTATTGAGAAATTGTTGCATTTACTAGGCCGAAATAATCGATACCCTGGGTTTGTCTAGTATACTAGGCGCGTCTAGATGATATAGAGATATACATCTACCTCAGGTGATCCGTTGAGTATTTTCACAAAAACTTATGAAAATTGGTTATGTTTTTATCGACATAGAGATATGCGGTACAAATTAATCAATTAGGATTAATATGACCTCGAGAGGGGGTATTAACTAAAGTAAGAAAATCGGGTCTAAATATCGTATTTTGGTAATTTGCATCGAAACATAGTTGGATTGATCTTAATGAAACAAAAGGTTAAGCAACATCGTAAATTCCAACCACATTTTCCTCTGAAATTTCTAAGACTTTTATTTTCGTATTTTATAGATTGTTAGTTTATTTACCGTATTTTAAATCATGTTTTTAATTGTGTGTGTTTCTTTTGTCGTTAGAATTAAAATTGATTAGAGTTGAGTAATCGAAAGTATACATTCCTCGTGGGATCGACAATCCGGACTCTAAATGTCCACTTTACTACTTGTACGCGACCCGTGCGCTTGCGGCATATTTTCAGCGAACAGTCGCATAGCTCATAACCATACGGCCACATGATAGGTTTTTTACGCTAAAATTCTGGTTTCCTTATTTTATTCCAACTTTTATTGAAACCAATCTCTGGGTATCTATATAAACTAAAAAGTCATCCAAAAATGGGGAGGGGACCTAGAGGACGAAATTTTGAAGATTGGAGAGCATAGAATGAGGCAAGAAACACATAATTCATCCCCAAGGCGTGAAGATCCAAATCCATAATTAATTGGGCGATGTCATTTCTTGATTCTAGGCTAGGTTAATCAGTGCTAGGTAAACGATGAACCTTGTAATTTGATGTTTTGATATTTAGTTTTATACATTTGACGCAAAAGCACGTTTTTGAATTATAGAATGATTTATATGAATTAATTGCTTCCATGATTATAGTGCATGATAATTATGTGAGTTTGGTGATTTATTTCATGCATTCGAGATAAAGGAAATAAATCTGACATATATAAATCATCATAAGGTCCATTAGGGGATAAACATATACCGCTACGCCTAAGTGTTCATAAAATCGCATAAATTCTTGTATATTCGCATCTGTCATAAAGATATAGTCGGGTCGTATGTGAGGGTAGGTCCAACATTACTTGAGAGAGATTGTTGGATAGGATATGAACATTGGTTCATCATAATTGGATACGTGTTGTCAAATTATAAAACAAGGATTAGAAGTAATTATTATTTGAGGATTTAGGATCCTAGTGCGTCCTTCGTTCATAAATTACATAAAATTTGTATTCAACCATCAATTGCATTTAGTTTAGTAATTCACACTTTCATCCTAGTTGAATTAATTCTAATTAATATTATCGTTTCGGTTAAGGTCGTAGTAAATAGAAATCAAATTAAATAAATCATGGTGGGAACGATACTCGGACTCAAAAAATTCACTTTATTACTTGTCAACGAACTATACACTTGCGGTGTTTTTAAAACAAACAAATATTTTCTTGAACAGTATATATATATATATTCCTGAGCCTCGTCTTCGTTGGTAGAAAAGCACATTGTCTCCAAGCTTTTCTCTATTTCCCAAAAGTAAGTTTTTTATTTTGACTTATCAATAGTTTATTAGGTGATGAATCTAAGACCATTGCCTCTTTACTAATGGATGCATAATTCTCCTTGCAAAAGTTTGTAAACTGTAATACATTTTTGGTGTCCTGAAATCTCATTTTTTAAGATGTGACTAACTTCATATTTATGTTTGCAGGGTAAGACATACAATATTGAAGAGCTACAAAATATGTTTTGAGAGATGGCTCGAGGATTTGAGATTACTCAATACAAGTTGTCCTCAACAATCCATGTATGGATGACATTCATGTCTGCACGCATCTTTGTAGTTCTAGTACTGCACTGAGAAGTTTATCGAAAACAACTTTACGTCAATTTGCCTTTGAAATGTATGCAACAAATAGGTTTTCCAATGAGAAATAAGTGTAAAGTTTTCAAGTAATTCTTTGAAACAAAATGTGGTTTATTTCGCGGCCCGGTAAAATAAAGAATGTAGCCATTTCTGAGTTTATAGGAAAGTTGTTGATGTAGTTTCTTCAATGTGAAACAAAATGCGAACCAATTCCCGCAATAAGCAGGCGGCGTACTGTCAGTATCTATTTAGTATGTCATTTAAGCCTACTCCAAACCAATTTACAACTCGCGGTGCCATGCCTCAAGGCTATACAAAAGCAGGTAGATATCAATTAAGAGTTTATAGCGGTCAACTGCATATTAGTTTAAAACATAATTGTTTTACATTAGACGCGCAACTTTCCAATTTATTTTCATTGAATTCCAAAGGTTAGTACTACTTTAGAAACACCCTAACAAATATTAAACTAACAAAAGAAACACAAATCTTTTTATTTTATTCACAACACACTAACATAAAAAGCTAATATTGCTTTAAAAATAACACAACACGTGTATCGCACAGTTAAAAACTAGTATGTAAAAAAGTCACATATAATAAAATATCACTTATGAGGAAAAAAATTTCCATATAAGAAACAATAAACTAAAGTTTTACTAAATGACATATATGTAATTTTATTATTTTAATTTTTTTTAGAACCGGTGGTTAATAAACTTTCAAGCATATGTTGGACAGTTTTAAAAATAGCTACAAAAACCATTCAAAACTGATTTGATCATAAACATTCAAAATCGATACTTTCAAAACACTCAAAATCAATGAGCTGAAACTCCCAAACAAGTCCTTAAGAGCCATACTGTACTAAGGCTATTTTCAACTCTGCACCAAATTGAAAATTATCTTCAATCCATTACACGAAAATTTACATCAAATGAACATTGTTTAATCATTTTCTTCATTATTTCGATTTTTAAATATTTATTTATTTTACAACTATATAAATTGCTAAATAAATAATTACAAACCTTAACGTGGTATCAGAGTCCATTAATCTCCAACAAGCAATTCGATCCGGTTAAGACTCAAAAAATAGAGCACATGAATTTCAAGATTGGTCTACTCATGCTGATACACCATATGCTTCAGATGATGTACTTTTTTTTTAAAAAAAAAAAAGAATATTAAAAAAAAGATTCTCTATTTTTGACTTTTGAAAAATGAGCATGCTTCAGATGATATACCTTTTTTAATACAAAAAAATTATTTAAAAATATAAGAAGTTATAAACGTTTCCAAAAAAAAAAAAAAAAGGTTCTCTAGTTTTGACCTTTACAAATAAAAGCTTATTTATTTATAAGCTTAGCCAAACATGCTGATACATCTGGCTTCATTTGGGCGGTCAAATTTCATTTTTATTATAATTAATTATTTGGTGGTTTAGAGGTTTTTAGTTTTATCTTGGATGGATATTTTTCCTTATTTATTATTTTTTCATGTAATGAAAAAATAATTACATATGTGCTTGTTTGAGCTCTTTTTTTTTTTTTTTTTTGCCCAAAAATATATTTTGAAATAGTATTTTTCTTGAGAATATATGGTTAAAAAGTTTTGGGGTTGCATTTAATATTATTTTATTAAAAATGTGTGATTGAAAATAAATATGAAAAATATATTTTGAAAATAATAGGGTATCAAATAAGGGGATTGTATTTTTAGAAGATATTCACATGCTCATGTTGTCAGCAATATCATATAAATTTTTGTGCTTGGATCTCAGTCTCCTTAGTGTAATATTAGGACGTCTTAAAAAAAATATTGAGGTAAGTTTTGCATTAAATTGAAAATCATATTCAACCCATTAAATCGAAACTTACGCCAAAAGAACAATGTTTAATCATTTTTTTTAAATTTTTAACAGTTTATTTATTTGAAAAAAAACCATGCACCAAATTGGAGTAGAAACTCCAATTTGATGCAAAAATCCACTCCAATCATACACAAACTACACATCAATTTTGTGTGATTTTTAGAGTTTTTCATAATTCCTATTTTGTCCGATTTTTAGAGTTTTTCATAATTCCTATTTTGTCCTTCATTTTATACTGCAACAAATTTTAATTTCTATTATGTCCCCTTATAGTTTTATTATTTAGTGATTTACTTTATTTATATTAATTTTAATTTGATTATTATTTTTAATTAACATTTATAGTAAGTGTCTGTTTAATGGATATTATTGAGGAAATAATGTATTTTAAATAGTGATATGATGAGAAACTGATAAGTGTATTTTATACAATTATTTGGGTTCTAAAATATTGACATTTTGTAATTCTTTTAATGAAATTATAGCCTAATTTATTATATAATTTGTTATTAAACTCAAAGAATGAAAGTGAAATTGAAAAAAAGAAGCAAAAAATGGCAAGATCCAAAGTTTGGGGGGCTAAAGTGCAAATATCCAAAAGCGATGTCGAAGCTTACGATGAAGATTCGAGGATTTAGGGGTCAAATGGATACAACTAAAGATCAAAATGAGTGAAAACAAATCAATTTTCAACCGCGCAAGAATGTCCAAATATTTAGTTGGAGATTGAGACCAATTTTTGTTCCATTAAACGTTCGAATTGGAAAAGAGATATTTTTATCAAAGTTGTAAATCTTTGAGTTATCTTTCCAACGCATTTCGAATCACTTTAATTGAATATCGAGAGAAAAAAGTTATGACAAAAATACTGAAGCGGATGCAGGTTGGACAACGACTCAGCACCCATGCGCTACAAAGCCGATCATTTTCAAATTTTCAGAGCCGTAACAGATTTTAGGTTTTTATTGTTTGGGTGGCGAAAACCCCAAGACTCCAAATTGGCCAAGAACGTGAGGAAAGTATAAAAAACCTAAGGAGACATGAAAAAAGGGTTCCCATACATTAAAAAGGGGGTTCCCACACATTGAAAATAGGGTTCCACACTTTGTAATATTGAGAGAAAAACACAAGATCAAAGAGGAATTCGTGAGAAGAACTATATCAAGGATTCAAATCAAAATCGAGAATTGGAAGCGGAAGAAGATCTTGGTACAAGAGCTGATTCTTTTCCATTTTTATGATCTATTAAATCTGATGATGTATTCGACTATTGTTATTTATTTCATCGTTTTCATTATGAGTGGCTAGATTTCTTACTAGGGCAAACAATATAATTTATTGAGACCCTTAGTTATTTGATTCAAGAATTCTGAGTTTTATTCTTCCATGTGTTGATTTTATTATGAATGCAATGCTTTGAATTATCTGGTCAATGATTTGATGATCCATTAAGTTTCTTACGAATCGAGAGGTGAGTTTGAGGCTTAGAACGTGTAATAAAATTTGGTTATGAGGCATAATGTGTAGAGATACTTGTACTAAGTACTACAGTTGTTATATGAATTCCTAGTGCCATAACTCGTTTAACTAATGGTAATTTGCATAGAGATATGAAATTGAATTAGTTAAATAGGTTTAATGAGAACTCGAGAGGGGTAAATTGAATACCGTAGGAAATTCGACCGAGCACTACATTAGACTAGAATCTTGAATTGGAAACTAAGGTGATCAATAGGTGAAATTTTTTTGCCCTAATACATTTTACATGCGTGAATCTTTGATCAGTTTGTGTTAGTTATTTCATCATAACGTTCAATTGTTTTCGCTATTTAGTTTATTCCATAAAATCAATTTTCACAACAATCAATTTTCTTATTTGTTTGCTTTAATCAAATAGGAGTAGGAAAAATAGATTAAGATTAACATATAGTCCTCATATGAACGATCACCGGACTCATAGGTCCACTATATTCTTTGTTACGATATCGTACAATTGCGATATAAAAAATGCAACAAGTTTTTGGCGCAACTGCTGGGGACTATTTACTTTTAATCTTAATTTATTTTCTTTTTATTTATATATTTTTTTCTATTTTAGTTTTTTTTCTTTTTCAGTATATAAATAAAGAAGATTAAAAAATACCAGAATAAAAGATGGTCGAGATTGATTTCGACAATATGCTAGTATGTGACTTCATCATAAGGCAACAACAATTGACAGCTCAAGGAAATGTTGAGGGAGGTGTGCTTGTGGGAAATTTTATTATAGGACAGAGACTACAAGATCTGAAACTGTCCTGGATGACTTGCTTGTTACATTCTTTCTCTCACACAAATTTGATATGAGTGATTTGCTTGTAGAATTATTTCTTCTACAGATTACTAAGGAACATCAATTAAGTGAATCAAATTCACCGAACTGGATGACTTGCTTGTTACATTCTCTCTCACACAAATTTGATATGAGTGATTTGCTTGTGGAATTATTTCTTCTACAGATTACTAAGGAACATCAATTAAGTGAATCAAATTCACCGAACTGCCAACAAACACAACACGAGGAGGAGACTTTTAATGAAGATGTCATTGTCTCCGTGCCAAAAGTTTTGGATACAAACGTTGAACTCGAGAAAAAATCAATTAAAGAAGAGGATCCTGAAAAAAATGAGAAATTAATAAAAATGGGCGAAAAAGAACTTGAAACATTCAAGGAAAAGGAAATCCTCGACTTCGCCGTTTGCTCAAAAGTGGATTTTGTGGTTAAACCTTATGAAGAGATTGAGTTTATATTGTTGAATTCAAAACGGGTGATGAGAAAAAGTCTTACTGCATGGAGAAGAGCAATGCTAAAATTTGGAGAAAAATTGCAATATGGAACAAAGTCAAATTAAGCAAGTTAAGCAGGGCCTCCAAAGCAATATGTGCCATGACACATTCGTGCAAAAAGTCAAGCTAATGACTTTAAAGAAGCGCTTCTTGGGAGATAACCCATGCTTTATTTATTTTATTTTCGAGTTTTAGGATAGTTTAGTTTATTTTAAGTTATTTATGATTCATAATCTATACCTCGTTTCCCCTTAGATCTTTTATATGTTCATTGGTTTATTAGATGTTAGAGTTAAGTAACAGTTGTTCCAATTATTTGATCTTAATACTTTATTTGATTTTTTAGGAACACGACGTTGTAGAACATTTAAACCAATATTTACCAAGGAGCCCAAGTGAGAAATAAGAAAGCTAGTCATTGAATTACACGTCATATGAGGGGAGTCTTTTCTTCACTTTCCTCCCCACCCCTTTATATGCAGATTTAGGATTGAAGACATTGAGGACAATGTCTAGTTTAAATTTGGGGTGAAAAATATGAGTTTTCATTTTTCTTATGTGTTTTTATTGTTTTAGTAAAAAAAAATTTGTGTGTTTGTGGGAGTTAGTTAGCCTTGCAGGCAATGAAGGATTTATTGAATCATGAAATGATCTATGAATGGTGAATAAGTTGCATACTTAGATTAATTTTTGTTTTTTAATATGAAATTTGATATATAATGAGCACGTGAATTAAGTTAAGTATTGTGTAGGAATGTGTTGATTTCATAATTGGATAGGTTGAAATAGTGGACCTTAGATATTAAACCCAAAATCACTAGATTTTACATTCTTGGCTCAAATTTAGAATAGTTTGAGCGGATTTCACTGTTGTGGGAAAATGTTAAGATAAAAAGGGATTCTATGTGTGAAATTAAAAATCTTGTGTAGATTCTCTAAAGTTAATATGATGCAATTTGGTGAAAATCTCAAGTTAGAGGTCGTTTTGTTTGAATTGGTGTTAAATGAGTGATATTGCACTAATCAAGGCATACGTATCCTTTATGACTCGGGCAATTAAGCGTACAAGGGTATTTAAAATCTGGTACCCTACGGTCATCAGACTTGGGAGTAATTGGCCAAAAACTTGTTATATGTGTCATTTAGAAAGCTTAAGAGAGAAAATGCTTCAAATAAAGTTAAAAAAAATCAGAAAATACAAGTGCATGAAACAAAAAACGCATCAAATACCTTGGTTAAGTCTTAGACACATGTTTAAGAAAATTTGACTTTTGATAAAAGATTGTTAGCCCAATTAAGCCCTAGATGTTGAAGCAATCAAACTCAATGGAGAATCCTTGTTTATTGAAATGTTGAACTGCAATTTGTGAAATTTTGTCAAACTAGAGATATGTGGATAGTAAAAAAAAAAACAAACCTTAGTTCACACACTGAAAAAAAAAAAGTGGAAATAATATGTTTGGGGGTGTGTGATCTTACGAGTGATGAAAGAACATATTTGACCACTGAGGTTCGGGAATTGAAACAACTTATGAATTCATAATGTCATATTTAATTCTTCACACACACGTCAATTTTACATTGAAAAAATGGATTTTAATTTTTGTGTTGTGATTTTGAAGTTGTGCATAAATTTGCTATTATGATTTCAAACCTGAGATAAAAAGTCGGGTTAACTTGCTAAATTTTATTGCTTTACTTGATTGACTGACCACCAATTAGGTAATTAACATTGTATGTTTGTGTGTTTGTTAAGTTATGTTATGTTTTTGTTTGATGACAAACAAATGCTTAAGTTTGGGGGGTGTTTGATAAATGTATTTAATGAAATTATAGTCTAATTTATTATATAATTTGTTACTAGGTAAAACTTAATGAATGGAAGTGAAATTGAAAAAAAGAAGCGAAAATGATAAGATCCAAAGCTTGGGGGGCTAAAGTGCAAATATCCAAAAGCAATGTCGAAGTTCATGATGAATATTCGAGAATGTTATGGGTTAAATGGATACAACTAAAGATCAAAAGGAGTGAAATCAAATCAATTTTCAACCGAGCAAGGATGTCCAAATATTTAGTCGGAGATTGAGACCCATTTTTGTCTCATTACACGTTCTAATTGGAAAAGAGATATTTCTATCAAAGTTGTAGATTTTTTAGTTATCTTTCCAACGCATTTCGAATCACTTTAATCGAATATCGAGAGAAAAAATTATGACAAAAATACTAAAGTGGACGCAGGTTGGACAACGACTCAGCACCTGGGCGCTACAAAGCCGATTATTTTCAGATTTTCAGCGCCCAGGCGCTGCCCCGTAGCGCCCAGTACTGCGCGCCGCCATAGATTTGAGGTTATTATTGTTTGTGCCGCGAAAACCCCTACAAAAGACTCCAAATTGGCCAAGAACATAAATGTATAAATAAACCTAAGGAGGCATGAAAAAAAGGGTTCCCACACATTAAAAAGGGGGTTCCCACACATTGAAAAGAGGATTCTACACTTTGTAAAATTGAGAGAAAAATACAAGATCGAAGAGAAATTCACGAGAAGAACTGCATCAAGGATTCGAATCAAAATCGAGAATTGGAAGCAGAAGAAGATTTTGGTGCAAGAGCTGATTCTTTTCCATCTTTATTATCTATTAAATCCGGTGATGTATTCGACTATTGTTATTTATTTCATCGTTTTCATTATGAGTGGCTATATTTTTTTTATTGAGACTCTTAGTTATTTGATTCAAGAATTTTGAGTTTTATTCTTCCATGTGTTGATTTTATTATGAATGCAATGCTTTGAATTATCTGACCAATAATTTGATGATCTATTGAGTTTCTTACGAATTGAGAGGTGAGTTTGAGGCTTAGAACCTGTAATAAAATCTGATAATGAGGTATAACGTGTAGATATACATATACTAAGTATTACGATCGTTATATGAATTTCTAGTGTCATAACTCATTTAACTAAGGGTAATTCGCATAGAGATATGAAATTGGATTAGTTAAATAAGTTCAATGAGAACTCGAGAGGGGAAAATTGAAAGTCATTAAAAGTCTCAATTGAATACATCGCTCCAAAAGTCATTGGCATTTTGAATATCACGACCTTTTAAAACCTGTAAAAAATTCCGAGACTATACTTAGATACTTTTAAGGACTCGAATCTCTCAAACCTTTTACGGAATCTTGAAATTTTATATTGAATACGAATAGATTTTTTATTTTTTAAATTTATACAAGTTTTTTAAAAGTCTATATTGACTACAACCCTTAAAAATCAAGGTTAAATTTAATTATAAGCACATAATTTTTAAGATCCATAACTACAATTCACCATCATACGACACCCCACTGGCCGAAATTGTCATCGCCTCACCAAAACCTCCAACTAGTTGTTGCTACTAGCAACCATCACAAACCCGAAATGCGATCCATCACCAGATTCAGATAACATACAACCACCCTATCTCTTTAATCAACACCCCATTTATGAAATTTCCATTGGATAGGAGTGAAAATTGGGGACATCTTATGTAAATGCGTTTTCCGTATGTGTTCTTCGGTGACGTCATATATGTGGGTGGTAATATAAATAAATTGTGTGATAAAATTAGGAGTTGTTAATGGTGGAAAAGTCACCATTCACATCACAATTTTTTATCACCAAAATTTAGCAAGTTGGGGAGATGTGCTCTTCTCTTACCATTTATATTAATATGTGTCTTCTCTTATGGTTATCTGATGTTTGGTAATTGTAAAAATGCAGTGTATATATGAACTTTCGAATTCAATTATTAAAGTGTACTCTATGATTGTTTATTAAGCTAGGAGCAGAAAATTCATAATTTTTAGCTCCTGCTTGATTTAGTTAAAAATTATATCTTTAGTATATTTTGATAAAAATTGATGAAATCTATAATTGAAAATTGATAAAAGTTGTGAATGCCGTAAAATGTGTAATTGAAAATGAATTTTAGAAAAAAAAAAAAAAAAAAAAAAGTTAAATTTTGAAACTTGGACCAAACAAGGACTTAAAAGTCGGCTACAAAGAACTTCCAGTAAGAAACAACTTTAGTGCCTGTTTAGGTGGGATTTTCGCCACATTTTAAGCAAAAATTCAGCAGTTGGAAATGTAGGAGGTCCCTTTCCCCTCCCTCATTATTGGCAGATTTCAGTGATCATATGAATCGTCAAGGGTTAATTTCACAAATGGTCACTGAAGTTACCTGAAAATTTCAAAACGGTCACTGAAGTTTCAAAGTTTCAGAAACGGTCACTAAAGTTTGAAATTTCTTTCAAAACGGTCACTGAATTTTCAGATTTTTTGGCCAAGTTTGAGGCAATTTTTCGGCAACTTCCGACCACCAAAATCGTCGATTTCGGATACCGTTGGAAAGCCCAAGATGTTCTCTTCAATTACCATCAAAAATCTCCCCAAGACTCCAAGTGATTCGACCGGAATAAGTCCACGAAGTCGACAACAGAAAATTGTGAAAATCTGCCCAAATTTTCAGATTTTTTGGGCAAGTTTGAGGCAATATTTCGGCAACTTCCGACCTCCAAAACTGTCGATTTCGGATACCGTTGGAAAGATTACGATGTCATCTTCAATTACCACCAAAAATCTCCCCAAAACTCCAAGTGAATCGGTCGAAATAAACCCACGAAGTCAGCTACCTAAACTGGGCAAAAAAGCCGACTTCGTGGGTTTATTCCGACCGATTCACTTGGAGTTTTGTGGAGATTTTTGGTGGTAATTGAAGATGACATCGTGGGCTTTCCAACGGTATCCGAAATCGACAGTTTTGGAGGTCGGAAGTTGCCGAAATATTGCCTCAAACTTGCCCAAAAAATCTGAAAATCTGGGCAGATTTTCACAATTTTCGGTTGTCGACTTCGTGGACTTATTCCGGTCGAATCACTTGGAGTTTTGGGGAGATTTTTGATGGTAATTGAAGAGAACATCGTGGGCTTTCCAACGGTATTCGAAATTGGCAATTTTGATGGTTGGAAGTTGTCGAAATATTGCCTCAAACTTGGCCAAAAAATCTGAGAATTCAGTGACCGTTTTGAAAGAAATTTCAAACTTCAGTGACCATTTCTGAAACTTTGAAACTTCAATGACCGTTTTGAAATTTTCAGATAACTTCAATGACCATTTGTGAAATTAACCCGAATCGTCAAATTATGCGGGCGTGTAAAATGTAAGACTTATCCTTACATGATTTTATACTCACCCATAAATGAAGGACAAAAATGACAATTGAAAATATTAAATCACGATAAAATGGTCAAAATTTGTGGGCGTCTACAACCTGGCAAAGGTGGGCCCCATTTCAACGGTTCAAAATTCAATTATTTGTTAAAGTCTTTTTGCTTTTTTAACCTTTTGGAATACGTCATAAAGTTTTTCCAATGCATTATTGCTGATTGGAAGATTTTTTTGAATAACAGTAACACCAACTCATAGTTTATAAATAATGTTATTTAAATGGTAAAGAATCCCACAAGAACATATAATTGAGCTCAAACTTGTTCTCAAAATGATGATTGGCAAAAAGTTATATCAACATATCCATTGGTTCGTTATTGTACTGTTACTAAGTTTTAGAGCTTCTCATGGACACTCTTCACGAGTGAAAGGTGGTAGAATCAGGTGCTTAGAGAGGGAGAGAGAAGCTCTTCTCAAGTTCAGAGATGAGCTTGTTGATGAATATGGCCGACTCTCTTCTTGAGGAACCCATGAAGATCAAAAGGGTTGTTGCACGTGGAAAGGTGTCCGTTGTCATAACCAAACTAGTCACGTTATTGAATTGGATCTTTGTGGTTCATTTGACGCCCCTCTAAGAGGTAACATCAGCCCATGGTTGTTTGAAATAAGCCATTTGAATTATTTGGACCTCAGTTTTAATGATTTCAATGGTAGCCGAATTCCAAAATTCATTGGCAGATTACAACACCTTGATCTGTCCTTTTCTAATTTAAGAGGGCACATTCCGCATCACCTCAGCAACCTTTTGGAATTGCAATTTCTTAGTGTCTCAAGTAATCCAATGTTAACAAGCACAAACCTTGATGGGCTTTCTACACTTAGTTCGTTGGGCCACCTTTACCTGAGTGACGTTAACCTCACGTTTGCAACTGATTGGTTACCAACAATAAGTTAACTAACTCGTCTCCGGTCGTTACACATGTCATCCTATCAGATGGATGCTTAGAAGCTTGATTTGTTGGGAAGTTCACTGAAGGATGGATTTGCAATGGGTAGTCTATTCGTTTATTTTGGGTGCCTGTACGACATTTTAAAATGATGCCGCATTTCATGAAGTTAAAAAATATGTTCAACAATATTATTTCATTGAAAAAATCTTATATTTAAATATATTTTTTACGTGTTGTGAATAAGAAAAATACAAGTAAAGCTCGAAACCTCTCGAACTTCATCAAAATTCATGTATCATCTATAAAGAACCATCAAAGCCACTAAATTTTTCATACAATTCCATATTCTCGATTTTTGAAATTAAAAACATCAAATACCACATGTAAACCTTGTAATGCAACAAATCACACCATTGTTTGATCCCCATTCTTTTTCAAATTACATTTTTTTTTCAACTGCATATTTTTCAATAGAATAATATTACACGTAAATTCAAAAAAAAAATCCTTATTTTTTAATCACACATTTTCATAAATATACTATTACAAATTGCATTCTTAAAAAAAAAAAAAAAAAAGGTCTCAAACAAGCTATATGTAAAAATATTTATTTGCATTTTCTAAAAGTAAGCTCACTAATTAAACTTTCATAATTAATATGTTCTAACAAATCTTGTTCGACGGATATCAAAACTAATCCATTCAATTGTTCTAGTAAAATGGTTGATCGCAAATAAGATTTTAATAACTTCAATTTTGAAAATTTCTTTTGACAATTTAAACAGTGACATGAATTGCCAATAGTGTTTTATAAGCGGTAAATGTGTTCGGAAAGCAACCTAATCTTTTCAAATAAATTAATATATCGAAAGTCGTCTTTATTTCTTATGGTAAAAAAGATTTTTCAAAATTTTCACTAACACGTAAATCAATCCCAAGTAGTTATGTTGTTGATATACACACTACTCATTTCATATTCCTCAAGCCTAACACTAATATTGTCAATAGAATGGTGATATTACTACGTAAATTGTACTATTGTAGAACAAGTAACAAAGGTGTATGGTAGAGTTTATTATTTTATCCGTTTGATTGTTTTTCGTGAGTTAAATGGTGAGAGATAGGGAAGTAACGAAAAGAGATATGGGGTTCGCTTTTCACTCTTTATTTTAACCATTAGGATTTTGGGTTATTTATTGTTTTGTTGGATTGGTAATTGGTTAATGAAGTAAATGTTGCATTTGGAATTGGGACGATGAAATAAATAGTTTTTTTTTTTGGAAGTGAGATAGTTTAAAATTAGATTTTTTTTTTCAATAACACATTAAACTAAAAAAATTAATGTAATATAATTTCATTTTTATTATTTTTCATAAATATGGTCTCCTCTAACTTAACATATTAACAAAATTTTAAAATTAACAAAACATTTTAAGTGCATGTTGGAGTTCCCCCCCCCCCCCCCCCTTTTTGTCCAAAATACATTTTCTTGCCGAGAGACGAATATGGCAGCAGATTTTCTTGCCGAGAAAGCAAGTGTTGGAAATTCTTTTGAGTTCTTTCATGGGGATCCTTTGCCTCCTCTTCTTCGTGGTATTTTACGTACCGATCGTTGGGAAATACTACATATTAGATGTTGAATTGTTGTTTTGGATTATTGTAACCACGATTTTACCTCCATCACAAGTGAGGTTTTTATGAATAAAAGTATAAACTTCGTTTAAAAAAAAATGGGGTTAGCATTATTCATTTTCTTCAATGTTACTTTTTTAGTATCATCCACTCTCCCCTCCCCTATGATATCGCAGAGTACGCTCCAATTATTTATTAATTCACGATTTCATTAATTTATTCTCATTACAATAATTAATTGCCAAGCAAGTCAAAAAGTGAGCCCCGAAAAAGAGGAAAGACTACTTTTTCAAGCTAAAAGCAGGGCAACGACTAGACGACGAAGACTGACCTACTCAATTTCTTAAAAATATTTTCTTATTTTTAATTATATATGTTTTAATAAAATAATATTACACGTAAATTTAATTTAATTTTATTTTTAAATAACATATTTTCCATTAAAACATTATTTAAAATGCATTTTTGAGAAATTAATGTGTTCAAACAGGGTGTAAAATTTACGATCAGTGCTTAAAACCCATCGCAGAAGTTTCCCGGTCCGTACAATAGCTTTGTCATCTGCCTCTTTAAAGGGTAAAAATATCAATGCAAATTCCTTGGTCCCTAAGACTCCACTTTTCAAGGAAAAAGCAGGGCAACGACTTGGCGAAGACTAAATCGACGAATCAACGCTTAAGTTTTCCGGTCCGTACAATAGCTTTGTCATCTACCTCTTTAAAGGGTAAATTAAATATCACTACAAATTCCTGTCGTCACCTTTATTTTTATTTATTTTTTCAAAATCCACTTTCCCTCACTTCCCTAGTCCCTAAAGGTCGGTTTGATTACAAAGATGAAATTTGGGTGAAAAAAAAATAAATTTCAAGGAATTGAATTGCCTAAAATTTGTTTTACCTTGAATTGTAATTAATTGTGTTTGATTGGTATAATTTTCCACCTGAAAAATGTTGAAAGATTGGTATCCGTTTGACTTTATTTTTCATAGAAATCATTAAACTGATATTTTTTTTACCATTGGGTCTAGAATTTATTCTAATTGCCAAAAAAAGAAGAAGAAATTACAAAAAATTACAATTTTTTTTTACTATTACCGAATATCATTTGTTTGACTTTGTTTTGCATAGAAATTATCAATAAAAGTGATAATTTTTTTTCCATTATATCAATAATTTTTTCCAAAAAAAAAAAAAAAACTGGAAAACATTTTCCCACCACTTTGGTGGGAAAATGATTTCAAGGAAAAACAAGAAAATATGAGTGTTGAGGAAAAGTCGGAAAATTATTTGCCTAGAAAAAAAAAACCTATCACACACAAGAAAAGTGGGAAAATGGAAAACAAATTCTATTTTCCATGGAATTCCCCCCATATCAAACACACCCTAAGTTCTTTGCCGATTTGAGCTGACCCACAAGTGTCACGGTCATGGGACCGGCTCGGTCCATTCCTCGTACTGAGACGTACTAGGCTCGACTGGAAAAGAAAACCTCGAGTCCATTTCGGCACTATGGCTCCGTACTGTCAACAACATAGAGGTTAAGGAAATATATACAAGGTGTATTTGGTATGCAATTCTAAATTCAACCATACTACATGTACATTATATGTTACATTAAATTCGACATTTTGACTCGTGATTACCATCTACATCATTGATTTTAAACATAAACATTCCATCAGTGGTCATATTTCTTCCACATAGGAGAGTTTCAAACTAGGATATACATCTAACTTTAGGGTCCGTTCGGTAGAGATTAAAATTGAAAAAATAGCTTTTGTTGTTGACTTTTATTAGACGAGTGAGACCCCATAACGGCTATATTTTCAACTTAATTAGAATTCAAGTTTGATTTAGTTTTTGGACAATCAATTTTATTCACTTTGTACCTTTTTGTATAGCATTAAACTTTATTTAAAATTATTGCCATGAATTATATGGTTGTCGAGATTGTCTAGTATTTGTCTTTCTATTGCCACAAGTTGTAATATATTCGTGATAATGTAGTGAAATTGCTAATGTTCAGTACTTGTGAATGAATGCTTAAACTCCATGAAAATTCTTCTGCGTGTGATTACAAAACAAATTATGAGATAAAAGAAATGTGGCAATATTCCATAGCGTCCATAATTTTGTTTTTAACAGAGACAATTCTACTCCAGTTTAAATTTATAATTTGATGCATAATTTCACTAACACAATTGGTACGTTTCGTTTATTTAATTATGGTCCTTAGCCAAATTTATTAGTACTTTTTTAAAAAAAATAAAAAATTATGGTTATATATATATATATCACAATTTTTAATAACTATACTACAATTTAATTGTATGAAAGGTTCATAACCTTTATAAATGATTAATATTTATGTCTCAAATTTTTTTCATTGTATTCTTATTTTCAAATTAATATAATTTGTTCATGATTATGATTTTTCTTTAAAGTTTTCTTTAAGATAAAACAAAATGACTCATTTGCTTATTGTATTTTTAAATAAGCGAAACCAATAATATTGTTAATGCGATTAATATTTGACAATCATTTTAAATCACATTAACAATATTTTTGGACGAAAATCATGACTTGGGACAAAATTTTCTAACTAACGACATGTTAAAATAAATACATGATGAAGAAAAAAGTTAAAGATACAAGTGTGACAGTGGATAAAAATTAATGACATTTAATTTAATTAAAATGTTTGGTATTTATAAAAAAAGTGGTGTTAATATAACTATTCAAGAAGAGTAATGCTATGTAGTTCATTGGGCTACGGCCACAATTTAAGTGGAGTTAGATGTGAGTTAAATAAAATGTGAAATAAAATAATTTATTTAATTCTATTTATCATTTAATACCACCTAAATTGGAATGGTAGCCCCCTGGAAGTTTTAAACTTCAGTAATCGTTTAACTTTTAGGCAAGTTAAGTGACTATTTGTGAAAATTAACCCCTTTTTCCAAAAATAACAATTTTTTCAGAGAAAGGCGAAAAGACGAAAATCAAACGGGGAGTTAAAGAAAGTCTTTTTTCGGAGGAAGACTTTTTTATTTATTTCGCAAAAAAAGAAGGGGGGGGAGGGGGGGTGGGGTATTTCCACATGAAAGTGATTCTGTCTTTTCTCCCTCCCACTTATTATTTGCGAGTCTTCCTCTACACTTCAACTCTTTAGGGCCCGCTTGAGAACTTTTTTTCACGATTTTCACCAATTGAGTGAAATTATTTATGAGAGTTGAAAAAATCGATACTCGTTAATTTTTTCGTGGCCAACCAATTTTGAATAAAATAAACCCAAAATAACTTTAATAATTTGATCGGTTCCATCAACCTACCAAATCAATGTCTTTTGGTTGATTCTCATATCCACTTCGAATTTCACTATTTATAAAATAATGTATTTTAAACCAACATTTTTTTTTTCTTCCCAAAATTAACGGAATATGTGATTGAAAAAAAATATTGTGTAAAACTAAAAAATATTTATAGTAAAATTTTATATTATATTTAAATAAAATACTTATTAGTAAAAAAATAAGAGAAAAATCACATAACAATTAAGACTCACTTATAAGTTAAAAATTGCTTTTAGATAAAAAAATTATTTATAAAATAAATATCAACTATGATATAAAATTTCACTATAAATAATATAATTAAAATTATGTGAAAATTTTTTTTTTTTTTTTTTTTTTTTTTTTTTTTATACTTAAATTTTAAAAAAAAAAAAAAAACTTTTTTTTATTTAAATTTTTTAGTTAAATATCAACTTATATGTAAAAAAAAGACATATCAAGTAAAATTATCACGTAAGAGGGAAAAAAATACCGTATAGAAACAATCAAATGATAATTTTACTAAATGACAATATGTAATTTTATTATTTTAATTTATTTTAGAACCATTGGTTAATAAACTTTCAAACATCTGTTGACAATTTAAAAATAGCTACTAAAACCATTCAAAAATTAATAGGATATAAAATATTACCAAAATCAATTTTTTTTTTTTTTTCAAGAATGTGGTTATCTAACTCAGCAAACATGCCCTTAAGACATATTGTACAAGGCTATTTTTCAATTCTGCCACAAACATTCGAAGTAAAGTTTAACCATTTTGCACCAAATTAAAAAATTAGCTTCGAATGTTGGTGCCCAGAGATATAATAGCCTTAGTACAATATGGCTCTTAAGGGCATGTTGGGAGTTTCGGCTCATCGATTTTGAGCGTTTTTTCAAGTATTGATTTGATATTTATTGAAGTAAACTTTGAATGGTTTTAGTAGCTATTTTTCAAATTGTCCAACAGATGTTTGAAAGTTTATTAACCAATGGTTCTAAATAATTAAAATAATAAAATTACAATATGTCATTTAGTAAAATATCAATTTATTAGTTTTTATACGGGATTTTTTTCCTCTTACGTGATATTTAGCTGAATATGTACTTTTTTGCATATAAGTAATATTTAACTAAAATTTAAATAAGTTAATACTTACTTAAAATTTTAAGTAAATTTTTTATTTTATATATGATATATAAAATGTATACTTTAAATAATTTTAATTATTATTTTATAAGTTAAAAAAAAAAAAAAAAAAAATTGTATTATTTATTTTATAAATAATGTTTTTTTTTTATTTAAAATATTTGGAAGATAATACTTGAATGTTTTAGTTATTAAGTGATTTTTCTATTTTTTTAAAAAAAAAAAAAAAAATCTTTTAAATATAATATAAAAAATTTTACTTTATAAATAATTTTTTTAGTTACAATATTATATTTGCTAAGTTAATTTTGAAAAGAAAAAAAAAAAATGTTGTGTAAAATAATTATTTATAAATAGTGAAATTCGAAGTGGATATGAGAATCAACCAAAAGACATTGATTTGGTAGGTTGATGGAACCGATCAAAATTATGTTAAAGTTATTTTGGGTTATTTTTATTCAAAAGTGGGTGCCCCGAAAAAATATAACGAGTATCGATTTTCTTCAACTCTCATAAATAATTTCACCCAAAAATTAGTACAAAATCGTTGAAAAAAAGTCTCAAGAGCGGCCCTAAGAAAGTGAAGTGTCAGAGGAAGACTCGCAAATAATAAGTGGGAGGGAGAAAAGACAGAATCACTTTCATGTGGAAATACCCCACCCCCCCATCCCCCCCCTTCTTTTTTTAAAAATAATCATCAAATTAAATAATAAAGTATCTTCGTCCGAAAAAAGACTTTCTTTAACTCCCGTTTGATTTCGTACTTGTAGCCTTTCTCTGAAAAAATTGTTATTTTGAAAAGGGGTTAATTTCACCAATAGTCACTTAACTTGCTAAAAGTTACCAAACGATTACTGAAGTTTAAAACTTTACAGGAAAATCATGAAATTTATGTACTTTCATAAACGATCACTTAAGTTTAATTTGTTTCACAAACGGTTAACGGACGTTAATACCCTAAATAGTCGCCGAACTTTGCCCCAAAACTTCCTAGGAGGAATCAAACTTCAAAACTTTCCAATTAGCACTGAACTTTGCAAAAAGTTACTAGGAGGTCACTGAACTTCAAAACTACTATAAATAGTCACTGAATTTTGCTAAAACTTCTTAGGAGGTCACCGAACTTTGCAAATTGGGACCCAATACATCAATGATTCAGTGACCCCTAAGAACTTTTTACAAAGTTGGGTGACTAAGTTTAGGAAAGTTTTGGAAAAGTTCAATGAATATTTAGCGGTAGTTTTAAAGTTCGGTGACCATTCCTGGGAAACATTTATGAAACGTTCAGTAACTAATTAAATGAAGTTTTGAAATAAAACGAGTAAAAAATGAACTTAAAAAAAAAAAAGTTCAGTGACTATTAGGGTATTAACCTCGGTTACTGAATGACGTTATAATTTCAATTGAACTTACAATGATCAAAACACGTGAACATAGAAAATTGACCACACAAGTGGAGGCACATCAAGGTAAATAAAAAATAAAAAAAAAAAAAAAAAAAAAAAAAAAAAAACACTAAAATAAATAAAAACGCATTAAAAGTTAGGAAATCTATGCACGATCATCACAACAAAAAATAGAAATTATTGTTATATCACCATACACCTAAATTTATAGTCTTGTACGTATATATGAGGAACGAGAATCTGAAAATATCATTTTTACAATTAACGTATGAGCTAGTCATAGCTATTTGAATTAAATTATAAAAAAAAAATTTGCACTTGAGATAGTCAAACTCATATATCCACGTTATTTGGCATTTGAGTGTGAATTAAATCACAACGGTAATTCACACTGACGTTTTGAAATGAAATTAAAATTCAGTGACATCTCGAAAACATTTCGTGTTTTTGAAAAATAGAAAAAAAAAAAAAAAAAAAATAACTTTAATGATCGTTTTGTAATTTTAGGTAAGTTCAGCCTAGTGACTGTTTTGTGAAAATTAACACTTTTGAAAAATTGGAAGAGTCTAATCACCTTCCCTTTTCCCTATGACTTTAGCTCCCCGCTTGATTTTTGAAAATATTTTAGCAAATAACAAAATAACAAAAAAAAATGTAAAACTTTTAAAAAATAGCGATCTCAAGAGAAAAAGTGATTATGTGCACTAAGTGTACATCCTTTCTAGTTACCTCCCTTGTTTCATTTTATAGATCTTACTCGTACTTTTTTTCTTGGTCTCAAAATATATAGCCTGTTTCTGTGTATTAAGAAATGTTTTGTTTTGTTAGTTTTTTTTTTTTTTTTTTTTTTTTTTTTACTATTTCTAATAATAATTTACATTAATTAATGATAATTAATTAATGATAATTAAAATAAATAAAAAAAAAAAAAAAAAAAAAAACCAAGAAACAAATTTTTTTTTATATTTATAGTTTGTGTCAAATGTAAATGAGGAAGTTATTTATTAATTTCGTTGGGGCTACAATTCCAAATTAAGTGGTATTAAATGATAAGTAGAATAAATAAATTATTTGATTTAACTCATCATCTAAATCCACTTAAATTTGGCATAGCCACAATGAACTACATATCACATTACTTTTTGAATAGTAGATACTAACACCACTTTTGTTTTTTTATAAATACCAAAACATATTTAATTAAATTAAAGACATATGTTTTTAATCCACTAACACCAACTTGTATCTAACTTTTTTCTTCAGCATATATTTATTTTACATTTTTTTTTTCATGAAAGATGTCAATTTTTATCTAAGAAGCGTTTGATTGCTTATGATAAATTTGCTTTTAAGTGATTATAAAAATGATTGTCAATATCAATCGGCATTTTCGCAGTATTATTGGTTTCGCTTACATGTAGTATGGTTGAATTTAGAATCACATATCACATACAACACCTTATATATATTTCTTAACTTTTATGTTGTTGACAGTATGGAGCCTACTGCCTAGTACGTCTCAGTACAAGGTATGGATCGAGCCGGTCCAATGACCGTGACACGTGTGGGTCAGCTCAGACCGGCAAAGAACTTAGGGACTAAGAAAGCGTGTGGGAAAGTGGATAATTTAAAAAAATGCACAAATACAAAAAGGGAGGACACGGATTTGTAGTGATATTTACCCTTTAAAGAGGTAGATGACAAAGCTATTGTACGGACCGGAAAACTTAAGCGTTGATTCGTCGATTTAGTCTTCGCCAAGTCGTTGCCCTGCTTTTTCCTTGAAAAGTGGAGTCTTAGGGACCAAGGAATTTGCATTGATATTTTTACCCTTTAAAGAGGCAGATGATGACAAAGCTATTGTACGGACCGCGAAACTTCTGCGATGGGTTTTAAGCATTGATCGTAAATTTTACACCCTGTTGAAACATAATTTCTCAAAAAATGCATTTTTTTTTTTTTTTTTTTTTTTTTTTTATGTTATTTAAAAATTAAAAAAATTAAATTTACTAAAAAAAAAAAAAAAAATGTTATTGAAATATATGATTAATTAAAAATCAATAAAAAATATGTTTTTTTTTTTAAAAAACTTGAGAGTAGGGGTCTTCGCCGTCTAGTCGTTGCCCTGCTTTTAGCTTGAAAAAGTAGTCTTTCCTCTTTTCGGGCTAACTTTTGTGACTTGCTTGGCCAATTATATTCTGTAACAGAATAAAACTAATGAAATCCGGAATAATAAAATAATGGAGCGTCCTCTGCGATATCATAGGGGAGGGGAGAGTGGATGATACCCCCTAAAAACAGCTAACCATGAAGAAAATGAATAATGCTAACCCCATTTTTTTTTTTTTGGAAGTTTATTACTTTTATTCCCTAAAAAACTTCAACTTGTGGTGGAGGTAAATCGGTGGTTACATAATCCAAACAACAATTACCATCTAAATATGTGGTATTTCCCAACGATCGGTACGTAAAATACCACGAAGAAGAGGAGGCAAAGGATCCCCACGAAATAACTCAAAAGAATTTCCAACACTTACTTTCTTGGCAAGAAAATCTGCTGCCATATTCGCCTACTCGGCAAAGAAATGTATTTTGGACAAAAAAAAAAAAGAGGGGGGGGGGGGGGGGGGGAGGGACTCCAACATGCACTTAAAATGTTTTGTTAATTTTAAAATTTTGTTATATGTTAAGTTAGAGGAGACCATATTTATGAAAAATAATACAATGAAATTACATTACATATTTTTTTAGTTTAATGTGTTATTGAAAAAAAAAATCTAATTTTAAACTATCTCACTTCAAAAAAAAAAACTATTTATTTTTTTTTTTTTTTTATAGATACAATTTTATTTTGGACACCCCTAGGCCCAATCCCCCCTCCCCTCTCAAACAATAAATACCGCAACATCCTAATGGTTAAAAATAAAAGAAGTGAAAGCGAACCCCATATCTCTTTTCGTTACTTGCCCTATCTCGCACACCATTAACGACGTAAAATACTATGCAAACGGGATTAAAATACTAAACTCTACCATAGAGCCTTTGCTTGTTCTACAATAGTACAATTTACAGTACAATATGACCATTCTATGAGCAATATTAGTGTTATTAGGCTTGATGGAATATGAATATGAGTAGTGTGTATATCAACAACATAACTATACTGTTGGGATTGATTTACGTGTTAGTGAAATACTGAAAAATCTGTTTACCAAAGAAAATAAAAGACGACTTTATTCGAGTTAATAATTTATTTGAAAAGATTAGGTTGCTTTCCGAACACATTTACCGCTTATAACACACTAAATTGGCAATCCAATGTCCTGTGTAAATTGTCAAAGAAATTTTCAAAATGTGAAGTTTTAAGAAGTCTATTTAGCGCATTCAACCATGTCACTGTAGAACAATTGAATGGATTAGTTTTGATATCCGTTTTAGTAGAAACAAAGGATTTGGTTAGAACTATTTTAATATATGAAAGTTTAAATTAGTGAGCTTACTTTTAGAAAATGCCAAATAAATATTTTTACATATAGCTTGTTTTGAGGACCTTTTTTTTTTTTTTTTTGAAGAATGCAAGTTTGTAATAGTATATTTATTGAAAATGTGTGATTAAAAAATAAGGAAAAAATATTTTTTTGAATTTACGTGTAATATTATTCTATTGAAAAAAATATGCAGTTGAAAAAAAATGGTAATCAAAAAGAAATGGGTGATCAAAAAAACAATGGTTGTTGATTTGTTGCAATACAAGGTTTACATTGGTGGTATTTGATGTTTTTAATTTCAAAAATCCGAGAATATGGATTTGTATGACAACATTTAGTGGCTTTGATGGTTCTTTATAGATGATACATGAATTTTGATGAAGTTCGAGAGGTTTAGAGAATTTTGACTTGATCAACTCTTATTCAAGCAAACGTTAAAAAAATATATTTAAATATAGATTTTTCAATGAAATAATATTGTTGAACATATTTTTTAACTTCATGAAATGCGGCATCATTTTAAACTGCGAAGGCACCCAAAATAAACGAATAGACTACCCATTGCAAATCCATCCTTCAGTGAACTTCCCAACAAATCAAGCTTCTAAGCATCCATCTGACAGGATGACATGTGTAAAGGAACGGAGAGAGTTAGTTAATTATTGTTGTAACCAATCAGTTGCAAACGTGAGGTTAACGTCACTCAGGTAAAGGTGGCCCAACGAACTAAGTGTAGAAAGCCAATCAAGGTTTGTGCTTGTTAACATTAGGTTACTTGCAGACACAAGAAATTGCAGATTCCAAAAGGTTGCCGAGGTGATGCGGAATGTGCCCTCTTAAATTAGAAAAGGACAGATCAAGGTGTTGTAATCTGCCAATGAATTTTGGAATTCGGCTACCATTGAAATCATTAAAACTGAGGTCTAAATAATTCAAATGGCTTATTTCAAGCAACCATGGGCTAATGTTACCTCTTAGAGGGGCGTTCAAATGAACACCAAAGATCCAATCAATAACGTGACTAGTTTGGTTATGACAACGGACACCTTTCCACGTGCAACAACCCTTGTGATCTCATGGGTTCCTCAAGAGAGCGTCGGCAATATTCTCAAACAAAGCTAATCTTGAACTTGAGAATAGAGCTCTCTCTCCCTCTCTAAGCACCTGATTCTACCACCTTTCACTCGTGAAGAGTGTCCATGAGAAGCTCTAAAACTTAGTAACATTACAATAACTAACCAGATGGATAAGTTGATATAACTTTTTGCCAATCATCATTTTGAGAACAAGTTTGAGCTCAATTATATAGGTTCTTGCCCGTGTGGGATTCTTACCATTTAAAATAACATTATTAGTAAACTATGAGTTGGTGTTACTGTTATTCAAAAAAATCTTGAAAATTGATAAAAGTTGTGAATGCCGTAAAATGTGTAATTGAAAATGAATTTTAGAAAAAAAAAAAAAAAAAAAAAAGTTAAATTTTGAAACTTGGACCAAACAAGGACTTAAAAGTCGGCTACAAAGAACTTCCAGTAAGAAACAACTTTAGTGCCTGTTTAGGTGGGATTTTCGCCACATTTTAAGCAAAAATTCAGCAGTTGGAAATGTAGGAGGTCCCTTTCCCCTCCCTCATTATTGGCAGATTTCAGTGATCATATGAATCGTCAAGGGTTAATTTCACAAATGGTCACTGAAGTTACCTGAAAATTTCAAAACGGTCACTGAAGTTTCAAAATTTCAGAAACGGTCACTGAAGTTTGAAATTTCTTTCAAAACGGTCACTGAATTTTCAGATTTTTTTGGCCAAGTTTGAGGCAATTTTTCGGCAACTTCCGACTACCAAAATCGCCGATTTCGGATACCGTTGGAAAGCCCAAGATGTTCTCTTCAATTACCACCAAAAATCTCCCCAAGACTCCAAGTGATTCGACCGGAATAAGTCCACGAAGTCGACAACCGAAAATTGTGAAAATCTGCCCAGATTTTCAGATTTTTTGGGCAAGTTTGAGGCAATATTTCGGCAACTTCCGACCTCCAAAACTGTCGATTTCGGATACCGTTGGAAAGCCCACGATGTCATCTTCAATTACCACCAAAAATATCCCCAAAACTCCAGGTGAATCGGCCGGAATAAACCCACGAAGTCAGCTACCTAAACTGGGCAAAAAGGTCCGAAAATCTGTCCAGTTTGGGTAGCCGACTTCGTGGGTTTATTCCGACCGATTCACTTGGAGTTTTGGGGAGATTTTTGGTGGTAATTGAAGATGACATCGTGGGCTTTCCAACGGTATCCGAAATCGACAGTTTTGGAGGTTGGAAGTTGCCGAAATATTGCCTCAAACTTGCTCAAAAAATCTGAAAATCTGGGCAGATTTTCAGATTTTCGATTGCCGACTTCGTGGGCTTATTCCGGCCGAATCACTTGGAGTCTTGGGGAGATTTTTGGTGGTAATTAAAGAGGACATCGTGGGCTTTCCAACGGTATTCGAAATTGGCAATTTTGATGGTTGGAAGTTGTCGAAATATTGCCTCAAACTTGGCCAAAAAATCTGAGAATTCAGTGACCGTTTTGAAAGAAATTTCAAACTTCAGTGACCATTTCTGAAACTTTGAAACTTCAATGACCGTTTTGAAATTTTCAGATAACTTCAATGACCATTTGTGAAATTAACCCGAATCGTCAAATTATGCGGGCGTGTAAAATGTAAGACTTATCCTTACATGATTTTATACTCACCCATAAATGAAGGACAAAAATGACAATTGAAAATATTAAATCACGATAAAATGGTCAAAATTTGTGGGCGTCTACAACCTGGCAAAGGTGGGCCCCATTTCAACGGTTCAAAATTCAATTATTTGTTAAAGTCTTTTTGCTTTTTTAACCTTTTGGAATACGTCATAAAGTTTTTCCAATGCATTATTGCTGATTGGAAGATTTTTTTGAATAACAGTAACACCAACTCATAGTTTATAAATAATGTTATTTAAATGGTAAAGAATCCCACAAGAACATATAATTGAGCTCAAACTTGTTCTCAAAATGATGATTGGCAAAAAGTTATATCAACATATCCATTGGTTCGTTATTGTACTGTTACTAAGTTTTAGAGCTTCTCATGGACACTCTTCACGAGTGAAAGGTGGTAGAATCAGGTGCTTAGAGAGGGAGAGAGAAGCTCTTCTCAAGTTCAGAGATGAGCTTGTTGATGAATATGGCCGACTCTCTTCTTGAGGAACCCATGAAGATCAAAAGGGTTGTTGCACGTGGAAAGGTGTCCGTTGTCATAACCAAACTAGTCACGTTATTGAATTGGATCTTTGTGGTTCATTTGACGCCCCTCTAAGAGGTAACATCAGCCCATGGTTGCTTGAAATAAGCCATTTGAATTATTTAGACCTCAGTTTTAATGATTTCAATGGTAGCCGAATTCCAAAATTCATTGGCAGATTACAACACCTTGATCTGTCCTTTTCTAATTTAAGAGGGCACATTCCGCATCACCTCGGCAACCTTTTGGAATTGCAATTTCTTAGTGTCTCAAGTAATCCAATGTTAACAAGCACAAACCTTGATGGGCTTTCTACACTTAGTTCGTTGGGCCACCTTTACCTGAGTGACGTTAACCTCACGTTTGCAACTGATTGGTTACCAACAATAAGTTAACTAACTCGTCTCCGGTCGTTACACATGTCATCCTGTCAGATGGATGCTTAGAAGCTTGATTTGTTGGGAAGTTCACTGAAGGATGGATTTGCAATGGGTAGTCTATTCGTTTATTTTGGGTGCCTGTACGACATTTTAAAATGATGCCGCATTTCATGAAGTTAAAAAATATGTTCAACAATATTATTTCATTGAAAAAATCTTATATTTAAATATATTTTTTACGTGTTGTGAATAAGAAAAATACAAGTAAAGCTCGAAACCTCTCGAACTTCATCAAAATTCATGTATCATCTATAAAGAACCATCAAAGCCACTAAATTTTTCATACAAATCCATATTCTCGATTTTTGAAATTAAAAACATCAAATACCACATGTAAACCTTGTAATGCAACAAATCACACCATTGTTTGATCCCCATTCTTTTTCAAATTACATTTTTTTTTCAACTGCATATTTTTCAATAGAATAATATTACACGTAAATTCAAAAAAAAATCCTTATTTTTTAATCACACATTTTCATAAATATACTATTACAAATTGCATTCTTAAAAAAAAAAAAAAAAGGTCTCAAACAAGCTATATGTAAAAATATTTATTTGCATTTTCTAAAAGTAAGCTCACTAATTAAACTTTCATAATTAATATGTTCTAACAAATCTTGTTCTACGGATATCAAAACTAATCCATTCAATTGTTCTAGTAAAATGGTTGATCGCAAATAAGATTTTAATAACTTCAATTTTGAAAATTTCTTTTGACAATTTAAACAGTGACATGGATTGCCAATAGTGTTTTATAAGCGGTAAATGTGTTCGGAAAGCAACCTAATCTTTTCAAATAAATTAATATATCGAAAGTCGTCTTTATTTCTTATGGTAAAAAAGATTTTTCAAAATTTTCACTAACACGTAAATCAATCCCAAGTAGTTATGTTGTTGATATACACACTACTCATTTCATATTCCTCAAGCCTAACACTAATATTGTCAATAGAATGGTGATATTACTACGTAAATTGTACTATTGTAGAACAAGTAACAAAGGTGTATGGTAGAGTTTATTATTTTATCCGTTTGATTGTTTTTCGTGAGTTAAATGGTGAGAGATAGGGAAGTAACGAAAAGAGATATGGGGTTCGCTTTTCACTCTTTATTTTAACCATTAGGATTTTGGGTTATTTATTGTTTTGTTGGATTGGTAATTGGTTAATGAAGTAAATGTTGCATTTGGAATTGGGACGATGAAATAAATAGTTTTTTTTTTTGGAAGTGAGATAGTTTAAAATTAGATTTTTTTTTTCAATAACACATTAAACTAAAAAAATTAATGTAATATAATTTCATTTTTATTATTTTTCATAAATATGGTCTCCTCTAACTTAACATATTAACAAAATTTTAAAATTAACAAAACATTTTAAGTGCATGTTGGAGTTCCCCCCCCCCCCCCCTTTTTTTGTCCAAAATACATTTTCTTGCCGAGAGGCGAATATGGCAGCAGATTTTCTTGCCAAGAAAGCAAGCGTTGGAAATTCTTTTGAGTTCTTTCGTGGGGATCCTTTGCCTCCTCTTCTTCGTGGTATTTTACGTACCGATCGTTGGGAAATACCACATATTAGATGTTGAATTGTTGTTTTGGATTATTGTAACCACGATTTTACCTCCACCACAAGTGAAGTTTTTATGAATAAAAGTATAAACTTCGTTTAAAAAAAAAATGGGGTTAGCATTATTCATTTTCTTCAATGTTACTTTTTTAGTATCATCCACTCTCCCCTCCCCTATGATATCGCAGAGGACGCTCCAATTATTTATTAATTCACGATTTCATTAGTTTATTCTCGTTACAATAATTAATTGCCAAGCAAGTCAAAAAGTGAGCCCCGAAAAAGAGGAAAGACTACTTTTTCAAGCTAAAAGCAGGGCAACGACTAGACGGCGAAGACTAACCTACTCAATTTTTTAAAAATATTTTTTTTATTTTTAATTATATATTTTTCAATAAAATAATATTACACGTAAATTTAATTTTTTTATTTTTAAATAACATAATTTCCATTAAAACGTTATTTAAAATGCATTTTTGAGAAATTAATGTGTTCAAACAGGGTGTAAAATTTACGATCAATGCTTAAAACCCATCGCAGAAGTTTCGCGGTCCGTACAATAGCTTTGTCATCATCTGCCTCTTTAAAGGGTAAAAATATCAATGCAAATTCCTTGGTCCCTAAGACTCCACTTTTCAAGGAAAAAGCAGGGCAACGACTTGGCGAAGACTAAATCGACGAATCAACGCTTAAGTTTTCCGGTCCGTACAATAGCTTTGTCATCTACCTCTTTAAAGGGTAAATATCACTACAAAATCCTGTCCTCCCCTTTATTTTATTTTATTTTTTTCAAAATCCACTTTCCAACACTTCCTTAGTCCCTAAGTTCTTTGCCGGTCTGAGCTGACCCACACGTGTCACGGTCATTGGACCGGCTCGGTCCATACCTTGTACTGAGACGTACTAGGCAGTAGGCTCCATACTGTCAACAACATAAAAGTTAAGAAAATATATATAAGGTGTTGTATGTGATATGTGATTCTAAATTCAACCATACTACATGTAAGCGAAACCAATAATACTGCGAAAATGCGATTAATATTTGACAATCATTTTAAATCACATTAACAATATTTTTTGACGAAAATCATGACTAGGGACAAAATTTTCTTACTAACGAAATGTTAAAATAAATATATGATGAAGAAAAAAAGTTAAAGATACAAGTGTGTTAGTGGATAAAAACTAATGACATTTAATTTAATTAAAATGTTTGGTATTTATAAAAAAAAAAAAGTGGTGTTAGTATAACTATTCAAAAAGAGTAATGATATGTAGTTCATTGGGCTATGGCCACAATTTAAGTGGAGTTAGATGATGAGTTAAATAAAATAATTTATTTAATTCTACTTATCATTTAATACCACTTAATTTGGAATTGTAGCCCCAACGAAATTAAATAACTTCACTCGTCCAAAAATCATACTCTCTCCATCCCATTTATATAAATTTGTTTTGTTTTTCACACGGATTAAAAAATATTATTTAATTATCATTAATTAATTATCATTAATTAATAGTAAATTATTATTAGAAATAGTAAAAAAATAATGATATATCAGTAAACTAACAAAACAAAACATTTTTAATACAGAAACAAGGCTATATATTTGAGACAAGAAAAAAAGAAAGTAAGTCTATATAAATGAAACAAATGGAGTATAAGGATGTCACTTAGTGCAATAATCACTTTTTCTCTGAGATCGCTATTTTTAAAAGTTTTACATTTCAAAGTACATATTTTGCTAAAATATTTCAAAAATCAAGCGGGGAGCTAAAGTCATAGGGAAAAGGGAAGGTGAATAACTCTTAATTTTTCAAAAGGGTTAATTTCACAAACAGTCACTGAACTTACCTAAAAATCACAAAACGATCATTAAAGTTTAAAACTTGTAGAAATGTTAACTGAAGTTTCATACGCTTTCACAAGAAGTCACTGAATTTTTAATTTATTTCACAAACGGTCATTGAATGACCGTTGTGATTTTAATTCAAACTCAAATGACCAAAATACGTGGATATATGAGTTTGACTATCTCAAGTGCAAATTTCTTACTATTAAATGTCACATTTCGAGTAAATTAGATGGAAATTGTAAAAATGATATTTTAATTCTCGTTCCTCATATATACGTACAAGACTATAAATTTAGGTATGTGATATAAGAATATTTCTATGTTTTTGTGTGTGATCGTGCATAGATTTCCTAACTTTTAATGCGTTTTTATTTATTTTAGTTTTCATAAAAATATAGTGTATTCTTATTTAGTAGTTGACTTACTTAGAAATTTTTACTTGATGTGGTCAATTTTCTATGTTCACGTGTTTTGATCATTTAAGTTTAAATTGAAATTATAACGGTCATTCAGTAACCGAGGTTAATACCCTAAATAGTCACTGAACTTTGTCAAAAGTTCTCATGAGATCACTGAATTTCAAAACTTCATTAATTAGTTACTGAACTTTTCATAAAGTTCCCAGGAGGTCACCGAACTTTAAAACTACCCTAAATAGTCATTGAACTTTTCCAAAACTTCCCTAAATAGTCACCCAACTTTGTAAAAAGTTCCTAGGGGTCATTGAATCATTGATGTATGGGGTCCCAATTTGCAAAGTTCGGTGACCTCCTAAGAAGTTTTAGCAAAATTCAGTGACTATTTATAGTAGTTTTGAAGTTCAGTGACCTCCTAGGAACTTTTTGCAAAGTTCAGTGACTAATTAGGAAAGTTTTGAAGTTTGATGACCTCCTAGGAATTTTGGGCAAAGTTCAGCGACTATTTAGGGTATTAACTCCGGTAACCGTTTGTGAAACAAATTAAAACTTCAGTGATCGTTTATGAAAGTACATAAAATTTCAATGATTGTTCCTGTAAGTTTTAAACTTCAGTAATCGTTTGGTAACTTTTAGGCAAGTTAAGTGACTATTTGTGAAATTAACCCCTTTTCAAAATAACAATTTTTTCAGAGAAAGGCGAAAAGACGAAAATCAAACGGGGAGTTAAAGAAAGTCTTTTTTCGGAGGAAGACTTTATTTATTTATTTAGCAAAAAAAGAGGGGGGGGGGGGGGTGGGGTATTTCCACATGAAAGTGATTCTGTCTTTTCTCCCTCCCACTTATTATTTGCGAGTCTTCCTCTACACTTCAACTCTTTAGGGCCCGCTTGAGAACTTTTTTTCACCGATTTTGACTAATTTTGGGTGAAATTATTTATGAGAGTTGAAAAAATCGATACTCGTTAATTTTTTCGGGCACCACTTTTGAATAAAAATAACCCAAAATAACTTTAACATAATTTTGATCGGTTCCATCAACCTACCAAATCAATGTCTTTTGGTTGATTCTCATATCCACTTCGAATTTCACTATTTATAAAATAATTATTTTAAACCAACATTTTTTCTTCAAAATTAACTAGCAAATAATAATATTGTAACTAAAAAAATTATTTATAAGTAAAATTTTATATTATATTTAAAAAATACTTATTAGTAAAAAAATAAGAAAAATCACATAACAATTAAGACTCACTTATAAGTTAAAAATTGCTTTTATGTAAAAAAATTATTTATAAAATAAATATACAACTAATGATATAAAATTTCACTTATAAAATATAATTAAAATTATTTAAAAGTATAAAATTAACTTATAATTTTAAGATTTACTTAAATTTTAAGTAAGTATTTAACTTTATTTAATTTTTTAGTTAAATATTAACTTATATGCAAAAAAGTTACATATAAGTAAAATATCACGTAAGAGGAAAAAAATCCCGTATAAGAAACAATAAATTGATAATTTTACTAAATGACATATATGTAATTTTATTATTTTAATTTATTTTAGAACCATTGGTTAATAAACTTTCAAACATCTGTTGGACAATTTTAAAAATAGCTACTAAAACCATTCAAAATTAATCGGATCATAAATATTCAAAATCAATACTTGAAAAAACGCTCAAAATCGATGAGCCGAAACTCCCAAACATGCCCTTAAGAGCCATATTGTACTAAGGCTATTTTCAATTCTGCACCAAAATTCGAAGTAAGTTTTAAACCATTTTGCACCAAATTAAAAATTATCTTCAATCCTTTACTAGAAAACTTACATCGGATGAACATTATTTAATCATTTTCTTCATTAATTTTCTTCTTAAATATTTATTAATTTTACAACTCTATAAATTACTAAATAAATAATTACATTAAATAAAAGAAAATATTGAATTAACGAAAATGGATACAAATACATCAAATTTTTTGCAAAAGTAAAAGAGAAATTCAGACCTGTATTTAATCATTTAAATGCAATACATTGAAGGAGACTTATGCCAAATATTTGGTGCAATTTGGTGAATTATGATTAAATGGTGGAACATTCGAGATGGTCTAAAATCCTATTTTAGCCCATTATTTAAAAGTAAAAAAATGATTTTTTCATGAACGCGTAACTAAACAAGCAAGAAAATATTTTTTGGTTCATACGTGAAATTATTTATCGTAAAAATATGCAATTAATTTTTATTTTTTTTTCAAAAAAGTGATTTTGGAAAACTCAAAATCAAACCAAAGTTAAGTCCTTTTTTGTTTCTCATTTTTTCAATTTTTTTTTTCCTACATACTCATTTCCGATTACACATTCACACAATAAAATATTCTACACGTTAATTCACTTTTTTTTTTAATCACACATTCTCTAAAAAATTATTATTTAAATTAATATTTGTTTTTTTTTTTAAAGAAAGGCCACCAGTGGCTAATATAAGTTAAATATTAATAGCTACAAAAGTTCTTGAAAAAGGGAAAACATATTTATGACTTTTTTACTTGTTAATGAATTTTTTAATAGTGATTCTTTTGATGATGGTTTAAAGTAAAGAAATTTTTGAATTTAGGTATGAATTATTTTATTAATAAAATGTATGTTTTGAAATGAGTTTGGCATTTTTTTTTTTTTTTGTTGGGGATAATTGCGCCCAAACATGAGTTTTGTCTAGTTAACATGACGAGTAAAAACGAACATTTCGTTGAAAAATTTCTAGATATAGAGAATATTTAAATGGTACGAGTCACAATAATTTAATATTTTTCTTAACATGCTTTTTTTTTTTTTTTTTTTTAAATCTGATATACATTAGTGATACCTATGCTCTCGTTTGAGTTCTATTTGTGGACAAAAATGTATTTTTAAATAGTGTTTTGTTGGAGATTATATGTTTAAAAAGTAAGGAAGACTTTTTGATTCACGTGTAATATTATTTTATTGAAAAATACGTAATTAAAAGAATAATTCTTTTAAAAAATGGGAGCCAAGCATGACCTTTGTTTGAGCCTCATTTTGGGTCAAAATACATTTAAAAATAGTGTTTTATTGAAGATTGTGTGATTAATAAATAAAATTTTTTTTTTTTAAATTTATGCATAATATTATTTTATAGGTAAAGTTATGATTAAAAATAGGCTATGAACCATAAATTTATACAAAATGAAATTTCAAAGCTATTTAAACAGTAAACAATAAAGTCAAGGAACAGTGTTTATTTACATTGCAATTGCATCGGGATGCTCTATATATACATTCTAAAGCTTTTCCACTTCTTCTTCATTTCTCACAACTGTTCTTCAATCTCAGAGTGATACACTGAAAAGCGTCGTGCTGTAGACTATTGGGAGATCACAGGGCGACAATGGCGACACCGAGGGAGCACGTAGAGGAAATAAGGAGAATTAAGTTTTCGATTGGAGCTAAGGAACCGAATCCACTAACAGAGGATCTTCATCAGGCTGTAAAAAATCTCTCTGCAGAGCTCTACGCTAAGGATGTGCACTTTCTCATGGAACTCATCCAGGTCTGTGACTGTGCCTGCATGTATATATGTATCTATATCTATACGCTAAAACTATTGATCTGCAGAGAAATTCGATCAGTGTGTTTGTATTTGCATCTTTGTAGTAGATTAATGGGTTTATTGAAGTTCTTGAATATTTGTACGTAAATTGATAATATTTGTCATACCATATGCTTCAGACGATGTACCTTTTTAAAAAAAAAAAAAAAAAAATTATTTATAAGTATAAGAAGTTATAAACGTGTCCAAAAAAAAAAAAAAAAAAAGGTTCTCTATTTTTTACTTTTACAAATAAAAGCTTATTTATTTATAAGCTTAGCCAAACATGCTGATACATCTGACTTCATTTGGGTGGTCAAATTTCATTTTTATTAGAAATAATCATTTGGTAGTTTAGATGTTTTTAGTTTTATCTTGGACGGATATTTTTGCGTTTTCATTTTATTTTTATTTTTAGAAGATATTCACATGCTCATGCTGTCAGCAATAACATATAAATAAATACATGTGCTTGTTTGAGCTCTTTTTTTGCCCAAAATATATTTTGAAATAACATTTTGCTTGAGAATATATGGTTAAAAAATGAGGAAAAAATTTGGGATTGGGCCCCCGTTTGACACCCATTAATTTCTCATTCTTCTTTTCAACCACACATTCTCCAAATAAAATAATATTACACACAAATCAAAAACTTTTCCTCACTTTTCCACCACACATTCTCACATCAATCACTATTCTAAAATTTTTCTTTTCCTCAAAATGGGTTTCAAACAGGGGCTGAGTTTAATATTATTTTATTGGAAAATGTATGGTTGAAAATAAATGTGAAAAATATTTTGAAAATAATGTGTATCAGCATAGATAGATTGTATTTTTAGAAGATATTCACATGGTCATGCTGTCAGCGATGACATATAAATTTTTGTGTCATATTAGGCCGTCTTAAAAAAAAAATATTGAGGTCAGTTTTGCATTAAATTGAAAATCACATTCAACACATTACACCAAAACTTAGCTCATCTTTATATTAATTTTATGAGTAATGCTATTCATCCCCACTGGGTTACAAACACAGTCTAAGTAATTTCACCTTTCATTTAACCTATCACTTAGAGCCATCTAGACCGTGTTTGTAACCCCACTGGGGATGAAGAACATTACTCTAATTTTATATTAGGTCAGTTTTGCATTAAATTCTCCATACGAATTTTATATTAATTTATTGATGAGTTTAATTTACTACCATGTAACAGAATGCTGAGGATAATGAGTACGAGGAAGGCATTGCTCCATCGCTACAATTTGTCATAACTTCTAAGGATATCACAGGAACTGGAGCAGCATCTACATTGCTCATCTTTAACAATGAGAAGGGTTTTTCACCTAAGAACATTGAGTCCATTTGTAGCGTTGGACGGTCCACCAAAAAGAACAACCGCAAACGTGGTTATATTGGCGAGAAAGGTAATAATTGGGTACTTTTCCCGTTCTCAATCGCTTGTAAGCTTTTGTATGGTTTATCGTACTTTAGTTTATTTAAATTTTTGTATCTCAAAGTTTCTTAATTGTTAGTCTCTATTTTGTCTGCTATGTTGAACAGTATGAATTTATGATTTGTAGTGATCCTAGAGATTAAATGGTTATTTGGTCTTGAGATTTTCTTTATTAACACATTGTCTTTTTAAATTTCAGTTTGTGATAGATACTGTAAGATGTCATAATAAATCTTGATATGTTATAGGGATGTGTCATAACCTATTCAAATGGCTAAAAGCATACATCAGATTTAAGCTTCCAATTACAGAATCATTCCCATTTAACAATGTCGCTCTGAATTACTAAATTCACTGATAGAAAAATCCTTGAGGTTGTCTCTTTCTGTATTTACCGTTGGTATTTCGGAGCATGAATCACAGGGCCACATGCCCTCTCCCCTCCTAAAAGAAGAAAGAATCAAATCCAAAGTTGTGAATCCTCTTCCTACATTATCATTGTTATCACATTTTTACACCTTTTTCAAAAAGATATTTTGTTTTCATCAATTTTTCTGTCCATGAATCACATGACTGCATTTTTTTCAGGAATTGGATTCAAGAGTGTATTTCTAATCACTTCTCAGCCATATATATTTAGCAATGGCTATCAGATTCGTTTTGACGAATCCCCTTGCAAAGAGTGCAACGTTGGCTACATTGTCCCTGAATGGGTTGAGGAGAACCCAATTCTTTCAGAGATAAAACATATATATGGCTCAAATTCCAACCTTCCAACCACAACTATACTACTACCTCTGAAGCCTGACAAGGTGAAGCCTGTGAAACAACAGCTTTCAAGCATTCATCCAGAACTTTTGTTGTTTCTGTCAAAGATAAAGAGGCTTTCTGTCAGGGAAGATACTGAGGACCCCGGGTGCAATACAGTGACTGCAATTTCCATTTCAAGTGAGACAAATTTTGTTACAAGGAAGAACATCAACGCTGAATCCTACCTGCTCCATCTCTCTGCTGATGAAAGAGATGGTAACTTGGATAGAGAATGCAGCTATCATATGTGGAGGCAGAGATTTCCTGTCAGACCGGAAAATAAGGTAGAAAGAAGAATTGAAGTCGAAGAATATGTGATCACATTGGCTTTTCCCAATGGAGAGCGTCTTCACAGAGGATCAACCTCCCCTGGAATCTATGCATTCCTTCCCACGGAAATGGTTACAAACTTTCCTTTCATAATTCAGGCAGATTTTCTTCTGGCGTCATCAAGGGAAACAATCCTTTTGGATTGCAATTGGAACCAGGGTATTCTTAATTGTGTACCATCTGCTTTTGTTAATGCATTTATTTCACTTGTGAAAGAGAAGGAAAACGCGCCTGTTTTTCTTCTGCCACGGATGTTTGGCTTCTTACCGGTCATGAGTTCTCCCTATGCTTTGCTTAATTCTGTGAGAGAATCAATCCAATCAAAACTGATGGAAGAAAGTATTATCCCTTGTGAATCATACACAGAGCAGAAGTTTTTCCATAGACCTCAAGAAGTTGGAAGATTAAGGCCTGCTTTCTGGAATCTGTTAAAGATGGCTAGGCAACAAGGAGTGTGCTTGGATAACATCTCAACCCACGGGAAGTATATTTTAAGCTCTGCATTTGATGAGGAGAAGTACGATAACTTTCTAAATTTTTTGAAAGTAGAGTATGTCAATGATGAATGGTATGCAAAGTGTGTCAGGAGTTCCAATCTTGTGCTGGGAGGATCCGAAGATCTTTATTTGGAACTTCTTTTGTTTGCTGCTGAACATTGGAGGTCCTTCTCGAATACTAGTCTTGTGGACATACCACTCATTAAGTATGTAGGTGCACAATCTCAAGTGTCTCTCTGTAGAATAAATGAAGTCTCACGGCAACGAGAAATTCTTTTATCTAACAAGTTTGATCGAATCTCTTGGCTGATTGATTGGAATGGAGAGTTCCTAGGTGTTAATAATCGGTTTTTCCTTCCCGAGTCGACGCAATGTGAAATTTTTTCACATTCCAAAAGGCAGGCAATATGGGAGTGGCTCATGAACGAAGTGAAGGTTAGTTGTGTAAGTGTCTATATGTATGCTCTCCATTTGAGCAAGGTGCTTGGTAGTGACAGAAAACTTGTCATTACCTATGTCCATTTCCTCTATCACTCGCTTGGAAAGAACTACCTGTCCACAACAGAGGTTAATTGTGCAGCTGGTTCTATGCCACTTGTTAATAACTATGGGCAGGTGATCGTAAGTAGACAAGGGGTTCTTGTCCCTGCTAATGGAAGCCGTTGGGTGCAACTCGTTGGTTCAAATCCATGGAGAAATGAAGGTTATGTTGAACTGGGAGAGGACTATTTGTATTCAGGAAATTATGCAGGTGTTCTTACCCACGAGAAAGAACTGCTTCAATTTCTTAAATCTCATGTTGCAGCTTCAGATATACCAGATTTGGCCCCTCCAGATGCTCAGATACCAAGTTTCTTTTCTTTACTAACCAAACAAAATGCATTCTTGCTTTTAGAGTGGATTCATAACCTGAAAGAGAAGCGACGTCCCATACCAAACAAGTTTTTTAACTGCATAAAGAATGGAAGCTGGCTTCGGGTTTCGCTCGGTAGCAGTGTTAGCTGCAAGCCACCGTCACAATCGTTCCTACTTACCTCTTCTTGGGAATGCCTTCTTCAAAATGGATCAGTGCTTGTTGATATACCATTGGTAGATCAAAGTTTTTATGGCAAAGAAATATCTAACTATAAGGAGGAGTTGAGAAAAGTCGGGGTTATGTTTGAATTTAATGAAGCATGTGAATATATTGGCAATCATCTTATGTCGATAGCAGCTTCATCCACTCTAACTAGAGCCCATGCTTTCTCAATACTGAATTTCATCAGATTTTTGAGGGACAAACGTCTTCCTCCTGGTGACTTCATCAATAGAATAAAGGACAAAAGATGGCTACGGACTTCCCAAGGTGATAGGAGCCCTCTGGAATCTGTGTTTTCTGATCAAGAATGGAAGGCTGCCTCTCAAATTAGTGACATTCCATTTATTGATCACGAGTATTATGGAGAAGAAATTATTTCTTTTCGCAAGGAACTTAAGCTTCTTGGTGTGGTAGTTGGCTTCCGTGGAAATTACAAACTTATTGTCGACAACTTAAAATCTCCATCTTACTTTAGGTATCTGGCTGCTGAAGCTGTTCTTTTGATGCTTGAGTGTATGCATCATTTAAGCTCCCCTGACAAACTTGTTAGAGTTCTTAAAGATTCGATGCTCCTGAAGACAAATAAGGGTTACAAATCTCCAGCTGAATGTTATCTGTTTGATCCTACTTGGGGTTGCCTTCTGCAAGTATTCAACAGTTTTTCTCTTGTTGATAGCCAGTTTTATGGAGAGAGCATTTTGTCATTCAGAAATGAATTGGCAAAAATAGGAGTACTCGTTGATTTTGAGGAAGCAACAAAAGCATTTGCTCATGTGTTTAGGCAGCAAGCATCATTGTCTTCCATAAATAAAGATAATGTCCTTTCATTTCTCGCATGCTGCAAAAAGTTGAAAGGCAATGGTTTTAAATTTCATTTGGATCTCAAGAAGTGCATTCAAGAAGTTAAATGGCTGCGCACTCGACTTACTGATCGCAGAGCACCAAAAGACTGCATCCTGTTTAACCCAGATTGGATATCTATCTCTTCGATATCTCTATTGCCTTTTATTGATGATGGTGAGAATTACTACGGCAAGGGCATTCACGAGTATAAAGAGGAGCTTCAGAGCATGGGAGTTGTTGTTTCTTTTAAACGCGGTGCTAAGTTTGTGGCTTCAAGTCTTCGTTTACCTCAAGATCCTAGCAGCATCACGGCTGCAGCTGCATACTCATTGTTGGAATGCATTAGGAATTTGCAACTAGAGTCAAATGAGCCTTTAATTGCTACTCTTTCGCAAAAAGCTGCCCGGGTATGGATAAAGACCCATGTCGGTTATAGGTCTCCAGACAAGTGCCTGCTGTTTGGTTCTGATTGGGGTTCTACCTTATCTCGTGAGGACGGACCTTTCATTGATGAAACATTTTATGGCCCTAGCATAAGTTCTTATTCAAAAGAGCTAAATGCTTTAGGAGTTGTAGTTGAAAAGAGAAATGGATGCTTGTTGCTTGCCAGTTACGTCAACACTCATACAAATTTTATGGTTATCAAGCGGATCTATTCTTACTTAAATGAATTAAACTGGAAACCCACAGGTGAAGATGCTGCAAAAATATGGATTCCAAATGGTTCTAATGATGGTGAATGGGTAAGTTCTGATGAATGTGTTCTTCATGACAAAGATGGTCTATTTGGTCAGCAGCTGAACGTTTTGGACAAGTATTACGAGAAGAAATTGCTGAATTTCTTCTCTAATGCTCTAGAAGTTAAAACATGTCCTTCTCTTGCTGACTACTGCAAGCTTTGGATGGATTGGGAGGATTCTGGCAACTTATTATCTAGTGATGAATGCATTGCCTTTTGGGGATTCGTTGCCAAGCATTGGAGTTTAGTGACGCAGAAAGTTCTTTCTGAGAACTTTCGGAAACTCCCAGTTTTGTCTGGTTCAGATAGAATTTTGTTGATGGACAAATATGACGTCTTAGTTGCAGATGATCTTTGCCTGAAGGATCTTTTTGAAGAGTCTGCTTCCCAGCCGCTATTTGTCTGGTATCCTCAGCCAAGTTTGCAATCCTTGCCTAGAAATAAGTTGCTTGATATTTACAGCAAAATTGGAGCGCGAAATTTATCTGAATCTGTTCAGAAAAGTAAGCAAACTGCATTCGACGACATTGCTCCCACACAGGTGAATTCAAGAGAGGTTTTCACTGAAAGAGGATTGTTTAAACTAATTCTTGGTTTTCTTGCTGATCTCCAAATTGAAGTACAGAAGAGGCACGATGCTCTGAAGGGCTTGCTTGAAATTACTGTATTTGAGACACAAACACCAATAACCGTGGAATACAGTTTACCACTTAAATCGGGGAAAATCATAAATGTCAGTGCAAAAAGATTGATGCGTTGGGAGAGAGAGAAGTCCGAGTTTTGTATGCAGAAAGTGGATAAATCAGGTGGTCATAAGAATGTCCTTGAATGCGCAACATATTTTGCTGAAGTAATTTCTGAGGGACTTCTGTGGGATAAGGAACATCATATTCAACAGCTTGCTGAACTGATCAAACTAGGTTTTATCTTGGAATTCGATGAGGCAGCTATTGGGTTCTTGATGAAGACTAAAAATCTGCAGATATTTTTGGAGGATGAAGAATTTCTCTCTTCTGCCTTCTCTTCTTGTTAGGTATGTGTTGAATTCTCTTCCCCATTGATCCCTGCTGCCCTCTATGTTTTGAAAAGAAGTTGGTATTTTAATTGTAGCAGTTGCTGTTTTAGGAATGCCAAAAGCTTATGCTTAAACCTTAAATACTAATGGCTTTTTTCATAAGGTGGAATGTATAACTGGACAGTGTTAACAAAAAAGCACCAAACATGTCCTGATAGTTTCCCCCTCTCATTTTGCTTACTTTTCCTGGAATTCCCTCTTGATATTTTATTAATTGTGTATGTGCACTTTGTAACTTATGGAACATTTTGCAACTAGTGATCCGCTTTAGATTTTGTTTGATTAGCAATATTTTGATTTTACGCATACTATGTGCAAAATTGAGATTACTCTATTTCAGATTCTTTTGACTAGTTCATCATCAATTCCATTTTCTCATTTTACATTCAATGGGTTTAAGTAGCTTAGTCAGCATTGCTCATTGCAGAAACAACATTGTCATACCTGCACATGTATTTGTTAATATAGGCCTACATTTTTACATCTCTGAAAATTTGATTTTCAAAATTATTTTTCCTTTTTCTTGCTGGCAAGTGAGGCGTAAATATGTTGCTGCTGTTGTTTTCTGAACTCTAACCGAATTTATTCCTTTCTCCAGGTTGAAGTTGGTTACATCTCGCAGATATCGGACGAGGTTCTATCCGCAGATAGCATTGATGTTTGTTGTGGCTAAGGTACTTAACTGTGTTCTTCTGGTATCGAAAATAGAATCTGAACTATCATATCTATAGAATCTATCTTTATTATATATAGGAAAAGCTTGTTTAATATATGTAATTTGCACTTTGAACAATATGGCTTTTCTATATTATGCTACTCTTTAAGTTTCTTAATTTAGTGATTTTTAATGTCCTGAATCTGATGAGCTTTTATCCCTCAGCTTTGTGCATTTGCTCAAGTGTACTCTTATTACACTATCGTATCTTCAACCATGAGATCTTTACGGGTGTAAAGAGGTTTTTCTCGTCAAATTTTAAGAATAGTAATTCTACTAGTCAAAACTCTTTTAAAACAGTCTCAGACTATTTCAATTCATTGTTACAAATAAGCTGTGCCAAAGTATGTTTGATTAATAGACATTCCGCATATCCAATATACCATGAACAGTAGGAAGTGTATCTTTGGAAGAGAAATGCTACTTGTACACACTTGGTACACAACTCACTCACATGCCAGAAACGTGAGAGGATTGTGTACCAAGTGTGTACAAGTAGCAAATTTGATCTTTGAAAACATAGGATTTCATTGCAATTGATCTATTAAGCCGCATCCAAAATCATAAGCCGTTTAAGATAACACAAGGATATGTGTTGCGGACACAATATCCCAAACATTATAATTTTAATATAAATAAATGGTCAAATTATGCATCGCGGACAATTTGCTCTCTATATTATGTTGCTATTTTGAGTCTCTACATTCAAATTTGATATCAAGCCGGTCAGCCAGACGAGGATTCGTCTGCGTTTCAAGAATTTAATACGTGACAATCGCATAAATCTATTACAAATAAATTGCATGAGATAATATCAAGATGCATAATCAGCACTTTGATTTTTAACATGAAAAATCCTCTAATTTGTGGGAAAGACTTTGAGATTATAGTCTACCTAAACATATTCACTTGTTCCTGATAATGCATCTCAATTTCAATAAGAAGTAGATTTCCACCAAAACTGGTTATAAACACTTTTAATCCATATATTTTACGGACTCACAACTTACATTTTGTATGCCCTGCTGCTTAAGTCTTGATTTAAGCACGCCTGAGCATAAATCAAGCATTAATCTCCTTACCAAATATTCACTTATCGTTCATACCGGCTAATGTAATCGCGTTTTCGAGCATCAATCAATCAACTCTGCAAATGAAACAATTTCGATTAGGCAAACACCCTGTTTGGCTTGAATTAAATCAAGTCAAAATCAACAATTCATTTTAACCACATATTTTGTTGGACCAACCACTTCTATCAAAATCTATTAAAATTTCTCAACAAGAGTGAAATATGAAAAGAAAAACAAAAAGGAAGAAAATGATAACAATAAGCATTGAAACTTTACGGCTGTCGACATTTTTTATAAGGAATTTCACTTTTCAAGAAACGTGTGCAAATATTCTTGATCCTATATTGAGGTTCTCTTCCTGAAAGGGATCACTTTATATAAAGTTGATTAGTTGAGTATATGCTTTGCTTGCTGCTGCTGCTGCTTCCGTTTCTAGCTATTTCCTTTGAAAGATATGCTGTCTAACAATAGCAATAGCCACTGATTCATAGACCCTTCAAGTCTGCCTCTTTAGCTTTTACATGAACATGATCAAAACGCATATATGAAAAAACAATGTTTTGATTTGTAGTTGACTACGAGGCAACCACGTATTTTAAAAATTAAATCACATCAAATTGATTGCTAATTTTTTTTTTTAAAAAAAGGAGACAAGTTTCACCCAATGGCTTGAGGAATAAAGGAAAAAAATAAAAAATCTCAACGTCTTGAGTCTACAATACGAGTATTCACTTCACTTGGACTATAATAATAGTTTAATCATCGAAAGTAGGACGTATATTTTAAAATTCAATGACGGATTCAGAACCTAAAATATCAGTATTTGGTAGTTCTTTTGACAAAATATATCCTAAATTGTTGTATTTTGTGTTATATATGTAAAACTCAATGGTTGATCGAAGAATCGAAAGAAAGAAACGAAAATTGGTAAAAAAATGGCAAAATTCAAAGTCAGATAACCAAATTGCAAATACCCAGTAGTTGATTCGGACCAAAAGATAATACTTTGAAAGATTTTTATGAGACAATTGGATAGAATTAGAACTCAAAAAGGAATGAAATATGATAAACAGCAATTTCCAATCGCACAAGTTATATTCCAGATTTCTAGTCGAAGATTGAAACCGATTTTTGACATAGTAGACGTCCGAACTAGAAAAATCATATTTCTATGAAAGTTGTATTTATTTGAATTATCTTTCCAACGCACTTTAAATCGAATCAATCGGATATTGGAAGAAAAGGTTATGATCAAAATACCGACTATTGTGTAGAGACAAAAAATTCGCGCTCGAAGACAACTTTCCTTATTCGATTAGAACTCTTTTGGAAACCAACTGTTAGGCAATTTGTTGTCAAACGATCTCACTGGGCAAAGAATTCAATCAAGTGAAGATTCAAACCTAATTTTTAGGCAAAGAAGAGAAGGCGCAAGTGAAGATCATAAAAAAATCATTGAAGAGATTCAAGATTTCAATATTCATCTCCATCTTTTCAATTTATCAAAACCGGTTTATATCTTTTCACTTACATATGATTTCTTATAATTTCGATATGTTAGGCTAATATTATACATTGCTAGGATGAGATGAACCATTGTTATGATATCTTCAGTTCTTAATTAATTATTTTTACTTTAATTTGATTTGATTTGTGGATGTTTATTATCGTTTTATTGTTCTTTTCAATTGCTTGATCGTCAATTGAATTGTTTGTGAATTTTATTGTTATGGAGAGAAACAATAGGGATTAAGCACAATATAATAAACATTGTAAGGTTCGATCGAGAATATAGATATATTTATATGATTTATATGGTTTCAATATGTGTTCTAGTACTTGTTAATGCATTTATCATGTTTGCATTTTTGATCGAGAGATAGAAGGGTCACATGAGGGGAATATATTTGATCACTATCGAGAGAGACTTTCAATTAAATTAGGAACATTGACCAACATAAATGATTTTAAATTGTCAATTTAATTGTTACACTAAAAATGGAATAATAAAGGATATTCGATATCTTAGCAATGCATCTCACATATTTGAAATATATATTTGCATATTTTCATTAGGTTAATTGATAATTTAGGGATTAGTATAAAAAAGTCACAATATTTGTTTGCTATTCAATTAAAATTGCAATTAATTTTAACTCGACTAAACACGTAGTCATCGTGAGTTCGATACTCTATTTACTACTATATTACTTGTTCACGATTCCGTTCACTTGCGGGAAATCAAACGATCAACGGTCTAGGTGAAACATAAGATGACGAGTAAGTCAATAATTGTCATTGAGAAAAATTTATATACAAGTTCCAATGATGGTTAGTATTCAAAATATTATTCAAAAGTTACAGACGTTAATGCAATTTTACTATCTTTAAATGTCATTGTATTTTTGGATATTCGACTCACATAGAGGAGGTAATTTAACATAACAAACAAAAATATATGAGCTTTCATTTCAATAATGAGACGAAATTATACTACACATTTCTGCTACTGGTTTTCTCATTTGCTGCATTGGAAGAGACCTCGGAGGAAAAACTAGAATGATCAGAACATAAATTAGAAGAAGAAGAGGAGGCACAAGAAGAAGAACATGTATCTTCTAATTCTGATTTCATGAACTCACAAAACCTAGGCTTATCAACATAAACTTCAGTTTTTGTACTTGGTTTCTTCTTGAACACATGACACAAAACCCAATTTCCTATTTGGATTAAAGAACCCTGCAAACCAACAGATTATATTAATTTGCAGAAATAGGAACTAATCTATAAATTGAATGTATATTTACATAGAAAATTACCTGAAATTTTTTTCCCTGCTGGGAATTACTAGCTATGTTTCCATAAATTGTAATGTGATATTCATGCATGATCCAATCGGTTCTAGAAGCTCGGGGATGCTTCCCTTTGTGGAATACTAATGTCTTCTTCATCCCCATTATCGGTTTCCAATTCCGATATATAATTCTTTTATCTGAACCACTGCCCTTCCAGTAGCCATCTTCCGTTGCTCGACTACTTCTGTTTCCAGGTTCCTTATTGCTGAAGAAGTATTTGTCCTTGCCGGTTGAATCCCCTATACAGTACAACACACATATATAGTTTACATTTGCTTGTTTGATAAAATTATAATGACTTTTCAACGACTCAAAATTCGATCCACACATTTCATGGATCAACAACTTATATCAAATTTTATTAAAATTTGCTAAAACTTAATTAATTTTATCAAAAGCTTTGACAAACACACAACCCCAAACTAATTGAAACATATATTAGACATGAAAGCACATTTGTTAAACTACATTGTTTATAAAATCTAAAACTAATGTACCTGGAAATTCCCTGCATGGATCATATTTGGAAATGCTGATTTCTGGAATTATTGAAGCAGGTAAAGGACAGGAAAATATTTTAGGTGCCAAGTACTGAAACACAATCTCTTCATCTGTAGGCTGAAACCGAAATCCTGGTGGCAATTTGCTCATTGCTCCAACTCTACACAAACTCAATTTGTCCATTCTAGATTGGTGCGTGCGTGCGTGCGTGAGAGAGAGAGAGGGTCAACGTGCATGGAGGGTTTTGCTGAAGGGTCTTTATACTGATCATGGGATGGACTGATTCCTTTTTTTTTTAATCAACTTTTACTTTTTTTGGATTTTTTTTTTTTTCAATAAAATAAACCTGTCAGTTCAAAAACCGAAAAAGAATAGTACATTGTTCTTCTTAAAAACAGTAAATGTACTTAGGCCATATATTTAAATTCTTTACTGATTCATGAATTAGTTCTTATGTGTTTGTGTATATATATAATTAATTTGGCCTTCCTTGCCTTTTGCTTTTACATAAAATATCAGTAGCAAAGATACCAAGGAAAAGCAAAACATCATGTTGCAACCTGCAGGTGATATATAGACAACGTGGATTGTTTAACATGGTATCACATTAGAACTATAAGCAACTCACATTGTCACTCATTTATAACAATTGTACATGCATCAGACCTTTAATGAAAAATGAATTCTGTCTATAAATGAGACAACATGTTGAAGACTAAGGTTGAAATAAATAAATTTGTATCGTTTCTAACAACTGGAGCTTTGGACAATGTGAATTTTCTTCACATTGAAATGTGAAAATCTGACATATAAAGTCCATTTCTCCAGCTCTTTAATTTGGTGAAAATTGGTATCTTCTCTAATTACGTTGCATGTTTCTGAAAGAAAAAAGAATGAAAAGTTTCGTGCTTTGAGACTTTTGAGTAAATAAAAGCATATTTGTGATCTGTGCAAAGATAAAGAGTTGAAGAATCAGGCTGTTGACTTGATATAGGTGCTTTGCTTCATCTTGAAGACATTGCTTTTGTTTTTTCAATGCAATGAAGTCAGCACTATCATGCATGTGTGCGAGTGTACATTTTTATTTGATTTTACTTTGCTTTGCTTCCCTTTTTCTTCTTTTCCTATGGAGGATATTTGCACTTTTTTGGTGCACCTGTGGCCAAAGTAAGTCGAGGATCTAATATAATTATCCTAGGTTGCACTAATGATAAAAAAAAAAAAAAAAAAAAAACAATCATTATTTCAAGATTAGCTCAATTGCTAATTAGGTTAATTTTTCGTCTAGGGACCGATACAATCTATTCGAGATAATACTAAACCCACATTTTAAGTAGATTACTAGGAAAATCGATTTTCTGGTGCGACTTGTGGGTCCCATAAAGAATAATTTAAAGTTCATTGACAGGTAAATAATTAGACTTTTGACTTTTTAGCTTCATTCCCATCAAATAATTTTCATTTTAATAATGCTTCTTATACAATGTTGGGTTACAACCTCTCACAAAAAAAGTAAGACCCACTATTATTTTAATCGCGGGGCCCACATCTCTTGTGAGAGGTTGTAACCCATGTGTTGTACACGTAGTATCATTGGGGCAAAATAGGAAATGAGGAAATGTGATTCTCGAGGCATGTCAAGGAAATTAATTGAATTTTCCTTTTGACTAAATATTTTAATACAATTCCCCAATTTCCAACCTTTAAATTCAAATTCCGCTAAAAAAATTAATATTAATCTGCATCAAACATGGTCCATTTGATTTGTGTTTCAATTTTGAATTATTTTTAGTTTTCTATTTTGAGGGAACTATTTTAAAATTGATAAAGATGTGTTTGATATGTCATTTTGAAAAATTATTTCTCAAAATAGAAAATTAGAAAATATATTCAGTTTGAGATTTTGAAAATTTATTTTATAATATTTTATTTCATGAAACTTGATTATTCAATAAAAATATAAAAAACTTATATTAATATATTATCAAATGGTATACACATTTTAAATCTCACAACATTTTTTTTCCACTACAAAAGTAAAATAAATAATAAATTGAGTTCAAAATATAGGAAATAAAAATAAAAATTAATGATGTGGACTGAGAATTTTTTATCTGCTTCTATTTAATCTTTCTTTTTAGAATTTTTTTTATGTAAATAATCTTTAAGAGTTGGAACTATTTTAATTTTTCTATTTTCAAGGAAATTATGTTATTTTTTTACAAAAATATTATTTTTTTAGAATCTTAGATTTTTTTTTTTAGAATTTATCAAAAAAAATTTAGAATTTTTTTTAAATTTTATTCTTTTAAATTTTTATTTGTTAAATTTTTTTAAAAAAATTAAATTTAAATGCTCGTTTTCCATATTTTGAGTATTTTCAGAATTTTCTCTGAAAACACTCAAAATGTCAAAAATGCATTTTAAATTTTATGTTTTAAGTTTATCCTTGTTTTCAAAAATATATTTTCGAAAATGCCAGATCAAACATGTTTTCAATATTGCTAAAGACTGAAAACAGCTTGAAATAACATACCAACAGATGCAACTAAAAATTTAGATCAACGATAGAGTTGATTTTTTTAACACACCAAGAGTTGCAAATTTGTGTAACAGAAAAGTGGGAGTGATCGATCCACTCCATTTGGAGTAGGGATGTCAACGGTTCGGTTCGGCCAAAACTATAACAGCACCACCAAATTTCTGGTCATACTATAACCGTACCATAACCACGAAAGTCAGTTCAGTTCGGTTCGTATCTCGATTCGGTTCGATTAATAACCACAAAACTAAATTATTTTTTATAAGTCCAAACACCAATCGTCAAATTGAAAAAAAAAAATTATGAAGAAAAGTAAATAAAAACAAAAATACAATACTAAGTCAATTTAGCAAACAACATCACAAATGAAAATGCAAACAATATCCCAACTTCCAAATACAAAATTCGAATTTAACAAACAATATTATTAACATAGGTCAAGACTCTTACTAACATATGTTAATCTTCACTCTTCCCTACAACTCTTATCAGCATAGGTCCAAAGTCAAGATTCAAAGTTGCTTCATATATAGTAAATAAGAAATGTAATTAGAGTAATAATACAACCATACTACCTAATCAAAAATGATCTTAACTGAATATTTAAATAAAAAAATGTACCTCTTCGTCAATGTCCTCATCATAAGCATTGCACAAGCAGCCAATTGTTGTTTCCTTTCCAACAAAAGCAGCCAAGCATTGTGCAAAATTTCGCTGCCAAAAATCGGGTAGCATTCTTGACAAAACGTTTAGCCAAACATATACACAATGAAATTTATTTCATGTTTGACCTCAATTTTTTAAAACTCATTTATTCACAAATTCAATTTCAACCAAAACATTTTATGGGACCCACAACATTTATCTATTTTACAACCACATATTTCATTAATTTTTATTAAAATCTATTAAAAACTTGATTTTTAGGCAAACTAAACATTTGTACAATGAGAGTTCGCGTGTGACAAATTTAAACACACAAGTTCTTTTCTCATTTTCAACACAAAAACCATATAGAAACAGGAACCAAATTTTAAATAATGGAAAAAAGTCAATTCAATTGATACATCTATGCAAAATGTTAAATAAAATCTCCATTAACATTTTCAAGTAGAAATACTTTACATTTTCCATCGTGGGCCGGTCCAAAAGTAAATTAGTATAGAAGATAGGTCCTACCGGGAGTCGAACCCAGGTCGCTGGATTCAAAGTCCAGAGTGCTAACCACTACACCATAGAACCCAGCTGTGCTCGTGGATTCCAATTTTTTATAACTAATATAATAATGCTTGTTTGTTCTGGTTCAGTTTTTTTCATCAACCAATGATGAAATGCCATTTGTGCATTATGTATACCAAAGTGTAATCAAATACATATTTCAATACTTTCTTAATCCACCTCAAATATGATATCAAATAGCATCAAACATTTAGAGGAGCATAAACACCAAATTATCAAAGAGCACAACAAAAACTAACAAACTAAGGAAGTACTAGATCCTATAAATGCTAAGAACAACTAAATTCATTACTATGAAATTAACATAACAATCAACATTGTTGACTTTACTATTCGAAAAGCCCAACCCAAGCGTGAAGAAGCAGCAGCTCTTTGATCCCATGTTTACCTAACCAAGAATAAGCTCTCTCAGAAGAAGCGTCATATCGACATCTTTCATCCTATTGTTTTCTTTTCATCCCATTGGGCCATTGTAACCATTCGAGATCCAATCGATCGATTCTCGATTTTTAAATTTTCGGGAGGTTTAGTTCCGATTAAAATGTTCACCCTTGTTGAAAGTTATGGCACACTAGTTGGGGTTGGAAATTCTTATTATTATTTTTATTTAATTCAAAATAAAAGTATAATATATTTTTTAACAAAACTTAAACTTTTAACTCTCAAACTGAATGAAACCATCCATTGGAACTTGGTTGTTACAAAACTAAAAGGTTGAGGATCCAGTTGCTATAAATTGAAAGCTGAGGATCAATTCGCTTTGTTTCGTCTAGGTTGGATTTCACGAATTTTCTTTATGTAGTGAGTGGTCACATAATTATGCATATCTAGCAAATTATATACTAGCCTTGTGTTCATACACAACATTCAATAATATTTTACCGTATAAACGAATGAATAAAACTGTGAGTACAGACAATATTTAACAGGAATTTTTACAGGATTTTGAATTTCTCTCACATGGGGATGGGCCCCATGTCACACCCGATTGTGTGTAGTTTGTGAGTTTCTGTACTTGTAGCATCACTCTAAACGAATACACTATTTTTTTTTTCCTTTATGGATCAGATGTAATATTTTCGAATCTATCGTACCAAACAAGTTATCAAGCTAAAGTTAAAAATCAAAATAAAGTTCTAATAAAAAAAGCTCCAGATGTAATGTCTTGGTGGATAAGCTAATTAATTAAGCCAAAAAGTAAGATAAATATTTATTCATATCTGGCTTGGTGGGATGCAATTAAATATCAATCTGGCAAAATTATACTATTGAATTGTCTGCATATTCTTCAATTATAGGAAATTCTTTCCGGACCAGGAAAGCTACCCACTTAATAAATAAATTATCTCTAAGTGTCTCCAAGTGCTAAGAAAATTGGGCGAAATAGACTAATTATGTTATGAAATTGTTTTTTCACTCTCAGGTGATTTCGACAAGTGGAGTTTTCCATTCATTGAAATGATTAAGTATGAAAGTTAGACGTACAATGCTTAAGAGATGTAGAGAAGTTTTACATCATGTAGAATTAGGTATAGTTTCACTTTCGGAAAGTCACGTATCAGATGGTCAAAATCCGGTAAGAATGAAACTTACGAGGCTAGTACTTCGACTGGACTAGATAGACAGATGACCTATTAGCAAATAGAGTTTGGACTCTTCACAACTTGAAAGTTTGTGCATATAATGTAACGTACTAAGTATGCCTTAACAACTCGTGCGAACAAAGGGAGAGTTAGTAGACAAGAAAGTTGGGCCAATCTAATAGTAATTAGTAGATACCCATGAAATAGAATGAAGATTACCGATCTCAACTCCCGAGGCTAGTACTTCGACTGGACTAGACAGACAGATGACCTATTAGCAAATAGAGTTTGGACTCTTCCCAACTTGAAAGTTCGTTGATATAATGTAACGTACTAAGTATGCCTTAACGACTCGTGCGAACAAAGGGAGAGTTAGTAGACAAGAAAGTTGGGCCAATCTAATAGTAATTAGTAGATACCCATGAAATAGAATGAAGATTACCGATCTCAACTCCTGAGGCTAGTACTTCGACTCGACTAGACAGACAGATGACCTATTAGTAAATAGAGTTTGGACTCTTTACAAATTGAAAGTTTGTGCATATAATGTAACGTACTAAGTATGCCTTAACGACTCGTGCGAACAAAGGGAGAGTTAGTAGACAAGAAAGTTGGGCCAATCTAATAGTAATCAGTAGATACCCATGAAATAGAATGATGATTACCGACCTCAACTCCCGAGGCTAGTACTTCGACTGGACTAGACAGACAGATGACCTATTAGCAAATAGAGTTTGGACTCTTCCCAACTTGAAAGTTCGTTGATATAATGTAACGTACTAAGTATGCCTTAACGACTCGTGCGAACAAAGGGAGAGTTAGTAGACAAGAAAGTTGGGCCAATCTAATAGTAATTAGTAGATACCCATGAAATAGAATGAAGATTACCGATCTCAACTCCTGAGGCTAGTACTTCGACTCGACTAGACAGACAGATGACCTATTAGTAAATAGAGTTTGGACTCTTCACAAATTGAAAGTTTGTGCATATAATGTAACGTACTAAGTATGCCTTAACGACTCGTGCGAACAAAGGGAGAGTTAGTAGACAAGAAAGTTGGGCCAATCTAATAGTAATCATTAGATACCCATGAAATAGAATGATGATTACCGACCTCAACTCCCGAGGCTAGTACTTCGACTGGACTAGACAGACAGATGACCTATTAGCAAATAGAGTTTGGACTCTTCCCAACTTGAAAGTTCGTTGATATAATGTAACGTACTAAGTATGCCTTAACGACTCGTGCGAACAAAGGGAGAGTTAGTAGACAAGAAAGTTGGGCCAATCTAATAGTAATTAGTAGATACCCATGAAATGTATCAAGAAAAGATCTGCATGAAAGCATTGTTGAATAGAGTACAATTTTAAATTGTTAGTATATTCAAAACTACCACTTCAAATTAAAATATATAGCCATAATCATAAAGTTGATTTGCCTCAATCAAAAATTTCAATTGTTACCTAATATGTGAATAAAATAAGTAGCAGGAGTAAGGCACGATCTTAATACCCTGTCTGTTTTGATATAATGGTAAAAAGTCTCATTTAAAAATTTCAAATTATTGAAGAGACGCATTTTTTTTAATTTAAATCTAACTATTAATAGTTAACAACGTTAAAATTTGATTTTACCCTATTTTTAACGTAGAGACGGGCTTCCTAAAATGTTTTCGAGCAAAGCATGTGTTAATAGTTAACAATGTTTACCATAATTTCATGATTAGATTGTAGTGTTCTAGGGATGTCAGGTGGAGCGAGCCGCTCACCAATTCAACTATCTCCGTACACGAGGTGAGTTGGTGGGGCCAGTAGAGTCGAACCGAGATTTTTTTGAACGGGGCCGCTCGTGTTCGGCTTGCCTTATTTACAAGCATGAGCTAAGCACGATAGTGGAGACTCAAACGGCTTTGCTTGACACACTTTAACACCCTTACGGTGTTTCTATTTGTCATTGAGGTTTTTTTTTCTTAATTATTAAAATGGTACTTGACCCACTTCATTGTATGTCATAAAATTGAGATTTTTCTTAACTTTTGCTCCAAATTTTGATATTATCCACAAATTAAGGAGTTAGCGTTCTCAATTCTTTAAATATAAATCAATAGAAAACTAGAATGTTGCTCAGTAATTTTATGAAGAATGTGTGGATAAAAAAGAAGGAAAAATTTTGGATTTACATATAATATTATTTTATTGTCAAATGTGTGGTTGATAAAAAAAAATAGAAAAATACGAATTATAATTTAATGGAGAATAATGAAGGCTCAGAGCTCGTATTTATCCACGATGTCTTTCTCTTTCCATACCAAGATTGCATTAAACTTCAAGATTTTATTTCATTAAATTAATCATCGGAGGGGTACCATAATTTAAAGATTGGAGATCATCCACTAACAAAGGAAATGATATCCCTCAAATAATTAATTTATATTCAAACAATCCAACCTAGTACTCAAAAATATCCATGCTTATAACCTTTTTGAACGACACATGTCACGAGGTTAATATTATCAAATATTTTGTGTATGATTCTCTCATAAAGTGAAAATCAACCACATTAAATTGATAATATAGTCATTATAATATTTGTAATTTTTTTTTTCATTTCTATTAATATAGTATGCGTTATACCGAAATAAAATAAACGTGTATACATTTTTATAAGAAAAATTTCATAACAAAATCAACATTTTAGGATTTGGGTACTCGCTACAAGGTTGACAAGAGACTTGAGCTCGTTTGATTCGGATTAAAATCCAATTAAAATTGGAAATATAGTCATTATTGGGTCTCACTCGTCTAATAAAAGTCAACAATAACGATTAATTTTTCAATTTTAATCCGATTTTAATCTCTCCCAAACAGGCTATTAATATGGTTAGAATCCAAAAAACTTCAATGAGTAAAATTTTATCGGTCTAAATTAAATGAGTATTCACATTTCATAATTCGTGTTCTCAAACCAACCTACGTGGCTGTTCGAGGTGAATTCCAAGATTCTTAAACCTACATTCCCAAACGAGCTACCGTCTTGCACAGCTGCACACGTATGTTAAAAGTAATATTTCATATTATTTAAATATGAAGTTATATATATAATAAAATAATTATTTAAAGAGAGTTTTAGAAGGTCCCCACGTACGGAAATATGAAGCCAAAAATTAGGATATTTTCAATCTTGCTTTCCACATTTCTAATCATTAACAAAGCTATTGCAATGGCAAGACGATAAATTATAGAGAAGTATCCGAATTAAATATCCTAAAACTACGTGTTGATATATAGAAGGTCCCACCAACGTATAATATAAAATTTAAAGTAGAAGGAATAGAAGCGTTTCAACACAGTATTGAACAGTTTGAGAATACTATTAGACATTTGTAAATTGTCGAACGTGAGTAGGAGAAAAGGTGATAGAAGTTAATTATTTGATCAAAAGATTTATTATATATGGATTGGTAAGTATTCACTAAGATGTTATATGGTGCCACACGTAATCAAATAAGTGATATTTTCGAATCCACTATTGAAAAAGTTGACAGTCAAAAAGGTGGGAGATAGAACGCAATAGCATTTGCTGATGACAGCTGATTTGGGCTCTTAAGAACCCTAAATGACACTTGTCATTACCTAAACTTAGGTCATGACAAATTTGTGCACTCATAGGGCAATTAGTGGAATGATTAACTACGGTTATAATTCGACAGCATTTTTCACAAATAATGCTATAATAATTGACAAATGGGGTGTTTATAGAAACAGCCAAAGCTGAAAGGAAGTGCGTTTTGTTGCAATGTCACCTGATGATACATGATATGGATCCACTACAAGATTTTATTTGGAAAATGTTAAGATCATTTACGACAGGATATATGGAGAAATCTTTGTCGTAATTTAATTTCAAAGGTTGGATAACTATGTAAGAGGGTTATGTAAATATCTCGAACCCTATAAATTGATACAAAGGGTAATTAGCACATAATGTCCCCCACCTTTCACTGTTATTATGAAAAACGTCATTACCTTTTATTTTTTTGGCATTTTTTATCATTATTTTCACATTTCATTGCGTAAAATGTCATTTTCTCAATTAAAAATTATGAAATGACAAATATACCATTCTTTTTAAATAAAAAAAAGAAAAAAAATAATTGTAATCATAAGTCCCAATTTTTTTGAAAGTGCAAATGAGTCCCAAATAAATTATTAAAATGGTAATTAGCACATAATGTTTCTACATTTCACTATTATTGCAAAAAGTCCCTACATTTACGAATATACCCTCTTATTTAAATAAAAAAGCTAAAGAATTAATTGCAGCCATAGTCCAAAATTTTTTAAATGAGTGCAAACGAGTCCCAAATAAATTATTAAAGAATTAAAAATAAAAAAATATATGTTTCATTTAAATATGAGGGTATATTCATTATTTCACGGGTTTTTATTGAGAAAAATGACGAAAATGATGGTTTACACACTCAAATGTATAATTATAGGTGAAAATGTAAAAAAAAAAGTATGGACGTTTTTCGCAATAACGATGAAAGATATGGACGTTATATACTAATTACTATTTTAATAATTTATTTGAGACTCATTTTTGCTATTTAAAAAAAAAAAAGAACTATGGTTGCAATTAATTTTTTTCTTTTTCTTTTTTTTTTAATTCAAAGAGAGAGAGATATTCGTCATTTTACAATTTTTTTAATTGAGAAAATAGATAAAAATGACATTTTACACAATGAAATGTGAAATAAGTGCGAAAATGCGAAAAAATGAAATATATAGACGTTTTTCACAATAACAATGAAATGTGTGAATGTTATGTACTAATTACCCTTTATACAAATTAACTTTTGAATTGTGCTACATTTATAGTCCTTAATGGATTGTATTTTTTATAGCCCGCACTCATTAGTGTGGACCCCACTAATTAAATTAATTAGTGGGGTCCACACTAATGAGTGCGGGCTATAAAAAATACAATCCATTAAGGACTATACAAGTGCATTTATCCTTAACTTTTTGGATTTGATATTTCTTAATCTCGCAATCTTCTGTTTTGATGTTTCAATATTATGCAAATTTCAATATGAATCGAGGAGAACAGATTTTCGTACAAGTTCAGCTCACTAGGGGAATAAATAAATGAGTAAATTTTAAAATAAATAAGTTTTTTATTATTGAAATTGAAAAACTTTAAAAATAAGTTAGTTATTTATTTTGATATTGAGATAAGGGTCCGTTTAATTGCAAATGTGGAATTTGGGTGAAAAGAAAATGAATTACAGGAAATTGAATTGTTTTATTTTATTGAGAATTATAATTAATTCTGTTTGATTGGTATAATTTTTCATCTGAAAAATGTTGAAAGTTTGGTGCTCGTTTGACTTTGTGTTTTATGAAAATTGTCAATTAAAGTGATAATTTTTTTACCATTAGGTTTAGAATTTGTTCCAATTGCAAAAAAAAAAAAAATAATTAAAATTACCATACCGAATATCGTTCGATTGGCTTTGATTTGCATGAAAATTATCAATAAAAGGGATAAGAAAATTTAACCATTGTGTCTACAATTTTTTCCAATTGTCAAAAAAAAAAAAAAAAAAAAGTTGGAAAACCATTTCCCACACAAACCATGGGAAAATGAATTCCACAAAAACCAAGAAATTGTGCATGTGTGAGTGGAAACTAAGAAAAACAATTTTAGGGAAAATTTTGCAATCAAACAAGTCAAAACTTGAAAAATGGAAAACAAGTTCTTACTAGCTATGTCAACCAAAAAAAAAAAAAAAACTTTGGCTCGGCTTGAGCTTTTTTGAGCTCGAGTCGAGCAAAGCAAAGCTCGACTAAAAAAATAAGGCTCGGCCTGAGCTTTTAACCCAAGCCTTAGCGGGCCGAGTCAGCTTGGATTTTTGTTTGTTATGTTTTTTTATTATTATTATAGAAAGGTTGCTGTCTTTGCAGGCAGCTTGTTTGCAGGCTTGCTGTGACAGTAAGCTGCTTTGCCAGCTTGCCAATCGAGCCCGAGTCATTCAAGTTGACGAACTTTTTTGTCATCTCTAGTTCTTACTTCTATGAAAAAAAATTCATATCAAACGCTAAGAGTTACTTACAAAACATTTTTTTTTCTTTTACTTCAAAAGTAAAAATATACTATGTTAAGCATTTTTGGAAAGTGTTTATAAATAATTTAAATAATAAACAAATAAAAACAAGTGGTAAATAAATTAATAAGGCTTGTGTATATCTCAAAATGTACGGAAAAAAATAAAAATGATTTTAAATAAGTAGGCAAGTTAACTTAAAATTTGTGGAGATGCAAAGTGGCAACTTCCTATAGTTGTTTGTTCTATTTGTGTCAATAGTTTTAATTTCATACCATGCCACCTGTTGCTCACTATTCATGCTGTAAAACTTTGATCTCTCCTCTATATATATGTGCCTGCTTCAATTTGCTAGTATGTGTCTGCTTCAATTTGAAAAGTTAAAAGAAATCTAGGTTATCTTCAAGAGACCTGGTATTTCATTTTCCATTAGAGAGAGTTGAAGAGATGGCTTTGTTTTCCATGGACAATCCACTGGTTTTTACCTTTGGCGTTTTAGGTACACTTGAATACACAACCATCCTCAATTTATGGGAAAATTGCACCATTTGCTCCCAACTTATTTTCTGTGTAGCAAGTTGGTCCCTTGGAGTAATTGCTCTTCAGCCTTCCAGTTTCCTAGAAACTGTCTAAATCTTCTATAAATTTTCAAGTGGCACTCATTAAAGTATATTTCATTTCAATCGGACGTGTCAGGACCACACGCTAATTTAATAGAGATTTGGAGGGTTCTGTCAAATGTGTAAATATAATGATAGATTGAGGACCAACTTACTCATATTTAAATCTAGTTGTGGACCAATGGTGTAATTTTTCCTAAAATTATAGTTCATGGTTAATCATCAATTTTCTTGTTGCAGGCAACCTCGTCTCCTTCATGGTATATCTTGCACCTGTGTAAGTTTTCTTAATTATCTATTTAATGTTAATTTTATAATTTAATCATCTGACTAATTAACTCTTATCGTATGCTGCAGACCAACATTTTACAGGGTTTACAAGAAAAAATCAACCGAAGGGTTTCATTCAGTCCCATATGTGATTGCATTATTCAGTTCCATGGTGTGGATATTTTATGCATGGATTAAAGCCAACGAATTCCTCCTCATCACTATCAATTCCGTCGGATGTATCACGGAGGCTATATATGTTGCTATTTACATCGTTTATGCACATAAGAAAGCACGGGTATGTAACATTCTAGACGTGTTTGGTACATTAAACTCAATTCATCAAAGTCGTTTAACATGCATAGTTTCAATCAAACGACCGCTACGAGACTTGAACTCAACACATTTATTTTTCTATGATACTATGTTGAATCATCTCATCTGAGAGTTTAGTTGTTAAATGGACGAGCAAACAAATGAACCCATCCTGTGTCTCTCTTCCTATATATTTGAGTAAGAGTACATAGTAAACTTGCCACCTTTGTACATGGATGTTTGGTTATTAACGGTTGGTGCATGATCTACTTGTACTGGCCTTGCAGATACTGACTTTGAAGCTTCTGCTGCTATTGAACTTTGGCGGATTCGGGTTGATTCTTATTCTCTCCCACTTCCTAACAAACGGGTCGAAACGAGCTCAAGTTCTTGGATGGATATCTGTATCAGTGACCACAAGTGTATATATAGCTCCTCTGAGCATTATGGTATGAGAACTCAATCTTAGACTCCATATGTTGTACCATAACTTCAAAATGCATGCGTTGTACACGTGCGTGTCTGTATATGAAACTAAGTTACACGTGTTGTGACTTGTGAGTACGTGTCTAAACTCAGAAGTAATTTATTTCGTCTTTCTTGCGAGGCAAGACTAAGAATTGCATGCAACGTGATTATATATTATATGTTGCTAATTACTTGTGCATAAATGCAGAAACAGGTGATTCGAACCAAAAGTGTGGAGTTTATGCCAATCTCATTATCATTTTTCCTCATTTTGTCTGCTGTAATGTGGTTCTTGTACGGTTTGCTGCTAAAGGACATGTATATTGCGGTAATTCGTCCTCCCAACTATAGAAATATGTGTGTTCGTCGAATTAAAAATGTTATTTTTGTCATTAAGAAAATTATTGAACGAGTTTAGTTAATTTAAAAACTCAAGTTTCTTACTCGTGTTTTGGCAAGTTATTTTTTCGATCTCAAACATGCACGATTTTCATAAAAAAGTGATAGTAATTACTAATTAGACTTGAAATCAAGATTGTTGTCTTTTTGAATCACATATCTAAAATGTTAAGCTATCAGAAATAGGAAAATTTGTACAATTAATCCCCAACCTATTGATTAGTATCAAATGGGTCCCCCAACCTTCAAATTATAGCATGTCGGTCCTTAACTGCAATACTGTCTCTCGATGGTAAATTAAGACAATCCAGTTTAATTGTTTTCTAATATTTGATTTTATTTGAAAAATATGCAGATTCCTAACATACTGGGACTGATATTTGGGGTACTCCAAATGATATTGTATATGATATACAAGAGAGAGGCGCAAGATCACAAACTACCTACCCATGTCAACCCTAACATAATAGTCTCTTCTGATCAGATACATCCAGTTTCCACTCTACCCCTACCAATTCCTCAGGAAAATAAAGATGAAAATGCTGATGACGATAAAGTCGAACCCTAGCTAGTGGCATGCAAGTTCGACTCAAGTGTTGGACAGTATAATAAACAAGATCTAATTAACTGTTTTTTCTCGTCCGCTATTAATCAAGATTATGCATGTTCGACTCAAAGTACTGGACAGTATAAACTTAATTGTTTGTTCTTCTTGACTCCCTATGAAAGATAGAAGTGCAAATTTCTTTACTCATCAAGTGCATGCACAATCATATGTGAATTAGTTTTCAAGATTTGCTTGTAAATAATGCCCCTTTTGTAGTTTATAAATGTTGTGTTAAGTTCTTGTATATTAATTTGTTTTACTTCATAATTTTGACACATAATTAACTCATGCTTATAGAGAAAAAAAAATTAAATAAATGGTTGCTTAATACTCAAATGACTTCTTAATATACATGCACAAATTAAGAATTAAGATTTTTGAGTAAAAATATATAAATACATTCAATTTAAAATGATGGAATTATTTTTTACATGGACTACCTAATTGATATTAAATAATTTATAAAGAATGTAAAAAGAACAATTATTATCTTAAATGATTTTTTTACGAACCTAAGTTTTTCGGCTAGCTCTTCAACCAAGCTGTAAAACTCTCTAATTTTCTTCGCGACCAATTGTCTAATGACACAACAAGACTCGACCCAACTCAAGTTTCATATAGGCATCTATAGACAGGTTAACATGAATCATATAGTGAGCACGACCAAGAAAATTGCTCTCGTATTTTAGTAGCACGTGACCTACATGAGTCGATAGGGCTTTTTCCACAAGAAAATAGAGAACTCAACATATATATAATTACTAATTAGGTTGTGTAAGCAAAAAAAAAAAAAATCAAATAACAGAACCTCGTTGAACAACGTGAGCATGGGATGACCCAACATAGAACAATTTTTTAGGTCATCTTAACATAAAAATAAGGATTACTTTGTCCCATAATGCAGAGAGAGTCTAAAACCCATTCAATCCTCGTTTCAACCTATACATACATATGAATAATGCTATTTATAGTTGATGACTACAATAGTCATTCTACGTGGCATCCTATGTGGCAGGTTGTTATTTGAGTCATTCATTTCATGTAATTTTGTTGTCTCAAACAACAAACTAATGCTTCTATAACAAATTGACACATAGGATGACTATGCAGTCGCTACTCAAAATCAAAGGTAAACATAAATCTCAAATGCAAGCAAACTGCATCAATGAAAACTACACCTTTTAATCTTACACTGCCTTGTTATTGTGCCTCCCCAGATTTTTTCTGCCATTTTTTTTTTTTCTGTCTCCAGACATATGCACATATTCATAGATAATGCATTTGCAATTAGTTTTTGAATTTTGGTTTTCTGTTGTTGCATTAAATGGAGAGTTGTTGAGCGAAAAATCTTTTATTTATCAATTATACATTCCAGGGTTTAAATTCCCATTTCTTCTTCTAAGTAAGAACCCTAATGCGTGAATCCTTCTTTTGATATTCTCAGTCAAAACCCTAAGACTCCCCATTTCCCTCTTTGTGAATTCTGATGTATGGCGTTTTTTATTTTATTTTTTTGCTTTCATTTTTACTGCAGAAATATTAGAGGCCTGTCTGATTTCATTATATTCATTCTATTTTCGTCTTCTTCAGGCCTGCAATTTGATGATGAATCAGCTGTAAACACTCCCTCTGCTTCTCATCGCAGGCTTCTGAATCGTGGTAAATAAATAACTTTATGTTAAACTATTTTGGGTTTTTAAAAAAATAAAAAATTGTAAAGATAAAAAAAGTACGTACATTGTTCGTATTCCTGCATTTAAGATGATTTTGGATTTATGTATGAACACAGACACCAAAAGAAAGAATCTCAGATTGCCAGTGGATTCTGCATCGTTATTTGCTTATTTGCATACAAGCATCTAAATGATAGGTTAAATGAAAGGTGACTCTAAATGATAGGTTAAATGAAAGGTGAAATTAAATGACTTATTTAATTTTACTTATCATTTAATGTCACATTAACGCCACCTAGACTGTGTTTGTAAACACACTGAAGACGAATAGCATTACTCTTATACGAGAGAGAGATCGCCCAGTAGATTCTCTCTGTGTCTTTTGTAAAATTAAATGCACCCTATGTATGCTCTCAAGTCTTCTAGACCAATACTCTATGGTTCAATTTTCTTCTTTGTACTTGCACAGTTGCACAGACGGAGCTAGAAGAAAATAATTGTGGGAACAAATTTAATAAAATTTTAATTGTGGGGGACAAAATTTAAAAATTATGGTGACTTTTTAGAAAATCTTTAAAAAAACCTTTGAACAAAATAACATATATGAGATTTATTGTGACGGCAATAGACCCCACTTCCCCCATGGGTAAATCCACCACGGTGTACTTGGCTGGCTTTGCAGAAGCAATAGAAAAGATGAACCGAAACGAATAAAGCTCGATCGGATATGGAGCGACAAGTGTTCGAAATCTGACAATGTGATAAGCCACAATCACTGCCAAATGGGATTCCAACCAACGGTGGAGATGATGATGAATGTATGCATTTTGTAGCGTGACATTTCAGGTATACACTTGAAACGGGATTGGCTGAGTTCAGCTCGGCTCATCAACTCTTGTATCTTTAAGCGGCTCGTTTTTGACGACTGCCTAATATAGTTAATGATGGCAAACCCTTAGCACCATCTCGTTTCAATGTGCAAATACCTTCAGTTGCCCTCTATCCGTCTCGCCCATCAGTGGCAGACTGCTACCAATTCATGATGTTTAATGATAGGAACTTACAAAACGTACAATGGCTAATCAAAAACATTGTGAATAGTAATGTAGTCGATGAAAAATATTGTTTGAGTTGAACTCTTCTAATTTGAATTCCCTTATAGTCTCCGGACTGTCGATGCTTGACAAAGACAAGAAGAATAGCGGTAGCATGGTTGAATCCGGAGCCTCTGTATCTGCCTTACCAGCTTATACGAAGGAAGTCACTGAGAGACCAAATTCATCCAGGTTGGCTACTTATTTTGGTTTGTTTTCAGCTTTGCTTTGGCTAAAAATCATTATTCAAAATTATATTCTCCCTCAATAATGATTGTCAAACAGAGGCTAAGTTTGCAAGCAAATAGTAAGCACTATAATGAATTAGATTTAATCATTGAACAATTGAATCATTATCACCCTCGATCATAACCACTCTTAACAACACTTTCCATGCTGCTTGTGGCGCCACACACGAGCCAAACCGGAATTGGATGATATTTGGTGGTATATTTGATAAGTGTTGAAATAAGTATTTTTTATCTACTAGATATTAGGAAGATAATTTAGCTCGCGATTACTAAAAAAATATTATGTATAGAACCGTACTCGTACCTTAAACCTAAATCGACGACTCGGGTCAAGTTCGATTCCGGTAATTACGTGGACCCTAATGATTCAATTTACGAAATACCAAAAAATCACTATTCAAAATAATATTTTTCCAAAAAAATGGCCACCAAATATGGGCTTAATATTAATATTGATGATTGCATGCAGCTTCTAGGAAATGCATAAATAAAACCTACAAGAGAACAAGCAAAAACGAGCAGAAAGGAGGGGAAATTCTTCATGCTAGATACATCTGGCTAAGGATACATAGTATTAGTAAACTATTTGAGACATTTTATCGTGCAGTACAATAATTACATACACTGGTTCCGAGGGAAAATAATCTCCATCCCTAACCTAACATCAAGTCATCTATGCACACGAGAAGCAATAGAAAGAACCAGCATCGGTTACCTGTTTGAAAAATGTCGGGCCACTCAACTTAGGGATGAGGGAGATCATGGCCTGCCTTCATCTGCAAGCTTCAACGTGCTTGATGGATGTATGAATGAACTGATGCTCTAATAGTAGATGAATGCAGGACGTAAAATCCTATCGCTATTTCTCAACACTCCAATTCTCCATTTAAGACCTCTCCAAATGTTTCACCTTGTCCAGCAATTCTTGGATGGTATTTGATGCCTCCTATATAAAAGGAGAAAAAACATAAGGTAATTTATATGTCTGATTCTGCATTAAAAATTAGCACTACTAAAATCATAAGGCGAAATGAGAAGGGAAACCTTTAATTTCTTTCTCAAATTTTCTTCCTCAATGTCTCGACGTTCCCTTTCTTCTGAGAATATATCGATCAAACTATCTTGTTCTTTGACCAATTCCTGAATTTTTCGATTTGCCTCATGCAGCTGATCAGAAGGAAACATAATTTCACTTGCCAAGAAACCAGCCAAAAGACTATCTAGAGCTTTGATTTTCTATTTCTATCTTCATTTTTCCTGCAGGGGAGTCGGGGGTGGGTGTAGGTGGGATGGGCGAGTTCAATTCTTGAATTCTGGGAATATCACAAGAATTGCTAATTCACGACTTTCTCATCAAAAATCTTCAAATTATCTCCAAAACAGAAATTATGTTAAGAATTATTTTTGATGCCTCCTTCGAAAGTGAACTAGAGCAGTAGAGCGTAATAATTATTCTTAAGCAAGAAAAATCCAAAATAACACCATGCCGCTAATGATAAAAGGATAGTACAATAATAACCTGAGCTTCGAGCAATTTGCATTTATCCTTTTCACTCTGTAGATCATGCAGCAGATCACCTAGAATCTCTTCCTCTTTCCTTTGCAATCTGTGAAATCAGAAAAAATGAATCAGTTGTCGTGGTGATAGACGACGGCTGAGCATGTGGTAGATTTATCTTTAAAACAGACTAAGCACCTTCCTTTCAGCGCTCGATTTTCTTCTTTCAACAGTTCCATTGTGTCAGAACCGGATTTTGCATGTGATAACTCCTCTCTATTATAATCATCTTCCTGTAAATTACAAAATAAATACAGAAATTTTCTATATGCAAACAAATTTGTTAAAGTCTAGATCTTATATTTTCTGGATAAGTTAGCCATTAATGTAGCCTCAATTTTCACGTCAAGGATAACTAACTGCAAAAGTCTGAAAATAATGCTCTTCGCCTAATGAATATCACTTATTCTAGTGGTTACAAAGGCACATGGAATACATATATCGACCACACAGAATACTGCATTGACAGCATCTATAACAACAAATTTGTTATAGATGTGTCAAAGGTTTAACACAAATTTGTGGAAAACACTCATTATTCCACATCTATACTTGTTTCTGATGTAAGATAAACAATGGTTCAAGGATTGGCATCAAAATGGATTGGGGAGGCAAATTGTCTTTTTCCTTGGTATGAGGTTTTTCTCTTTCACTCTTATTGGTGGGTTTTCTAATTTAAGATTTCTCGATCAGCAGCCTCTATGCACCAAACAAAGTAAAAGTTGCTTCAATTCCAGACATCCCAGAATCACAAGCACTTCCATCTTTGCATTGGTGATTTCTGCTTGTTATTAATTTCATAGAGAGTCGTGGAAAATTCTCTCTTGAAGCACACAAAAGTGAGCTGTTACCAGATGGCCAATGGGATCCACCATTACTTTGACTTATTATATTTGGTAAATCAACTACCAAACTGAAATTCTATATTCAGCCATAATGGTAATCTACAAATCTTTCCAGAAAACATGTGAGAGCATAAAAAATAACCTCCATATTCACAGAAAGGTCAACACTTGATCCACTGGGTAATTAGGGTAGATCTCATCCAATATTATAATAGTAACACAGTCATCACCTTGCAATTACAGAAAAGCATGCACAGTTAGAACTTTCTAGCTATACTTGAGTAGAAGGAATACAATAATAAGAAGCTACCTGGGATCTTAAATTTCTGGTTGTTCGGACTGGCCTTACGACGGGCAAATTATTTCCTGAAGCTTCACCATATCTCAAGCCAGAAGGCATTGGAAATCCATCTTTTCCTGATAATTTCCTAGATGATAAGCCATTGACTCGATTCCTAGAAATGTTAATTTGCACATCATCACTGACATCCTCAGCAGAAGACGATTGTCCAGAATAACTTCGTCGCTTTCCAGATGCTTTTTTCTTCACATCATCCTTTCCATATACATACCCTTTATTGAGACCTGTATCCACCGACTTGATAGGAGTCTTGCTACTTGAAGAGGTAACATACTTTTTTGATTGACGAGTTGGGGAATAAGAATCAGGAGAGCTCTCTACACAACAAAATCACATATATCATATTCGGAGGAACGCATCAAAATTTCCTAATCCCAGGTGAACTTGTAAATTGAATTTTGGATTGTGATCTATCAGCGTGTACGAGGGGCCATAATGCAATTTTTCCCTACTCTTTTTGTGTCTGTGGGGGATAGTGGAGGGAAGAACACTGTTAAGATTTAGGGTTCCATCTTAAAAAGTCAACCTTATTAAGAGGAGTAACCTAAATTCTTATAAAGTGGTCTATGTTTTCATCTTTATTCGATGTGATATTCTATCCCTTAACATGCCCCTTCAAGATGATGGCTCGTTTTAGCAGACTAATCTTGAAATCCGTGTGCTCAATTTTTTGAGTTTTAATCGGATCGAACTGCTCGTTGGAACTTAATGGACTCTGATACCATGTGAAGTTTATTATATACAATTTATAATATTCTTCACAAACACGCCCTGTTTCGTACCTCTTTCATGTGTTTTTTTATTGCGTCTTGGAGCATAGCCAATGTGGTGACAATTTGAAGACCTAGGACAAGCAAGACACAGAAAATAATAAGAATTCAAAAGCTAGAAAACTCAAGGAATGGACACAATAGGAGGAAATCAATGTGTGCACCACACTAAGAACAAACCAATATGTCTTTTGCATTTGTATCAATCGTGCCTCCAGTCTTGCAAGAACTGTAGTACGCTCAAACCCTTGCTTATCGTGAGCTGGTTCAACAAAATTGGCTTCTAGCACACCTGGTAGAAAGATGTACCAAAATTACGCAACTAAACCTAATGAAATTATGGAAGTACAGAGGACAGAAACTACCTATAACTCCACGACCATCACTACCAGGAGCATGCCAAAGTCTCCAAAATGGCTGGAGAAATAGAAAATTTTGATATCAGTAAAGCATTAAAGCACATAAAGGATCATGAAATGATTCACAAGTTCAGCCTAAACCAACCAGTAATAGAAAAACTAAATGATTTCAGAAAAGCATGATCTAAGTTAATAAATCTCAGAAAATTAAAAGGAAACATGCTAATACTTTATGTAACTACTGATATTGACAAATGTAATCAGATCACACAGAACGCGAAGCAACAGGAGACAGGACTTAATTTAGTCAATGTATGGTGATAATTTAACATTTCATATATCATAAGGACTGTAAGGAAACAGAAGCAGACCTTAATGAGTCGATTTTTGTGATAAACATTAAAACCCTGAACATCAATATGTGCTTTTGCATCCTTCACAAACCCAATAGTTACAGAAGCAACCATCTAATAACAAAGACAAAAGATAGTCACCAGATTTGCACATTTAGCTATGAGAAACAAAACTCTTACAATATCATTATGATAAAAATTACGTTAGCATCTTTTGGGACCCCATCAGTTCCAGGCTGTGGACGATAAGTAATCTCCTGGGACATCATCATGTCATTCACTATATTATGGTGTTCAACATCTTTCCCACGCAGAATAATTCGAAAAATAGAATGGATTCTGAGGTAGAGAATCGATACATAGCTCTGCAATTTCAAGAAGCGACTTGTTTATAAAAACCACCCCCAAAAACAGACAGACAGTAGTGGTACTATTACTAGTAGCATGGCGAAAGACTGATATTTCTAAGCATTCCTGCCTTTGAAGCTCCAAAAGTCACAAGGGTAACCATGAAAAGAACCTAACATAATAACAACAGCTACTAACCCTTAATGAATGTCGATATGTTAGAAAGTGCCTGGAGTTGGGATGCAACTGTGCCATTTTTATGTTCTTCTCATCTCTGTTTACACCTCGGATTTGGATATCCTGCAAGCAAACAAAACCATAACAGATGAAAGAATCATTTCTGTACAAGTATCAGATTAAATATGAAGAGGAAATCCACAAATAGAAAGCTGATGGGAGTACATGTGGATCGGTGTCAAAGTCAAGTTCCAATAGACCCTGGTCATCCTCCCATAAATTATATACAATTATCCGGGTACCTTGATCCTTCATCTGATTAAACTACAAATACAAAGGGCAAAGGTAGAATTTATGTAGCAAATGTCCAAACAAGACCAACCAAGTGAGGGCAATCATAGAACAAAATAGCAAACAGGTAAACACCAGCAAATGCAATACATACTCAGTGATGCCATAAGCAGGGTTTTAAGTTATTCAAATAAGATCTTCACAGTATGACTTGCCATCAATCTTGTATCTCATTGTTCATTTTCTTAGAAACCAATAACTTCTGTTGATAGAGATTTTACGGGTCACCTTCCCCTCACCCACAAACCAAAAAGTAAAACCAAGTTAACCAGGTTCACCCATTTTGCATGGACGTAAAAATATTTACCAAATAGATTCTAAGGCTATTTGAGGTTGACTAGACCATTTAATTTTAAGAAAGATAACCCAAGGTTGAACTACCCAAAATGGCTTGTCTAGCAAAGTTCATGGTACAGGTAGTATAATATTAGGCCCTCAAGATGGTCTGATTAAGCTTTCATTCTATTATCCATATGAAAAAATATTTTATAATTCACTATCACATACATTTAGTAGTTTAGTACAGAACATCTTTCATACTCCATTGCAAAAAGAACATCCTACGAGGCTGCTAAGTTAGTTCCTTTTTTGGAACATATAGATATGGGAGTTATTTAACAATAGTTTTTTAGTTTTTTCTTTCTGTGCTGACCTTTTGTAGTCAAAAGGAAACTATAAAGCTATGATTTGATCTATAAATGTCTTAAATCCCAAATTTCCAAATCATACATGGAATGTATTGTTATGCCAATGTTTTTCCCTAAAAAATACTGGTATAAGTAATGCTCCTAAAACTTCTGTCGATAATGCCATTCAATCTGAGAATAGAGCCAAATCAGGCTATAAATATAGAACATTGCCACTCAACCCATTTTGCCAACCAAATATATCATTCTGCAACAACAACGAGAAGTAACACAAAGCATAACATAATTGTGATGTCCCAGCCCACTATATTAACATCTCAAAGTGTTTGCAGTATATGCACATGGTCTAATCTCCGGCTGTAAACTATGATTACTGCGAAATACAAGAACTGATGTCCCAATCTTCTACTCTCTCCTCCCAATTTGCATATAAAGCATGGACTCGAGCACATTTAAGGTGCAGAGTGGAAATGCCAAGTTAAAACAGGAACGATATTTCCTTGTTGCATCAAATAGTTTGTAGGAAAATCATCTGGAGAATTAAATATTAATCAGCATTATAGCTGCTGTTCCCAGCATATCAATATAGATTCGATGTTAAACAAACAATAGATTGAAGCTTCTAGCTTCCCTAAAGATAAATAAAAATAAAACAAAAACAACATTATATATCAACATATAGGGGTATTAGGAGCGCAAAAAATCCAGAAAATAAGTAAGAAAGAACAATGATGAAAGCTCAAGCAAACATTCAGAATTTGTAGTGACGGCATGTTATCCAATTCATTGTTCAAATGATCAGTGGTCCGAGCCGTCTACAGTAGAACTATTCAATACATTGGGAACAATACCAATTAAGAAAAATCACCTGCCGAAGAAGATCTGCTTCACTTGAAAATGGAGACCATTGGGCTATAGTTTCAACATTTATATTCCAGTCATTGGCGGACGATCGAATTATCTTATGCCATTCTTGTCCTCTTCTTTCATAATCAAGCTTATTATCATTAAGAAAAATCAACAATCACATAAGCACACCTAGCTAGCAGGAGTGTATAAATCACCTAAACAAAAGTCAAAAGGAACCTTACAAGATACATAACAATAAGCTATTTTAGAGCCCAGAAGATTGTCAGATTAGCTATTCATAGCTTTTCTCCTTGACGAAAATTTTTCTTTCTAAAATAAATGGTGTGAAGAGCCTTTCTAGAGTAAATTTAATCGATATTTTAACGAGTTGATTAAGAGTGAGCCAATATGTCAACGTTATTTCAAAACATGCACATAAACCCTCAGCAAAAGCTTCTAGTTAAGTGCATAATTAAGGAGAACCATGCACATTTTATGCATGTATTTTAAGATAAAACTAGAGCTCTGCAATGAAAGTTGAACAGAAATAAAACCTACCGAAGTGCAATTCACATACTTTCTTTGGATGGACAGCTGCTCTTAAATTTGAGAAAATACTTTTTACTAAAATGCATTTACTCCAATCATGCAGTCCAAGGCAATCGGTTTTACTACAAGAATTACGAAAGACCTTCAATATGGATGATCACTCTGTCCAGATAATTTTGTGGGTTCTTTCTTTTTATAACTATTGTATAAGGTATGAACTAGTTCTCTTGGTCTCTTTCTTATCACTAAATTTCTACTTTAAAAATGACAAATAAGACCCTTTTCAAAAAAAAAAAAAAATATTTTTGAATGGTATTTTTAGGAGGATGTGTGATTAAAAAATGAGAAAAAGTTTTGAATTTACGTGCAAAATATTTTATTGTGTGAATATGTGGTTGAAAATGATCCTGTAAAAAAAGGAGTTTTAAAACAATGAGTACCAAACAAGGACTAAAGAAGAAAATATTGCCTTTGTTATGTTGTCTTCATGTATTATGAAACAATATTCATAATTGTATGTAGTCCAACTTCTCAAACAATCATAGGGATCAGCCGACTATATTTCAAACTAGCCACAAAAGTGTAGTAAAATACTCACCATGGGAACCCAAATAGCTCTTACAAAAGAGTAGTAAAACACTCACCATAGGAACCACAATATCTTCTTTTCCTGTGCTCCTCAAAAATGTATACGACAATAATCCAATGCTTTGCGTGGGCCTAAAATCAAATTTAAAATTGATACGAGTTTGACCAAATTGCAGTAAACAGTTTGTGATGATGAAATATATCACCAGGGTGCAAAAATTTCCAAAAATAAAAAAAAAAAATGTATGCTTGGTCCTTTAATGGGGGTTTATCTCTATATTTTGATCTTACAGTTATCTTCTTTACTACTAAACCGCCCCCAATGGTTCAACTGCATGTCATCTCATTAAGCCCATGTTTGGGCTCCATTTTTTTTTTCAAACTCATTTTCATCCCACATTCTCCCATAGAATATTGTTACATGTAAACCTAAAACTTTTCCTTATATTTTAACTACACATTCTCCAAAAAATCACTATTCAAAAACATATTTTCCCCCAAAATCTCATTTTAATGGAGCCCAAATAGTAATATTGGACAAAAATTCAAATCAGAGTAAAGAATATAAACCTTTTCTTGCCTCCCCCAAAACAACGTGAGAAGACAATGACATCAGCTCCAAGCCTCATGGTACTTGTTTTAAATCCATTTCCATCTGAGACAAAGAGCACCAGATAAATCCATAAGAAAAATAATAGGTTCCATTGAAGGCACCTATTACGACCACGGATCTTGCTACATGTACATAAAGGTTTATATTACATAATGCCACATGGCACTCGCCAATTCAAAATACAATCAACTTTTTTATCCAATCTTTTTCTTCGACATCATTTTATGTAATCTCTTATGTACCATTTTTATGTACAAGTAACATAATCCTTACTACCACAAACACATTAGCAAGACCAAAACTCATGCTTCTGTTAGTTGAAAGAACTAGATTTACTTACATTGTCCAATAGTATCTACCATTTTGCTTTTCACAGAGTACCCAAGAGACATACATTGCCGTATTTTATCCGGATCCATCCCACCACCATTATCTATGGAAAAGTTACAGCAAACAATTCATGAGAAAAGAAAGTTTATCAGCAAACAGCCGTCAGAAAAAATAAAAAAAATTACCACAAAAGTTGAAAGCTTGATTAGAAATGAGAAATCAAAAGAAGAACGCCTAAAACTATAGACTATAGAGTAATATGAAATAAGGGGTCAATAGGCATGCATTAACACCAATTTTCTGAGGCGTGCAGTAATATATGGGAGTAATAATACACGACGTCGATGATATATTTTATGGAACAAAATAACAGAACACGTAAGATATCTGCAGATCCGAGCCAACACAGGCTGTGGCCAATGTGCTTAGGCCCAGTATCATAATACCATCGTGGCAAACAGCATTTGGCCACAGCTAATTTGTAGCGTACCCCGAGTTGGCAGGCGGCCATATCATGACACCAGAGTTTGTAGTGCATGTGGCAATCACAATTGTGGGCAGCATGATGTCACGCATGTCACCCTCTGGAGGGCACTGCATACGCATCACGGTTCATGTTAATAAACAAGGTTCTCATCTTAAGAAAAATCTCCTACATCCCTGGATGAGAGGTTAGTAGTTGGTCTTCCCAATTATATTTGAACTTCATTTTATTATTCCCAATTATATTTGAACTTCATTTTATTATTCTATATTTCTATATGTGTGTGCTTACGGAAGCGGGGAAGGTGTTCAGTATCCATCTTTCTATAAAATGGGCCGGCAACTCAAATCATCCTTTTATTAAACTAATAATCATTTTCATCTTTTATTTCAGCAAATATGAATACCTTCAATCAGCAACATTTTGCTGCCATCTTTCTTGCTTTTGACCATATCCATGTTCACGTATGTTGCTCCATTGCAAACCTGACATTCCAAAAATGCCAATGGTAATTAATTCGGAAGTCTAAAGCAACCAAACATGTGAAATGTCACTGATCACTGAAGAAGGTCCAATGCATGCCTCATCCAACGAATTGTCTAAAAGCTCCGCAAAAGCTGCAGAAAAAAATTATAAGAACAGAAGTAAGAAGCACAATACATATCAATTCTATTGCTACTCCCTAAAAAAGCAAAATATATCACGAAGATAAAATGCATTCCCAGTTTACGAATATGTTTATCTCCTATACCTCCAAGAACCCACTTATGACTGGTTGCATTAGAGTGTAGAAATTTAGGATGAACTCTGACATGATCCATGCCACCTGCATAAGAATTTTTAGAGATCAGGAATCTTTATTACTAACCATAGTTTTATTAAGAGCAAGAAGGTGCAATGAAAGCACAACATAGAAATTTCAAAAGCTACTTAATAAGTTCTCTTTTACCATCAATTCAAACACCCAGAACATAAAGCTCGTACTTCGAAAATTATACTTCTATAATAGGTTGCACGAAGTCGCTATTATGGAAAAAGTAAGACAAAAAACCGCAATTTTTTAAAAACCCGAAACTCAATTTCCAATCTAATTATGAAATATTTTGGTCAAAATATCTTAAAAGTCCCTTTAATAATATCGAATTACAAAAAAAATAAACTAATAAAATACTATACTTCTTTTGAGCCTCCGATCTTCCTCTGGAGTTTTCCAAAAGTTTCAGATATAAATGGCATGAACTCTAGCCATTGAAGGTTCCATACAACCTAACCTCTATCCAGCATTATTATCAAAAATAAGAAAAACATGCAATTTAAAAATTTACCGGTAGCTGACTGCCAGTCACCAGAAGGCCCCCCATCAAAGTCCCCTGCTTTCCAGAACTGCTTACAACCGCTCACAACCCCAGCGTTTCTTTCCGGCGGCGCAGGCAACGCCAACGGCGCCTCTGAATCTTTCGGTACTGATTCTTTACCGGGCAGAGGGTCAAGAAACCCCACCGGCAATACAAAACTTAAATCCTTCGCTCTCTTCTTCTTCTTGTTTCCAGAAACTTCTCCACTCGACTCCCGGGGCCTTTTGTTAACAATTCCGTCGATATCGTTGTCGGACAAAGCATCCGAATCTGAATCGAAGTCCGAATCGGAATCGGAACTTGACAAGTTGATAAAGCAATCCGGCGGAAGAGAGTCATTCGGCTTTCGGCTCTGCTCGATAATTTCTTGTTTAACTTGGATTTCGTTTTCAGTTCTTGCCATTTTTTTAGCTAGGAACTAAGGGCCCGTAGAAGAAAAGATTTAAATGAAAAAACAAGTGATCAAAAGTAACCACTTTAAATTGGTAATAGTAGATTCACGCGCGGGCAGGTTACCAGTTCCTCTCCAATTTCACTTTTCACAGTTCTCTCCAGTTAGCAAAATTCATTTGATACATGGGTTTGAGTCACATTATTTTGGAATAATAGATTGATGAAAAATGTGTGATTGAAAGAAAGAAAAGTTAAGAAAATAAGGGTCTGTTTGATTCTTATTATTGTAGAATGAGACTGAAAAATATAGTAAATTGATTGCTTGATGTGATGGATAACGTTCATAATTTTTATTTTTATGGATGAAAAATGATAAACAAACTAGGCTAAATCATATCTATAAAATTTTGCCTTCATTACAAAGTAATCATTTAGCTGATGTGGCGACGAAAAAGCCATTATCAAGAATACCGTCTAAATTGAGTTAGTGTCATAATTTATTACTTCTATTTTTCTCTCCTTTTCTTATTTTCCTCTCTTAAATTATAGGCGAAACTCGTTAAAAATGAAAATTTAACTAAATTGTATATTAATTAAACATTAATGTAAATCGAAAGTGACTATATTTAGAGAAAATCTCATGAAAATAATCAACATTGAATGTGCTTTGCACATTATTATGAAATATTTTATAAGTATCGTAAAAGTAATATTTGAATATGAATAAATGTCAATTAATTTAGAATTCGTACCATGGAATGTACACATTAAAATGAATGTTAAATCATTCATTTAATTTTCAATAAAGAAAAACTCGATATTATAATTAGAATACATGGTCATGAATAATGAAATTCATTCTTGAATGTGAAATTCTAATTAACTTATAATTAGAATTAATAACAGTGAAATGCATGAATGAAGATGAATATTAATTAGTTTATAATTAATAATATGGAATTCATACATTAATGAAAGCACGTATGCATAATGAATATGTTAATATACATGTATGTTAATGATAACTAAATGATAAAATAAATTAAATACATATTAAAAAACGAAGAATATGGTAATATTGTATCTCATTGTTCATTTTCTTAGAAACCAATAACTTCTGTTGATAGAGATTTTACGGGTCACCTTCCCCTCACCCACAAACCAAAAAGTAAAACCAAGTTAACCAGGTTCACCCATTTTGCATGGACGTAAAAATATTTACCAAATAGATTCTAAGGCTATTTGAGGTTGACTAGACCATTTAATTTTAAGAAAGATAACCCAAGGTTGAACTACCCAAAATGGCTTGTCTAGCAAAGTTCATGGTACAGGTAGTATAATATTAGGCCCTCAAGATGGTCTGATTAAGCTTTCATTCTATTATCCATATGAAAAAATATTTTATAATTCACTATCACATACATTTAGTAGTTTAGTACAGAACATCTTTCATACTCCATTGCAAAAAGAACATCCTACGAGGCTGCTAAGTTAGTTCCTTTTTTGGAACATATAGATATGGGAGTTATTTAACAATAGTTTTTTAGTTTTTTCTTTCTGTGCTGACCTTTTGTAGTCAAAAGGAAACTATAAAGCTATGATTTGATCTATAAATGTCTTAAATCCCAAATTTCCAAATCATACATGGAATGTATTGTTATGCCAATGTTTTTCCCTAAAAAATACTGGTATAAGTAATGCTCCTAAAACTTCTGTCGATAATGCCATTCAATCTGAGAATAGAGCCAAATCAGGCTATAAATATAGAACATTGCCACTCAACCCATTTTGCCAACCAAATATATCATTCTGCAACAACAACGAGAAGTAACACAAAGCATAACATAATTGTGATGTCCCAGCCCACTATATTAACATCTCAAAGTGTTTGCAGTATATGCACATGGTCTAATCTCCGGCTGTAAACTATGATTACTGCGAAATACAAGAACTGATGTCCCAATCTTCTACTCTCTCCTCCCAATTTGCATATAAAGCATGGACTCGAGCACATTTAAGGTGCAGAGTGGAAATGCCAAGTTAAAACAGGAACGATATTTCCTTGTTGCATCAAATAGTTTGTAGGAAAATCATCTGGAGAATTAAATATTAATCAGCATTATAGCTGCTGTTCCCAGCATATCAATATAGATTCGATGTTAAACAAACAATAGATTGAAGCTTCTAGCTTCCCTAAAGATAAATAAAAATAAAACAAAAACAACATTATATATCAACATATAGGGGTATTAGGAGCGCAAAAAATCCAGAAAATAAGTAAGAAAGAACAATGATGAAAGCTCAAGCAAACATTCAGAATTTGTAGTGACGGCATGTTATCCAATTCATTGTTCAAATGATCAGTGGTCCGAGCCGTCTACAGTAGAACTATTCAATACATTGGGAACAATACCAATTAAGAAAAATCACCTGCCGAAGAAGATCTGCTTCACTTGAAAATGGAGACCATTGGGCTATAGTTTCAACATTTATATTCCAGTCATTGGCGGACGATCGAATTATCTTATGCCATTCTTGTCCTCTTCTTTCATAATCAAGCTTATTATCATTAAGAAAAATCAACAATCACATAAGCACACCTAGCTAGCAGGAGTGTATAAATCACCTAAACAAAAGTCAAAAGGAACCTTACAAGATACATAACAATAAGCTATTTTAGAGCCCAGAAGATTGTCAGATTAGCTATTCATAGCTTTTCTCCTTGACGAAAATTTTTCTTTCTAAAATAAATGGTGTGAAGAGCCTTTCTAGAGTAAATTTAATCGATATTTTAACGAGTTGATTAAGAGTGAGCCAATATGTCAACGTTATTTCAAAACATGCACATAAACCCTCAGCAAAAGCTTCTAGTTAAGTGCATAATTAAGGAGAACCATGCACATTTTATGCATGTATTTTAAGATAAAACTAGAGCTCTGCAATGAAAGTTGAACAGAAATAAAACCTACCGAAGTGCAATTCACATACTTTCTTTGGATGGACAGCTGCTCTTAAATTTGAGAAAATACTTTTTACTAAAATGCATTTACTCCAATCATGCAGTCCAAGGCAATCGGTTTTACTACAAGAATTACGAAAGACCTTCAATATGGATGATCACTCTGTCCAGATAATTTTGTGGGTTCTTTCTTTTTATAACTATTGTATAAGGTATGAACTAGTTCTCTTGGTCTCTTTCTTATCACTAAATTTCTACTTTAAAAATGACAAATAAGACCCTTTTCAAAAAAAAAAAAAAATATTTTTGAATGGTATTTTTAGGAGGATGTGTGATTAAAAAATGAGAAAAAGTTTTGAATTTACGTGCAAAATATTTTATTGTGTGAATATGTGGTTGAAAATGATCCTGTAAAAAAAGGAGTTTTAAAACAATGAGTACCAAACAAGGACTAAAGAAGAAAATATTGCCTTTGTTATGTTGTCTTCATGTATTATGAAACAATATTCATAATTGTATGTAGTCCAACTTCTCAAACAATCATAGGGATCAGCCGACTATATTTCAAACTAGCCACAAAAGTGTAGTAAAATACTCACCATGGGAACCCAAATAGCTCTTACAAAAGAGTAGTAAAACACTCACCATAGGAACCACAATATCTTCTTTTCCTGTGCTCCTCAAAAATGTATACGACAATAATCCAATGCTTTGCGTGGGCCTAAAATCAAATTTAAAATTGATACGAGTTTGACCAAATTGCAGTAAACAGTTTGTGATGATGAAATATATCACCAGGGTGCAAAAATTTCCAAAAATAAAAAAAAAAAATGTATGCTTGGTCCTTTAATGGGGGTTTATCTCTATATTTTGATCTTACAGTTATCTTCTTTACTACTAAACCGCCCCCAATGGTTCAACTGCATGTCATCTCATTAAGCCCATGTTTGGGCTCCATTTTTTTTTTCAAACTCATTTTCATCCCACATTCTCCCATAGAATATTGTTACATGTAAACCTAAAACTTTTCCTTATATTTTAACTACACATTCTCCAAAAAATCACTATTCAAAAACATATTTTCCCCCAAAATCTCATTTTAATGGAGCCCAAATAGTAATATTGGACAAAAATTCAAATCAGAGTAAAGAATATAAACCTTTTCTTGCCTCCCCCAAAACAACGTGAGAAGACAATGACATCAGCTCCAAGCCTCATGGTACTTGTTTTAAATCCATTTCCATCTGAGACAAAGAGCACCAGATAAATCCATAAGAAAAATAATAGGTTCCATTGAAGGCACCTATTACGACCACGGATCTTGCTACATGTACATAAAGGTTTATATTACATAATGCCACATGGCACTCGCCAATTCAAAATACAATCAACTTTTTTATCCAATCTTTTTCTTCGACATCATTTTATGTAATCTCTTATGTACCATTTTTATGTACAAGTAACATAATCCTTACTACCACAAACACATTAGCAAGACCAAAACTCATGCTTCTGTTAGTTGAAAGAACTAGATTTACTTACATTGTCCAATAGTATCTACCATTTTGCTTTTCACAGAGTACCCAAGAGACATACATTGCCGTATTTTATCCGGATCCATCCCACCACCATTATCTATGGAAAAGTTACAGCAAACAATTCATGAGAAAAGAAAGTTTATCAGCAAACAGCCGTCAGAAAAAATAAAAAAAATTACCACAAAAGTTGAAAGCTTGATTAGAAATGAGAAATCAAAAGAAGAACGCCTAAAACTATAGACTATAGAGTAATATGAAATAAGGGGTCAATAGGCATGCATTAACACCAATTTTCTGAGGCGTGCAGTAATATATGGGAGTAATAATACACGACGTCGATGATATATTTTATGGAACAAAATAACAGAACACGTAAGATATCTGCAGATCCGAGCCAACACAGGCTGTGGCCAATGTGCTTAGGCCCAGTATCATAATACCATCGTGGCAAACAGCATTTGGCCACAGCTAATTTGTAGCGTACCCCGAGTTGGCAGGCGGCCATATCATGACACCAGAGTTTGTAGTGCATGTGGCAATCACAATTGTGGGCAGCATGATGTCACGCATGTCACCCTCTGGAGGGCACTGCATACGCATCACGGTTCATGTTAATAAACAAGGTTCTCATCTTAAGAAAAATCTCCTACATCCCTGGATGAGAGGTTAGTAGTTGGTCTTCCCAATTATATTTGAACTTCATTTTATTATTCCCAATTATATTTGAACTTCATTTTATTATTCTATATTTCTATATGTGTGTGCTTACGGAAGCGGGGAAGGTGTTCAGTATCCATCTTTCTATAAAATGGGCCGGCAACTCAAATCATCCTTTTATTAAACTAATAATCATTTTCATCTTTTATTTCAGCAAATATGAATACCTTCAATCAGCAACATTTTGCTGCCATCTTTCTTGCTTTTGACCATATCCATGTTCACGTATGTTGCTCCATTGCAAACCTGACATTCCAAAAATGCCAATGGTAATTAATTCGGAAGTCTAAAGCAACCAAACATGTGAAATGTCACTGATCACTGAAGAAGGTCCAATGCATGCCTCATCCAACGAATTGTCTAAAAGCTCCGCAAAAGCTGCAGAAAAAAATTATAAGAACAGAAGTAAGAAGCACAATACATATCAATTCTATTGCTACTCCCTAAAAAAGCAAAATATATCACGAAGATAAAATGCATTCCCAGTTTACGAATATGTTTATCTCCTATACCTCCAAGAACCCACTTATGACTGGTTGCATTAGAGTGTAGAAATTTAGGATGAACTCTGACATGATCCATGCCACCTGCATAAGAATTTTTAGAGATCAGGAATCTTTATTACTAACCATAGTTTTATTAAGAGCAAGAAGGTGCAATGAAAGCACAACATAGAAATTTCAAAAGCTACTTAATAAGTTCTCTTTTACCATCAATTCAAACACCCAGAACATAAAGCTCGTACTTCGAAAATTATACTTCTATAATAGGTTGCACGAAGTCGCTATTATGGAAAAAGTAAGACAAAAAACCGCAATTTTTTAAAAACCCGAAACTCAATTTCCAATCTAATTATGAAATATTTTGGTCAAAATATCTTAAAAGTCCCTTTAATAATATCGAATTACAAAAAAAATAAACTAATAAAATACTATACTTCTTTTGAGCCTCCGATCTTCCTCTGGAGTTTTCCAAAAGTTTCAGATATAAATGGCATGAACTCTAGCCATTGAAGGTTCCATACAACCTAACCTCTATCCAGCATTATTATCAAAAATAAGAAAAACATGCAATTTAAAAATTTACCGGTAGCTGACTGCCAGTCACCAGAAGGCCCCCCATCAAAGTCCCCTGCTTTCCAGAACTGCTTACAACCGCTCACAACCCCAGCGTTTCTTTCCGGCGGCGCAGGCAACGCCAACGGCGCCTCTGAATCTTTCGGTACTGATTCTTTACCGGGCAGAGGGTCAAGAAACCCCACCGGCAATACAAAACTTAAATCCTTCGCTCTCTTCTTCTTCTTGTTTCCAGAAACTTCTCCACTCGACTCCCGGGGCCTTTTGTTAACAATTCCGTCGATATCGTTGTCGGACAAAGCATCCGAATCTGAATCGAAGTCCGAATCGGAATCGGAACTTGACAAGTTGATAAAGCAATCCGGCGGAAGAGAGTCATTCGGCTTTCGGCTCTGCTCGATAATTTCTTGTTTAACTTGGATTTCGTTTTCAGTTCTTGCCATTTTTTTAGCTAGGAACTAAGGGCCCGTAGAAGAAAAGATTTAAATGAAAAAACAAGTGATCAAAAGTAACCACTTTAAATTGGTAATAGTAGATTCACGCGCGGGCAGGTTACCAGTTCCTCTCCAATTTCACTTTTCACAGTTCTCTCCAGTTAGCAAAATTCATTTGATACATGGGTTTGAGTCACATTATTTTGGAATAATAGATTGATGAAAAATGTGTGATTGAAAGAAAGAAAAGTTAAGAAAATAAGGGTCTGTTTGATTCTTATTATTGTAGAATGAGACTGAAAAATATAGTAAATTGATTGCTTGATGTGATGGATAACGTTCATAATTTTTATTTTTATGGATGAAAAATGATAAACGAACAGGGCTAAATCGTATCTATAAAATTTTGCCTTCATTACAAAGTATTCATTTAGCTGATGTGGCGAGGAAAAAAGCCATTATCAAGAATACCGTCTAAATTGAGTTAGTGTCATAATTTATTACTTCTATTTTTCTCTCCTTTTCTTATTTTCCTCTCTTAAATTATAGGCAAAACTCGTTAAAATTTTAATTTAATTAAATTGTATGTTAATTAAACATTAATGTAAATCGAAAGTGTCTATATTTAGAGAAAATCTCATGAAAATAATCAACATTGAACGTGCGTTGCACATTATTATTAAACGTTTTATAAGTGTCATAAAAGTAATATGTGAATATGAATAAATGTCAATTAATTTAGAATTCGTACCATGGAATGTACACATTAAAATGAATGTTAAATCATTCATTTAATTTTCAATAAAGAAAAACTCGATATTATAATTAGAATACATGGTCATGAATAATGAAATTCATTCTTGAATGTGAAATTCTAATTAACTTATCATTAGAATTAATAACAGTGAAATGCATGAATGAAGATGAATATTAATTAAATGAATGTGAATGTTAATTAGTTTATAATTAATAATATGGAATTCATACATTAATGAAAGCACGTATGCATAATGAATATGTTAATATACATGTATGTTAATGATAACTAAATGATAAAATAAATTAAATACATATTAAAAAACGAAGAATATGGTAATATTGAATTATAGTACAGCTAAAATGGCCCAAAAAATTATTCTTACATGATGTAATATTTCGTTCTTGTTTGGTCTCCATTATTTTTAAAATATGTTTTTCTCTCCCTTTTTTTCAATTACGCATTCTTCAATAAAATAATATTATACGCAAACATAAATTTTTTCCTTATCACACGTTTTCCATCAAATTATTATTCCAATATACATTCTTGTAAAAAAAAAATGAGATTCAAACAAACTCTTATAATATATTATAGATGATTAAAGGGTGTTCGGGTCACGTGGGTCCTCTACAGTTTCAATTTTTACCGTCTTTTTCAATTCGAACTTGAAAATTTTCAATTGAAAAGAAAAATAAATGGATATAAATGGAAGAGGAGTACGAGCAAAGCAATTGATTGGCCAAAAATAGAAATTTATAGCGAAGGAAAGTAGAATAACATAATTAAATGATAGTAAAAAATAAAAATAAAAATAAAGTTAAAGTTAAAGTTAGTCGAAAAGAAAGAGATGCCTCTCGAGTTCTACACTGTAATTCAATAGAGAATGGGTTAAAAAGAGAGAAGAAATAGTTAACCTTGATTGGTTTGAATTAAAACAAATTTGTTGATTAAAAAAAAAAAGTAATTCAGATGAAAAGTTTATATGAGAATCGTGTACATTCATACATGTATAATTTGTATGAATTCGAATCAAGAAGATACACGAGGACAATTTATACCTCAATTGTTTCACCACACAAGGGGCTATCTACCAGCTAACGCATGGCAAGTCATGCCACTGTTCGTGGGAATTAAAATCAGATTTTTTGTAAATTTTGATAATAGTCGATAAAATGTGTGATTTGAAAGGTATGGATCGCATAAAAAAAATGTTAAAATTAATTATTGATTTGACTTAAATTAAATCTAAATTTTAGTCATTGTTCGAGTCGCATTAAAAATTTTATTTTCATTTTTATACTTATTTTTAACCACATATTTTTCAATAAAATAATATTTTCCATCACATCAATATTGTTTCCTTTTTTTTCAATCACACATTTTCCATCAATCTACTATTTTAAAATACATTATTTCAAAATAATGTGACTCAAACACACTAATTCCTATCAGAGACATATCACGTGGTAATGATTTATGTAGCCTCTATTTGTCTACTATTTTTTCAAAATTATTTTTTTTATATATTTATTTTTAACTATATATTCACATAATAAAATATTCTACCCGTAACCCAAAATTTTCCTTACATTTTCTAAAAATTCACTATTCAAAATAATAATTTTCCAAAAAATGGACACCAAACTGGGACGTAATTGAATGTAATTGGACGCATGTGCATCGAGGTCAAGAGTACAATTACCTACCTCAATCAATTGCTATATGGTGACGAATAGATATAGGGATGTTAACGAAACGAGTCGAGTCGAGCGGCTCCGGAGTCGAAACTCAAAGATGGACTCAACTCGAGTAAATATGGTTCGAACTTTTTTTTTTTGCTCGAGTTAGCCTAACTAAGCTTTTGCTCGACCAAAAAATCTCGGTTCAATCCAAGTCGGCTCGCTTTTTTTTTTTTTTTTTCAAATCGTGACAATTTCTTTTTAAAAACTGAAAATTAGAATATGGGTCAAAATAGATGCTGCTGCCTTAACGGGCAGCAACTATAGCTACAAGTAGTTGCTAGCTACATGTGTTGCCTTTAACATGCATAACGACAGCTACTTAGCTGTTTGTACAAGGCAGCAGTGCGATTTTTTCATTCAAATTTTTTATTTAATTCCCGACTTGTTACAGGTTGAAAATGGCTCGTGACACAAGCTGACTCGGGCTCTAGCACAATCGAAAAATTCATGTGTAAAACTTTTTATATATATTAGCTAGGCTTAAAAAAATTAGTCCGATCCTTAATTTGTCCATGTGGTGGAGTCATAAATATAACTTGGTTGAGGTACAATCTAAATATGAATAAAAATTTGGAAACTAATCAATACTCATTTAACATTAAAGATGTCGCAATATTATTTATATATTGGTGTGTTTGGGCCACATTATTTTGAAAGAATGTATTTTGGAATCGTAGATTGATGGAGAATGTGTAGTTGAAAAAGAAGGAAAAATTATTGATGTGATGAAAAATATTATTTTAATAAAAAACGTGTTATTGAAAATTAGTAGAAAATTGATAATGGAAATTTGAATGTGTACCAAACAGGGAAAATTATGTTCTGTATATTGATTATTAACGAAAAATGTGAAAATAATATTTTAAAAGATTTTGTTGTTAAAAACAAGTGTGGGAGAGAAGTGATTCTAATTTCTAAAAGAATCAAAATCAAAAAAAGTCATAATTCATTCAGATCCATACGATATATAAAAATTCAACCATAAAAAAATATTATATTGAGAAAGCCAAGCACTTAATAATTAACATTAATTCAACAAATCTTTCTACAAGCACTTTAAACCAGAAAAAAGGTATGTCCCACCATAAGTATTATACAAATCTTTCTACAAGCACTAAAACAAATCTTTCTACAAGCACTTCAAACCCACCCCGTAACAATTTCTGTCAACAAATCATGTTGTTGGTCCATATCTGTGGGGTATTGTTCGTCCAAGTCTGTGTGGTGTTGTTCGTGACCAAGATTGGTGTTGGATCCGGATTGACGGTGGGGTGCAGCGGTGGTGATGTTTGTGTGATGGTGGATCGAATATTTGGAGTTGGTTTTATTGAATTTGGCGGTGGTAGGGGCGGTTTTGTAGTGGAGCTGGTTGCTGGATGTCACGGTGAGTTGGTGTTGGTGTGGACGACTATGACTGTGACCTGTGACCTGACCTATAACCTGGGCTGTGAACTTGTAACATGTAACTTGGGCTGTGATTTGAAATATTAAACTGCGACCATGATTTGAAATCCAAACAACTTTGAGTAGGAGAAATGATTTTTTCCCACATAGCAAACACTATATTGCTAACGGTTATAATTCATTTTAGTTGGGCCTCTACTTTTCAATTGATCGGGCCTAAATCCAATGTGCAATTATATATATGGTCTAGGTCCATTAATTTCACCATAGGTCTATTTCCATTTTCCACAAATCAATTACAATTTACATGGTTCCACTTCCACCAACACCCACCTCCTGGTGAATCCTCCACCAGTGACCAGTCTAGCCGTGCCGGTGTTGAATGACTCGAGTCTCGAAGTCGGAAGGTTGGAACCATACTTGTTTTCAGGGACCCTGCCACTAGCTGCCGCCATGATCGTGAGCCCGTGAGTTTTTCGAGTCTTTTTTTTTTTGTGTTATTTTTTATTTATGAGTTATGATTATCCTTACTTAAGAATCATGATTTATGTTCTATGAGTTAACTGACAATTTGACATTGAAATGAGAATTGTGATTTGTGAATTTGTGATTTTGGATAAATAATTTATGTTGCACTATTACTGAATTATGAATTTTAATTTGTCATTGATGAGTTTTGATCTGTGATTTAGGAATCATGACATGGCATAAATTCAGATAAAAGACCAGTGGCAACAAGATAGATGGACATTATGCAAGATTTTGAGTTTGTATTTAGTCTCCACTTTATGTTTGAAATTCTTACAATTACAGACGACCTTTCACAAGCCTTACAGAAAAAGGATTAGGATATTCAAAATGCAATGAGGTTATTGAATTTGTGTAAGTATGCATTGTAGAACATGAGAAACAATGGTTAGGATAATTTGTTAAGTATGGTGATTGAGTTTTGTCTTGATGGACATATTTTAGTGTCCAATATGGAGGATATTGTAGTATTGAGAGGTCGACTTAGGCGTACAGCATAACAGGTGACTTATTATCATCGCTTTTATGTTGATTTGTGTTGTTATACAATAGACTCAATCTTGCAATAGTTGAATCATCGTTTTCCGGAGACACCTATTGAGCTCCGTACTTGCATTTCGTGTTTAAGTCCTATAGATTCCTTTGTAGCTTTTGATACGGCTAAATTGCCACATCTTGCTCAATTCTATCATTTGGACTTCAATATTGAAGGGTTTTTATTACTTCAATCTCAACTTGACAAGTTTCTTATGCTTATGAGAATGGATGAATCCTTCTTTAACATCAGCAACATATCTCGTGTAGCTCAAAAGTTGGTTAAAACACAAAGTTTTTGTTACTTTCCATTAGTTTACAGACTGATCACATTGATTTTGATATTACACTTGACAACTGTAAGTGCTGAAAGAATATTCTCTGTTATGAATCTAATTAAGAGTGACTTGCGCAACAAAATGAGAAATGATTTATTGAATGACAATTTGGTGATTTTCATAGAGAGAGTTTTTTGAAAAAATTAAGAATGAGACAATATTACAACGTTTTCAAAATATGAGACCTCGTAGAATGCAATTGTCTAAGTTTATATTTATTGAGTAATATTGTATTGTATTGATGGTTTGTGATTTATATATATTGATGGGTGATTTATAGATTTAGTACTGTAATTCGAGTGATCATTTGTTATATTATTCTTCTTGTAGTCATCTCTATCTCTCTTTATCTCGTATTTCATAAACGATATTTTGCTATTGCGACCGTTGATGGTTGACGACTGTCGACTGCCCAAGCTGAACAAAATTCCTGGATTCGTCACTCGTAGTCTCCTTCTCTCGTATTTCGCAAACGATTTCGCTTTTGTGAACTGTGCATTATTTAAAAAATAATAAATAAAAAAATCATCATTTCTAACGGGTTTTCTATAATTTTTAGGTGACTTAATATTTAAATTTTGTGAACTATGCATTATTTGGATAATTAGAGTATTGTATTATTATTGTACAATTGTTCTATCCAAATTGAATATTACACAGTTACTATACAACCGAGTTTTATATACATAATCATCAAGCTATTTGATTATGTTCGGTTAAAAAGTAATTTTATTCCATCTCAACGGTTTTTTGCACAAGTTATGTTAATATAATAATGACTATTCGATGAAAAGAATTTAAAATATAATTTTAATAAAGTATAAAGTTATGGACCTTTCATAAAATCAAATTACAACGCAGTTATTCAAAATCATACAACAAATATATTTAATCGTTTTGAATTTTCAAAATAAGTAATTTGAAGAACTTTATTTTAATTAAAATGTGATGCAGTTAATAAAATTTTTGATGTCAACATAATTACTTTAATGTGATAAAAAATTACATCCTCATTAATTAATTAAGAATAAAAAAACTGCATCAAAATCTTAGTCAACTGTCAAGAAAATGAGATTGTCGTCGAGGATACAAGCAAAGTACAATATACCATTATCAAACCATTTCAATATAAGACAGATTTCAATTAAAACAATATCAATTGAGATATTTGTTGATCCCGGAAAACGTGATGCTTAAGTGGATAATAGACGGCAGGCTCACTCACGCCAACTCAAATAAATTTCAACGCATTTTGATCGGAATGTCGATTAGAAGTGGAATGAATGTGAATGTGGGGGTGTTTCCAGACGTGAGACAAAAGTGTTCAAGCACACAGAGATTATTGCGCTAACAACGATCATCGATCGGATACCAAAGTAAACCTGTAAAAAGATCAAATAATGTATAACAGAGAAAAACTAGATGATATATATGGAATTTTGCAAGATTGTTTGTATTATCAAGGATCGAGGGTTCAAGAGTAAAGTCCAAGAATCTCACCATTTTCAATTACAAAGACGTTCTATCTATAGTGCTTTGGCTGATATAGTGTTTGTTGGATTAGAACCACAATGTCTCATCTTCTTAACTGAGACTTTACATCACTGTCTATCATACAATAAATATATTGACAATAGGTCAGCCGCCCTATACAATATGCTGACACACCTGACATTCTTTATTACAAATGGTACATCAATCATTTTTAAAAATTGTCTAAAGATCTTGAAAGAGATAACTTCAACTTCACGAGCTTCAGGTGGATTATGGGCCTCGGAGGAAGGTTCTTCTTGTGAAGAGTTTCAGATCTTTCGTCTTTTATACAAAGCTTTAAATTTACGCATTTCAGCCGTTTAGACAAGTGCTTTAGCTTAAGAGCTGCAACTATTCATATGATTTCTTCACTTTTGACCAGTGAGTCTTTGCTGACTTTTCTACCCATATGATTTACTACGTGACACTTTGATTTGAGCCTCAGAGACGAGGCGGAACAATACGTATTTGATAGATATAATTAAAATCACTTTTGTAGTATCTTGAGTCCCAGTAATAAATAGTGTTACGACAGTCTACATCTTAGATACAATCCGGTCAACAAAATTGGTTGTCGAGTAAAGCAAAAAACAACATAATTGAATTATTTACTTTCCGTTTGCTTTTACTTTCTCAAATTATTTTATTTTTTTCACTAATTTCAACTAATAAAAGAATAATATTATATTTTTTTTACCGAAAATTAATCATTTATTGTAGGTCTCGTGATAGGTTGTAAACGAAAACTCCAAGGAAAATAAGTTGAAAATGAGACGAAAACTCAATTAGTAAGTTTAAATATCATTTATAATCTAGAATTACTTATCCCAGTATTAACTTTAAAGATTACAGATTTATACAACACAACATACTTCGAAAGTGACGACCAAAAAAAAAAAAAAAAACACATTACAACCCGAGAGCTTAATTTAAACAATAATAACTACTTGTGATCATCCACTAATCCCTCAAATATCAGTAGGCTTCATGCTCTCCCTGTTCCAAAAATAATAATAATAAATAAATAAATAAATTCCAATAAATGGTGTTTCTCAATAAAAATTTAGACAAAAAATAATAATAATAGTATGGACAAATCTATTTGTACCTAACATATTACATAATTTTTTACCGAATTGACAAGTGTCGACCCTCTATTGGAGAGACGTCTGTGGATTTGGGTGGACACCACTTGTCAATTCGATCAAAAATTATGTAACTTGTTAAGTACACGTAGCATATAACCCTAATAGTAACTTGCCTTCCTGGGGGTGACAAAGTCCACAAATTTGTTTTTGCCCTTGCCATTAGGCGACTTGTGAAAATGTGCTCCTCCATATTTCTTAATTATTTTTTCTCTAACGAACTTTTCGTATATAAAAGCAGCTCCTCTGAATTGTGGTAGAACCAACCATGCAACAAAGGCTAGCTTCACTTCGTACCATATTGGTAACCTGCAAATTAATTAATTAATTATTAATCTCCTCCAAATTTTACTAATATACTTAATTTATCATGAAAAAAAGTACTTAGTTACCATTCTAAGACGGGTTGGAGTAACATCTCCGCGAGGGTAAGAAAGGAGTATAAAATCCAATAAGCAAGCCATTGCTCATCGTCTAATTTCGACGAGCTCTCTATAGCTACTATCGATGCATACCTGTCACGTAAATATAACAAAAAAAATGAATTATATATGGTTGCTCGAGACTTTAGTGGATAAATATCTCGTATCCGAAAATTAGTAGTGCACCCTATTAGTTCTCTATGGCCAAAATAACTCAATTTTTTCGATGGATTAGTTCGATCCAAAACTTGAGATAAGGGATGTAAACCGAAAAAAGATTTATAAGTGATCTAGCTTTTACTGTTAGATCGGGAGTTGCTTCACGTATTGTTTGAAGTAAAATACAGGCATGGAGGCCGAAAATCACGTTTGAGTTTCGCTTACACGAGAGAGAAGAGGATCACTTACAGTGGATAGAGCAACATAATCGATGGACTGCATGTACAAGTACATAAAGAGAGTTAGCAAGAATCGATGAAAGCACCCCCCCCCCCCCCCCAAACACCCCAGCCCACCAGTTCGAACAAAACAAGAAGATAAAATTACCCAGCAAGAGCATGAAGATGAGTGAGCAAAGTCCAAAAACGACCCATGTCTTGTCTTGAGAACAAATGAAGAAAAGATTGCTTGTGATGAGAAAACGGTTTAAATCAGTCAAGACTGTAAAGACAAAGTTGAGATTACAAATTTCAGAGAAGATGGTGACAGCATTTTATAAGGGGATAGATTGGGACACGTGGCAGAAGGGCATCAGATTCTGGAAAAACGTGGCAATCTAGGATTAGCATCGGCCAGATCAGTAGCCATCTGATCTAAATCTAAATAATAATAATAAAGAATGGGACATTATTAACATGATTGTTTTGTGCTTTTCCTCAAACACAAGCCACGCGTCGCTGTTTTTGATGCATAAAGTCGGTGACAGGTTGAGAGCCCAAGTAAATCTCAGTCAGGTCTGTGTCGGTCGTTAATTTGCTAATAATATTTAAGTTTTGGAATTTAGATAGCGTAAACTGAAAATAATGAACGACAAAATTTAACCTTTGTTTGGTATACAATATTGTTGTCATTCTCATTCTTATATTCATTTTCAATAAAATAATATTTTTCATCACATCAATATTTTTTTTTTCAACCACACATTCTCTATCAATCTAATATTCCATAATACATTCTTCCAACAAATAATGTGGCTCAAACACACACGCGTTTATCAATATTAACTTATTTTTACTGTAATGCATCAAACATATCAATAGAGGGTTTTAGTAAAAAAAATAGTGAATTGTATCGGGGATTCATTTATTTACTAGTTTTAGGGTGTGTTTGAGCCACATTATTTTGAAAGAATGTATTCTGGAATAGTAGATTGATGTATAATGTGTGGTTGAAAAATAATAAAAAGTTATTGATGTGATGAAAAATATTATTTTATTGAAAAATGTGTGGTTAAAAATGAATAGAAGAATGATAATGAAAAAAATAATGTATGCCGAACAAGAGCTTAAATCATGAGCATAAATTTTTGGTATTTGATACTTAAAAGTTAAAAGGTTCGTATAATTATATAATAAATATGAGAAAAAAAATTTCAATGATTGTTGAAAAAAAGTGAATAAAGAGCCAGGAAAAAAAAAAAAAAAAACATAGAGAGTCTTTTGCAGTGTGTAAAAACTTATTTTTATAGACATTCTCCGTTACAATCAAGACGACGTTAAAAATTAAAATGTCTCTTCAAAATGCTGTAATGACATCTACCTTGAAAGAAATTCCAAAATGGCCCTATTAAATTTTGTTATATATTTGTGATTATTGTTGTTTATCCCCCAATGTGAGGTGACGTGTTCGTTTTTGTGATTTCGTTTTTCCTCTAAAGTTGTGACGAATATGGAGTATGGCTCATCCTCGATATCATTTCAAATATGATCAGTTTTTATGTGGTTAGAGAGACAGTAAGCGGTTGTTTGACAACCATTAATTTATTTTATGATTTGCAACATGATCATTTTTAAATATATATTCACACAACAAAATATTCTATATGTATACCAAAATATCTTTCCTACTTTTTGATCACATATTCTCCTAAAAATCATTATTCAAAACTCTTTCTTCCTACAATAATGATTGTCAAACAGTCTCTAAATGTGACCTATACATCTTCTTCATTGACCAAGCTGTGAAAATTGCGACATGGATATAAGGCCTTGTTCGGTGGAGATTAAAATCAGTTTTTTTAGTACATTTGGATATAAGTCGACGAATTGTGTGGTTAAAATATTGTGAATTCCATGAAATAAGTGGATGAAATATGCCCATGTTTGAGTCCCATTTTAGTTAAAAATAAAATAAAATTAAAATAGTGATTTTTTAAAGAATATGTGAGCAAAAAATGATTTTTTTTTTATTTACGTGTAAAATTATTTTATGAAAAATATGTGGTTGAAAATGAGTTTTTTTAAAAAATGGGGGCCAAATATAGGTTTAATTGTTAACTTTAATTTAAATTGAAGTCTTGATATACCGCTAAACAGGGGCTAAGTTTAAACTAAAAGTATGAGGATTAATGTAGGATGCAGGGATGACTCAAGATTTTTAGTAGGGAGACTGAAAGTACTTAACAAAATCAATGTAATAAAATTTACATCTACTAAAAAAATTCATTAAAGAACATTATTTTTTTAAGATGTTTCCAATAAGAATTTGAAACATAATATTCATTTATAGTAGAATCTAGATCGACTTTTTCAGCAAGTTCTCTTTCTATAAAAAGTATCATACAATCATCAAGAAAGTCAACCTCCATTTCGTTGCGAAACATCTTCTTCACATGTTTCCTTGCTAAAAATGCTCGCTCAGTACTTGCGGAGAAACAAGTAATGTCAATACAAGACGAATTGATTTAGTCACCATAATGTAAATTTTCGACCTTCCATTCTCGGTCAACTGTCTGCATAGCTCAGCAAGTGTAAATACTTAAAATCGAGACTCACCATTTATATGTAACTCATTATATGATAACTCAAATTCTAATGTAATAATATCTTGCTTTGAAAAATCTTGAGGATATAATTTCTTTGCAAGTGTGCAAATTTTACCACTATCAAATAATCTAAATGAATCTTTAGGATCTAAAACAACACTGAGAGAAATGAGTTCTATTGATATGAAATTAAATCTTGTATTTAACTCCATCATTACAAAATTTATTGCTTCATTGAAAACATCATTGTGATAATGCTCAATTGTAGTTTCATCACTAGAACGACCAATGTTATAGAAACCTTCTAGATTAGGTGTTGTAATATCATTTCTTGAGCAAAAAAACTTCACTTCTTGAAGAAAATTTTCCCAATCTTCATATCTCAATTTCTGAAGCAATTATTTTGTAGTAAACACAAACCTTAAAGTTGCCAAGATGTCTTGATTTTTTTTTGAAGGGTTTGACAAAGAACACTAATAATTCTCATAATTTCATGGATCAAATGCAAGATAAATAAGAACTTAAAACTCATCAACTTTTTGTAAGCACCACGAGTTTCAACCAAAGATCTACCATTTGAACAATGGTCACAAATATATTCAAGCCCCTTGTGGGTTGCTCCATACATATCTATCAAGCTTTTTACAAAGTCGTAATGTGAACTCCAATGAGTAGCTCCTGATCGTTGCAAATTAACCATTTGATTGACCCTACTTCTAGACTCGAGCTCCTTGCAACCATCATACACTGAATTTCCTCCCTATGAGAAGCTTGCAACTCAATAACTTGTTTAGAAGCAGAAGTAATAATATTGACAATTTTGTTTAATTGAGAAAAGAAATCCCAAATGACATGGGCATCTTTAGCTGCTGCAACCAATGTCAACTATAACCAATGGGAAAAACAATGGATGTAGTATGCATATTGACAATCTCTACGAAATAATGTTTGAAATCTATTCCAATCACCGCACATATTACTAGCACCGTCATACCCTTATCTTCTCATTTGTTGACCTGAAGTTCATATTGAGCAAGAACACCACATATTTCATTTTTGAGATTCAATGACGTGGTATTACCAATTCTTTTGATTGCAAATAATCGTTCTATCAAACTGCCATGATATTCACAAGCATTAAGATAATGGTCATCTAATCTCGATTAGATGCATCTCGTGCTTCATCAACAAGAACTCAAAAGCATTCATCTCCAACTTCCACTCGAATCATTTATTGTACTTTATTGACCATAATATGCAAAATTTCTTTTTGAAAAGTTGGAGCAATGTATTGGACATTTTGTAATGCATTTTCCAATACCACTTTATGAATTTCTGGATTCAAATCCATCGCGTACTTTATTAGCTGTACAAAATTCCCACGATTAAGTGAAGGTAATGATTCATCGTTACCTGTGAACCTTAAACCTTTAAATGCTAGTCATTGAACACTTTTAATTGAAGTCATTATACGCAAATGATGTTTCTGAAGTTCCTCTTTCAATATAGTATACATTACCTTGTCAATATGTTAAGACGTTTTGATTAAATCTTTAGTTCTAGTCTCACACGGTTTATGATATGTTGAACTAGTATGAACAAGAAATGCACACTTACTTCCATCTTTAACCCTTTTCCAATTATTATATCCTTCGGTAACCAATTCTGAACATTCAAACGAATTGTTATCTTTCTAAAAAATAAAACACTGAAAACAATACGCCCTTTCAGTTGAAAAAGATTACTCCAACCAAGGAAATTTAGCTAACCACTTTTTCTGGAAGAAACGGGCTTGTTTTTTTCCTTCTATCCTTGGATACTTGTTAAGCTTCAACTGATAAGGTCTAACTTTTATATGTGAAATTCTAATCTCATCTCGTAGATTGACGGGATGTTCAAACATTTGCTTTCGTTTTCCCGGATCCCGTTCAATACTAGTACATGATTGCAATTTAGGAATTGATACTGACGGATGTTCAATTTCTGGAGATGTACATGTACTTTCACTAGATTGCCCAATTTTTGAAGAATGAAAATATCGTCTTTATTCTCTTTGATGAAGGTTGAGCTTCCATTTGTAAATGCTGAAAATTGTAGAAAAAAATGAGACAAGACATTTGGAAATTGGAATATTACTGTAAAAAAAGGGCAACTCTACACAATGATTCAAATTTCAAAATCATTCCACCCACATTAATAAAAAGGAAAAAAGCAAGCCAAAATCATTCAATTTCCATTGTTTCAAATCAAATAGCACCAAATAGAATATTTATATACCCACAAAATAACATTTATATTATTAAATGAAATAGAAAATTCAGCCCTACGACGAATAATAATACTTTTAAGTGTCACCACTCACCATTTAAACAAAATTCAACCTTGTCATGGTGGAAACTGCCAAATTGGAATGCCAGCTATTTAAAAACTCAGAAATTGAGAAAAAAAACCATCCTAATTGACTGACTAATATAGATTTCTATCACCTAATGAACAAAACCAGCAAGAAAAAATGTACTTTGAAGGAAATCGACGAGAAAAAATACCAAATATAATTACTAAACCATCAATGAAAAATATAAACATGCAGGCAAACCTTCGTAGAGAGTAGTTGACAAGAGAAGATTTGAGGTATGTTGGAATTGTAATATCAATTCAATTTTTAGGACTAATCTATGAAGAAATGAAGATTCCAAGGACATATTCAGAATTTGATATAATGATATTTGGGTTGGGTTATAAAAAAAATTGGATTGGACTTTCAATTCAATGTCTAACAATTGGGTTAAAAACAAAAAAAGCAATATGATGAGTTTAGTTGGAATGGGCAGAATTTTCTAAGTGGGCTTGTAAATAAATAAATAACTAATAACTTGGATTTGGGTTGGACCTGTAGCCTGGTCCACCCCTCCACCCCCACCCCCACCCCCACCCCAATCTGTCCCTGGTAGAAAAGAAATTCTAAACACGACGGATGATCTTTCCCTCAATTTCACTTAGAAGACAGTGAGATTAATAGAAATTAAAGGAATTTAAATTTAAATTTCGTATAATTTTTTGCACCAGTTTTAAATTAGAAACTGAAATATTCGTAATAAGATTAACTTAATTATTATTTTTAATAAATGCCTAATTTGTGGAAGGATTCGATATATAAGGGCTCTATAAGATATCAAAGTTGATGGGCCAATTAGATTTAAATTCAAAGATGAAAATGCAATCCATGAAGGTTTTCAAGTGAAGTCCAAGACTCTTTTAACCTTCTAGATTCATACCTTAATGGGCTCCTCTCCAACAAAGAGATCACATCCATTGATTCCATTTAACACCCATAGACTATGAAGCCAAACTATTAAGCCCCTGTTAGTACACATTAAAATTTTCATTATAATTATTTTACTCATTTTCAACCACACATTCTTCAATACAATAAAATTTTTCATCACATCAATAACTTTTCCTTCTTTTTCAATCACACATTCTTCGTCAATCTATTATTTCAAAATATATTCTTCCAAAATAATGTTACTCAAACACACCCTAAATTAGGGAAAATTTGATAATTAAGGTGTTAAGTATCACCTGTTTCAAAACTAAGAACAAATGTTTCAGATTTCAAAAACTAGATACTAATTAAAATTTATTTGTGATTTAATTAATTAGTTATATTAATGTCACAAATTTATACAATTTGGTCACAGATTAGGTCACATGATTCTCGATCACAAACCAGAAATTTTATGTTACAAATTATTTTATTATCACAATTTGTTTATCGATCACTAATAAAAAGAATTTATACCTCACAATTTTCAATCAGAAATTTTATGTCACAAATCATCTTAATGTCACAATTCAAAAATTTTATAGGTCACAGTTTGTTCATCAATCACAAGTAAAAAAATATATATGTCACAAATCACAAATATTATAAGTCACAACTTATCAAACAGTCACAAGTTTTCAAATTATCAATCATAAGTTAACAATTTTTTAGGTCACACATTATTTCTTGTCACAATTTATCCTTTTCATGGCTTACATATTGTTTATTGGTCACAAATTAATCAATTTAATGATCACAATCAACTAAATAATTTGTGACCACGACCAATACTTGTAATCACCACATCACCACTCCCTCGAGCGGCACAACTGCCATTGTCGCCGTTGAACCACCACCACCACCTCTCAATAGCAAAATCATCTTAAACAAATCAACACATCGCAGACAACACATCGTCGCTCCAGATCCGCCGCCGCCGCCACCTCGACATACCAATCACCACCAACATCTCACAATCACCTCCGACCACCACCACCAACTCACCAGCATCACAACCAACGTTATCAGTTACCCCCATCACCACTACCTAACCACCACCAAAAAATCAGATCTAAAATTATCTGTCACACGACACCGCACCATCACCTCACACCACCAACGCAACACCATACCCAACCATTGGTCACCACCACAGCATACATCACCCTAACCACACAATCGCACCCAACTACTGAACACGATACCATTCGAACCCAACCATCGCATCGTACACCACCACTTCACCCAACCAAAACACACAGCACCACCGCACCGCATTGCACACCACCAACGCACCACATTATCGTCACCGCTACCAACAATTACAAAACACATAACAACGGTCTTAGTGCCTCTTACTCTTTTTTCGCTTCAACCATACGAATTTCGAAGCTGTAGTGTTGATATGAGATTTGTGAATTGTGTGCAGACAACAAATAGCACCGCTGTGGTGATTGAAGGCGGTGGGGTCTTCGAGGGAACACTCAGGAGGATCCCCCTTCCCACGTGTCGCCACTACAAGGTGCCGACCGACCTACCAGAATAGAGAGGAATGGGTAGGGAGAGAATAAAGATATAATATGGAGAGATAAAGGTAGAATGGAGAGAGATTTAGGGTCCGTTTGATTGTAGGGTGGAAAATGGGTGGAAAGAAAATATTTTATAGTGAAAAGATTTTTCTAGAAATTATTTTATTAGGAATTGTAATTAATTGTGTTATGATTGGTATAATTTTTCATGGAAAACGTTGAAAGCTTGTTGTTCGTTTGACTTCATTTTTTTATTTCAATTATCAAAAATAAAAAATTGAAAAAAAAAATTATCATATTGAATAACATTCGTTTGACTTTGTTTTGCATGAAAATTGTCAATAAAAGTAATTTTTTTTACTATTATATCTAGAATTTCTTTCAATTGCAAAAAAAAAAAAAAAACTGGAAAATATTTTCCCAACAAAACATCAATAATTTATTTTTCTCAAAAATGTGGAAATTTTAGAAAGTTGGAAAATTTTTTCCCGGAAAAATTTCACCAATCAAACACTACAAAAGTTGGAAAATATCATGAAAAATCCGGCCTATCAAACGGAGCCTTAAGGTTTGCTGGGAGTTGGAATCGGGGTTTCATATGTTTTAAAAGATAAATTATTAAAATTTTAATTTTCATCTGATTTTTCAAATAAAAACTTGTAAATCTGATTTTTGAATTTGGAAGTTTAAAATTTTGGTATGCCATAATTTTCACATTAAATTAACAATATGTGTTATGGGCTCATTCATGTCATCTCATTTTTTATTTCTGTAATCAAAAGTATAGTTTTAGTCTAAAATTATTCAAATGTATTCAAAAGTAACATTTTAGTCTAAAATTATCAATGTATTTAAAGTCACCTTACATTAATTTATTTTAAAAATTCTTTTAATAAGATAAATCACCTTTAGAAAATTATTCAAATGTATTAAAAATTAACATTTTAGTCTAAAATTATTCAAATGTATTCAAAAGCCACCTTACATTAATTTATTTTAATCAGATAAATCACGTTCAGAAAATTATTCAAATGTATTCAAAAGTAACATTTTAGTCTAAAAATAATTTTTAACTTTTTAAAAGCATCGCCAGACGTGCCCTATATCTAGAAGTTCGATAAATACTGGTTAGAGTTGAACGTACATTGTACGTTATTTTGAAATATTTTATAAGTACTGTAAAATCAAAGTTGATATCAATTTGTTGGGAGGATTTGACGAGTAAACTAAAAAATTTAAAATAAGATTTAGGATAGAAATTTTAGAGAAGAAAATTGTACTCTGGAACCTCAACTCCTATAATTCAATTTTTTATATGATGATAAAATACTATAAATGAGCAATCCTTTTTTTTTTTTAATGATGATCTTAGTACCTAATGGTTCGTGTTCAAATATATGGATGACGTATAAGTTGACAGATACGTGGTAAGGAATCTAATTTTGAAGGTTTTTGTGGAAAATACACATACATTTCGTTTTATGGCGTAAAACATCCATACCCTTCACATTCTTTGCGTGAACGTCATTTTTGCCAATTTTTAATATAAAATGACCATTATATCCTTCTATATAAATAAAATAAAGAATAAAGAATAAATTGCAATATGCTCCTAATTTTTTTTAAAAATGCAAATCAGTCCAAAAAAGTGGCGATTTTTTTACCCCAAATGCATCCAAATTTCGGCAACCTTCGGCCACCCAAGCCGCCGGACATTGACACCGGTCAACAGCCCTCCAATTTCCCCTTCAATTACCACCCAACCACTCCCAATTTCTTCAACTGTAGTAGTCAGAATTATTGTTGAAAATTCATTATCCTCAAATCTAAAAATCATCGAAAATTACATTCCGGCCACCCCCATGATCGGAACTCACCTCCTAACAATTGCGTATCACCAAACGACTACACACATGCCAACAATTTAGAGAGTGTGTGGTAGAGATTAAAATCAAATTAAAATTGAAAATATAGCCGTCATTGTTGACTTTTATTAGACGAGTGGGACCCAATAACGACCATATTTTCAATTTTAATTGGATTTTAAGCCGTACCAAACAAGCTCTTACAACAAACATAAAAAAAAAAAAAAAAATTCATGCCAGATTCTTTGCCAGTCGCGACACAGCCTGTGAACTTCTAAAATTCAGGCGTCGTCCGGAACACCCATGGTCGCGGACCACCTGGGCTAGGTCCCTCTTCACCATGTGCACCTAGCCCAACCATGGGTCTAGGTCAATTTCGATATGAAGCCGTTCAATTCGTGGGAGAAATACTATGTTCCAAAAATTATAATTGGATTTCTACCTGAAGTTCTAACGAATCCAGACAAAATTGTGGTAGACCCATGGGTGGAATAACTTCTCCATGATGAGAGGGTGTTGAATGGAGTGGTCCGATACCGTGGGTCAAAGGGACGACGTCGAAATCAGCCAAGTTCAGTGCACAACGCGATAGTCACGACTACGTTATTTTCAATTTCAAATTGAACCTATTTGATAAGTGTTTTGGACGAATTTCCCACATGGCTGAGATCGTCTGGGTGTGAGCAACCGGATGGTGGTGGTTCGCGATCCTGTTGCTGACCGGATGTGCGACTTCCAACAATTTGTCCCTTTTTTGAGCAGCTATTTTTGCTTGCTGATTTCTGCCGGATGATTGGATGATATGAGAAATTCTTGGGATGAAATTTTAGAAGGTGTTGAGGAGATTGTGTTGGTACCAATGTCCGGAGGTTGTGGCGGTGGAAAATAGTAGATGTGGTCATCAGACGGTGGAATTGGTGGAGGGAGGTGAAGGAGAAGAGAGAGTGTGTTTTTGTTATTTTTAATATTTTCATAAATTTTGAACCGATTTGTATTTTTAAAAAAATTTAGGAACATATTGTAATTTATTTTTTATTTTTATTTTATTTTTTGTTTTATTTATATAGGAGGGTATATTGGTCATTTTATGTTAAAAATGACGTTCAGCTCAAATAACGTGAAAGATAGGGACGTTCTGCACCAAAAAATGAAAGGTAAAGACGTTTTTCACAAAAAAACCTTTAAAGTATGGATGTTTTGCGCCAATTATCATTTTCACAAAATATCCCAAATTTAGGTGAGAAAAAAAAAAAGTGCTTTGGAAATAGTAGTTTTCGTATCCCTATGCCTGCAATAAAGTCCTTCGTCAAGGCGTCCATAGGTCTCTTCCATATCTGTTCATGGGAATATACAATTGCAATAAATAATACTGGTTGATAAATAAATATTATAATCTCGCTTCAACATCTAGATTTAGGTTATGGATGTGCAAATTCGATCATGCTACTTGTACAGAAATCTTTGACACCTTCGTTGATAGAATGTCACATGGCGGCCCCCTATTGGGGGGCGCCTGTTGCTAGCCCCCGCCGTAGGCGCCCCCCAATAGGGGGCTGCCATGTGGTATTTTATCAACGAATGTGTCAACGATTTCTGTACAAGTAGATTAATTCGTGCAAATTTACACCCGATTTGATCCACATTTCTACAAAAATTAGTTTTTTCAAAATTAATTTTTAATCGCACATTTGTCAATAAAAATAATATTACATTAAAATTTAAAACTTTTACTTATTTTTGAACCACACGTTTTTCATTAAATCATTATTTAAAATGCATTTTTCACTCAATAATATGCATCAAACGGGGCCTTGTTAAGATTTTGGGGTCCATCTTAAAAGGTCAACCTTATTAAGAGGAGTAGCTCAAGATCTTTTATTAATTGGTCTGTGTCAACATCATTTATCGATGTAGGATATATATCCCTTAACACGCCCCCGCAAGATGGTGGCTCATTTGAACAGACCAATCTTGAAATCCACGTGCTCATTTTAGAGTTTTAACGGGATCGAATCGTTCGTTGGAGAATAACCTGACTCTGATACCATGTTAAGATTTGGAGGTCCATCTTAAAAGGTCAACCTTATCAAGAGGAGTAGCCCAAGATCTTTTATTAATTGGTCTGTGTCAACATCATTTATCGATGTGGGATATATATCACTTAACAAGCCTTACAAACAATAAACTATATATTATATTTCAAACTTTGTTCGACGTACTAAGCACTCGTCTATCATTCTTTAAAATTTAAAATTGTTTGTTACAGTACCATTCTCCACCACATATTCATACAATACAAATCAATAAAGTTTCCTTATATTTTAACCGTAAGTTCTTTATGAATCTACTATTATATAATACATTACAATAAATTAATGGCTCGAGGCCTAATTGTGGACGTGTCTCGTTTCTAGCTATAGTAGTAATGTATAGCTACTATTTGATTTAACTAAAAAAGTTATTTTTAGCCCCCGTTTGGTACACATTAAAATTTTCATTTTCATTCTTTTATTCATTTTTGACCAAACATTTTTCAATAAAATAATATTTTCTATCAAATCAATAACTTTTTCTTCTTTTTCAATCAAACATTTTTTTATCAATATACTATTCCTGAATGCATCTTCCAAAATAATGTGCCCCAAACACACCCTTAAAATCAGTAAGTAAATGTATGAGATTCATAACTTTTTAATCACACATTTTATTAATTTTTATAAAAAATAAATAAAAATTAGATTTTTATCTAAATTAATCATGGACATAATATTTTTCTAAGGGTCCATTTGATTGCAATGGTGAGAAATGGGTGGAAAGAAAATGAATTTCAAGGAAAATAATTGTCTAGAACTTGTTTTCTAGGGAATTGTTAATTAAGTGTGTTTGATTAGTATAATTTTTCATTCAAAATTTTTTAAATTTTTGGATTTTTTTGTTCACGTTTGACTTTATTTTACATGAAAATTGTCCATTAAAGTGATTTTTTTAAACAATTGGTTATGAAATTTGTTACCATCGCCAAAAAGTAAAAAAAAAAAGTTTTTGCTAAAAAATTATTTTTTCATCAAAGTTTAGTGTTCGTTTAATTTCGTTTTACATTAAAATTGTCTATTAAAGTGATTTTTTTTTTTTACAATTTCTTATGAAATTTATTTCCATTCCCAAAAAGTAAACAATAAAAAAAATTGTTCAGAAACCTGGAATTGCTTTTTCCACCCAAAACCAAAGAAATAGGCGCGTGAAGTAATGGGTTGGAAAAACTTTTTCCTAGAAAATTTGGTTGATCAAACATGCCAAAACCAAGAAGTTGGTTCCATGAAAAATAATCATAATCAAACATGGCCTAATACATACGATGAAAGAGGTAAAAATACTTTATAAATATCCATTCAAATTTGAATATACAAACTAAAGTTTGGAATAGTACAAAAATTACAATATTCAATTGTATTGGAAATGAAGTTAAGTTTATTGTTCTAATAAAAGTTTACATTCCAACTTCCAAGCATAAAGTGACAAATGCCACGCATTCCAAGAACATGGAAAGGGTGTAAAATTATTGATCAAACTTGTTTTTTAACAGTGTAGCATCATGATAAAATAATCTATAATATATTAAATATCATATCAGGTAGGAATCATTTTTTGGACGATTTTAACTCTGCTACAAGTCAATTATTTCAATAATACGTTACTTTTCGTTTTTAATATGTAATACTACAAAATCATTGTCATATAATACTTAATTAACATTCACATTAATCTAAACTCAATAAATCTTGATTCTATGAATTTTGATCTACATGAATCTAGAGTTATTATAAATGAGTATATTTCTATTCGTGTATATAGAAATTTTAATGAGTGTTTAAATTCATGTATTAACAATTAATTCTTATGTATCAAATGTTGCTCATTTATTTTCATCATAAAAAAAAAAAAATTGAATAATAAAAGTTGAGTTATGAGATTACAATTTCTTCTCTTAAATTTTAATTTCTTTAGTTTGTTTGAGACTTATCAAATTCTCACAACAAATTAGTATCAAATATTACTTTTAAAGCACTTATAAAGTATTTCAAACTAACGTGTCATACACGTTCAATTCTGACGAGTTACAACCAAAAGAGATAAAAACTTAAAAGTAAGAACAAGAAAAGCAGTATTTTTTTACTTTTCAAAATATTGCTAAATGGAGCTCACGAACTTTTAAATGTTGTGAAATGAACCATATTACATACAAATTTTGTAACATCCATTATTTTTAAAATTATTTTCATTTTGTTTTTCACTGGGAATATACCAAGATTAGTGCATATTTAGGACTGCAATAAATTTCTGAAAAGAAAATATTGTGGGCTAAAACCCTAGTTTCAATTGAACTTGTTTGGCTAAGCGTTAAAAAAAAAAAGGTTAAAGGTAACCATATATGAATTTGTTATTTTTATTTTATATGAAAAACTACTCATTCAAGAGTAAATAAAATAAAATAAGTAACTTACTTATTTTCAATTCTAGGTAAACTTACATACTCATTTTCAATCACATATTCACACAATAAAATATTCTGCACTTAAATTCAAGATTTTTACCAATTTTTTAACAACACGTTCTCCTAAAAATCACCATTCAAAACTCTAATTTTCCCAATTAATGGTTGTCAAACACGGGGCTAAACACCACTTTGAGTTTTTCCCATGCATCGTAAGTGAATAATAGAGATATTGAAGAATATTCTAATAACATTTTGAAAATCGTCGATGCAATTAAAAGAAGTATTTGAATTATCCGTTTCAATGATAGTAGCAACATTGAGGCACTTAGGCTAATACAATATTGTTGAGCAACTTTATTCTAATCATTGAACAATTATGGAATTCTTCTTGATTATATTTCTCTATGTGAATACATGCCGGACTTTTTTCCTAGCGTATTGATCATTTTTTGAAATATGTAAATTGTAATGTTCTTTTGGGTGGATGTGATGGAGAAGCATGCTTGATTTGATTCGAGGATGTGATTAATCACTAAACATTTCACTCACTTACTGTAATATTATCAATCGGAAAAAAAAAAAGACTTGAAAAGTGTTGTCTACTTGAAAATACAAAAACAAAATGTACGACTTTTGTCTTACATCAATTAGTGTGTTACGGTTTCTAAAACATCATGGCAAAACAAGGGGTTCACGAGATTGAGATGGCAAGTCGGTTAAGTTCTCAGCTCGACTAGACAATAGTCGAGACAATTTCCATTACTGCTAATTTGGAAGAATCACTTCGAGAACGCTGCTACAAGAAGGTGGGGTGTCACATTGCCACCTATGGCCCAGTTCAAACATGAACATGACCACGTTGTTTCAAACTAGGGAAAACGCTCCAGCGATTGAACAGATTGAACTGGTGCTTGATTGTACAAGCCCTGAATCAACGGCACAGATCATGTCATGCTGTGTGTGTAAATGAATGGGCCCCTCAATGATTAGAACTTGTGAAAATAATGATCCAACTATTCAACGATGCGGTGTCGTATCATGGTCCTATGATTCACAAAAAGCACATATAAATAAAATGATGAGATAAAGATAAAGATATAAAGAGACGTGTGAAAAAGTAAAAATCACAGTACAACAGTGCATTAAAGTGAAAATGATAGTTGGAGATAAAAATAGCTTTTTCTTTTCTTTTGTAAGTTGAGGTAGAATTGATTGAAAGAAAGCTGTTTAAAAAATTGATGAAAATTTTAAGTTAAAATTAATAATTAATTTTAATTAAATATTTTATGAAATTCATAATTTTTATCAATTTTTTGATCATATATTTTATGAACTTTTATCCAAATCTAATAAAATTAGATTTTTAACTACACCAAATATGAGCTAAACTATGATGGAAGAGATGTCGGATGTTGGCTAAAGACATAGTTATTTGTACAATCCTTGTTGACAATTTAAGTGTTGTCAAGATTCGTGTTGTTGATTTAAAAAATAGTTTTTAAAATGGATACTGTAGATTATTGCCAACTCATAATCGTCAACAATGATCGTACATGTAACATGGTTCAAGATAGAGGGTGTTTGGTAGAGATTAAAATTGAAAATATAGTCGTTATTGTTGACTTTTATTAGAAGGGTGGACCCAATAACGACCATATTTTCAATTTTAATTGAATTTTAAGCCGTACCAAACAGAATCATAATTTGATACTCAAATCACGTCGTGTTTGTTTGTTTGAAAAGATGACAATTTTTTTTTTTTTTGATAAAAAAGATAAATTGGTCCTTTTCTTTCGTATAATAAAGAGAATAGAGTAAGTAGTATTGATGGGTGAGACCTTGCCTTGATCGAGGCAAATCATTAATGCCATACATTTAGAACAACAATATTTTTACTTGGTAAGGCAAGGTTGGGCATGTGTTCAAGGGTAGAGAAAGAGGAGCAGCTTTGAGCTTTGTGAATTTTATTCTATGTATCAGTTCAGTATAAATTTATTTTTTTTCCTTCCTAGCTCCACCCTTGCACGATTTTTATATCATGATGATGCATATTGAGGTTGAGTCACGAATAAGGTTGAAATTAGAAACGAGATTGAGGATTGGTCACTCTAGCGTTACATAGTATGATGCAATTAATAGAGATATAACGATCCGATTAATTGTTATGTCAAAAGTTAGAATCATCAAAATCTCGTATAGACAATGATCATGAGCCTATCAAGTATATATAATTAGGATAAAACTGTGAGTACGGGAATATTTTTACAGAAATTTAAACAGGATTTTGAATTTGTCTCACATGTGATGGGCCCCACTGTCTGAAAAAAATTGTATAAAAAAATATGGGTCCCATCTGCATGTGTGTGGCCTGGCAGTACATGTGAAAATTGGCTCCTGTACGTGTAGCAAGTTCCATATAATTAAGAAAATGATGACATGAAGCATGATTCGATCCTACAAAATTTGATTTCCGTTACTCATTCTATATTTCTTTATAAACTTATTGTTTTTGACATCACAGTGTCCTCTTATATGTGGCCTGCTAGTAATAAAACACACCACCACATTTGTTATAACATCGAAAACCTATTTTAGATAAACGTAAAATATATAATATAGTAGAGCTGAGTCGACTCGACCCATCATTTTTAACGGGAAAGCTATTTTAAATTAAAATAAAATGTACATTAATTTTGAGTATCTTTACAGAAGTATCAAAAACCAAAGATCGAGTACCGTACGAGATTTAAACTATATAAAATACATTAGTATATATTATAGTACTTTTATTCATGGTATGTGACAAAAATTATAATAAAGAAAAACGAAAAGGTACAAAATTCTACATCCTGTAGATTTAAACTATGGAACCCTAGACAGGCCCACATGTAGAGCACCACAACATGTCGAGAGTGAATGGCCATGGAACAGTTATCCATGTGCCCCCTAACCCCACCACCCCTTGTTCATCCCAAAATTTACATAACAGAACATGCATTAGGGTTTTCATCACTGAAGATCTGTGGAGCATAGCCATAATTCTCTTGGACAAAACTTTGAGGTTGAATCTGATAGTTTTGAGGGTAGTAATAGTTGAATTCATTCTTTTTCAACTCTAGTATGGTATTGACCTCGGGCTCGGCATCTGGTTTAGCCTTTGGTTCTTCACCGCCACCGCTAGCGCCACCATTGTCCCCGCCTCCATCCTTGTTTTCTTTCGCCTCTTCACCACCTTTCTTGGCTTCTTTTTCTCCCTTCTTTGCTTTCTTCTTGTCTTTGCCGTCTTTCTCTTTCTCCTCTTTCTTCTCTGGCTCTAACTTCACGATCGCCGATTGCTTTCCCGTTCTCTTGTATACATAGTTGACAAGATTTTCAGGCTCAAACACACCTTTTACTGTCACTTGTGAACTCTGTAGGTCTGGCTCTGCACTTTCCACTCCTACATATCAAAATTTGACCGTGTTAACATATTACTCCGTGAAGCATGTTTGTCTAACTTTAAAAATCACTTTTAAGTAACTTTTTTCCCCAACCGGGTTTGAAGTTTTTTTCACATACTTATCAAATTGACTTCAATTTGAAGGAATTCAGACAGAATCTTGAGAATTAAGTATTTTATTCCACTTAAAGAATTTACAGATTGTCAAGTAATAAGAATATATAATCATTAATCAAACTTTGTAGATGCAAATAAAGAAAAGAAAGGAATAGAAATAATTCTTACATACAGCTGAAAAGGGCAATAAAAGCTCAAAAAGAATAACAATTATATGAATCTAAAAGAATTTAAGTTTTAAAATAAATAACTTCTATAAATAATTAAATTAAGAAAAGAAAAAAAATGAAGTTACCTTCCATTCTCTGTATTCGCTTTCTGATTTCTTGAGCACAAGCCTCACAATGCATGTAAACTTGCAAGAGTACTGTAATCACCGGAGGCTATAAAAGAAACAAAAAAGATTAAAAGGGAAATTTTATTATAAAAAATCCACAAATTCATCGAAAGGAAATACAAACCTCCGGTTTTTTCTCTTCTGCTTTAGCCACTTCTTTTACTCCGGGTTTCTTAGGTTCTTCCGCCGGCGGTTTTGGGATTGGAGATAGAAGCTCCACCTGACGGTGGCTCTTCCTTTGAACCCTTTCCAAAACCTTAATTGGATCTGCCTTTTCACCTTTCACAATCACCTTACTCGTCTTGCAATCTGTTATTACATCCTCTACTCCTGCAAAGTAAATTTGGGATAGAATACATAAATCCCTTTTCGTCATTCTATTAGCTTCGACCGGTTTCGTTCTGCTTAAAAAAAAAAATCAGTTTCTTTAGTAGATTTTGATTAAAGTTGATGAATTTGTGACTGAAAATCTACCCAAAGATGTGTGGCTAAAATTCATTATTGAGTTCGATTTTTATCAAAAAGTTTTATGGCTAAATTGGCTAAACAACAATGTTAAAAAATGAAGAAAGATCTAATTACCTTGGAAGCCCTTGAGGCATCTGCGGACTTTCGTGGCACAGCCTTCACAATGCATGTAGACTTTCAAGATGATTTCTTGCGGCGGCGGTGGCGGTGGCGGCAGCGGTTCCTTGGATTTCTTTTCCTCTTTCTTTTCATTACTCTGTTTCTCATTTGCTTTTGGGGCTACTTCTTTCTTCATTTCTTCCTCAGGCTTCTTTGCTTCCTCTGGTTTCTTTTCTTCCTACACGCAAAAAATCACGCAAGACATGAGTTTCACAGCAAAAAAAATAAAAAGATTGGGGTGTGTATGTATATGCGTATGTGTATATAGTCACCTCCCCCATTGATTTTTCTCTGGTTGGGAAATGGACTGGAGATGGATTCACACACTGACACTCTCACCGAGTCTCTCTCTCTCTCTCTCTCACTCTTGAGGATGAGTTTAGGAGTAGATCTAAGAGGCACTCGATATGTCCTCATGTATAGGTCGCACGTGCACTAGAAGCGTGCTTTACCAGATTCATACGCGCTTTTAGAATTGTGAACAACTATTAGCCCACCCCATTAAAATTATAATTTATTTTTCTTTATCCCTTCTTATTAATCATATATTTTCTAATAAAATAATAATACACGTAAATTCAAAAAAAATTTCTTCCTTTTCAGCCTCCCATTTATAATCTCAAAAATATGGCCAAAGGAGGGCTAAGAGATCTACCTAATTTTAACCAGAATTGTTGTGTATAAAATCAGAAAACACTGTACTGGTACTACCATATACATCCGTTTGAGTCCATTTTCGGCTAAAAATGTATTTTGAAATAATAAATTGATAAAAAATGTGTGGTTAAAAAATAAAGAATTTTTTTGTAATATTATTTTATTGAATGATGTATTGTTAAAAAGAAGAGAGAGAAAAATATATTTTGAAAATAGTGGGGATGAAACTATGCAGATGTAAAAACTAATTGTTTCCTTAATTTATGTATTTCCAAAATAATATTAACCATGGAAATTAGGGAACTTGCAGTGGAGGTCTCAAACCTTCAAAAAAGTACATATAGACTCCAAACCTTTAAATTGTAATAGATAATCCAAAATCTATAAAAAATGTGCATAGACCCTCTAGATAATTTTCGTCCAAAAACGTCAGTTGACCAAAATTCAAGCGACTGACCATAATTTGACCATCTTTAAAAATGGCAAAATTGTGTTTCAACCTTTAATTAATTAATACGATGAAAATTTGATCTACTTTAAAATCTTTCAAAAATGTGCAACGTGGTTCCAAACCTTTATTATAAGTCCCTGTAAATATTATGCATCGAAACTCGTTTCTCGACAAATTATTATTTTTTCAATCTTGAGAAAAAAACAAATAACAAACTCAACAGCTACATAAGGAATGTGATATGGACTGGTCTATAGAACCCATGTGAGCTTGAAACTTTTGTTCATTTGTCCAAATTTGATTTTTCTTAAATATGGATAGGAATGTACAATTAATGAGTGTCCCTATTAAGTACATATCTGTAGTTAGGAAAATTATAAATGCAAGTATTTATTGTGTAGTGTATTGTATGTGGTCCACTCCATTATGTATATTCATTTGTAGTAAAAAAAACTGCCAAAATATTATTCATATTAATGAGAATTTGCCTGGTAAAGAACGATTTTAAATAGGGCACCACCCACCTGGAGGCCCACCCAATTACCTAGTAGTTATGTGATTTGGAAGAAAAATAAAAGTGAAAATTACATCCAACCAAATTTTTTATGTTTCAACTTCAAAATTCAAATTTTACGTAGTTTTATACATAAATCGGATGATAATTTAATTTTTAAATATTGATAATAATATTATAAGATTAATTAATTTACAAACCCACCAACCACCAAAACGCTCCCCCCACTCAATTTAAATTAATCTACACAATCCATCCTACCCCACAACTCACCCCACCTCATACACCCCAAACCCTAAATCTTTTTCTCATTTCTTTCTCAATATTTCCCATCTCTCTACTGTCTCTTTTCTCCGGCAACACGCGATATTAGGCGACATGACACCTACGATGTTGAGGCGCGACATCGGAGGTACAATTGATGCTTCACGCAACTGCAGCATCGACACTTCTACACACGGATTCGTGGTTTTGCTGATCATGGATTGCAGCATTCCAGTGGTTTCTTCGACATTGCGTTTGCCCGGCTTCTACAGCGAGGATTGCATCACCAATTGATACTTCTGCGGCGTTGCAACCAACGTCATAGATTTCCAGGCTACTACTCTTAGCTTACCATGTTGGTTTTGGTGTGTTTTGCCGATCTTCTCAGATGTTTGCAACGATTTTGGTGGTGATTTTATAGCATATTTTGTGGTGTTTTTCATGGTGGTGGTGCAGGCAATGTTAGTGTGCGATTGTGGTGTAGCGAGTTTGGGAATTTTGTGGTAAGGGTGGTGGTTGTGTTGTGGTATAGATGAGATGGTTGTGGCTGTAGCGGATGTGGTGTGGTGATTTTACTGGTGTTGTGGTGATGTTGATGATGCGGTGGTGCTCATGGTGGCGGATGTGTTGTGTGTGTGTGGGGGGTGACAAACTATTTGAGTGTTGTGACAAATAAATTGTTAATTGTTAGTACGTGACCTAGAAGAGTGTGTGATTGTGATTAAATTTGTAATTGTGAATCAAAATTTGGTCAATTATGACCAATTAACTAAAATTTATCACCGCAAAATAAGTTGTAACATATAAAATCTATAATTTGTGACTGATAAATGAGTTGTGACTTATAATTTTTTTTTTTATTTGTACTCGAAAAATAATTTGTGATTAATTGATTTGATAATATGTGATCAGTAAATAAGTTGTGCCTATAAATACGTAATTGCGACCATAATATATTTTTATTTATTTATTTAATAAATAAATTTTAATTATTATCTGATTTTCGAAATAATAAACACTGTTTCCTAATTTTGAAATATGTTATACTTAATCTCTTATATATGAAATTTTTCTAAAATAAAAAGTTCATTTATAATCTTGTTTTTTTTATTTCTCTCTCTCTCTCTCTCTCTCTCTCTCTCTCTCTCTCTCTCTCTCTCTCACATATTTTCCGTCAAAATTTTCAATAAATTATTGTAAATATGGAATTGTTATTAAAACTCACTTAGCCCATGTTTGATAGGGATTAAAATCCAAATTTTCATCTAAATCAATGTTAACAATTAATTTTATACAAACATTTCAAGATATCCACAATTTTTCAATCACACATTTCATAAATTTTTATTAAGATTTTTAAAAAATTAATTTTAATCCCCATTGAACATGGACTTATATTTTACTTTTAACTTATATCTTTGTTTTTTTTTTTCCACCACTTAGCCCTATCTAAGAATTTTCTTTTTGGGTCTCTGCATTGATTAAGGAACATTTTGGCATTTTTTTTTTAAATCGTTATACATGTTCATTCTTTAACAGTTTGACTCTATGTTTGTTCTACCTATTTAGGAGATTATAAGCAAAATCTGATATATTTGATTTTGAATTTTTAAATAAAAAAAATGAGACCTACAAATGCAACTGTGCACGTGAGCATCATCAAAATTGGTCTAATAATTGAATTGTCTCTCCCAATAAATTCACAAGACCTATGAAGCATAATTGTGTAAGAGTTTTTCCCATAATTGAAATTCGGACAAGGTCGAATTCGACTATATGACAAAAAACTGCAAATTGATGGTTAATTTTGATGTCATAATATGCATGTCACGATATACCATAAGAATCAAACTGACATCACGTCATTGGTAGAGAAAATCACTTCTTGGCAAAAAAAAATAGCGTGGCAAAACATAAGCTAAAAAAATTAAAACGATTCACCACAATATCATAAAAACAAAGAAAACTTTAAAATAGAGTCTCAACTTAACTCGTGATGCTATACCAGTATGTTCAAAGAGTCTTATGGAAAAGACATAATTGGGCTATAATTCATGTATGATAAGTGATGTTGTTCAAAGAAATGATAATGGAAATGATGGGTGGATACGCTTTTAAGAAAAAAACCAATTCGGACAAAGAATTAAGGACAAACCATAATTAAATCAAGCTTTAACATTGGAGGATTTGGAATGTAATTATTTCCTAGGTAACACGGGCCAATGTCCCATCTACCTATCCACTGGGCAAGATTTTTCTTATCAACTGCCTCAACTGATCAATATTTCTCGTAGTCTGACTCGCAATAATTAATTTTTAGAGAGTGAACATTTTTTATGTAGTGTGGCATAAATAATTACACCATTCAATTAAAAAGATGAATCGTGGTGAATCTTTCTAAATAAATAAAAAGATTTAGAAATTTTTACACTTAAAATAAATATTTATTTTCATAAGAAAAATATATTTACGAGGTTTATGTATGAATTCCAGGAAAATGACTAACCCATCGTGACAAATGCTGTTTCCATGCAATGGTATTTCAGTTTTCATGTTGAAATACACATTCGTCCAACACCAAATGCATATCTTCTTCTCTAACCATGTGATTTGTCCAAAGGGTGCTTCAAAAAGTGATAGTCCAATGGCCTCCGTGATTTGGTGTTTTTTGTCAATTGTTTTCTCAAGATGCCACCAATTCATTTCTCTTATTCGAAGTGTTCACGCGTGACAAAATAAACGTTGACACGTGACAAAAATATTTGACGAAATCATGCTTGTGCTACCACTACTTTGCTTCATGCCGGATTGCTAGTGTGAGCACAATGATATATAACCTCTGTTTGGCCCCTATTTTTTTTTTTAAATTATTTTTAACCATACATGTTTCCCATAAAATAATTTTACACGTAAATTCAATTTTTTTAAACCATGCATTCTTCAAAAATTACAATTCCAAAATGCATTTTTCATCAAATTCTCATTGAAATGGAGCCTAAACAGGGTCATGATTCGGGATTTGAAATCAACTCGAATTTTGATCTTGACATCTTAGTTATTTTTAAATGTAGGCATTTTACCACAAAATTGATAGACTAGCTATGAATTACGTTAGGGTGACGTGTAGTTTAACGAGCTTAGAAAATACTTCTTTTATGTCTTATAAATTAGCCATAGCTTGTTGATCAATATATTTTACACACTTATTTAGACTTCTTTATAATTGCTTGTCGTGAGTAGGTAAGTAGTTTGAGTATTTTTAATCAATTATTATTGAATGTAGTTTATCATGGTGTTTTAGGTGAGAGAGGTGTTTCGAAGTCATGAACATGTGGATTTCAAGCTCACATTATAGCATTCCTTCTAATTGCAATTTCATAGAACTAATTTCAAAGTAAATGTCCTCCTCGAATAATAATAACTTAGTTGTCACGTCAGTGTAATTACAATTTCATAAAACTAATTAAAAAGCAAGAACATTTGTGACCTTAGAATGAATTGTTACATCACTACAAAATCTTCAAACACTTGGCACAAATAACATGATCTTTCACTGAGTTATTCACATTATAAGTGGGTATCTATGTAATATAGGTCCCATGCATTACCCTTTTTTTTTTAATCATCACTTAATTTTCGAAAAACGAGCCCATGTTCAACACTAATTAATTTTAATCTAAATCAAAGTCAATAACTAATTTTAATCACATATTTCAGAGGCTACATAACTTGTCAATCATACATTTTATCAACTTTTATCAAAATCTACTAAAGAACTGATTTTAATCCCCACCAAACATGGATTTATTATGAAATGTGTAAAGGAAAAATGCCCTCAAAAGTGATGATAATGCTTCACAACATGGGGACATGTAATACCAAATGGTTGAATGACCGCCATTCAAATTGCTTGGATATCTTTAGTCATAAAAGATTTGGTTTTTGTCCGTAAAGATCTCACTAGAGTGCCTTCTACTTCTAACAGGCCACGAACTAGACCAGAATCATTATCAACGAGTTCATAAAGAGTGATCACATTTTTTCATGAAGCCTGGGATGTGGGTTGGAACTAGTCCATCGCTTTTGACACTTTAATATCTATATTTTCTATGCACCGCCGGGGATGTATATTTACAAGGCATTTGTATGAATTTGAGGAAAATGACTATCCCATAATGACAAAGTCTGTTTCCATGCTACCATGCACGCTACGTATTTCGATTTTCACGATGAAAAAGACTAACGCTGTACATACACCCAACACCAAATACATTGTATCTAGTTTACTAACCATGTGCGTTTGTCCAAAGGGTGTTTAAAAAAGAAACAACCAGTGCGTTTCTTGATTTGGTGTTTTTATTAATTGGTTTCTCAAGATGCAACATATGCTATGACATGTCATGTCTCATGTTGAAATTGTTGAAACGCGACAAAAAATATTTGACATAATCATGCCCATAACATTTTTAAGATACCACCTCTTCACTTTTTTTTTTTTTTTTGGTTGGACGGTTGACATGGACATGATGATTTCAGACCAAGATTAGGAACCAAATCAAATTTGAATGTTGACATGTTAACCTCCGAAAGGTGGAGGTGGTTGGTGATTTCGGGATCCTTAGGAAATGCTTCTTTTATACCTCGAGTATTAGCCACATATTGTATTCTCTAAATTTGATTGTTTAAAATAAATTGATATGGTTTTTAATTGAATCATTCACATTATAAGTGGTGATCTATGAAACTTAGGTCTCATTACTTTTTTATATAATCATCTTTTTTCCCTAAAGGACCTTTATATGAAATGTAGAGGGAAATCACACTCAAAAAGTGAATGATAATGGAAGTTTGATTGAAAATATGGGACCATGAATTACTGATTAATGGGTGGTAATAAGAGAAGTCTGAAACCAAAGACCTGGTTATATTTTTGTTGTTGTTAGACCTATTGCACTTGTATGCTTGGAATGATGTCTTTGTTGAGACCCTCAAAGTTGCTATATTCTTCAAGACTTTTTATTTTTAGTGGTTTCAGAATTAACCATCCAAATCCAAGTGCAAAAGCACAAGAAATAGAATTTAGATATCAGATTTTAATCAAATTCATCAAAACATGCTCAAGCAAGATCGAAATAAACGCTTGAAAAGTGTTTATAAACGATTTAAATTAATCGTCATCCTGGAAAAAGATTAGTTTAAGAGCTGGGGCCTCACCTATTTTTACTATACGAGTTCATGTCTAGTCGCAAAGTCTTGATGCTGCTTGCTTAAACAATGTTATTCATGCCCGCCCGACCCCTATCTTTAATCTCAATAAATATAAGTGTGTAGTATTTACGAGTCCCTCAAAATGTATTGATAAAAATTGATTAAGAGTCTGTTTGAACCCAATTTTTGTTCAAAATACATTTATGGATAATATTTTGATGGAGAATGCATGCTTAAAAAACTAGAATTTTTTTTGATTTGCGTATAATATTATTTTATTGAAAAACGTACTCTTGAAAACAAGAAAGAGAAAAATAAATTTTGAAACCAAGGACTAAGTGTTTATAAACATGATCCAAATATACGAAAATTTGTGAAATGAGGGATTTAGAATTGAATGTAATGAAATTTATAACAACTCAAATATAACAAAAAGTTCATGTCATTCTTGAAATAAAGAAACACATGTACGAAATAGATTGAGGTAAACCCTTAAGGACAATTTGACTGAATTAAATAAGAAGAATAAAGAAGAAGAATACTATCTAATATCGTACATCGAATATGCCAAAATATTAAGAGGATTGTTTTAGAGAGTTTTTATGTTGGTACTAGGTATGCTACCTTGTCTTCTTCATGCACATTTTTTCCATCACAAGTCATTGAAATTAGGACAAGAGTAAACAGCATTGACACAAAAGCAAACCAAGCCATTGCATGCATGAATCTTCCTCCATTTCCTCTCAAATTTCTACCAACTCTGTCAACCTTCAATTCTTCCTCCTTTTTTGCTTCGTCCAACGTTTGATTAACCTCGGACAAAGAATCAGATCCCGAACAAGAACCGACAGATAATTTCTGTCGACGATTTTTCGCATTTTTCTGGACTGAATTTTCATCCAAAACCAAACACTCACTGCCTGTAATTTCTTCATCTTTTTTCTGTTCTAATTCCATCTCAGCGGCCCCTTCAAAAGCTCCCAAAAGCTGCCTTCCTTTAAGTTTGCCACTTTTTATTGCAGCCCTTCTGTCTGTAATTATTTCTTCTACTGCATAATCACTTTTTTTCACCTTATAAATTAATCCATCTGAAGGAGACCTTCTGTATTGTAGAGCAGACATTAGGCCTCTTGGAGACTTTTCCATTACTAAAAAAGAAGTAAAAATGGAGTCTGATGAACCCATCGAACATCTACGGCTTAATTTTGATTGTTTATTCATAGTTTCCCAATCTTTTTCCAGATTCTTCAACTGTTCAAATAATGCTGCGATTTTTTCAGTTTTTTTTTGGCTCCATCTTCTCATGGCGTGGGGATTTTTTGGCTTTTTTTTTTTCTAACTTAATTGCTTGTTAAGTGGTTTTTTGCTGAAAAAATTACGGCAGTTGTTGGGGTTGAGCGGGATGTGGTGTATTGGATGAGATTGAGCAAGATTTTGAACATCCCACGTTCTGATAATTCCATTTCCAAATTCAAGTTTGAAAATGAAAATCAAGAATTTTAAATTAAGACGTCTCTCTTTATTGTTACTTAGAAATATTTATTTTGTTTAGTCCTTAGCAACATATTGAGCCTTATGGTTTAAAAACTTATTTTCAATTACACGTTCTTGGCAAAATAATTTTGGACGTAAACTCAAAATTTCTTACTTTTTAGTCGGACATCCTCCAAAAAAATTACTTACGAAAACTATTTTAAAAAACAGGGCTTAAACAAAAACTATGAGATAATGGTGTACACGTGGAGAAATTTTGATCTCCAAAATTTCAATCGTTTGCCTTTCATATCTAATAGAAGTTTAAAGTGAGTTGAGTTAGGTCAAATTTCTTAATGGGTCAATGGCTCGATTGTAGTTTTACTTTTTAACTACACATTATCCAAAAAATCACCATTCAAAATATCATTTTCTCAATAATGGACATCAAATAGGGCCTAAAACTTACCCATATTCTGACTATTTTCATCTCCTTTCAAATTTCTTAGCATGACCGCTGATCGTACTATGTAATGTTATTAACTAGTAAAAACTTGAGTATCCATATACCCCATTTAAAGACTGATTGTGCATTAATAATTTACTGTTAAAATTTAACATACGGTACTTTTTCTATATCTTTCTATATATAAAAAGTGGCTATTAAACGGAATATGTTGGTTTAACGGAAAAACTAACGGAATTTCTTATTTTTAATAGAAAATCTTTTTTCACCACCCCCTACTTTCAAAATTATAATTAAATAATAATAATAATAAATTGGCTTTTGATAATTCCTTCAAACTAAAATATTATGGAGCTAACTTATCCGAATCGACTTTTTCTCGAATCTGATTTATGTATCTAATTATGATTTATCCAACGAGACCAATATTCATATATTTACGATAACTCCATCAATATCTAAATATTTGACACAAATAAAATATAATTTGATAAATGTATCATTTAGTCCATAACTTTCAAAATATTAAAATATAGTATATAAAAATTGAATTATATTTTATGAAAATTTTTGGGGTATTACATTCTCACCCCCTTAAAATATTTTCGTCCTCGAAAGTTTACCTGTCACTTACCAATACTAAGTCTAACACATGATATACATATATTATCGTAATACATATCATACTTTAGCGATAAAATGAATTATATTATTACTTAAAAAAGAGTAAAGACTTAAGCCATGCAAAAATTTTAAGCCTCCTTTTGTTTCTCATTAAAAATTCATAAAAATAAAAAATATGACCGTTATCCATCACATCAATCTATCAATTTTGAATTTCTATCTCTTGTATGTGGTTCAATAACGGCTATATTTTTCATTCTCATTCTACATTAATGAGAATCAAATGGAGCCTAAGTAAACTCATCTTCTTACCCCTTAACATACCTTGAGTTTTCTGTTTGTGATTTTGGATTGAAAATGACAGAGAGAAGCACTTTATTTAATTATTTATCAATTACATAAACATTACATTATTAATTATTTAATTAACCAAAAAATTACATATTTATTAATAACAAATTAATTTTTAAACAAAACTATTAAATATAAACTAAGCAAACGTGTATTGCACGTTGCTTACACCTAGTATAAACATATATGAATAAATTATTATTTAATATTTAATATAAAAAAATTACTTATTTTAAATGTTACTTACTCTGATCTTAAATCAAAATGGATAACTTATTTTAAATTCAATTCAGAATTGACATAAGATTAAATTACATGTAATTTAACTTTGGGCTTGATAATGGGTGATTAAGAAGAATAAGGATGGATTGAGGAGTTATTATAAAGAGGAAATTACACCTACACCTGGAATTAGATTTCCAATTTCACAAATAAGGTCACAAGTTTAACATTTCAAAAATCAGGTTTTAATTAAAATTTCAAAAACATTTTTTTATTTAATTAATCTAATCAAACCCTAATATAATAGGAATAAACCGACAGTTTCTCACACATCTCCACCCATCGCCGTCTCTCCACTCTCTCCAACCATCGCCGTTTCCACTCCCCTCTCTCGTCTTCACCGTTATTCTCTCTGTCACGCACTTCTCTCTTCGATTCGGCAAAATAGCAGGAGCAGCCAAGGCGCCTTACGCGGTCCATGGTCTGAGAACGGTCAGATCTGTTGTTTTTTTAGTGGTGCGATGCGATGGCGAATGGAGTGTGGGGTGCGGTTGCGATCTAGTCCAGTGGTGGTATGGTGCAGTGGAGATGGTTGGGTGAGTTTTGCTTTCGTGGTCAGTTTTTTTCACTGCCGTGATTTGGTTGGGACGATGGTGGCTGCTTCGATGCGAAGTGTGAACGACGTCGTGGTGTGGGTTGTGGTGGTGGTTGCAGATCTGTTGGTGTGCGGTTTGGGTTTGTGTTTGTGGGTGCGGTGGTTGGGTGTTGGTGCGTGAGGCGGCAGTACGATTGTGGTGTGCTGTGCTGTGCTTTGGTCGTGTTGGCTGTGGTGGTGGTCGTGGCGAAAGGGTGGTCACAAATGATTCGGGGGTGGTCACAAATGATTAGGTTGTTTGTGACCAAGAATTTGGTTAGTTTGTGACCAATAAACAATATGTGACCAATGAATTTAATATACGGTGACCAATAAATGCTTTGTGACCTAGAAATTATTAATTTGCGTTCAATAATTTGATAAATTGAGACCTAAATATAATGTATGTTCAGTTAATGGGATATTTGTGACCGTAAATAAGTATTGTGACTTATAAATTTTGTAATTTGTAACCGATGAAAAAATTGTGACTTTTAAATTTTTAAGTTGTGACTGATAAACAAAGTGTGACTTATGAAAAATTTGAATTGTGACCTAAAAATTTTCGCCGGAGTTGGAACACTTGCCGGAATCGGAGTAGTCGTCGGAACAAGTGGCGGCGGAACAGTCACCGGAATTGTCACCGGAGACCGGAACAGTAGTCGGAATAGTCTCCGGAGCGGTAGGGGTGGGGTGGGGTGGGGTAATTATATTATATTAGAATTAAATATTTAATAATATATTGATTTAATAATTCATTAATTCATAGATAAAAAATTAAAAAACCTGATTTGTGAAATTTGGAACTTGTTTTTGTACTTTTGAAAAGGTGTAAAGTAAACACCTTAGAAATATAATGTTTCCTATTATAAAATAAAATCAAGTGGGCTTGATAATGGGTGATTGAGAAGGCCGATGGTGAGGGCCTGCATTTGCGCGGCCCCTGCCCAATTATTAGTTCAAAGTTTTATTGGATTTAGTTCATATGCTCGTCAGAAATCTAGTCTTTATTTTGTATAGTTTAATTAGAAATTATTATTTTTCAATATTACGTGTTTTTTTAAATAAAAGTTTCATAATTAAAAATAAAAAAGAATGAGAGAGAATCGTGAAGTCCACTATTTTTTTTTTTGCAACGTTTCAACGCCTCATCCTCGCACTGTGACCGAACCAAATTCGATGATGTGTCCAGTCTTTATTAGCTACCACTCCTACAATTTAGAAATTATTTTCGTACACAAATACATTAATTCTCAGGGAAAAAAAAAAAAAACAAACAGCAAAATCCCCACCCTCCCATTTCTCAGGCGCGCATTTTTCTCTTCCCCAGGAGAAATCCTCTTTGCCTCATTAATTTCATTTTATAATATACATTTTACGAGGTAAATATTCTTAGCACTTTGATAACCTCTGTTTTTTTTTTGGTTAATTCTGAGTGTATTGATTGATTAGTTTTTATCATGTTGAACTGATGAATGAATCTCTTATTTGTTGTTAATTTTGAGAGTTATGATTGATTTGTTTTTGTTTATTGATGAATGAAGACAAGTGGACAAGGTGGTGGAATATAAGTTGACACCGAGTCAAGGAGGATAACTTGTCGTCGAGGAGAAACATGTCATTGAACAGCTCACTTTCCAGGAAGAAAGACGCCGCAGAGAGCGGCGGGGGAGGGACCGTCGGTGATTCGGCCCTTCACCGAAAGTCTCTTTCAACATCTGGTTCCATGTATGCATAGTGCACGTTTTGACAAATATATTTCTTTTGCTTCTTTTTATTCGAATTCATATTTTGCAGTATATGTTTTGGTTGTTCTTTGTATTACTCCATTGCCATACAACTAACAGCTTTAATGTATTACCCTAATCCTGTTTGTCAAGACAGCATTTACACCTCCATTTTCTAAAACTCTTTTTTCCTTAATTTCATTTTCAACCACACATTTCGATGATTTCATACAAAACGCGATTTTTATCAACTTTTCAATCGTACATTTCAATAATTGAAGCTGTCACAAGGTTACATACTTTGTGTTGGTTTCTATTATGCGTATTTTTTCTTAATTTATTTGTGGCAAACTGTGCATGTTTCCAGTAGTCTTGTATGTCTCAAGTAATTAACTTGGAACGATTAGATATGGGTGCTTGCGAGTGTCTATGTGAATAAATGTATATATTGTGTAAGAAATTTCGGAGCTACTACGTTGTAGAAGCATAAATATATTAGACCAATGGCATAAGTGTTTGTGCAAAAAACACCCTGTCAATCAATATCAGCTACTAGTCTACAACATATGGTATTGTCAGTCAGTTTCTATTAACTTCTGCAACAGGGGACTATCAGGAGAGCGGACAGTGAAGAGATTGCGGTTGTCCAAAGCCTTGACAGTGCCTGAAACTACAAGTATTCATGAAGCTAGCCGTTGGATGGCTGCTCGTAGAGTTGATGCTTTGTTGCTGACTGATTCAAATGCATTATTGTGTGGAATCCTGACAGATAATGTACTGTCGAATCACTTGTTCATTAAAATTAACATATAAGAATTAATTTTGCTCTATTTAAGGACTTCTTCAACTTCTTCTGAAGATATCTACTGTGTTGTATTTTTCTCATATGTGATTGAAGGACATAGCTACCAGAGTCATTGCTTGTGAGGTTAATCTTATGGAAACACCTGTTTCCAAGGTTATGACGAGGAATCCAATTTTTGTGCTTTCTGACACTCTCGCTGTAGAAGCCTTGCAAAAGATGGTACAAGGTTGTTTATATGCAAATAAGATGTATTAGTACTCTGTTAGAAGTCTTGTTCTAACTCCCATGTTTTGTCATGGTATCTTGCCTACAGGAAAATTTAGGCACTTACCTGTTGTTGAGAAGGGAGAGGTTATTGCTTTACTTGATATAGCAAAATGTTTGTATGATGCTATTGCTCGCATGGAGAGGGCATCTGAGAAGGGAAAGGCCATTGCTGCTGCTGTTGAAGGAGTTGAGAAACACTGGAGGACATCTCTGTCTGGTTGGTGGATAATGTTTCTCTCTATGTTCTTTCCAGATCTAGCTTTTATGTGTGTCATCATTTGCCATCTTCTTTGTGAACTTTTTAAAGTCATTTATATTCAATTCAACACTAAACTTGGTTGGTTTAAGTAACAGACACTATATCTGTCCGATGCATAGGTCCTAACATATTCATCGAGACACTGAAAGAGCGAATTTTCATGCCCTCCTTGTCTACAATAATTCCTGAGAACTCAAAGTAGGTAATATCTTTACCGATAATAATAGTTGTACATGACATTTGATCAATTAGAAATTAATCTTGATCGACAGCAATATTACATGAATTACTCTGTTACCTTTATTATGGCTTTTTAGGATTGTAACAGTTGCTCCAAGTGACACAGTACTAGTTGCTGCAAAAAAGATACTTGAATTCAGGACAAGCTCTGCCATTGTAACAGTAGTAAACAAACTGCAAGGAATTTTAACGTGAGTCATGTTGAAGATATAAATACCTAGGAGTAATTGTACAAATGGTGAAGCTTTTCTCAGTGTTGATATAGATAAGAAAATGCTCATTCTATTTCTCTGCCAGTTCAAAGGATATGTTGATGCGAGTCATAGCTCAAGACCTTCCTCCTGAGTCTACTCTGGTGGAGAAGGTAACCTTCTCTTCCCATCTAGTTTTTCTAGATGCACTGAGAAGTAAAAGATATCTAAAATCTTCTTTCCATATGTTGATTCTGCAGGTGATGACCCCAAATCCAGAATGTACAACAGTCGATACATCTATTGTCGATGCTCTTCACAGTATGCATGATGGGAAATATTTACACCTTCCGGTTGTTGATAGAGGTATATATATATATATATATGAAATTACAAAGTGGACATGAGAAATTGTTATCTAAATTTTATTATTTGTTATCTGGTGACTCATATGATATGGCGCAGATGGAATTGTTGTTGCTGTTGTTGATGTGCTTCATATAACCCAGGCTGCTGTAACCACAGTAAGTCAAATTTAGCCATTTTGAGGCCAAAACATGAATATAATACTTGGCGTATTACCTTTTTTTGGGAACATTTTGGTTTCAAACTATTGAACCACTTGATCTTAAAGTTTAAGCTATTAGAGAAGGTTACATCTATATCATGTAAATCTTGTCTTCAACACTCCCCCTCACGTAGGCCACTCATTTGTTTTCCATCAAAGCCTAAAAAACGTGCACAATTCATTTGAATCGGTGGTCGATGGTGAGACTTGAATCTAGGGCATTTGCCTGTTCTAATGTTATTTTAAACTATCTGATCTAAAAGTTTAAGCTATTGGAGAGGCTACATTTATATCATTTACATCTTGTCTTATTTTCTTCTTTAATAAATTTGGTTGGGTTATTGGAGGTTTTGAGTTGGCATTGTTTGGGATTGGGATGCTGGAGGGTGGGCACCAGCTAAAGTAATTGACAGCATGGTGGGAGAATTCAGAGCTATGGCTTTTAGGGATGATTTGATTAAGTTTGGCTATAGGTTTATGATTGTTTTGATTTGTTTATGGTGGTGAAGGTGGGAAGTAATGCTGGAGTGAACAGTGAGGCTGCTAATTCTATGTTGCAAAACTTCTGGGATTCTGCGATGGCTTCCACTCTAGATGATGAGGAAGAGACACGGAGGTTGTAGACTTCTACCAAAAGTACTTTCTTTAGCTCTTGAATGCTCGGTTTTTTCTTACATTTATTGATGATATGCCAGCGAGGATTCCTTGAAGCTGGCTTCTGAAGTAGCAGAAACCGGTCAACCTCTTTCCCATCTTTCATCCAGCATGCCCAATACATTTGCTTTCAAGATTCAAGACAGAAAGGGAAGAATGTATAGGTTCATCAGTGGTATGTCTTTTTGTCCGACTCTAATAATATGGTAAATAATATTGCATGTTTTACATCTGAATTGCTACTTGAGGAGGCATAGTAATCACCGAACTGTGGACGGTGGGCATCGTGGACTTTGAGTTGACTGCTGCTTATTTTATATTATTGAATTACAATTAACAGCATTCTGGCTAAGCTTTTAAAGAAAAAGGGCTACATTTTCCTTTTTTTCGCAGTATATATAGCGCTGTTGTGTTAAAAGTAAGAAGAGAAAACGTAACAAAATCACAAACGTGTTTGGCAAAAAACAAACTTAAACATAACTTCTAAGTCAGCCAAACAATGTGCTACATAACTGCAGTTGTCTCGAAAAGAATATGTGTTTGTTGAACCACTTGAAAGTTTAAGCTCATAGAGAATGCCAAATGTTAGGTGGATTTCAATTTTTCCCATTAAAGCCGCATACGTACACAATTTACTAAATGGGAGACGACTTGAACTCATGACCTTTGCGCTCTCTTGTATCATATTGAACCATTCGATCTAAAAGTTTAAGCTATGGCCAGGTGTATATCACTTTAATCTTGTCTTCAACAGTGATTGAATGAGAGAGATCGTTTATCATTTAGCATAACTATCAGTTCCATTGAGGGAAAATTCTCATACTTAGCCAATGCTTGTACTCTTCTATTGTCTCGATTTTAGAAAACCAAGGTTTTTCTTGATCATGACTTTGAATGCTGTTTTTGGATTCAGATACACGAAACTTTACAAACCTCCTTACTGCTATCATTCAGAGATTGGGGAATGACATTGACCGTAACTACCTTCCACTGATTCTGGTAGGTTTTGTTGTTGAATCCCTCCCTTCTTTTCCCTCCTTGCGAACTTTTCATGAATGATCATACCTCTGCAGTATGAAGACGAAGACCATGACAAAGTTGTACTTGCATCGGATAGTGATCTTCAAGCAGCTGTGGACCATGCAAGGTTGGCCGATTGGAAGGTATTAAATGTATTTCTTCTGTTCTTCCATTATATATTTGTAGTATTTTTTTTTCCTTAAAATCTAATTGATGCGAATAATTTAAGAGGGTCTATTGGGCATTGAAAATCTTGCAGACTGCTCTATGCTAAGAAAAACTCAAACATCTCAAAAGTAAGAAAAAGTTTTGAGCGTAAGTGTAAATTATTTTATTGATAGAATGTGCAGTTGAAAATGAGTTTTAAGGAAAAAAAAAATGAATTTTTGTATAATGGGGCTCAAACATGGGTGTTAATTTATATCCATAACAACGTTCTTGTATGTTTGCCACTCATTCTTTATTATAATTACGATCACTAACCTAGGTAAAGCTGAACATGAACAGAGACTAAAATTGCATTTAGATTATTCGGAATCACCTCGTCGGACGAGAAGTTCCAGCTCTGGAAGCCTGGATTATGCTCAGTCAGATGCTTGGGCTTCAGCATATAGCGCTGTGGCAGCCGGGGCAGCACTAATTGCAGGTTTAGGTGTGTTGACATACTTGAGGCTAGCCCGGTAACTAGATAGAGGAATTTGCACTGAGCAGACTTTCATTTCCTTTTCACCTGATGAAAGATCAGGTGGATGGCTGGCTAGTTATAAGACTATAAATTTTCTCAGTAAAAATGTAATTTTAAAAATCATGTTTGGCGAAAATTAGAAACATAAAAGGTAAGTTATTTTTAAGTACAATCAAACACGTGAATAAATTTCGAAATTAGTGTTTATAATGAAAAGCTAATGTATAGTGCATATTTGGGATTAAGTATTATCAAGTGTTCGATTTTCTAATGAAGTTATTCTTGTTATACTCTAATGAAGTTATTCTTGTTATACTCTAATGACTTGTTAGGTCATCTAACTTATTGGACAACAAGAGAAAAACATATGAAAATATTCTCAAGCCTTAATGCCAAATTTGGTACATTAGACTTGAAAAAAAAGAAAACTCGTCGGGACGCTGCATCTACAAGGAAATAAAATCAGAAAATTTCATGGGAAAAATTGTAATGAAATAATAAAATAATTTTCGAAGTGCATAATAGGGTTTGAATTGTGAGAGTCGAATGTGATGGCCACTTAAAAGTATGTAGTAACTTTACTCTGTAATTATCCCTCTTACCAAAAATAAAAAAAATCAAAAGATAATCAAAATTCGTCGACAGCAGGGTTCGAACCTGCGCGGGCGAAGCCCAACAGATTTCAAGTCTGTCTCCTTAACCACTCGGACATATCGACATTTCTGTTATTTTGCTGATTATATTAAATATAACTAGAACATTTATGAAGAAAATGACTTACCTTGAAACAATACCCAAATAGCAGGTCTCTTATAGAACGTCTAGCGAGGTACATTAGACACTAAGGATTCGTTTGATTGCAAATGTGGAAAATTGATGAAAAAAAATATTTTACTAGAAATTGTAATTAACTGTGTTTGATTATTATAATTTTCTACCTGGAAAATGTTGAAAGTTTGGTGTCCGTTTGACTTCGTTTTTTATAAAACTTGTCCAATAAAGTGATAATTTTTTCTACCAATACGTCTAAAATTTGTTTCAATTACCAAAAAAGTAAAAAAAAATAAAAATTAAACAATTAGAAAAAATTACCATATTCGTTTGACTTTGTTTTGCATAGAAATTGTCAACAAAAATGAAAATTCTTTTTACAATGATTGATAAAATTTGTTGTCATGGCTTAAAAAAAAGGTGGAAAATGTTTTCCCACCTATTAGGTGAAAAATATTTTCCATCATTTGTGCATCAAATGGTTGTACCTAGAAAAATGGAGGAAACATTTTCCGTGAAAAATTTAGCATATCAAACAGTCAAAAAGTGGAAGTAGGAAAATATTTTCCTACTTTCATGAAAAATTCCGCCAAATCAAACGGACCCTAAGGGTGTGTTTGATAACACCCATTTTCCATGGAAAATGGAATTTCTTTTCCTTTTCCTTGCAAATGTCTTGTTTGATGGCCACCTTTTGTCTTGAAATTTGTGCCAAAAATTTTCCAGTCATGCGCCTAATTCTTGGCGTGAAAGGAAAGGGTTTAGGTGGGAAAACAAATTCTGAGATCTGTCTCTTTATATATCTTTCTATATATAAAAAGTGGCTATTAAACGGAATTTGTTGGTTTAACGGAAAAACTAACGGAATTTCTTGATTTAACGGAAAAAGTAACGGAATTTCTTGTTTTAACGGAATATCTTTTTTCACTACCCCTTACTTTCCAAATTATAATTAAATAATAATAAAAATAAATTAACTTTTGATAATTCTTTCAAACTAAAATATCTTGGAGCTAATTTATCCGAATCAACTTTTTCTCGAATCTGATTTATGTATCTAATTACGATTTATCCAACGAGACCAATATTCATATATTTATGATAACTCCATCAATATCTAAATATTTGACACAAATAAAATATAATTTGATAAATGTATCATTTAGTCCATAACTTTCAAAATATTAAAATATAGTATATAAAATTGAATTATATTTTATGAAAATTTTCAGGGTATTACATTCTCACTCCCTTAAAATATTTTCGTCCTCGAAAATTTACCCGTCACTTACCAATACTAAGTCTAACACATGATATACATATATTATCGTAATACATATCATACTTTAGCGATAAAATGAATTGCATTATTACTTAAAAAAAAGTAAAGACTTAAGTCATGCAAAAAGTTTAAGTCTCCATTTGTTTCTCATTAAAAACCCATAAAAATGAAAAATATGACCGTTATCCATCACATCAATCTATCAATTTTGAATTTCTATCTCTTGTGTGAGGTCCAATAACGTCTATATTTTTCATTCTCATTCTACATTAATGAGAATCAAATGGAATCTAAGTAAACTCATCTTCTTACCCCTTAACTTACCTTGAGTTTTCTGTTTGTGATTTTGGGTTGGAGATAATAGAGAGAAGCATTTTATTTAATTATTTATCAATTACATAAACATTACATCATTAATTATTTAATTAACCAAAAAAATTACATCTTTATTAATAACAAATTAATTCTTAAACAAAACTATTAAATATAAACTAAACAAACGTGCATTGCACGTTGCTTGCACCTAGTATATATATATACAATTCAAATAAATTTCATAACCAAGTGTAAAAAAAAATTCATTTTCATGGACAATTTTGATGCAAACGAACACAAAATTTAAAAAATTTCTGGGTGAAAAATTATACCAATCAAACACACTTAATTAACAATTCTCTGCAAAACAATTTCTAAGCAATTATTTTCTCTAAAATTCATTTTCTTTCCACCAATTTTTCACTCTTGCAATCAAACGTACTCTAATTAACAAGAATTGTTAAATTAGTGTGTTTGATTAGTATAATTTTCCACCCGATTTTTTTTAAAATTTTGTGTTCGTTTGACTTTGTTTTACATGCAAGTTGTCCATTAAAGTGATAATATTTTTCACAGTTGGTTATAAAATGTGTTTCCATTGTCAAAAAAAAAAAAAAATTCCTAAAAAAATTATTTTTTTCATCAAAGTTTAGTGTTCGTTTGGTTTCGTTTTACATGAAAATTGTCCATTAAAGTATTTTTTTTACAATTGATTATGAAATTTATTATAATTGCCAAAAAAAAAAAAATGTGTCCAGACCTGAAATTCATTTTCCCACCAAAACAGTGGGAAAATGAATTCCCCAAATTGAAGGGAAATTGGCGCACGGGGGTTGGGAGGGAAAAAATTTCATTGGAAAATTTGTGCCATCAAACAACACAAAAGTCCATGAAAAAAGAAACCAATCAAATAGGGCCTAACTCTCTTTAGAAAGGAAAAAGAATTATTCATTAAACAATCTAATTTTATATAATAATTGTGTATTTTTAATAGTGTTAAATATGTCAAATGTTTCATCATGAATCAAAACGCCTATTACCATCAACCTTTATTTTTTTCTCTCTTTTCCAAGTAACATGAGAACTTGTATTATTATTTTTTATCTATTATTTAAAAGTGGAACCATTATTTATAAGGTCAATATAAATATTCTAGATCTGACAAATCAAGTCTCGACTAACCCATTGCACTCACCATTGATGTTGACGCATTTAAGATTGCCATATATTCGAAAGTCCCTCTATTCGATCATCTTCCTTTGACCCGATGAGCATCCGAGAAAATGATCATATTTCTTACGGAAGAACTAACACAATTCAAAATCTACTCCCCACGTCTAACAAACTTTTCTGGGCATGTCTAGCAATAGAGGTAGGACTGCAGTATTTATCGTAGTTCTTGAGCTTGTCATGATACTTGAAAGAAAAAGATTATCAAGTAGCAAAAATTGTGAATATTGGAGTTTGGGAAGTGGCATTGGTATGTTTATATCGTGCAAAATTTAGTAGCATTAGGTTCCCTGAATATTCGAAAATTCCAAAACCTTCCCTTCGACGAAACCAAGTTCTTTTCACACAAGAATTCCCACGAGAACCACTTTTCGATCATTCTATCTACATCATGTACTAAAATGTCGGTCACATTTCCTTTTCGTGCTAGTGTACTAGCAGTGTAGATGGCCGCCATTCTCCCCGGGGAATCTGGTGTGTCCCCTTGTGGTCCGTCCACCACCACCACGTCCCACTTTGTATTATAAACTTCTTGTGGGAGATTTGTTAATGCCAGTTTGCACGTTGACAATTTGGGCAGATGAAACTCAGGTGAACAATCTGGATTTTCTCTGGCATGCTTGAGTAGCTCGAATGCTTCAGCAGCAGTAGTCTGGTACTCAACTTTGTAAACTCGAGTCTTGTTTATAGCTTTAACAGTGCTTATTTTCTCGGGATTGTCTTCAATGAAGACGGTGAATCCACCATCATTCAAGGAGGCAAGGCTCAAGTATTGTGGTTCAAGCCCAAAAACAAGAAGTTTGCAGGGAATTCTCCGAGAAACAAGATCCAAGAGAAATCGATTTTCCTTTTCAGTAATAATACCGGTGTTATTCCTGCAATTTGATGAAGAGAACGAACACTTCTGCTGACGAAAAAGAGGTGATCCAGATGGAGGCAGAGACGAAGATGAAGTTATCATTGTGAGTTTGAGAAGTCGGAGGATTGAAGCTATCAATAGAATGAAAACAAGAACTGGTATGAGCTTCCTATTCGTAAATTTCATCCTTCCTCGGTAAAATTTCTTTTGCAACGTTTGTTTTTTCTCGGATTTGGATGGGACTCGGGACAGAACTGGAATCAGTGGAGTAACAAGAGGATGGCAATGGAATACTTCTGGGGGCATTTTGCTTGTTCTGTACCCATCCCACAAGAGGTACCATCACATCCTCAATATAGAGTGGTGGCTTTTGATTGGAAAATCCATTGATTGGTTCATAATATTTCTTGAGTGAAGAAGAAGGGATGAGTTTGCTTTTACTTGAAGCATGGCTTTATTTATATTTCAATTTCTTTATTTCATTTTCACGTGTTTGCATTAAGAAAAAGAAGAGTAGAAGGTTCTTATGATCAATCATTCTTGGTTAGGGTGGGGTTCTTTGGTTTCTTTACTGGCATCTACTGTTTCTTTAAGTATTTGGTGAATCGGTGACGAATATGGGGAAGTTGAAGAAGACAGATTACTTGTTGCAGTGTAACTTTCAGTTGTTATAAACTGTTGATTTATAGCAGAGTAAAGCTTTATTTTTTATTTTAATTTTAATTTTTTTTTACTGTCTCGTCGCCTCACGGATTGTTACGATCCAATTCGAGATTTTTAAAGATCTTAGTTAGCTCTAAATACGTGTAGGCAGCAAAGCGAACAAGAATAAAAATGCGGAGAACAAGAATTGAAGAAAAATATAGGTCGAGGTGTGGTATCACTCCTACAAAAAAAAATTGCCTAACTTATGCGCCCCTTTTTTAAAACTTAGGAAAGCCTTGGTATGAGATAGATAGCTCCACGAGATTTTCTTTAGGAGTATATAAACTAACTACTCGTGAGTTCACGTACTCGATGTTATCTAAGACATAAATTATGTACAGTGTACTCTTTATTTTGTAGTATATGTATGAAGTTAAATTACATCTACTATATTCAAAAAATTGTGTTGATTCGAGCATTAAAAAGCTTTCATCGTTGCACTTGTTGCATATCTCTCACCAACGAAACTCTCAATCCAATCATATTAAAAAGTTATTACACATTCAAAATGCTGACGAATTTTAATCTTAATACGGATATACCTTCATGCTTTCATCTTCTTATGTCTAAGCCATAATTTGTAACTAGATTTGATTGAACTAATACTTTGTGGCCAACAATGGCTTTACTAATTTTCATTGACAAAAAAGAAAAAAAGTTACTAAGGGCTCTTCGTTAGTTCTTCAATCTGTAGGGGGTGATTATCATTTATCACGACACTCGAGGGACTGAGCAGAAAAAAACCAAATTTCCTCGTGCAAGATCTGTACGACTCGATTAAACCCTAATTTCCCTCTCCAACTCCCAGTCTCGCTCCAAGCTCTTCGCCTGCAGCCCTGGTTATGTGAGTGTACCCTATCTCTCTCTACACACATAATATGAACAATTCGTAGATTTGCACCTATAATTCAATCTTTTAATGTGTGTTTGGCTGAATGGAATCGAATTAATTCAGATCTGAGTATTATTATTAAGCAATGGCTGTCGCATTGTACAACCTCGGCTCAGATTCTGGCCTCAAGAAGCTTGATGAATACCTTTTAAGTCGCAGTTATATCACAGGGTAAAGTTTACTTCTTTTTACATTATTTTTTTTAGTGTTTTTTGGATTTAATTTTTTCGTGAGTATTAGAACTTATTTTATATTCCATAACTTATGCAAATGATAGATTTCTATTTATATAAATAGAATAATCAAAATAAAAAATGAACCATGTGATCCATTGGATGAATCTTAGTTACACTTTGTTGATGTTCTTTTGCAGAGCACTCGGTTTTAATTTACCTCAGATTGTACAATATGCTTGTGATTAATGATAACTGCCGGAACTGTAGCATATTTTATTTGAAATCTCATATGAATGTAATTTAGAAAACCTGTTTATGTTTTTGTAGATATCTCAATTTAGACGTGAGGGAATATGTGAATGTAACTTATCCAAGAAAAAAGCTAAAGAATATTGGCTTAATTGTTAGCATCAATTCCGTAAACTACTGCGTGCTCTTACCGGAGTTCAGGAACATATTGAAGCACTTCTTCATAGAGTGCAGAACAATGCAGCTGTTATAATGATAGCATCTGTTTTTCTAGCATGGCAAGCTAAAAATGAATTGAATGTCAATTTGGATTCTCTCTTTACTCCTTGTTTCAGGTACCAAGCTTCAAAGGATGATCTCACTGTGCATGCTACTCTTCCAAAGCCTCCATCATTTGACTATGTGAATGTTTCACGGTGGTACAACCACATTGAAGCACTATTGAGGATTTCGTAAGTCTTTTCTGCATTCATTGTAATTTTGAGCTTTTTAAAGTTTTTGGGTTGATAATTTTCTATGATATGCTTTTATAGTGGAGTTTCTGCGGAAGGATCTGGTGTCATAGTCGAGGGATCAGCTCCAATCCCTGGGGAGGCTGTTGCAACTCCTCCTGTCGTAGACACTAAGGCACGATATTAATATATAAATTCCTCGCTTTATTATTCTTAGTTATGTTGGAAATTCTGTCAAGTGAATAAGTTATCTGCTATTGCATAGATTTCTGTGCACATATTTAATTTTTTTTAATCTCCTTTATCTCTGTTTTGGAGAATGATGTAAATTTGGAATGGCCGTGTATTATTGCTTATGAGTATGTTCTTGTTTTTTTTTTTTTTTTAATTTTTGCTTAACCTTACTAATAACTTAAATTTCAGGTCTCTGCTGCAGATGATGATGACGACGACGATGTGGATTTGTTTGGTGAGGAGACTGAGGAAGAGAAGAAGGCTGCTGAAGAACGTGCTGCAGCTGTGAAGGCATCTGGAAAGAAGAAAGAGAGTGAGTTCGCAGTGTGTGCGCAAGCAAATTCTTATAAAAAAATATTAAAATAATACACACTCTCTCCTAATTATAAGTGGTCTAAAGCTAGAGAAAATAATTGGAGTTTCACAATCATATCTAATTCAAGTTTCCACTACATCTATAACCTATTTTAATCTGACATATCAAATCATTTCAATGTTATTTACTTCATATCAATCATTGTACTTGTATTTTTTTTAGGTGGGAAGTCATCAGTCCTGATGGATGTAAAACCATGGGATGACGAGACAGATATGAAAAAGCTTGAGGAAGCTGTTAGAGGTGTGCAGATGGATGGTTTGCTATGGGGAGCATGTAAGTTTTTCTCTTATTTTAGGAAATAATGGTGGTGGTGATGGCTGTTGTAACCTAGCTTTCCGAATTTGGCTTTGATTCTTTTAAGTGAACATGATGTAGTACCCACTGTCTTGGGAGAAAAAATCTAGCAGGACGAAATGTAAAATTAGCTATTTATTTTGTAGTGTAGTTAATTACATTACAAGAACAACTTACAAAATATATTGCTTTGGTTGCAGCTAAACTCGTAGCTGTTGGATATGGTATCAAGAAGCTTCAGATTATGCTTACCATTGTGGATGATTTGGTGTCTGTTGATACATTAATTGAAGAGCATCTCACGGTTGAACCAATAAATGAGTATGTCCAGAGTTGTGATATTGTCGCCTTCAATAAAATATGTAAGTTACTCGAGGATTTGTTTTGTCATTTTGATCTTAGAATAAGTATTATGCAGTTGCTGATTAGAAAAGGTCACGGCAGTAAGTAATCATCTCGTAAGAGCATCTAAGTTAGACACTTGTGGATACCTTGCTTATGTATTTGTCAATAATTATTTCCTTGTTTTTTGCGCATCTAACTGGTGACTGTTTTGCAGAATTACACTGGGGATTGATTCACCGCATTGGAATGTCCAGCCAAAAAGTTTGGAACGGAGGTTTTCTGTTCCGCTTTATGGTGCACATCAATTTCACTGTGGACTCTAATGAAACTTGAATTACGAGATTGTTCAGTCTCCACACATCCCAATGTACAAGAAGACTAATCCAAATTTATTGTATTGGGTCTAACCCTGAGTGAACAATCTAAAATGTCTTTATCACTTGTTACCTAGATAATTGTTATCCTAAAACTGAGCAAATGAGTCGCATTTTCAATGTCTTCATCTTTCATGGACAAGTCACCGGAAGCATAGTTCATCAATCACCCACGTGACAAACAGATTGATTCCGGACTGAGAAATAAAGTGTATAATTTTGTCCCCAGCTCCGTCCGGCCATTCATTTATGACCAGCTCTTCATTCCCGCTGGACAAAATTACAGTTTGAAATTGTAAATCATAGTTGGACGTTAAAATAGAAATAATAGTTGTCGACTCGAACACGACATTTAACGTACATGCAAGTTCGGCCATTAAAACCTAACAAAAAAGGGAAATACTGATATTATTGATGAAAAAATGTACTTTAAATAGTGATATGATGGGAAATACGTGATTAAAAAGTAAAGAAAAATTATTGATGTGATGGAAAATATTACTCCCACCGTCCCAATTATATACGCTTGTTTCGTTTTTCACACAGATTAAGAAAGTTTCTTTAATGTCATTGAAAAATTAATTTTTATCAAGATCTTTCCTAATTTTACCCCTATTTAATTTTTAATATGTAAAATATAATTATTTTTGGAATTAATAAAGAATTTGAAGAATAAGAAGAAATGAAAGTTGTTCCATGTTTTCAAAAAGTGAGAAATGTGTGTATTTGGATGATTTCAAGAAGTTGTCAGAGAAGATTTAATAAGGATATAATGATAAAAGAACACAATAAAATATTCTATATTAGGATATTTGGAAAGAACTTATATCAAATATTCATAATGTATTTTATATATAAATTGACCTTCTTTTATCTTTTAATTATTTCCCTCTTGGTCACTGGATTCCTAGCAACACTTTCGTCGGTCGTGATTTGGGAGGAAAAGGAAGTAGTCGCAGAAACGGATTAAAATCAAATGCCGAAGCGGACTACACACACGTACTCCAGCGAGGACGCCGCGCCGGACGGCCCGGACTCCGATCTCTTCGTATATTATTGCAAGCACTGCAGCTCTCACATTCTCATCACCGGTAATTTACTCTTCTTTTCTGTTTGCTGACTTTTTTTTTTTTTGGAATATTTCTCCAAATGAACTTCGATTTGGCTTCAAAATTTCCGTATGCATAATATAAATAATTTTATCCCAAGCATAATGCACGGGAAGATGATTGTGCTTATCATTTGTTTCAAATCGGTGAAGAACTGTTGTGAAAATTGTTTGTTTCTGTTTTTTGTATTTTGAATTTTAGGGGAAATTATTGTAACTATTCGGCTTCTTTTTATGTTATTAGTCTAGTCATATTTGATTAATATTTTCAGCTATCGCTTCAGTTTATACTTTTACTTTGAATTCCACTTCCAATGTGATTTGGACTAATTTGAGATCTTATCTCTAATGTTTGATGACTTCTCGAGAAGAACAAAACTGATTCTATTTCAGTTATGCTTGCTTTTCTGTTTTTCCTGGCCAAAGAAATCCTATTTGTAGATACACCAGTTGTAAATTTACGCCTCTCCATACTGAAGCATTTTTGTAGATACGCAATTGCAGAAAATGCCAAAGAGAAAAACTGACAAAGCATATGTATTGGACAAGAAGAAGCATCTTGCAAGGCTGAATACTAGTGAAGGGGGAAAAGTTCTCTTGAAGCGGTAATCTTCTATTTATCAAATTTTATCAGGTGTCATGTTGTATAGTCTTGTTCATCACGCATATCTTCCCTTTTTTCCAGCTTTCTATAGTGCTTTGTTTTATTCGACTAAAACACTTAATAATGAATAAAAGCAGAAAGAGACAAAAAAGATATAAAGACACTAATATTTCTTTTGAACTGTTGTGAAACTGATTTCTCCGTCTATTTGCATACCCAAATGTATTTAGGAACAATCCCATTATGTTTAGTCTTGCTAATTCAATATTGTATCAGAGAGTTTACTTACCCCCTTAAATCTGTTTCTTCTGTTTGTGAGTAATTTCCAGTTCCTGCAGTCTGTCTATCTTTTCTAGATGAATTAAATCTTCAAGCCGTCACTGCTTGTAACTTTTAATAGTCTAAAAGATGGTCAAAAAAACTTTTCCCATCGTTAAGAAGATCTCTTTTAATTCTACTCAAATAACCAGGGGCATAACTGTTTTGTTGATGTTGGATGGTCTGCATATTTCTTCTTCAATGAGGAGAATCGGACTCGGGCAGACGAGTGAAATACAGTAAACAATGCGATCTTTGTGTTTAGTCTCCTTCTAGATTTGCTCAGATGTCCAAGGCAGTAGAGTTATCATGATAATGAGATAATCTGCAATCTTGTCTGAAAGAGAGAACAAAACTAAGGCTAAGTTAATTTCTGAAAATCTTTTATTTTCTTATTATTATTAGGCTAGCTTAGGTTAGATCATATTCTAAATCTTGCTCTTTATTTCAATGAGAAATATGAAATTGTGCACCAACCGTCAAAGTCTAAAATCTTGATTTGTGCTGGAATTGCTGATCATGTGTGTTGCCTGGTAAAGTCAGGAAGATGAATAATGATCATTAGTAAAGATGCATGACTGGTTAGGTGGCAATGTGTCTGCTATTTCATTGTCCAATGAATTAAACTGCATCACAACACAATTGAACAATGAATCAAGGGACCTATTGCCACATAACTGGTGATGCATCTTTATTGATGATAGATAGCATTACTCCAGGAATATTGCCTCCTGCATGGAACTGACAAGCCTAATTTGCTAAATGCTCGCATACACAGCATTTCACAACTTGAGAATATATAATCTAACAAAAATCAGTTATAGAGCTAGCAGTTTGTGGATTCATGAAGAATTACTGATTACCTGCTTTTAGTATGTGATAGGTGCATCTCATTTCATTATATCTATTTCAGCTGTTCTGTGCTAAATTTCTGAAATTTAAATTCTTCGAAGTTAATCTTTGTTTTGGCGAACCTTTGTCGTGCAGTGGTGAAGGAAAAATGGAGAAGCAGTTTAGAATGAATTGTCTGGGTTGTGAGCTGTTTGTTTGCTATCGTGCAGAAGAAGATCTAGAATCCTCCTCTTTCATATATGTGGTTGATGGTGCTCTTAGTACAATTGCTGCTGAAACCAATCCGCAGGTAACAAATAACAGTATGTCAATCATTATTCTTGATTCCTTGTTGTTAATCTTTCAGCTACTTAATTTGGGAATCAAGCAATATAAAAATTTGAAGGACGAAGGCATGTCATAGATCCTTATCATTTACCCTGTTTTCAAGTTTATCCGATGTCCATAGTACTTCCACGTTTCTTGCTCTTTCATGCTTTTGGGAATAGGATATACTCAAAGCTCTCTTGTGAGTTAACTGTTTGTGAGGAAGCTATAATTGGATCTTTTGCTATCTACTGTAGGATGCTCCTGTACCGCCCTGTATATCACAATTAGAAGGAGGCCTTGTTCAAGTGGCAATTGAAGTGGAAGACCGTGCACAGCGGTCTGCAATTACAAGTAAATTAATTGCTGTTCTGCATCATAGATGTCCATGGGTTAAAGCTCTAGCTAAGAGCATTCATGTGATGCATGCACCTACACACATAAGGATATGCTTAAAATCAAATAAGTATATCTTTTACGTATAGTAGTTCCTTCGTTTGGAAAATTCAATTTCTTTGTATGCTTTCAGTCTGCTTGGTTCTGGTTTTTATTTAATCTTTGCCAAAAAGATGAAAGAAAGAATTAAGCATGAATTAGTGAATTGTCATTTATTGTTCTACAGCCGTAGGAATTGGACAAAATAGAACCAATTTGAAGAAAGAGTAGATAATTGCATATGATTTGAAGAAAGATTCTAAATGTTAATATGTTTACGGCCCATACATGCATTCAGTAGTTAGCTATATGCAGAGCAAACATTTATACGCCGTCTTTCTAGAGGCAGTCATCCTCAAATAATCCGGGTATTGTAACCCTGGAAGTATAACATTGACTTGTATAAGTCATGTGAGGCCAAAGCTTGATTTGAAAATCACTAGTACAATATAGTATCTCTATTTTCTACACGTCTACATCCAAAATCTTTGTGTAACAGTATATTCTGCATTTGTTGGTGGGTCTCTGCTGCTTTTAGACCAGAAAAGCTTTTCTTTCTGTACATTACGATCTTGAAGATGTGATGTTGAAACATTACTAGTGAAAAATTATTATATTTTTACAAGCAATTGTGTATCTTCATGGGCAGATTCAGCATATTTCTTTTTAGTAGGGGCAAACTGTCATCTTTTACGGCCTGTCAGGAATTTGACATTTCTAAAATATGATAATGCTATAAAGATGTATAAGATAACTGATGGTCATTCTTTGCTAAGAATGGTGTCTTTGAATTACATTTATACCAGGAGTAAATGCTGATGATGTTCGGGCCTCTGTAGCTGCACCTGCAGCCCGGGGAGAAGCTAACAGTGAGCTTTTAGAATTCATGGGAAAAGTATGCAACAGAATTTTATTCATTTAAAGCTGATAAATTGAAACTCAGTTGATTTATCAAATGAAATTAAGTTGACTGGGTAAAAAATTTTCGAGACAGGTATTGGGCCTTAAACTAAGCCAGATGACTCTTCAAAGAGGATGGAATAACAAATCGAAGCTCCTTGTGGTAAGTTCACTTCTCAAATTTCATCATTTTCAACCGTCTTTTGATACTATATACACGCTACTTTTTCCTTCTCCAGTTGACGTGTAATTTGACGATTCTAGTTCTAGCTCACCGAGCAAGTACTCACATAAAATTGCCATTATGTGTTTTGATAACTTGCTCTCTATGGATATAGCGGTGTTTATTTTTCTGTCTGAGCTTTCCATAGCATCGAGCTACAGCGAACAGAACTCGTCAAAATTAATAATTAAGGTCGATTATTTTGCAAGTTCATTCCCAGTTAGTGATCTGACCAAGTAAATTCAAGAAAATGAACCTCGGGGAATAAATAAAAGAACCATTGTTAATCAAGTCATAAAGATGTCTCCTTCGAGGAGAGTAACTATCAACTATTTTGTAAGAATCTCTCCGGAAGAGAAGGAAAAGGAAAAAGCTGAAACAAGACATCATAGAAAATTTTCCTTGCATCAATCTTGATTATGGTAATAATGAGGGTCAAGCAACTGTTTTAGTAACCTTGACATGATAATTTAGTAAATTCCTACAGCAGCAACATCAAAGCTGATGCAAAACGAAACTGCTAACCTGACCGCTAAGGACAGATGGTTTTTTGCATAAGATGATGAGGTTCTTAAATTTTGGAGACCCTCGTTCATCACAGCTCAAAAGCCTTTCCGTTGCTTATAATTGTTTTGTTTTTTCAGGTCCAAGAGGAAATTGGTTCCTTGCTTTATTTTATTTTCCTTGCTATATCTGAAACCAGACGACAGGGATGAATTTTTATTTTTTTTTCACTTCAATCCCTATGAAAACCTAGTGGAAAAAATTATGATGAAGATTTCATATCTTGCAAATTGAAGTGGACATGTAAATAAGAAGACAGAAATCCATAATATTAGAGTGCTTGTGCTTACAATCACAATCATGCGTATGAAAACATGTATATGTATCTGTTTACACTTTATATACACGTGCATACGTTTAAGAGTCATGCTACTTGTACAAAATTAGGTTACAAAATTGGTTTACAAAATGCGTGTTGACAACATTTTTGATCAATGATTTAAAACAGTTTTTGAAATCAGTGTGATGGCAATAATGACATCTTTTTTCCTAAGCAAAGCTTTTCTTTACTGTCTAGCCTGCCTATCTATTTATTTGGATTTTACCTTTGTGTATGATTAGTTGTTTCGTCTGATCATATAATTTCTGAACCAGGTCGAAGATATGACTGCCAGACAGATATATGAGAAACTTCTGGAAGCTGCACAACCTTGAGAAAGTTCAAATGGTTTTTGAATCTAAAAATTCTTCACTATTGTTCTCAGCTTGTAAAATTTCAATTCTGTACTTCTTGATATTTTTATCTAATGGTTAATACGTTGGTTCAGATTATAATCCAATGAGTTCGGAATATCACTTGGAACATTGTCATTTGAGCAATTAATCGAGTACAGGGAATTACTCAGGGGAGCTTTAGGGGGGGCGGGGGGGTCAATTTTTGGGGCAGCCTATCAATAACAAGGCAAAAGTGCTATATGTACAGAAACGCAATCCATAGTAACGCTACAGAACACTCACATAAGGGTGGAGCTTGCACGTTTTTTTTCCTTTTTAAATACATGGTGAGACCCAGTGATTGTTGGGGAAATTCTGTGGGTTTTTTTTTAACAAATGGAATTCCTGATAACAAGGGGATAACTGTGTGGCTCATTGAATTTTGCAATTGTGGACAATAAGTCCCCGTTTGGCTCTCATTATTCTCGATTAAAAATATCATGATTTTTTTTTTCTTTCTTATCAATCACGTATTTTTTTAATAAAATAGATACTACACGTAAATTAAAAAAAAAAAATCCTCATTTTTTGTTAAACTATACACATGAGGGCGCTAAATTGGGTTATAATGTGAAAAACAAGCGGTGGCGGCGTCAGCAGTAAGTGTGTAAAGGGGAGGGATTGTTGGGTGAGGCTTGGCCAAGGGTGGGAGTGGAGTGGGGGGTATGGCGTAGAGGTGGCGTTGCCAGAATTACATCCTTAAATAAATCAGATGTAACAAGCACTGATATTAGCGAAGGCAATCTAAAGAAAGGACCAACAGATTTATCCTAGGTTAAAAACTTCAATAACGGTCACAAAAATCCCCAGATATTAATAATAATGATAATATAAGCTTTGATAGTCATTATTTTGGAAAAAAAAGAGTTTTGAATAGTGATTTTTTAAAAAATTGGAAAGAATTTTAAATTCACGCACAGAATATTTTATTGTGTAAATGTATAGTTAAAAATGAGTATAAAAATCAAAAAGTTATTTTAAAGGGAAGTTAAATAAACAAAAGTAAACACTACACTAGTCTCCTCCATCAACATCAAATTGAATTAATTGAAAACTTGAATGCTTGTGTTCTAATTAAAGACCAAACTCAGTCGAAGACACAAGAAACATAAAATTCTGGTTAAACAAAATTCGGATGATATAAAAATGTTCTAGTGGACAGTAGAGAATGTAACTGAAATTCTTCCGCCTTCCCGAAATTGAAGACCATCTCCAGTCTAGCATTTATAAAGAGGCATCACTCTGTAGAACTCGAAGTCTATTTTGTCTTCTTGGGAGCCAGCTGGGTTTCAGGCTGCAAATCCAAATATTATAAAACTTTGTCAAACTCTGTCAGTGCTTGCTTAAGAATCTACTTATAAGTTAACTTTGAGTGTAAATAAGTTTTTAACTAGATAATTCTTTTGTTGGTCAAATTTGGAAATAAGCTAGATAATTATATTAACCCCTAATCTACAGGGCACAAAACGAGTCGCTTGATTCAGCTCTCAACATTTTTTCTTTTTGCTTTTCTTAGTTAGCCATTGCTAAATGCTAATAATATTATAAGGGAATGTAATAAATCACCTCCTTTTTAACTGGCTCTTCTTTTTCTGACAAGATCAACTCAATATGGCAGGGAGATGACATGTAAGCTGTTAGCAGAACAACGATCATTACAAATTGATATTTGAGCAGGAAACAGCCACTAAAAATTGGAGGGAACAAAAGGGACTTACGGTTGATTCTCCCGTGGGCACGGTATGTCCGACGCCTCTGTTTCCTTGCTTGGTTCACCTGGATGTGAGATATGTAAAGTGAATCTACATCCAAGCCTTTGACCTGAAAAAATTATTATGTTAATGCTCCTGTTAGTAGCTATTAGGGAATATTACATCATTGATCCCCAATCTATTGCCCTTGTAGCAAGTTGGTCAACAACCTGTACAATAGGCAAGTTGATTCTCAAATTTTCATCGTTTCACAACCAGTCACAATGATGGAAACTGCCCAAATCTTCGTTAAATCTTTCTCAGCCAGCTGTTGAAACGTGCCTTACTTCAAATTTATGGGCACAAGCACAAGTTGGAAAACAAAATCTAGCTTCATAAAGTTAGACATGTGAGAGCCACATAATGATTTAATAAAGATGGGCAGTTTCGGTGATTGGGAACTGATCGTGCAACTTTGGCTATGCAATTTTCCCTAGATATTATAGTAACATGAGCAAAATATCCAGAGAAACGAATGCATACTTCTGCATTGCTCTCAGCATTCTTGAGCAAGTCAAGAATAAAATTTGCTGATTTAACGGGCCAGCGTCCTTGTCCATTTGAATGGCGATTCTTTGCCTGAGCAGTGCGGCCAACCCCACCACAGAATCTTGTGAAAGGAATAGCTTGCTTGTGGGCAAGAACATCCTCCAAGTATCTTTTGGCCTTGGACAAAGGCATTTTCCTCAGAGCGTGGGCTGTCTCTCTTGTATTCTGAAAATAAATAATGTATGAAATGGAATAATAAGCAAACAGTGGGTAAAATTGTAGCAGAGCATGATTTTAATATGGAGCTGCAGCAAAATCTGGTCATACAAAACTTCAAAAATCCAAAAGAAGAATGAAAATATGCAGCAAGAATCAAATTTCTGAAAGAAATTTCTGTATCAGGTTATGGAGTGAATCTTGTTCGATAAACTATACTGTCAGTATTGCCATCAAAAATAAAATCGGAATCTAGTAAAAAAATGACATTGATGGTCCTACTTACAGCGGTACTTCACTGATCCATATTAATCCAATTGAATTCAAAAAGAACTTCAAGGGAATGAGATACTGATGGCCTCTAAATCCAATAGATTCCTTGTTGCTTTATCAACCCCTATTCTTTATTTATTTTTGTTTGTTTGTCGTGACAAGCTTTTTGATAAGATACGAAATGATAATATAGGCCAACAAGTTAGGTAATGCAGAATGAGCACAATTAAGCAAAGACCTATTCGTCACCCATTGATATTGATAAATGATAAGATTGACGTGATCACCATATAACAAGTCAGCAGAGGAAGGATAGCCCACTAGCATGGTATGTTGTAGTTGTCAAATATCTAGTTGATGTAGAACATTCAGTACATTTAGCGATTAATTGAATGAAGAGGAGAAAAAGATTCAAATAGTTGACCCAAATTATTGAAAATAGAGTTTAGTTTATTTCTGCAACAATTTTTCCTGTTGGGGGTGGAGGGGGTCTAAAACATCTTGAGCACCTTAAATCATTGAGACTCACTCCATAAACCATTAGTAGAATTCTGTACAATATACTATAACAGCCAACTGAGACGAATAAGACATGTTAACTATATAAATCATAGTAACAGATTTTTTATATTATATTTTATACGTACTTACAACAGCTACCCCCAGTAAAATATTTAAACTAAGCAATCCAGCATTGTTTTCTTAAAACTGAAACAAAACTGTATTAATTAGGAGCATCATATAAAATGCAGTTCAGATGTTGGATTATCTAAGAGCCTTTCTCAGTAACATCATCAACGTAACAAAATTCCTTAAATCTTATCAAACGCCATTACATAAAAAGTGTAATTCATAGTAATTGATAATAAAGTACAAAGAATCCAACAATAAACTAGAAAAACACCCACCTTGAAGTGAACTCTGAGATCAGATCCCCTGGCTTTGCATGCTGAAACACATACAATATACTCAGTTCACATTTTTAAACAATCATATCAATGCACACAAAAGCAAGCCCACAAAGAAAAGATCAATAATGCCCAGGAAAACTTTGGCCTGCAAGGGTAAGATACAGCAATTTAAGCATATTGCACTACTCGCCAGATTTAGCACAATCACCTCCGCTGCTTGTACCTTACACTAAAGGAATCAGAACAAGTTTGATGCACTGTAATTGTGTATATCCATCAATGTATCATATGAATACTTACACTTGGTCGGGTTGTCGGGCTCCCTGGAATACTTCACCTATAATGTCAGCAAAGGAATCGTTACAGTGCTGCTTTAGGCGTCTTTGGATACACACAGACATCCACATATACATACATCGATACATACAAGCACACGTAGAAATCACAAAGATGAGTTCTTTACAATACCATGGCGAGGACGACGGCGGCGGTGCAGAAATCAAGACCCAAAACGGAGAGCAAGGTTTCCTGAATTGAATCTGGAGATGTGATTAAAACCCTAAGTGCTAGTGCTGTATTGATTTTGGACTAGGCTTTTTTCTTTTGGGCCAGTAAACATATTTTACGGGCCTTCTAGGGCTTGTGTGAGAAGATGTTCTTGATTAACATAATTTTTGTGGGTGGAAATTAACAGTGTGTCTCAGTTAAGATTTTGATAATTTTAATAAAAGATTATAAATCCTAATGAATTTCTTAAAAATCTCATGGTGAAATTTTAAAAGATTTGATTATAATAAAATATTTATAAATCCACTGATTATTGAGAATATCTGAACTTTCAAAGATTTCATTGAATTTTATTAAAATATCAATTGAGGACACCTCCTAATTCTCTCGAATCCCAATTTCACAATTTACAATTTCAAAAATACCAAGTGGAATTATAAAAAAATAAAAATAAAAAATCATCCCAAAACATCACAATCCCACAATTACCAGTCAAACCTATTGATCCCACTCTCATAAGTTTGGACTGAAAATCTTTCTTAAATCAGATCTCTAATTTGACACCTTCTTTAAATTGAAATATTCAGTATTTACGTATTTATCATTCTCATTTTCATTTCAAACTTCTAACAACACTTAGGGCCTGTTCGGTACGGCTTAAAATCCAATTAAAATTGAAAATATAACCGTTATTAGGTCTCACTCGTCTAATAAAAGTCAACAATAACAACTAATTTTTAAATTTTAATCTCTACCGAACACACCATTAATCACTGCAATCGAAAATACTCCAAAATACATCAAAATTTTATGAGCTATAATCATGCATTGTATTTTTTTTTTGCTACCAAATACTCATTATATAGTCCCCAGTCTTTGATTCGCCACGTCTATCACAAAATTTGAGTCGTCGATGGAGATTGACAAGACTTTGGAGATTGGAACCAAAAATCGTACGCATAAAGTCATCGATTTCATATTATTGAAGTTCAATCATGTTGACCTATGGTTGATCATGACCTTAATGTTTTTATTATAACAAACAAGCCCATCTTGTTTACTAACAAATTGAATTGAGTGTTTAAGCTTTCAAAGTTATAAAGATAATTATTCACACTCAAATGAAGTACAAGTGAAGGTTAAACGAGCATTCAAGACAAATCATTCGAGATACAAGTCAAAGAGAGGCTCGAAGAGATCAAGAACATTGAAGATAGAGTTATTTATCGAACCTCATTTTTATATATAAAGGTAGAACTCGTCAATGTTTAGCAAGTGCATAAAGCTCATGTATTTCTCATAAATTAATCACTTGCATAAATTATTTTGACATGAGAATGATCTTGGAAAAATGAACATTTGTAATAAATCAAAAACCTTGAAAAATCATTTCCAAACGTCCCTCAAAAGATCACACTTCAACTTTCAATCAAAAAGTTATACTCCGGTTTTCAATCTCATATTGAGATAGATTTTTTACACGTAAGATGATCTAATTTGAAGATGATTTTTGAATCAAAGTTGTAGCCCTTTGAGTTAGCTTTCCAACCCATTTTGAATCACCTTAATCGGATATCAGGAGAAAAAGATGTGAGCAAAATACTAAAAGATGTTCGGATAAGGTGTCCGTTGGTCAGAAATGTTATGTCCATCCGGACGTCCGGTTCATCTCAACGGTCACTTTTTTTACCGTTCTGACAAAAATAACTCTAACGGTAAGTTGGTCATCCGATTCTGAACCAGACGTCCGGATGGCTCGTCCGGATGGACAGTGTTTTGGCCAATTTGAGTGCTATAAATACCAACTCTCTTTGCATTCAATTTGTATAACTTTGGAGAGAAAATTGAGAGAGTTATTTATTAAAAATCTTTGAGCTTAACTTGGTTTTAAATTCTATATCTCATTTACAAAGAATTCTTGATTGATTCAAACTTGTTTTATCCATTTCATCAAGAATTAAATTTTGCAAAGAAACTTTTCAATCTCATCTATTTTCAAACTCTTGATAAAAGTTTTCTTTGTCAACACTTGTATTGAAGTGTAAATCTCTCCTCATACTTAACTTATATTATTTTGTTAAGAGAGATTATTGGTTGAAAACTTTGATAACAATACAACTATTTCATCATCCATCTTTTATCAAAGTTTACAACATCAACACTTGAGCTTAATTCATTTGCTATCTATTAAAGTGTTTCCCTCTTTTCTTCTCGTACTCAACCTTGATTTTATCATTCGATAAGAAGAGAAGATTTGTATTGTAAAATTCATTTGAATTGTGGGTCGTTGTAGTCCCTTAAAGATCAACGTTGTATAAAGTTTGGTGCGCCTTGTTGTAAGTCACCGTGTGGGTCATATCGATGTCTCGTAAAGTTCGGTAGTGTGGGTCGTGTTGAGATCCCGGAAATCTTAACGTTGTAAAGGATCGGTACTCATTGTTGTAAGTTACCATAATAATACAAATTGGCCTTGCTCGTGACGGAGAGCTTGGTAACGGGTACGTAGATCATTGCATTGGATCGAACCCCATTAAATCGGTTTGTTAACTTTACATTATTGCACTTTACTTGAAATTGCTATTTACATTGTGCAATATTATACTTGAATTAAGATAACATATTTGCATATTTACTTATTGTTTTATACTTTGCAATTATATTTTGTGTGTTGAATTATTTTGAGACTAAGTATCGATAAAGTTTTGAAAACCAATTCACCCCCCTCTTGGTTAGTTATTCTTGGGCTAACAAATCATTCTATAAGTAAAATTTTAGCAGAAAATTTTGACAAATAACACGTGAAATCATTGGAAGAGAAAAAAAAACTGGTGAATCGAGTTCAGCCAAGTCAGCATCTGTATGAATTCGATAATGAAAGTCAACAATAACAGCTAGTTTTTCAATTTTAATCTCTACCGAACACACCATTAATCACTGCAATCGAAAATACTCCAAAATACATCAAAATTTTATGAGCTATAATCATTTATTGTATTTTTTTGCTACCAAATACTCGTTACATAGTCCCCAGTCTTTGATTCACCACGTCTATCACAAAATTTGAGTCGTCGATGGAGATTAACAAGACTTTGGAGATTGGAACCAAAAATCGTACGCATAAAGTCATCGATTTCATATTATTGAAGTTCAATCATTCTATAAGTAAAATTTTAGCAGAAAGTTTTGACAAATAACACGTGAAATCATTGGAAGATAAAAATAAAAATAAAAATTGGTGAATCGAGTTCAGCCAAGTCAGCATATGTATGAATTCAATAATGAATTCCCTGTATTTCAGGCTTTTTTGTTCCATTGAAGCTCTATGTTATTTGTTCACTGCAATCTATAATTATGAGTGCATCACTCCCCCATTTGAACTGAGTTGCTAGAGTTCACGCACGGATGATTGTTAGTCACATTCTCTATGTTATTGTCGTAGATCACAATTTTCAATCTTATTCAATATATTTATTGCGTACTCAATTCTTAATGTATTTTAATTGATCCGATAATAAATTGAAAAAGAAATCTTCACTTGTTACTTGGATAAAAGTCAAATATAGTAATTAGTGAATTAAATAACGGGTCGAGAGCATCGTCTCCAATGTAATCACGACTTTGCCAAAAAAGCACAAAAAAAGAAAAAATAAACATAGATAGAAATGTTCACTTCTGAAACAAGACCTAGAATCAATGAATAATGTACGATATACAATTTTAAATCCTATTTTAGTTCTTTCGAATCTTTATCAATGAAATTGTACTCCTAAATTTATAATTTTACATGGTCGAGCCTTGGTAGGATCTCAAAATTTAGTTTTGTTATAAATTTCCTTGTGCTCGAATTGTAACATTGGATGTAACGGGTCAATGGTTAGTATCAATCAACTATAGAATGAGAATCCATCACACAACCCTACACAGTAAATCAATCAATTTGATATTCTTTTTTCCAATGCGAGTAGCTGAACTAACAAACGACTTGTGGGCACAAACGGACGTTGCAAGAAAAATGAGAAAAACCCAAAACTGGCGGATCTTTCAAAGCTGACAATCTCCCTCTCATATTCTTTTATCAGTTTCTTCACATCCAAATCTCTTCACAGGTAGTTCTCTTCGTGTTTTTTTTCTTGTTTTGCTGAATTTTATTATTCAGAAACTATTTTATATTTGCATATGGACATCTCTTTGCCTCTGGATCAAATTCAAAGCAGTTGCAGATTTGCCTGTTCATTAGCCAAACCTACTATTTTGAAACAAAGATTCTCTTTTTCCGGGTGTTCTTTGTTTAAAAGGAAAAAATGCAGAGTCCCATGTTTCCAATTTCGGTGTTCTTTTCTAGATCAACAAGGCTTAAGGCCCCGACCCATGCCTAAACCCTTAAAAACAGAAGATAAGAATCTGAAGGAAGAAACAGAAACCCATTTGGATGGTTCGAAGTTTAATTCTCGAATTTGTGGTCAAATAGAGAAGTTGGTTTTGTGCAAAAGGTACCGTGAGGCTCTTGAATTGTTTGAGATTTTGGAATGCGAGGATGATAATGATGTTAACTGTAGTACTTATGATGCTTTGGTGAGTGCTTGCATTGGTTTGAAGTCAATTAGAGGTGTCAAAAGGGTGTTTAATTATATGCTAAATTCTGGGTTTGAGCCGGATTTGTATATAAGAAACAGGGTGCTGTTGATGCATGTGAAATGCGGAATGATGATTGATGCACATAGGTTGTTTGACTCTATGCCTGAAAGAAACTTGGTTTCTTGGAACATCATAATTGGGGGGCTAGTGGATGTTGGAGATTATGTAGAGGCATTTAGGTTGTTCTTGATGATGTGGGAAGAGTTTGTGGATGTTGGATCTCGGACACTCGCGACGATGATTCGATCTTCAGCTGGGTTGGAACTCATTTCTCCTGGACAACAATTGCATGCTTGCATTATGAAGATGGGCCTATATGATGATACCTATGTGTCTTGTGCCTTGATTGACATGTATAGCAAGTGTGGTAGCATAGAGGATGCAAGGTTTGTGTTTGATGAGTTGCCAGCAAAAACCACTGTAGGATGGAATAGTATTATTGCGGGTTATGCACTTCACGGTTATAGTGAGGAAGCATTAAGGATGTACTATGAAATGCATGATTCTGGCGTCAAAATGGACCATTTTACATTTTCAATTATTATACGAGTTTGTACAAGATTAGCCTCATTAGAGCATGCAAAACAAGCTCATGCTGGGCTAGTTCGCCATGGTTTTGGGTTAGATATAGTTGCTAACACAACGCTCGTAGACTTCTATTGCAAATGGGGAAGAATAGAAGATGCTAGGCATGTTTTTGAGAGGATGCCAAAAAAGAATGTCGTGTCTTGGAATGCCTTAATATCTGGATATGGAAATCGTGGTCGTGGAATTGAGGCAGTTGAGTTATTCAAGCGGATGATTTCTGAAGGAATGGTTCCCAATCATGTTACCTTTTTAGCAGTTTTATCTTCTTGTAGTTATTCAGGGCTATCTGATTGTGGGTGGGAAATATTTGAATCAATGAGTAGGGATTACAAGGTGAAACCTAGAGCAATGCACTATGCTTGTATGATTGAATTATTAGGCCGAGAAGGGCTTCTGGATGAAGCTTTTGCATTGATAAGAGATGTTCCATTCAGGCCTACTATAAACATGTGGGCTGCCTTACTAACAGCTTGTAGGATCCACAAGAATTTTGTGCTTGGGAAATTTGCTGCAGAGAAACTTTATGGGATGGGACCAGAAAAGCTATCCAATTACGTTGTACTTTTGAATATTTATACGAATGCTGGGAAATTGGAAGAAGCGGCTGAAGTCGTGAAAACCTTGAAGAGAAAAGGTTTGAGAATGTTGCCTGCGTGTACATGGATAGAAATTAAGAAGCAGCCACATGCTTTCTTGACTGGAGATAAATCCCATCATCTAACCAAGGATATCTACGATAATTTAGATAACTTAATGCTGGAGATTTCTAGAAATGGATATGTTCCCGAAGGTAGAACCTTGCTTCCTGATGTGGATGAACAAGACGAGCGCATGCTAATTTATCATAGTGAAAAGTTGGCTGTTTCATTCGGGCTAATCAGCACTTCTGATTCAACCCCGTTGCAACTTGTGCAAAGTCATAGGATTTGCAACGACTGCCACAATGCAATTAAATTAATAGCCGTGGTTACTAAAAGAGAAATTGTCATGAGGGATGCTAGTAGATTTCACCATTTTAGAGATGGGAATTGTTCTTGTGGTGATTATTGGTGAGGCCAATAATACTACCTTTGTGGGCGTCCTTACTGTCCAACTTTTTTTTCACAAATGAAGATGCCTATTTGCCAGGTTGTTACCTTAGGACTTTGTCTCGTGTGTCAAGATGGTCCTTTTCTTTTCGCCCTCAATTTCTTTTGTAAATTCTGAATATCTCCTACAATTGATATTTTAAGCTTGTAACCTGCAATAAATTACAGTAATCTATTGAAATCAGTATTTTTTGATGTATGAATTTCTCCAGAATATTTTTGATGTTTTATCCATGCATCTACTTGTTACTAATGCTTCTGGGTTGCTTTTGTTCTCATATGCTTGTAGCTCGAGTACTTGGGAATGGTAGAGAGCAAAAAATATGTCAATCAGTTCCACAAGATTCAATATTTAGTTTTTGTACACTTCCTGCTGGAGTTGTGTAAACTGTAACTCTTTTTCCTTTTACTAGTCGTGTTCCCTTTTTATTTGCTTTTCAACGTTCTTATACTGTACCACGTAAAGAAAACAGTTAAAATCATGTTCGTTATACCGTAATTATCTATGCTCTATGAAATCCCGAGTTTTGCTGGTGTTAGAAATTTACTTTGCTCATCGCATGGGTTTGTTTGAGGCAAACGAATTGCCGGTTTATTGAGCTAAGTTCACTTCTAGTTCGGAGCAGTTTGATTCCTGACTACTTTTTCTTTCACAAAATGAGTTTGATTTAAAATTTAAAAAATAAAAATCCCAACTCTACTTATGTGATGCTCCTTGCATACACCTGTAACGTTATTTGAAGCAGAGTTTTGCTATTATCTTACTCTAAGCTGTCTGAGATCCCATTTTTGCTTGTGTTAGAAACTGTTTTTAGGAATTTAAAGAATTTTCGGGCTATTAAAGGTATCATTAAAGTACAAAGAATTGCTTGCTTTGTATTCTGCTATGCATCAGTTTTGATAATGTGATTTTGTCTCGTACTATACACTGAGATTTGAAGGCTAAATACTCTTAACTGACAGCGAAATAGAATCGTGAACGACATTGCAAATGCTTGCTGTACAACTGAACCAGCAAGCGACACTTGTCTGAAAAGCGTGAAAATGCCTCAGTGGACAATGTTGATTATAACTTCTTTCAGCACTTTATTTTATATCAACTTATAATTGAAATTATTGAATCAATCATCAAAACCTTTTTATCATTTTTACTTTTTTGTTGCCAATTAGTAAAGCAACCCATCCCAAACTGTAGTCCACTGCAATGCTATGGTGTTTTCCACATTTCCTATTTGTCAGAATTTGTGACCCACAAAATTATGAAAACTTTCCCACCTCCAAAAGTAAATTGGCTTTTTCTTTAGACCAGTTAGAAATGAATTTTTTTAACAATCTTTGAAATTGTGTTTGGCTCTGATATGGTAGATTGTACAATATTAAATCAAAAATACGTGACATCACTTTACTTGCTGACATGAACAAGTACATGTGAATGCCCACTAGACGACATAAGTTAATGTGCTCGTATGTTTTTTCAATGGATGCGAAGACAACTAATCTCATCCAAACGATCAGACTCTTGAAAATCATCTAGAAGATGATTGAGTGGATCACGACGACTTTCATGGACCCCTTTAGGGCTAGGACCACTTCGAAGTGGCAACTATCATTTCCCGTCACTATTTCGCTACCAACATTTTATCGTCGGGGTTAAATATGTGCATATAGATTGATTGAATTGTGAAGAAATACAGCATCCTTGTTGCAATGTGCTGCATACTGACAATTTGAAAGGACAAATGTCGTAGGATTTGTCATAATAACTGTGCTGATGATCAAACAACATGGTCCTACCTCTTTATCAATTGGTTCACCTCTTTTTGAAAATTTGATTACTATTGCAAATTGGCAATTGCTAAATGTATCAGAATCGAAGATAAGTGACAGAAAGTAGAATATATAAGCTGTCATATTTGATTATCAACGATCAACAATGTTATCATCAGGTCATGCCGCAATCAACCATTGTGCGTCGAGTTACAATTTTGAACACAAAAGGAAATTTATAGTGGTTCACCTTTAGGGTTAGGGCTACGTCCACTTGTCGATTTTCACCATGACAGCTCCACAACATTCAAGAAAAAAATAGATAGCATTGATCTAAACACTGGCTTCCCTCTCATTTTTATTTTTATTTTTTTATGTACCGTTCTTAAAATTGCTTGAATTATCAAATGTTGAAGCGTCTAATAGATAATGCGATTCAATGCTTATTAGAACAAGCAAATGTACTCGATTTAAGTCTCACAACACTCATTTATAAAAGTTACACTTGTCAGACCTAATCTAGACAGCACGAGAAGGAACGTGCTTCAACAACTTAAGCCGTTAGACGAGGTGTTAAACAATAGAAACATATCAGCTTTGTAGAAGTACTGCTGTCCCAAAAGCAAGACTGGAGGGAAGTGTTTACCAGATTCTGCATTAGGTAAAGCACCCAAGCAAGAAAGTTTGATTAGCTGTTTAGGTGAATAATTTCTTATATTTTTTTTAGTTTGGACCTTTTTGTTCCCATACTTTGTTGCCATTTCCAAAAGCAGGTGCTTTACAATGGGACTTAAAATATAGTAAAACTATGATTTTCTGTGCTCACTTGACAAATTAAGACAGTTTTTATCTTCCCCTCTTAATTTCTATTTCGATTTATTTCTTTTTGGGACAACCTTTAAAAAGGAGCAAGTTGTTCCTCAATATTTTAATATAGTAAGCACATCCAGTCCCTAACTATAAAAACAGTGTAAATCTTTGTTAAATTATCATGTGGCCCTAATGAAAACATGTCTCACTTCAAATTTCTCAGTGTTAATAACTAATCTATTTGTAGTCTGCAGGCAAATCAAGAAAATCAAATTGTTGTAACATCTCAAATGGGGTGTTGCTGCTGATCACTGATGGGACTGGTGCTTTTAGCAAGAGCCATCTTATCCAAATATGTTTCTTTTATGTAGGATTTCAGACATTGATAGTGGGTGTTTGGTTTATGTTGAAGTAAAGTTAACAAGTTGAATACAATTGTATACAGCTATGTTGTCTTTTTCTTAATGAATTTTGTTTACCTTTTGTTCTGATTCATTTGCCCTTGTTAACCTCTATAAGGTTCTTAATTTGACGTCACCCGATGTCATACGGAGGCAAATAGAATCAACTTGAATTCGGAATTACTATTTCATATCTTTGTAAAACACCAGATTTCTTATTTCATGTATGTTTTATGTGCTTATACACTAATGAAGGAGCATGCTTGAAACGAGTGTGGGTTCAAAAGGAGTGGGCTTGGGGTGAATTCATAGCTTGATTTTGAATGTAGAGTGGATTGCATTATGGTCATGAGTTTTAACTTTTGGGCAAAGTGATGGCCAGCCCCTACATCAATTGGTATCAAAGTCGATGCCGGAGCATTCTTGTAGAGTGGGTGGATAATCCAAGAGCATGTTTGAAACGAGAGTGGGCTTGGGGTGGATTCTTGGGTTGGTCTAGCCATTTTTTGTCACCATCTAAATGGAATAGCTCTCTTAGTTGCTTGTGCAGGGAGGCAGCCCTAAGAGCTTCCTGCCTTCTTTTAGAACCAGAAATTGAAGGGCGGGTCAACTACGTCCTTCTCGGGTCATTGGGTATACCTTGGAGGACATAGATACTACAATGGCCAAGACAATGGGTCACCATCCTGCACGGATGATTAGCTAATCCCATCACCCTCCCACACATGGAATTAGACTAAGAAGTAAATTCTTTAGTTGATTCAATTGTTATCAGGTAATAAGTTACTTAAATCAGTTGCTGCTTACAGCTTTTCATACGCGTAGTCGTGGTGATTCATCCAAAGGACTACAATGAACGATAATACAGGCTTCAACACATAAATGGATTTTTCATTTCTGGTACGGATTCTTAAAGTGTGACATGTCTCATATTCATACATGGAAACAGTTAAAATGTAAATAATTCTTGAACCAAGAGAAATAGGTTTCATAGTTAAGAGATCAGTATAGGTACTATATTGATCTTCTTCTTGTGCTCACATTTATTGAAATCTAATACCTTTGTCCATTTCTATGTCGTGTTCTAGGAGAAATATAGGAAATCTTAAAGCGCATATATGAAATGCTTTTCTAATATTTGATACGAAGGAACAATCCAAACTTACATAGAATTAGAGGGAAAAAAAACCCAGTTTATGTCGAAGACAGATCATTTGAGAAGCCTAAGATATAAGCCCCGTAATTCATCCGTAGGTGGATCATCGACAGCATTTAGATCTAGAGGGAAGTCGGGAACTAGACTGATAACATAGGGGCGACTTCTATCAATCCGGAATATGGGATGGGACTTGAAGCCTCAATTTTTACTTCCATAACCTGACCTCGAAGAAGGAAGAGATAAGAGAGCCCTATCGAGAAAACACGATTATTTGATCAATCGATTTTCTCATTTTACAGATTTGCAATGCCAAATCTAAGATTATTGTTCATTCTGTCAAAGGGGAATCAAATACTCCAAACTCATCATGTGAAGTTAAACAAACTTCAATTCACTATATAGACTCAAAAAGTGGAGTTAGCACTTTTTAGGGTAGAAACTTTTGTCTACAAGATTGGCATGTGATTTCTAAGCATCTTGAATCCATCTTTCCAACGGCCTTTTCCTTCATTTTCTCAGCCTTCTCAACCTCTTCTCGTGCTCGTTCCCATAGGGCCTGAGCACGAGCAAATTCAGACTCGGCCATCTCCATTTCTCTCCTCGAAAGCTCCCTCACACGCTCCGCATAAGCCTTTTCCATTGCTGCCAGTCGAATTTGCTCTGCTGAGTGCCATTTCAAGGCCTCAACATTGCTAGAATCAAACTTCTTCACATCATTATAATCTTTAACTCTACTTATTACAACACAATCTGATGGTGGCTTGAGTGGGGTGACACTTATTGACAATTGAAGGTCTAGTGATGGACCATCGAAGTGATCCCGTGATCGGAATTTAGTCGACGAATCCAACTGCCAGGATGAAGCCTGCGATGAAGAAGGTGCAGAGTGTGGATTAGTACTGGATAGTAGCTGCAGTTCTTTGAGATGTTCTTCCATTGTAGAAAATAATGTGAGGGGGTACTAGACTTATGCAATGTGGGCTTTAAATAAGAATCTCGTCACAAGGCTACTTTCGGAAATTCTGATATTTCCCATGCAAAATGACTAAACGACATAGCATCATTAGACCCATGATTCCAAACTTTGTGTCCTCACTCTTTAATCACTTACATTAGTACTTCATAAAGTTGGTTTACAATACATTGAACTCAACCCTGCTTAAAATTGCTTTTATTTATAATAATTGTTTTGTTCAATTATAAGTTGGAGTAAATATAATAAAGAAAGAAAGATATGCGACATGTTTTTATATTTTTCTATTTAATCAAACATATCAAACAAGTGCATAGTATCTTATGTAAGATTGAACAATATAAACTCAAATGTCATTCGTCAACCTCTGCACTTTTATACGTATGTATGTAAAATATTTATAATAAGTGTCGCGAACAAGATTTTATATTTATTTTTTTATTTAATGTTTTCCAATCTTGTGTATTATATCATACGAGTACCAAAAGTATATCAGTTGGTCAAGTAGAATGCAATGCATACGGATTTTACGCGAAAGAAGATGAATTCCAATTGATCGTTGAAAAATTGAAGGGAGATTCATTTTAACATTTTATTTTTTTAGAAAGTACAACTATTTGTTTAATAATTGACTTAAATAATTGATTGAGGGTGGAAAGGGAGAATAGTAATAATTTCACTTGCACGTGCAAAGTGCGTGATGTGGTTTGAGCCATAACATGGGCTTTTTGGTTAAGGGCAATTTGCTTTATGGATAGTAGGTAGGGCCCAAGTTGTATGCCCTCTTGTGTTAAAAAGCTAGAGAAATTTGTACAGTCTCCCCAATATATCACCCTAATTTAAGTTGGTCCTTAACCTTTAAAGTTTTTATTAAATCTTCTTGTGATTCTCACATATTCAGCTATACAAAAATTAAGTTGGGTAAAGATATTTGTATATAATGTAATGTATCGAATTGTTTACTCCCTCTCACATGCACGTGGACCCCATGTGAATAAAAAAATTCCAAGATGTATGTAGCATGATCCAATTAAGTTTTGGTTTCTATTGACTTTTCAAGAATTTAAAGTGACAGATTTCCAAGAATGTCGTATGATAATTTAACGCTAGCTCGAATACTTTGCGTTATTGAAGATTAATTGTGTAAAAGAATCAATTTACAAGATTGAAGACTATCTTGTTACTAATGTAATATGATGGGATTAAGTAGTGAAATTTTCTATAAAAGCTATTAGCTTTTCTCCATTTAAAGCCCCCGCTTCAAGCAGACTGGCACGTGGGAGGGGCACAGTAGGGTAGGGGTAGGTGGGGTAGAGGGATGATTTGGGTGTTACTGAATTTTATACTCTGGATCACTCGTCTCTCATCATTTAGGACGGAAGATTCGTGCACAGAGTATTTAGTTCACACGTGCCGCCAGTTAGGCTTAAACTCCACTTTTTTTCTTACAAACAAGGGTTAGGGAGAGAGAGTGAAAGGAAAAATTATTTTGTTTCCATCTTCTGTATTTAAATAGATTGAAAGAAGTTTGCTTAAAAGTAATGTATCATCAATTGAGCACGCTTAGGTTGAAATTGAGTTTAAGAAAGTTTGTTTAGACGTAACGATGAAATATTTTATCAATCGAGTATTTTAAGTTAAAATTGAACATTTTTATTTTTTAATGATTAAAAGTGAACTTACGACGAAAAGTTTTATCTACAAGTAGTCACTTACTTTTTCATCAATTGAGCATTTCTAAATTGAAATAAAGTTTTGAAGCACACTACACTTACAGAAAGAAAAATCAACAGAAATGGCCAGAATACTCACACCATGTTGGGCCCGCGCATTTTTAAATTTTTTTTTTTAACACAGCGGGGTCTACCCCTTTGTGAGATTTCTGGTGCATTTCTATGGATTAATTTCTGTACAAATGGTAAAAAACTAAAGTTTTTATGTACTTCCTCCGTTCCATAAAGATAAGTTAAGAAATCAAATATACTTTCGACAAAGAAAGTGATCTATAATTTAAGACATAAAAGGAGAGAGTAATTTTTTATAGGATTGGACAAGAAGGCTTTGTAGGTTGGTTTGTACAGTAGAACGAGTTACAAAATTGGAATTTATTTTTAATTTTAAGTAATAAAGTATCTCGGGATTTATTTACACAAGTTCATAATTTAATCGGGCACTTTTCTTTTTATATTTCAAATTAGCAATAAAGTACCTCAAGATTCAACTACACCAATAGTAAGGAAAAGAAGAGAATACGTTGTTGCCAACTTTAGTTGGTGTCACAAACTTGTAGTTAATAATAGATGAACTTAGCATGTGACCGAGTGATGCATGAGTTGAAATCTTTATATCATAAAGAATAAACAACAATTTAAAACTCTTTTGGACAGCTTTATATATATATATATATATATATATGCTATTTTAGTTAGTTCGGAACAACATGCAAACAGAAATCTTAGCCCCTGTTTGGTTCAGATTAAAGTTTGATTTTAATCCAACTCAAAGTCTTTTATGGGTCCCACAACTTTTCAACCACACATTTCAAAAACTTTTATCACAATCTACTAAAAATCTAATTTTAATCTCAAGCAAACACCCTCTTAATAAATAAAGCAAAGCTAATATATCACGAAAAGTTATAAAATGGTCCACTACTTCGGTGACACTATTTCAGTAATTCTTCTCAACCTCCCCTAGTAAGATTTGTAATGCAATGGAAAGGGTTGACAGTCATGTTTATTCGACAAGAAATACGAGTAAGTTGTTCGAGTCAAGTCATGTTGTACCAGTCCAAAAAAGTTTATCTACATCAAAACAAGATGGCTAAACTTGGTTGCGTTACATGTTAAACATGAAGCTAGATGGGAAGAACAGGGCTGTTTTCGTCATTGAGTAAAAGGCACATAGGAGGGTTGAACCCTATTGCAGCCTTGATGAGATTGAGTTAAGTAAAACAGCTTGACCCTACCCTATTGAACTTATTTAGCCCCTATTTGATGGCTACTAATGTTATAAGAGTAATTGGGAGAAAATAATATTATGAATAGTGATTTTTTGAAAAATGTGTAATTAAAAATTAAAAAAAAAAATTGAATTTACATGCAAAATATTTTATCGTGAAAATGTATAATTGAAAATGAGTTAGAAATAAAGAGTTTAGTCTTATAGGGGCTTGATAAAGTGAACGGTACTAAAAAAAAAAGTGGGGGGGTCAGCTAAAATCATGCTAATTGTAATATTTAGTTGTGTCAAACATCACCAGAAGTGCAGGGAAAAAAAATTTTAACTCAAAGAGCCATTGTACAACACCAAAAACTTCATTCATAGAACTTCCCGAAACCTCGTATCATTACTCATAGGCGATGCAGTGCAGGCATTCAGCCACACGACCATGCACTAGCTGAAGGAAACCAGAATTAATTACTTATATTTGGTTAAATAATTATAAAGAAGTAGAGACATATATTATACATGCATTGAATCAAGTAGATTTTCTTTGATACTTTTACAATTTTTGAACACCATATTTTCCTGACGGCACAGAGATGGGAAACAAAACAAAGGCAGGAGCAGCCCACATCAACTTGGGAGGCCACCCTACCCTTATACCATCTCCAATTCACAGGAATGCATCTATGAATCAAAAACCTATACTTTCCTTCTACGAGGCGATAACTTCACAGCACATCCAATGGTGCAGCAGTTAGCTCAAGGTTCATGATGAAAGCAAGGAATTGAGAAGAGAGAGAAATGTTTGTACAGAAGAATTTCTCCTTCACATGAAATAGCTAAGGGATTTCTTCCGTCGGGAGCCCCCTTCGCCATAGAGTTCATTCCACTGAAGAAGCTCGGTCATGTTTATAGACTCTGATGAAACACTTGCACAAACCTACACCCACAATCAAAAGTTCGGCTTAAAGGACAACCAGGAGCATGTTTCGATAAGATTGAAAAAAAGGTAAAAGTACTATTAGGAAAGTGAGTAAAGACTTAATTTTAGAAACGGAATTTTTTAAACTAAAAGTCCCGGAACAAAGTAACTTCCAGAAAAACTCAAAACCTTTTTAAGCTATTCCATACATGATAAAAAAGAATTAAAAAAAAATAAATTGAGATTTTCGACTCACTTGCTCATGAGCAAATCTGAAGTCATCTATGTTCAATGGCCGAATATCAGCACTCCCCCTCAAAGCTGGCAGAGGTTTACTTTCTTCAAGAGCAGCACCTTGCTCCTATCATTATCTCAAAATGTAAGTCAATGGTTGTAATTTCTTGCAGATAAGCAATGACAATATGACATTTTCTTCAATATTTGATCTGAAGAGAATGCCACATCTATATTCAAGATTCACGTTGCCTGTTGGCAATCAATAAAAACAAGAACTAACATCTTAAGGACATAGTTTGGTACACCACTGTACCAGCTTCCAAAACATGCCCCATAAAGGTACTAATTTTCATTTCATATCTACTGGAAAATTGATGTTTGATGTTTTAACTACCCTGTTGAGATTGATCAGCAGTAAAGCTCATATCATCCATGGGAAACATACCTTCTTTTCCCTTTCCAAAAGTTCTCTAATTGGACGATGTGCAGCCGTAACACATAAATTCTACAGGAAAAAAAGTTGAATTACAGGAAGCATAGATCTTCGAATCGTGGGCAAGACAAAGAATATTGATTCTCCAAATGAACAAGAGTCTGTAAATCCAACCTTCAGGTCACTTCCAGAATATCCATCAGTCATACTTGCAACAGAGTTCAGATCAACATTAGGAGACAAGTCCTCCTTTGCTAGTATCACTTTCAAAATCTTTGCTCTATTAGTAGCATCCGGCAAGTTGACCATCAATCTAAGGTATAACACAACAGAAGCAACAACATGAGAAAAATAATGAAAGTTTCACAAGTAAGAAATGCAGAAAGATTCTTTGTATTGATTTACCTACGCGGAAGCCGCCTTATTACAGCCTCGTCAAGGTCAAATGGCCTGTTTGTGGCAGCAAGCACCAAAACCCGTTCTGTATCTTTTGTTCTCAGTCCATCCCAGTTCACCATGAATTCATTTTTCATTTTACGCATGGCTTCATGTTCTCCTGGGCTTTCCCTCCGGCCAAGCATGCTATCAACCTTTAAGAAAATAGAAGAAGAGCTCACAAAGTCAATCTTATGTATAAGATTCAAATTAATAAATAGGAAAAACTGCACCATTGGTTCTCAGCCTATTATCCAAATAGCAAGTTGCTCCCCCAACATTTAAAAAGGAGCAAGTTGGTCCTTAACTTATTATTATAGTGCATAATCAATCCCAAACAATGAATGCCATTCAAATCTCTATTAAACTGTCTAGTGTCCCTCATATGTCCAACTTATGAAGCTATGTCTTATTCAACTTGGATTGGTTCCCAGAAATTTGAGGAGAGACATGTTTCTATGAAGGTCACATGACAATATAACGAAGATTTAAATGACTTCTGTTGTTGGAAAGTGATTGCGCAAATATAATGAAATGTTAAGAACTAACTTTATTCTTTTTAACCAATGGCGCAATTTTCCCTAAATAGATATGCACGGTTTAACCGTACACACGAGTAATGTAGGCATACCTCGTCAACAAATATAACACTAGGAGCAATTTTGCTTGCCAGCGAGAACACAGCCTTCACATACTTCTCTCCCTCACCAAACCACTGCAGTAAGGGAAAACTGCAAGTTAAATATATAAAACAAAATCATCAAATGATCTCATAAATAATCATCGAACAAGATCCCTGATGGATCTACCTTTGAAGAAATGCTCGACATAGAAATGTTGATGAAGTTAGCACCAGCGTCAGTGGCAACAGCCTTTGCAAGCATGGTCTTTCCTGTTCCAGGAGGGCCAAATAAAAGTATACCCTTGCAGGGCTGCAAATGAAAAAAAAATAATAAAAAAATAAAATTGAGAGGTTCTTTGGACACCTAAAATGCGAAATTACAAACCAAACAGTATATTGATAACTTCTAGGCACATTGCTTGAAAGCAGGCAGAAAAGACTAGAAGCTCAAAGTAGGCCAGAAAAATGGCATTTAGGAGCACACGAGAATATCTGCCAAGTGTTAACAAAATATCAGCAAATTTTGTGTTTGTTTTAAACTACTTAAGCTCGTAAGCAATGTGCGATAGTCTTAATCGTGAGACCATTTCAATATATAGGATTAACTTGGGGCTAAATATATTCAAACTACAATTTTTAATAACTAAACTACATTTTAATTGCATGAAAGGTTCATAACCTTTACACATTATCACATTTATGTCAAACTTTTTTATCGCATTCTTATTCTCGAATTAACATAAATTATTCCTGATTATGGTTTCTCTCCAAAATTTTCTTTAAGATAGAGTAGAAAGACTCATTTGCCCATTATATTTTAGAATAAGCAGAACAAATAATACTGCAAAATGTGATTAAATATTTGCCCTCATTTTAAAGCACATTAACAAAATTTTTGGACAAAAATATGATTAAGGGAAAGATTTTCTTATCAATGAACTATTAAAAATAAAAATGTGATGAAGAAAAAGTTGATATAATTGTGATAATGAATAGAGGTTAATAACCTTTAATGTAATTAAAATGTGGTATATTTATAAAAAAAAATGTGGTCTGAATATAACTCAGGGACTCATTCTCAGTTTTTAATTAAAAATCAAAATCAACATCATATATCGTGGGAATTAATTAATTTTTTTTTATTTTTTTATTTTTTTTTTGGGGGGGGGGGGGGGGGAGGGGGGGTGTGCAAGCACAGAGAAAGTGACCTATACAAGCAAGATAATTCGCGATTATGAAAATAACATCAAGAGAGATAACAATATAAGTTTCCTAATACAGATGTGAAAGAGGGGACAGTAATAATGGAACAGAAAAGAAAAAGAGGAAAGAGCACCAAGACAATTAAAAAACACAAAGAATATTGAATGAACACTCGGGCATCTTGTAACTTAAACTATCCATCACACAAAGAATATTGAATGAACACTCGGGCATCTTGTAACTTAAACTATCCATCATGTAGAGCTATCAATTATTGATATAATAGATTCAGATGTCAAAACCTTGGTCAATTGACCCTTGCAGAAAAGTTCGGGCCTCTGTAAAGGAAGCATCACCAGCTCCTTCAATGTATCCTTGACATTTTCAAGTGCACCAATATCATCAAATGTCACGCCAATATCACTGGGAGGGATAACATCAGCCAGAAGCCTTTTCTCGAACTCGTTCTCCGTCACAACATCCTTGGTAAGACAGAAAAAGAAAATCTATAAACCTCTAAAAATATGGAGCAAGCAATCACAATAAAACATGTCCAACAAAGTCTAAAGTTCAATATAAAAAAATTCTGACGTCAAGAAAGTATCACCTTAAGAGACTTCTTTAAGCTTTTGGATTCATTCTGGATTGCTTGCAGTATTCCTATCCCATAACGGATACTGCTCAAGTCTCATACCAGTTTAGTTCCAATAACTAATTTAGTTAGTCATCCGTAAAATTTTAAGTGGCTACTCCTATTACCTCTCGGTAGATAAAACAAGCTTGGCATCTGCATCTGCATCAGCTTCAGGGTTCCGCATCAACTGATGCCATAAAGCCCATCCAACTACCTTTTCGGCACCTTCAAAAGGTTTCAAAAAACTATGTATTCAACTCTTGTTCATCCATTCTGGAAACTCAATTTTTCGAAGAATTAGAATATTTGTCATCTAATACAGGGGCCAAAAGAATTGCTTACTCTCATTTGTAAGTGACTGATCTTTAATGCACGACGTATCAAGTCCATCACACTCCATCCCATGACGACTCAAAACCTATATATGTAAAAACATGAAGCAATTCAACCCGCAAAATATAAAGTGAAGTCTCTGCATTGCCGGGCTCAGATATTGTAAAGGAATTACAGATGCACAAACTAGTAAATTCAAACAAAATGCTGGAAGCTTCTTCAGCATTGTGTTTTTTATATAGTTCTAATCAACAGAACTCCGCCAAAAAGTAAGAAATAAAAATATCCATGTCTGGAGCTATTTGGTATGCTCAGAATAAGAAAAGGATAACTGGACAAGCATCGCATTCTGACTGAATTACAAACAATACTACAGTTATTGTCATGATGAAGAGGATCTCTCACAGTTCTTAAATTATTGAGATTTGCTTTCAGTTTTAGGGTTTCATCATCTTGTTCCAATTGCCGCTTCCAACTAACTAGAAGCGCTTCATCCTGCAATGGCGAGTAAGTGTCAGTACATAGTTTAAATGACAGAAGGCCATAACACTCAGAATTTCAAGAACAAACCTGAGGCGGGTGAATGGTCACTTTATTGAGGAAAAGTTTCGATAGAAGCTTGGTTGCCTTGGGAACATCCTTTCCTTTGTCATGCAATCTCCCCAAACTATCCTGAGGTAATACAAATTACAAAGTAGACCATGTGACTCCAGTATGCAAATGATCAATGCAGAGAGCAATAAGCTACATACAAGAAATGATACAAAATCATGTGGTTTCCCAACCCCAACTCCACCCCCCACCCCCCCAAACACACACAAAAAAAATAAAAGAGAGAGAGAGAGAGAGAAGTTTTGTCATGAGGAAAAATCCCATGATAAATTAAGAATAATAATGAGAGAAACTAATGTCCAGCTTGAGAAAAATTCTTTAGGTGAGACAAATAAGATACATTAGCAAAGCCAATGCTGTGGCAACAGAGAGAAATTACATAAGATAAAACTTGCATTGTTCTGTAATGCACAAACCACAAAGCAGGAAGCATATATCAAAATATGACAGTAAAGAAAGAGAGCTCCTTACAGGGAAAGCCAAGTCAAGTAAAGCTGTATGATTGCTGCTAAATTTGGTGAAAAGCAAACTGCTAGGATGTGACTGCAAGATGGAAAAACTATCTTCAGTTCATACTCTCAACTAGATGAGACAAAAAACAAAATGCACTTGGATTCCATTTTAATTAAGAACCAAAAGGTGTTGAATTCCAGAACATGCAACTTCAAACAAATATGAAGCAAGAAAATTTCTAAATGTCAATAATATGTATCATGGATAAGATCAAACAACAAAACAGTTGCCGAGAATTTATCCAAACAACACTACCTTCTCTTTACGAATATCATTCTGAGTGTGAGATCCAATAATGACAACATTATCAGGAATCTTCTCCAGCTTGTTTCTAAATGTTACGTATAATTCGGAATTTCCGGCCACAGATTTCTCAGCATCTTTCAAGAACAGTATGAAGGGGGAATCTCTGCTCACCTCAAATACAGTCTAGTAATGGGGAGTGAAATTAATTGTTAGATATGAAAGTTCAATAGGCTCACAAAACAAATCATGAGGAAATCATTCATTTGAACATATTAATAATCCCACCTCAAACATTGTGTCAATGAGTAACTTGTCTAGATCCTCCACCCCTGAGGTATCCAAGCGGAGTTCAGTGGCTAGAGAGATAAAAAGTGATTAGAGAGAAGGGAAATTAGGAATTTTCCATTGCACAAGAATACACTTGAATTCAAAAATAAAAGCAAGGCTGCACATTACCATTGCAGAAGAATCCATGACCATTACCACATAGACCCCCTAAATCAACACCATCAGTTATGGATTTATCGAATCTCACACCAATTTTCGACAAGGAATTGTCTTCAAATGGTAATAGTACCTTTCCTCGCATTCCAGGAGTTGGGCCCCTAAAAATGCAGCTACAAAGTGTTATTTCACAAACATAGGGTTAACTCATAATGCACCTTTTTCTGTTATAAGATTATACGAAAAAGTTCCAGAAAATGGTGCACTGAAGTACAACGGATGTAATCATAAAAAATCAACCCCCTTTAAAACAAAACAAGTAAATTACCTCACAGACCCTATATAAGATGCCAAAGTAACTTTCACAAGAATGTTTTTAACGTGTATATTCTACTTCTGCAGTCATATGACAAGTGCCTAGTGCCAATTGCAGCAAAGTAACTAATGAAATCGCTCAAATTAACATACAACCTAAAATCTAGATTTGTTGTTTCTCAAATAAAAAACACTAGACCTTCTGGATTATTAAGTCATGGCCAACACTAGAACCAGAGAGAGGGGGGGGGGGGGGGGGGGGGGGGGATAATTCTTTCATGTCGTATTAGCTTATCATCGTCAAAAAAAATTACCACTTTAAGTCTAAAGTTATGTCACAACTAGGTGAAGAGTGATTAAGTAATTCTCCAATCAGTGTTCTCATCTGCAAGCATTCATTGTTGCAGTTGCATGAAGAGGTTTTAGTAACAAAATGAAAGGTTAGCATCTGAAGATCTCTGATCATGCTTTCAGCCAAAAAAGAAGGCAGTACTCAAGAGAGTCTCTTTCTTTCCCTCTATCCCCGTCTCCTTTTGGGGGCTCAAATAAACCAGAAAAAGAGATGTGAAAGCAAAATCAGCTGTTGTAATCAATAAGCTGTCACTACAGAAAAGGATATGCACATGATCTGCGTGCCAATCCAGAGACATTAACATCTTATAAAATTAGTGAAGTTAATGGCATGTTTCCCATTTATACATCAACAGATCAAGATAATGGTCACAGGAATACATACTCCCCCAACGCATTCAAGATATCTCTACAATGATGTACTCGTTTTCCCCATTATTCATATCAAGTACGCATTTTGATACACATTACTGACAAGTTACCAGACAACTCTAAAATTAACAGCGAATAGCAATGCAAAAATCCGTCTACTGTAAAAACTAACACCTAGAATTTGCACAAAGAATATGCACAAGTGAACCGGTTGCTCTTTTAGAAAATATGAAACCTCAGTTTAAAACAAGGAAAAACACATCTAGATACATATTAATGGCATGATATTAAACCACTAACAGAAACTACTGCAGGAGGCCATCTACTATTAAAACCACCACCCTAAACTTGCATGAAGAAAAAGAACGTCAAAGAATTGTCTTTAAATAAATTAAGAAACCTGAATCCAGCATCAATTACCAACAAAAGTTTCTATTTCTATTAACAAGCCTATTAAAACGAAAGGTAATATTACAATATACCTGGCAGAAGTTGAATGCAAACCTCCAGAAGCTGGACCAATGAATTTAACTCTATCGCCTAAAAATTTATCAACACGGAGATATACGTGGAGACAAGGTAAAAGTAAAAGAGAGATTGTCAATTCTTTTAATAGACACTGTAAACAAAATAAATTCCTCTATAACAGAAAGCACAATGAAACTTGCCACATTTAACAGAGGCTTTCTTAGCTGCATTCCCTGAAGTGGGTAAATTGTCAGTTTCCATTTTCGTCCGGGAGTCTGAGCCAAGAGGAAAATTTGAGGAATCCGGGATATCTGCTTCACCAGATGAAAGTTCCATGCCCTTGGCTAAATCTGAGGAACCAGGAACTTGCTTAGTACTATTGCAGACTTCTTCTACATTGTAACCCTCTCTTAATAGCTCAGTTTCCTTGGCAGATGAACCCTATAAAACAAAAACAACTGACTAATGACAAGCTAAACATTTTTGTCCTGCTAATGCAATGATCTCAATTTAGATAGTGGAAAATGGAAAATGCAAGACCAAGAAACAATCCAACAAAGCAATAAAATTCCATATATTTGAGCTTAAAATATTTTCGGTGTCAATAATTTGGTAAATTGCTTTTTATATATATAATCTTCAGTGGTTGTTTTATACTTGATACTTTCTTAGCCTACACTAATGGCAAAAATATAGGCTCAAAGACTACATGGGTAAACACTCCTCGTAATGAAGCAAATATATATAATTACGGATTGCAAATGGATACCCCCACTCAAGATATTCATCTATGCTTATTTCTATGAAGGTACTTGATAGACCCCCCAATTAAATATACATACTCCAGGCGCCAGAAATATGATCAAACACGTGGGAATCAACCAAGTGACAGCAAGGCTAGCTGAGTCACCTATTTTCTGTTACAGTTGTTATGCGTTCTGTTAGGCATCGTTGGGGAGGGGAGAGGGCTATGAATAAACTGTAAGGGGGGTACTAGGGGGGTATGAAATGATTTGAGTAAAAGTTGGGAATTCAGTCTTGTGTGCTGAACTTCATGCTATTTCTATTACATTCTTTTCATTATTCAAGGGAATTATATTATAGAAAAGTCTCACAAACATCACATTCTTCTTCCTTCTTCTCATAATTTCTTCAGTTAACTAGCAGATTCTATCAAAGTGGTATCAGAGCAACGATCCAACCTTGCAACCATGACACTTGGTGACCGAGTTGGAACATTGGAGCAACTAGTAGCAGATTCCATTAAAGCGATAGCAGACAATCAAAAATCCATACAGCTATCCCTACAGTCCGGATTGGAGGATTTGAGAGCAGAAATGCGGGAGCAACTCGATATGATGTCACGAAAATGGGAACCTCTGGAAAGAGATAGAAAAGAGAAGAGGGGAAACAGTTAAACCACACGATATGTCACCGGAGTTGGGGAATGTATCGACAAGTGCTGGGGGAAGCAGGAACAGTGGAACTGGAGTCGACAGCGGGTGGAGATCCGACTCACGCATCCGGCGACTGGATATGCCGGTGTTTGATGGAAGCGATCCGGATGGATGGATTTTCAGGGTGGAGCATTATTTCAACGTTCACAGGATGACGGAAGAGGAAAAGTGGGAAGCCGCTGCCATTTGCCTAGATGGAGATGCCTTGGCGTGGTTTCAGTGGGAAGATCGCCATTGACCCATGAAGGACTAGGATGAACTGAAGGTCAGCTTACTGCGCCGATTTCGCCCATCACAAGAGGGGTCTCTGTGCGCCCAATTTCTGGCCCTCCGTCAGACGACGACCGTCACGGAGTACCGCCGGCAGTTTGAGAAGCTGGCTTCTCCGTTGCAGAATGTATCAGAGGAGGTTATGGAGTGTAACTTCATCAATGGGCTCACTCCTAACACAAGGGCTGAAGTTATGTTACTAAAACCCATGGGCCTGGACCGAATAATGGAGGTGGCCCAAAGGGTGGAGGAGAGAAACTTGCTGATGCAGTTCGGCCCAGCCTCTCTTGGCCCAACACGACTAAAGAATCCAACAACCATGTTTAATTCTAACACAGCCCACTCCAACACTTCATTCCAGAAACATACGGTGCCTCTGAATTTAATGCCCAATCGCACGCTCCAATCCACAGCCAAACCCATCGTCCCCTACAAGCGGTTAACAGTGGCAGAGCTACAGGCAAGGAAAGAGAAAGGGATATGCTTCCAATGTGATGAGCGATACACCATTGGGCATATTTGTAAAAATAAGGCGCTCCAAGTGATGGTGGTCCAAGAAGAGGAAACCGAAGATGTCGGAGGGGAGATATGGGATCCTAGCGTTGACCCGACCGGCGAAGGACTGGATACCGCCGGCGAGTGCAACCCTGGAGACGGCGAGGATGTGGCAGTAGTTGGTTCCGCTGTTGAACTCTCTATTAATTCTGTGGTGGGACTGACTGCGCCGGACACTATGAAGATAAAGGGAGTAATCGGGTCGAAGGAGGTCATAGTACTGATCGATTGTGGGGCCTCTCACAATTTTATCGCGGTGGAGGTAGTCAGGCAATTGGGACTTCCATTGTCGGGAACTACGGGGTATGGAGTAATTATGGGAACGGGGTTAACTGTAAAAGAAGAAGGCGTCTGCAAGGGGGTCAAATTATAGCTGCAAAACGTGATTGTAGAGGATGACTTCTTACCGTTGGAATTGGGAAGTTCAGACGTCATCCTGGGAATGCAGTGGTTGCGTAAGCTGGGGGAAATGCAAGTCAATTGACAGCATCTCACCATGACCTTCACAGTGTTGGGCATGAAGGTCATACTGAAGGAGGACTCTAGCTTGAGCAGGGCATCTGTATCTATGAAAGCAATGTTGAAGGCGCTCAGAGCACAGGGCGAGGGAGCGATATTGGAATTGAGTAACATCATGGTACAGTCCAAAACGAATTGTCAGGAACCTCCAGTAATCATTTCTGAGGTGTTAGAAAATTATGCCGGTGTCTTCGAGATGCCCAACAGTCTTCCCTCTTCAAGGAGTCACGATCACGCCATAACCTTGCAGTCTGGAGCTTCCCCAGTCAATGTCAGACCCTATCGATATCCCCATTTCCAAAAGAATGAGATAGAGAAACTGGTACGAGAGATGCTGGCTGCAGGTCTTATTCAACACAGTATCAGTCTTTTTTCGAGTCCAGTGTTGTTAGTAAAGAAGAAAAACGGGAGCTGGAGGTTCTGTGTTGATTATAGAGCCTTAAATAAGGTCATCGTACCAGATAAATTTCCAATTCCTGTGATCGATGAGCTGCTGGATGAGTTGAATGGGGCCACCATATTCTCGAAAATAGACTTGAAGTCCGGTTATCATCAGATAAGGGTGAGACAGGAGGATGTCCCCAAGACAGCCTTTTGAACACACGAGGGACATTATGAGTTCCTGGTTATGCCATTCGGCTTGACGAATGCCCCGGCAACGTTTCAGTCTCTCATGAACCAAGTTTTTCGCGATTACCTCAGAAAGTTTGTTTTAGTCTTTTTCGACGACATCCTGGTGTACAGCCGAACGTTAGAGGAACACAAGGAACATTTAGGAGTGGTGCTGAAAATACTGTTCGACAATCAACTGTTTGCTAATGCGAAGAAATGCATGTTCGGTCAGACATAATTGGACTACCTGGGGCACATCATTTCTGCTTCGGGTGTGGCGGCTGATGACTCTAAGATAGCTGCCATGAGGGATTGGCCCATGCCCAAAACTATTAAGGAGTTGAGAGGATTTTTGGGGCTGACAGGGTATTATAGGCGGTTCGTCAAATCATACGGGAGCATTGCTTGGCCGTTAACTCAACAATTAAAAAAAGACAGCTTTGGATGGAATGCAGAGGCAGAAGAGGCATTCACGTTGTTGAAGAAAGCTATGACCTCAGTACCAGTATTGCGATTGCCCGACTTCACTCAGCCGTTCATCGTTGAGACCGATGCATCTGGGAAAGGGCTGGGGACGGTTCTCATGTAGAATCATCGACCTATTGCATTCTTCAGTCGGATGCTTCCACCATGGGCTAAGGACAAGTCAATTTACGAGAGGGAGCTCATGGCCATTGTCTTTGCAGTACAAAAATGGAGACATTATTTACTAGGTCGAAGGTTTGTGGTACGAACGGATCAACGCAGCCTTAAATTTTTGCTGGAACAGAAGGAGGTAAATCAGGAGTATCAGAGATGGCTAACCAAACTGTTGGGGTTCGACTTTGACATCGAGTACAAGGCAGGCTTAGAAAACAAGGCGGCGGATGCACTGTCACGAGTGGATGCGACAGCCTCACTAATAGCTCTGAGTGTTCCGAATTCCATGCAATTGAGTGATATCCAAAGGGCAGTGGCAGAGGATGCCGAATTGGGGAAGATATGCGCGTCCCTGCACGCGGGTCTTTCAGCTCCATCGGGATACTCTCTTCTTCGAGGTCATCTGCTCTCCAACAACAGACTGGTGTTACCCAAAGATTCACCATGGGTGCAATTGGCCTTACATGAGGGTCATGACAGTAAGATCGGGGGACATGGAGGCTTCCTTAAGACCTATCGGAGGGTAGCTGAAACCTTCTTCTGGGAGGGGATGAGGCGTGACATCAGAACATACGTGGCTGCCTGTGCCATTTGCCAACAACACAAATACTCCACCTTGGCCCCAGCTGGATTGCTCCAGCCTTTACCAATTCCCGACCAAGTTTGGGAGGATGTTTCGATGGATTTCGTGGAGGGACTGCCAAAGTCAGAGGGGTTTGATTCGATATTGGTTGTGGTGGATCGTTTAAGCAAGTATGCGCGTTTCATAAGTCTAAAACATCCTTTTTCCGCCCCCATCCATTGCTGCCATTTTCTCGAAGGAAGTAATCAGGCTACATGGGCTGCCCCGCTCTATAGTTTCCGACAGGGATAAGGTGTTTGTGAGCCAATTTTGGAAAGAGCTCTTCAGGCTACAGGGGACCATATTGAAACACAGTTCGGCATACCACCCCCAGACAGACGGATAAACCGAAGTCGTGAACAGAGGAGTGGAGACTTATCTCAAATGCTTTGCCTCTGTCAAACCCAAACAGTGGTACCAGTTCTTGCATTGGGTTGAATACTCTTATAACACCTCCTATCATGTCTCTGCTCAATTCACTCCTTTTTGCATCCTCTATGGGCGCGACCCTCCCCCATTGGTACGGTTCGAGCGGGGGTCTACAGCTGTCTCATCTTTGGAGCAGCAGATGCTAGAAAGGGATAAGCTTTTAGAGGAATTAATGGTGCATCTGCATAAAGCACAACAACAGATGAAGTTGGCTACAGACAAGCACCAAGGGGTAGTTGAGTTCGCTATAGGTGACAGGGTGTATGTGAAAATGAGACCATACAGGCGGAAGTCATTGGTTACCCACTCAAATGAGAAGTTAGCCCCAAGGTATTACGGACCCTTTGAAGTGACAGCAAGGGTGGGGAAAATGGCCTATCGTTTGGCTCTACCGGACACAACTCGTATCCATCCTTCCATGTTTCTCAACTAAGAAAGATGGTGGGAAGTGCTCAGTTGGTGTCTCCATTACCACTTCAACTCGAGGATGATTGGGAAATGCTCGTGGAATCGGAGTTGGTCTTGGGATTCAGAAATCAGGGGAGAACTGGAGGCATGGAAGTCTTGATACAGTGGAAGGGGTTATCTCCTATGGAAGCTACATGGGAGCCTTTCGAGTTAATCGATCAACAGTTTCCTATTCTGCACCTTGAGGACAAGGTGACTGCATTGGGAGGAGTATTTGATAGACCCCCAATTAAATATACATACTCCAGGTGCCAGAAATATGATCAAACACGTGGGAATCAACCAAGTGACAGCAAGGCTAGCTGAGTCACCTATTTTCTGTTACAGTTGTTATGCGTTCTGTTAGGCATCGTTGGGGAGGGGAGAGGGCTATAAATAAACTGTAAGGGGGGTACTAGGGGGGTATGAAATGATTTGAGTAAAAGTTGGGAATTCAGTCTTGTGTGCTGAACTTCATGCTATTTCTGTTACATTCTTTTCATTATTCAAGGGAATTATATTACAGAAAAGTCTCACAAACATCACCTTCTTCTTCCTTCTTCTCATAATTTCTTCAGTTAACTAGCAGATTCTATCAGTACTCTAGACTTGTCCATAATGACCAATCAACACTTACATATAGACATCTCGATCGTGTTCCAAAGATATGCATAACTTAGAATACTATAGCAATAAATTTAAGTGTCTATCATAGAAATGGCCATAAATCATTTCAGCCAAAAATTGGTGAGACCTTGTTAAACTACTTTGTCGGAAGAACATATACATGACATTGAAAGACTTTTGCGTGCAAAAAAATCTCAGCAGATGCAAAAAAAGAGAAAAAATTGCTAAACAAACAGAGCTCGAGCATAGTTTAAAATTGTCATTAAAATTCACAAGGTCTCATCTTACATCCACAAATGAATGGCTGTCAAATAAAAGCAATTTAGCCCCAAAATGATGAGCAAGCGCCTTTGCAAGTATCTCCTGATATATATCAGATCCTGAAAAACAAATATAAACATGTTACAAGGTTCAAACTTTGGCGGCAATAAAGCATTTATAGAGGAAGTGATATAATGCAAACAAATATCTAAACAATAACAGACCTGCTGGACCAGTAAGCAAGATTCTGGGGTTCAGATTTGGAAGCTCGGAAATACATTTAACTTGACCCTTGTGCTTCAGGTGTACATATGAAGCTGCAATCAGCACATTTTTTGTGCTCTCACTGCATGTTGGATAAAATAAAAGCATTCAGAAGGTAACAGAATGTCAAAACAAAAGCATGCACATTCTGTTGTCCACTATTTATAAATTGGTGACAGATATAGTACCAACTAGTCAACTGGCACAGACATGATAATTTGTCCAAAGCGAACATGGCTCTCTAAACAATTTCGAATAAAACACTAAAACCAATTCCATGTATAATAGGATCCATCATTTAGCTGACCTCAAGTAGTATGGGAAGTTATCAAAAGAAACTTCAAGGCTTCGTCCATCAAGAATTGCTGCAAGTATGTCTTCTCTAAGTGCTGATTTTCTCAAGGACTTCCCAGCTCGAGACGCTAGAATTGAGTACCGAACCCAGTCTCTTTCTTCCACCACCTGTTTCAGAAATTTTTGCTCAATAAGAACACAATATTCAATGTCAATCATTATTTTAAAAGCTGTCTGAAGCTTATGCATGGAGGTGCACACCTCGCGTGAGGATTTCATCTAACACCTTGAAAACTTACAACTTCAGTACAATTTGTCAAGGCTTACACCACGATTTACTGAGGCTTACTGAAGGGCGAAGGCTAAGCCTTAAGGCGACTTGAGGTGAGGACTCATTCGTCTTGCCCTACTTGGAGTTTTTATTAATGGCTTCAACTTTCTGTGCTTTTCTTTTTATAGCCTAAAAAGTTTTAGGGGGTTAATTTTTTCTTTTTTCTACCTTTACATGGAAGAGAAAGGAGAAAGACACTATTATAAATTGAGTGCAATGACAAAGAATGGTAAGAAACTCATAGGGGTGGGGAAGATGATAAGGGACTCAAATATGTTGATGATTCCCTCAAAAAGATACTATTAGTAGTGATGATATGGTAGAATTCTATATTGTTCTACTTCTAGTAGTAATAGATTACAATTTTGTTACAAGATTACTAATTTGAACTAACTTATTATAGGCTAATATAATGAACTATTTTATGTTTGTTTGCAAGTTAGACTTTTAATTTTATTAGTTTGTTTTAAATTGGATTCATGGTTTATCATTTTGTATATTCTTTTGAAATAATTCACAGGTCTAGTCTTCAGACTTGCGCCTCACCTTACAGAGGTGAGGCGTCTAAGGGCTTTTTAAAATATTCATATTAATGATTAAGTTCAAAGCAAATTATTCCTCAAAAAGTTTTAAGTTGCCTGCCTCTGTGCCAGAGTCTAAATGGCTGTCAAGAGTGAGGACCTTGCTAGCCGCTTCAACATCAGTAGCAGCTTCATTCCCTGAATTTGTAGTCAAATTGATTTCTTGCCCATCCATATCATCTTCATTGACAATAGGAAGGGGTGGCTCATTCTCTGGGTAAACTTTAGTAACGACCCGAGATGAAGGTTTCAGATGTGATACATCTTGCCTCAAGTTTGAAAGAGATGCCAAAATTGAAGCGCCAGCTACAGCTGACACATCTCCTGCTCGTCTTTCAGCATGAATCAACTTTCCTAAGCTCTGAACATCTGGTGGAGGTGTCTTGATTACATGGTCATTTGGCTGTTGCTGGAAAATCTGTATGAATAAAATTAAGGATATTCCACGCGGACAAAGAAAACAAAACATAACTTAAAAAGAATATGAAAATGAAAGTCAACAAGTAACAACGGCAAACAAATAAGAAGGATACATAAGCATGATTCCCAAGAAACCCAAAGACCACCTCATCCCCTGAATTGAGATCACAAGTAGTGTTTTTCTTAATCGTCTTTCCATTCACTTGCACGCATCCTTTGCTACCCCGGCTTTCAAGAACTGCAACAGATTTCCCCTCGCGCTGATCATTTTCCACAAACAATTAGTGCTCAAATGGGATGTTGACAATATGAAATTTAACAGAATGCGAACTCCTTGCATGTGAGGAAGACTGCATGCTGAGTTCTTTTACATGTAACAATGCATGGCCACATTCATGGGAAATAAAGGATACATATATATTAAAAAGATTCACTGTGATTTCAGAAACTCTATAATATCAGAAAAACCAGAAAGAAGATTTTGAGGCCAAGTCCAAATTGAAGTGATACCTGAGTAAGCCTTATGAAACACAAAATTGCACTAATGGTTTGATCTTGGATCGAAAGGTTGGCACGTTTGCTCGACCCGACAGAGAAATTCGTAGTATAAACTGAAACGGTTGGGTTCTGCAATCAAACAACAAAAGCATTTACTCCTTCAAATTCAACACTCCTCAAAATAGATACCAAAATTCAGCATTCAGAATACAAAAATAATAAATCAAGACTCGCCAACTCCAACTAAAGTAAACCAGGACCTCCGTTTTATACCAAAAACATTTAAAAATCTAGTTAAAAGGAAAAATAAATTACCTTGGGGAATTCACTGAGAAGCCTACACCAAAGCCAGGTGGTTTCTCGACCTTGATGCTGTTTCCAGGAAGTGGATGAGCTCCTTGACTTGTCAACTATCGCCGGCGTGGTCCCTGAAATTCCAAAACAAGAAACCAAAAAACTAACCGCCACGTTTTCTGCATTTTACGAGCACATACAAAGAATATGAATTTGTTTAATTTCAAAAATTAAATAAGCTCTAGCCTTCTGCAACTATGGGAGTGGCATCAGAGACGGAGGCGGCAGCCGGAAGTTCTAGTGCTGGATCGGTGGAGCTCTTATCCTTGGGATTCTCTGCCGGCGGGGTTGATTTCTCCGACGCTTTTGAATTGTTATCATTACAATTACTACTCTCGCCCTGATAAAAAAGAGAGAATTATTCAAAATCAATGGTCCAAGTTAAACAATTCAGAAATTGTGAAAACTATAGAGAGGGAGATAGAGTGCCTTTTGACGCTTCGGTGTTGAAGACTCCGCCGGAGAAGATGATTTCTTATTTTTATTGTTTTTGTTGTTATTATTATTCGGCGGCAGAGATCCACTTCGCCTCGTCGACACCATCTCTGTTCTTCTCCGGCTCTTCCCCTTCGAATGTAGAGAGAGAGTAGAGAGATAAAGAAAGGATGTATATACAGATATGAGTTTGTATTTATAGATTCCTGTGTGTACAGCAGATAGTGGAGAATTGCGCGCGGGGTTGGAAGGGGTGAGGGTCGAGGGGGTTATGGTTGAAGCTTTGGTCGCTGGGCATGGGTATTTATATAGAGGTGAAGCCGGAAGGGGGAAGAGCTTATGTTAGCTCTTTTCTTGTCATTCCACTAACGTGCACAGCCATGGTGTTTAGGTTGGCATGGGGTATGGGGATTTATATAGAGATCATGCCTGAGGGGGGAGTGCTCACAATAGCAGCCTTCTTGTCATGTCACTACTGTACGCAGTCACGGTGTTTTGCGCATTTCTTGCCACTTGCCGGGAAAAGGTAGAAATTTTGCAAATGTGTGTTGTTTTGTTTTATATAGCATCTGATTGAGCCAAATGATTGTAGAATGAAAATGAAAAATACACACAAGAGATAGAAAATTTAAATTTAAATGTTGATGTGATGGATAACGGTCATATTTTTCATTTTAATGAGATAATAATGTAGATCAAACGGGGCTACGTTGATGGAAGATTTTTTGAGAATAAGCTCCTGTTTGGTACACATTAAAATTTTCATTCTTATTCTTCTACTCATTTTTAACTACACGTTCTTCAATAAAATAATGTTTTCAATCACATCAATAACATTTCCTTCTTTTTCAACCGTAAATTGTAAAAATTGAATCATTTTACAAACTTGAAGAAACTTGGAAGTTGGAACATCAATCCTAGTCAGAAACCAACATAAAATATATATTTACCTTTGAAGAAACTAGTACCATCATTTTTAAGGTGTAGTGGTAAAGTCTGGTAAGTCATTTTTAGTCCCCATATCTGATCCTAAATATTTGCTACCATTTGAAATTTTCTCTCTTTCACCTTGTCGATTGATGTAATATTTGCTCAAGTGTTTACACTAAAAAAATTTATGTCACTTTGACAGTATTTATCACGAATAATATTCCTTGCACCCACAAGTTGACATTATCGGTGGGTGGGTGGGGTTTTTTATGTTTATTTCTTATTTTTTATTTAATTATTTAATGTGATAAATTGATATCTTATATATATACTAGTTTTCGTCACGGGTTTTGTTTTTCTCGAGGATATGTTAGTGTTGCATAAAATAGCAGGTAATTATTATACTCCATTTGAAGCATTCTACCTTTTACTTTTACTTTTCTGTTCAAGTTCTTGCTATATGTTATTTTCATTTTGTTGGTAGCCATCATTCTTCCAATGAGACAAAAGGTATTTACGTCTTCTGATCAATCTGTGAAATTTTCGTAAATACAACGTTTCACAATTTCATTTACCTTGTAGTTATAGTTTTCATTCACAAGTTGATAACAATTAGCCATGGGATTAGGATCCAAACCCAATTTCTCAAAACACATTTCCCATTTAGTATAAGTTCATTTGGTAGACCAGACTTTCAATGCATTAGATAATTGGAAAGTGCTCATTCTGCATCGCTTTTTAATGAAGAAAGACGGTAAAAAAAAGTATAGAAAACTCCACAACATTAGAAAAATGAAAAAAGCCTGGAAAAATTCCTTCAACCAAAATTACATCCTCTGTTGATAACATGAGACTACAATGTTAGAATTCAAGATTGCAATGAGTTATACAACGCATGCTTGGCTAAACTTAATCCAAATTGGAAATAAGTTACATATTTTTGAAGGTTACTCAAACATGATATGTGCTAATAGCAGCATATGTATACCATGCCGCAGAAACAGAGTTTAACAGAACTATCAGAAACTTCCTGATTAGAGCAGCAAAAACAATAGGAAGCGGTTAATTTCCTGATTCTTTTTTGTTCAAAGCCTATCTCACATATTACTAATCTTTAATTTAAATGCTAGAAAGAGGTTCTTACCACATCAGGCCAGAGATCAATTGCACATGCCTCTGTAGTTTAGGTTCTGATATAGAATTATACTATGTGCTGCTCGAAAATAATTTCCGCAATAGCTATTTGCAACTAGGGAACACTTGACAGCATATTCTAAGACAAAGTCTTGCTTCGCTAGGCTGGCATAACTACCACGGGAACATGTAGGCGAATGATTTGTGGAATGAGAAATCCTGATAAATTGGACTCTAAAACCTATATGGACTTGAAGTCCAATAACAACTTGGTATTTTCTGGTTATTTTGTAACTAAATTTCTTCATAGAAAACTGAATCAGTGATAGTCCAGACTAAAAGCTCGTAACGAAATTAGAGAGCTCTAATATCTAAGAAAATCCCACTGAAGTCTGAACAATGATACTGCGATAAATGAATTGAGTAGAACACCAAATTATAATGCTGCATGACCTCTGTTTGTTATAAAAAGTTGAACAAAATCGACATCCAGGAGCTAGCACAATGGATCACTATATTCATACTATAAACAATCAGAGCACTATCATACGTGCCGAGAAAATAAAAGAAATTTGTTCATATGAATTTTTCTGAACAGTTGGGAACATTCTCTATTGAGTTAATTAATAATTCTTTTGTATTTTTCATTTATAAAAGATGTGAAGTTACAAAATTTAAACGGTATGTTTAGAATAGAAAAATGACTTGGGTTTCAATTGGTTAGGAATTTACAGCCATGGGATTTCATAAAATTGAATATATCTCAGTAAATATTGCTTATTCATAAATAACAGACCAGGCAAAACTTAAAATGCTTCCCGGTCATATCTTTCCATAGTTTCCCTCCACGCAGGTAAGACATCTTTATAGATAAAAGAATAAAAAAATAAAGTCAAAAACGTTTTAAAACAAAAATAAACCTTGACAAAATTAATATAATAGTAATAATAAGACTAAAAACAACAAGAACATGAGAAAGATTAAAACTTGATAAGATGTCAACTATAGAGCTAAAGCTTAAATCTAAATTAAAGAAATCACAGAACTACCTCAAGTTTTGACAATCTCACAAGTACATCCATTCGACTATGATTATGTTTCTGCTTCTCTAAATCAGCACCTTTCATAATCTCCATCGTTGTTGTCTGCAATTCTGAAGCCTGGAAAAATTACCAAACAAGTGTTGACTGTGGAATTGATATTACAAAGGCATAGCAACTAAAGGTATCATAACAACAATCAAGGAAATAAATCAATTCAACAAACAGAAGAATGAAAAGGAAAGATGGACGGCGATAGAAAGTGTTTAGAACTTATGAACAAAAATGGGTAAAAGTTATTTACAAGATAATAAATTTTGAGTTAACTCAACCGAAACTAATCTTGACCAGTTTAACAATTTTACATGCTATGATAGTTCTCAAATATAAGTATTAGACATCATTAAAATGAACCAACCATAAGTTGAAGAATACAAGAAAATAAGGCACGGTATAAATGAAAACCATAAACATATTGATCAAACTAATAGAAGAAACATGTATGTACTGTTAGAATATTTATTTAACTTATTTGCTATGTTTAAAATAATTCAAAGGTAATGATTGATCATAACGAAGGGGACTGTCTATAGAACAAAAGAAAGGAAGAAAAATAATTTACCCAAGTATTCCATTTCCTTTTATCTCATCTCGACTGCAGAATCCTTGTTGTCGTCAAGGAGGAAGACTTGAAGACCCTTGGGGAAATCCTTTGACCTCAGTAGATTATTACCAGTGCAGGCCACAACTTGTTTTGCATCTTTTTCAAGCTAAATAATTAAAGTTTTCACTTCTGTAACAAACATGAAAGAACAACAAAAAACACCACCTATTAGTTCCAGATATTAAGGTAGTTAACTAAAGTCAGTCTAAATAATAGTTTTTCATCAATATCAAACTTATGGCTTAAACTTTGGCAAAATTTCCTTATCCATCATATCCACTGTGTTTCACTGCAAAGTTGGGGGTTGGAACATGATTTGGGAGAGTGATTACCTTAGTCCTTCCTTGAAGAATTGGTCTAGCCATGAGAAGCTCAGCAAATACACATCCAACACTCCAGAGGTCCACAGAAGGTCCATAATCTGTTGAGCCCAACAAAAGCTCAGGAGGACGATACCATAAAGTGACTACTCGACTGGTAAGGGGTTGCCTCTGGCCGCAACTAGAGAAATTTGCTAACCCAAAATCGGCCACCTTCAAAACTCCTTCATTGTTTACCAGGAGATTTGCACCTTTAATATCCCGATGCATTACACCCCGAGAATGACAGTGCTCAAGACCAGACAATAACTGTTTCATGTAGCATTTAACCTGTAAATAAGTCAATCAGATCTTAGTATATACATAAAATAAAATTAACTAATTCTCAAGAAGAGGGGACAAAAATAACAACTGTTAGCATTTTCAGTTAATCAACATGAACTCTGTAGGCGTTCTCAAATTCTCCTCTTCTTTTCTTTGTGAAAAAAAAAAAGTGTAATATGCTTACAAATATTATAAAATATTTATTTTTTCTGCTCAGGTATCATCTAAGATTCTAAACCATCAGACGTGCACATCACCATTGTAATAAAAATTAGATTGTTCTAATCCAATATGCTCACTGAAAGAAAAATATATCCTTTCACATAAATATCCAAACACGTGCTTCACTGAACTTGATGTCTGGGCAAGATAATAGCCCTAAGATATCATGTTCCATGTACTCAAACCCCAGATATATGCTGCATGATAATCGAGAGGTAATTAATCCTTCCAACTTTATAATATTTGGATGGTCAAGCCGGCGAAGAATCATTATTTCTCGAGCCATGAAACGAACACTTTCTGATTCAAAATTGTCAAATCGCACCTTCTTCAAAGCAACTATTTTCCCACTTTCTAAGTCACGAGCTCGGAATATAGGATGGGTTAGGGCTACCTAAATTCAGTCGGTGAATGCACAAATCTGATGATTCTCTTTCTGATTTTTCATATAGGAGATATTTATCATAGAACCAGATGATGAACAGTAAGTGCGAAAACAGAGGTGCGGAAATGAACAATACACACCCCCATCCCCTCTTTTATGCGCCACGCCTTGCGTGCACGGGAGAGTTTTTATTTTTTTATTTTTTTTTTTTATAACGCAATTGTGGGAAATTTCATTTACATAATATTCTCAATATTCAAATATTTTTTTATCATTTAAAAATAAAAACAAACTAATTTTATAACTAAACATACTACACATAATCTTACCAATAAAAATAAAAACAATAATAATCATATAATAATATTAATAATAATACTCACTTCTCTTCCCTACCTTGAATATGATTTCTATAAATATATATAATTTTCTCCGCCCACCGCCTTATATGTAAAGAAGAAGACAAAAAAAAAAAAAAAAAAAACTCTTCCTGTGCAAGCACGGGGAGCATTCAACTCCCCGTGCGCGAATGGAGAGGTTATTTTTTTTTTTTGTAACACAACTGTGGAAAAAAATATTCCTTAGTAATAAAAATAAGTAATAGCACACGGGGACACCATCTCCCCGTGAGCGCATGAGGAGACAGCAAACTCCCTGTGCACGCACGGGGAGGCGTTTCTAAAAACTTTTTTTTTTCCAATCGGTTATTATTGGTTATATATTTGATTTAATGTAAATTAAAAAGTTGATTGTGTGTATTATTATTTGAATACTTTTACAACATAGATTTATTGTAGAATGATATATTACTTATTAATTGGATAAAAAATTCGTAAGGTAAATTGGATGTAGCAATTGCATAGGGAATTTATTACGATAAAGTATTATGTAAGTAAATTTTATTTGATGTAAGAAAGATAGGTGCGTGACTAAATGGTAATACGTAAAACAAACATTAAAGTTTAGCATTTTCAATATGACAAATTAAATTTTTTATTGTAATTAAAATTTTGATGATAATTTAAGAAATTTAATGTATTGTAATTGTAAATTTAGTAGGTGGATTGTGAATATTATTTAATGTTTTTTGGAATTTGTTCAAAAAAAAAATTCCATTGCAAACTCTCCGTGTTCACACGGGCAATTTGATGCTCCCCGTGTGCGCACCGGGAGTTAGTTTCTCCCCATGAAGTGTAATTTTTTTTTTTTTTTAACAACTGTGGAAAAAAATATTTGTTAGCAATAAAATATATGTCAGATGAACGGTAAACCAACTGGTGGCAATCAAATAACAAATAAAAAAAAAAAGACATTATGTCTCATTTATCTCGTGCTCGTAAAATCTTCAATTACATATATCGATTGCACCAGTATTTAATGTCTTTACAAATATCATATGCAAAGACGTATGTAGTCAAGACTAATTAATTAATAATAATACAGTGCAAGATTTAGGACAAATCACGGGTCTCTATCGTTATTAAAATCACAACACGGCGAAAACTTTCATCATATAGGCAAAAAAAATGACAAACAATCACCTAACTTCATAAATCCCGTCGAATATCTTTTCAACATATTCTAATGATACTGTACATTGAATCAATTTTTTTTAAAATCGAAATAATTCACTTCATAGAAAATGTTTGTCTATCATTACTGCATGATATAGGATAATTCTTCTGAAAATCATTGAGTTCCTTCAATATCTATTTTTGACGCCATAAATTCACCCTTTTTAATCGTAAAAATCGAAGAAAAATGAAATTGAGAGAAATTAGTATGAGTATGGAAATTGAGTGTGGGTAGAAAGGAAAAATTAACGATTATGGTTTTACGTTTAATAATTTAATATAAAAATCGAAGAAAAATGAAATTGAGAGAAATTAGTGTGAGCATAGGGGTTGAGAGTGGGTAGAAAAAAAAAATTAACGATTATGATTTTACGTTTAATAATTTAAAAAAATTTGTATGTTTAAACTTAATCGACAATATATTTATTATTATCATATTTTAAGTTTTTTCAAAAAAAAAAATTAAATTGATCCAAATGGATAATCATATTGTGAAATATCGAATCAAATGTTGCAAGAAAAATAAAGTTCGAAAAAACGATATTGGAATGGGCTTGACATTGAAAATAAACATAAACAATCACGACTTTACGTTTCACAATTAATGTAAAATTATTTTTGATATTTAAGAGTTACGACCATATATTTATCATGACCGTACTTCAAGATTTTCAACAAATTTTAAATCGCTTAAAGCGCATATTTGTAATTTAAAATACTGAATCAAACGTAAAATGAAATTGAGAGAAATTTGTGTGAGTATGGAAGTTGAGGGTGGATATAAAAGAAAAATTAACAATTATGATTTTACGTTTAATAATTTAAGATAATTTTTATATTTAAACTCAATCAATAATATATTTATTGTTATCACATTGTAAGTTTTTTTTATAAAAATTTAAATCGATCCAAATGGATTTGGAATGATGATGGAATTGAAAAGAAACATAAACAATCACGACTTTACGTTTCATAATTGATGTAAATTTATTTTTGATATTTAAAATTTATCGATCGTGTATTTATCGTGGCAGCACTTCAATATTTCCAACAAGTTTTAAATCGGTTAAAACGCATAGTTGTAACCTAAAATATTGAAGAAAAAAAAAAAACTCAGACAGCTTAGTCAAGCCGCCATCCGGCTCGGCTCGGGATATGGCTTATGAACAGTAAATAATCACTACTAGAAAAGGAGGCAATAGAGACAGAATTTTAGCAACGGACATTTTCCTTTGATATTACCAATTGATTAGCAACGAATTAGCAACGAATTATTATTTTATCATTCTTAAAAATTATATATTAAATTACCGACGGAATTATCAACGAAAGATTTCCATTGATATAATTCCGTTGCTAATCTGTCGGTAAAAAATAAAAAATAATTAAATGATAAATTAAATAATTTATCAATGACTTTACCAACGGATATTTCCGTTGGAAAGAAAAAAAAAAAGATTAAAATAATTTTAAATGTAAAAAATTGGTGATAAACAATTTTCCAGCTACTTAAATTTTTACTTCCCCCAAAAAATTTCTATTTCCCTCTTAAGTCTCGTCTTCTCCGTTTCCAATTTCCTTCGGCCGCCCTTCATTTCTCTCTGCCTTCAAGTTGTTCTGTGCATTAAAACTCTCATATCCTTGAAATCCAGAAATTCCCCAGATCCATTTATGTCAAGCTCCACTCCAAAACTCCCAAATCCTTGAAATCCACCCGACATTTGAAACCCTAAATCAATCCGTGAAGACGATTTTGGCAGGAAGGGTAAGTTTGGTTATCTTGCTGGTGCTGCAAGAGAATTCGGACAGGCAACTGCCTTGAGCCGTCGTTGACCACTACCACCAGCTACTGGTAACTTCTACCACCATTTTCTCTTTGATCTGTACATGTTGTTTTCATTCTTTCAATTTGAAAAAAAATAAAAAATTGTTTTCCACTCAATCTTAAACCCTGATTCCGAATTCCCTTCTTTTCGTAGTAATTTGCGAAAAGTTTTAATTTTTATTTTCTCGTTATCTATTTAAACCCTAATTCCACGCTAGAGAAATTGAAATACGAAAGGATTCAGGAGAGGAGTAAAGAATGGCAATAGCAGCACCAGAGCAACTAAATATAAGCGAAGTGCCAACATGGGGTTCACGAGGTGTCGACTGCTTCGAGAAATTGGAGCAGATCGGTGAAGGAACTTATAGGTATTCTATTATTTCCTTTCAATTTGCTTTGAAGATTTTTATTTTTTTACCTGCGTGTGGATCTGAATTTTGTTTTTAATTTATTTGTTATTTTTCCTTATAAATTCGTGTTTGTAGGCAAGTTTACATGGCTAGAGAGATCAAAACAGGGGAAATTGTTGCTTTGAAGAAAATTCGAATGGACAATGAAAGAGAGGGGGTATGCTTATTTATGTGTATAACATCCACATTCTATTAATTTCTATGTTAAGGAGATATGGATGTAAATCAATGATTGTTGAAGCAACTTGCGGATTTCATTTCCTGACTACTAACTTGTGCTTGCAGTCCCCTATTACTGCCATACGCGAAATTAAAATCCTCAAGAAGCTGCACCACGAAAATGTAATCAAGTTGAAAGAGATTGTAACTTCTTTGAGTAATTTTTGAGGGCACTTCTGCTTTCGCTGCTTCGGTATTTTATGTCTCTACTCTTCTAAAAGAGGGGATGTGGGGGTGTGTTCACAAAGTGGTTCCACTACTGTTCAATGTAAAATATCTTCTTCACACCGACTTCTTCTTCATTACTAAATATCTTATTCATTTACTTTTTTTTCTCTTCCAATACCTTTATACCATCCCTCTCATCTATATTGTAGAGGATGTACAAGAAAGAATAATCACGGCGACCGGCACGACAGGGGTGGGGGAGTTCAAGCGCGAGATCGATGATCCTTTGTGACCTTCGGCTGTCCCTTGTTCTCGTCCCTTTTCTCCCATATTTTGCGCACGGAGAGATCCATTTCTCGCCAGAGACATCTACTCAGGTACAAAAGTGATTATTTGGTCGATTCTTATTGTTTAATTTTGTATTGGAAATGATGTAATTATTTTGGTGAGTTTCGCTTTGCACTGAACTTAATTAATTGTCGCGACTGAGGATTCACAAAAGAGTTGGAGATTTGAAGTTCAAAAATTTATGTCGCTGTATCTCTTGAGTTTTTCTTTAGACTGATTCAGTGATTGTGTGTTTGTTCTTTGAAGGATATAGGCTCATTGATTAATTATAGAATAACTAACCTAGAAAAAAAAAACGAAGTTGCAAGTGTTGGTGATGTATGTAATGTAATTTTTTTTCTTTTTCTAATGAAATGGAACAGAGAGTTTAAAAGCTATGTTTCTGAGAATTAATATAGTATGTTACTGATACTTGATACTAAATAGATGTGATTACAAGCTAACAAGTAAAATTGAAAGAACTCTTGCTGAATCTTAGCTGAGACCTGTTAGTGGTATAGAAGGATAACAAAAGACTAAGGCACTATTAGATCTGCTACTTCGTACATTATAGGCAGATTCCACTCAAAGTTTCACGTTAAAAGCAAATATACGATTGTCACCGTAGACATCAAACCGTGATCCTTTACATGTTTGTTTTTATCTTTCTTAGTTCAGGTTATGCTTCTCTAATCTATTTGCTTTACTACAACTTCATTACTTGATCAAAATGCTTCCAAATTCTGCCATACTGCATGTAAGTGCAATTGATAAGGAAAGGAAAAACTAAGACAAGACCATAAAATATAAAATGTTAGTATGTGTCACAGCAGAGGAGAAATTGAAAATCTTAAATTAACTAACATCAACGGTCAAACTAAAGATGTGGTGGAAAAGATTGTCTAATGTAAGGAATCCAAGAACACAAATTTATAATACTGAGTTGTTGCCCCAAGGATGGAGTCATCAAAATAAATTTGATGAGCGGAGTATTGAAAGGGACGTGGATTTATGTCAAAAAATTGGTTTTAAGGAAAGAGGAAAATCAAAAGTTTAATTTGAACGTGTCATGGATCCTTTGATACTGCCGTAGAATTGATTGAAAATCAGGTATAATATGGGGTTAGGCGAAAAATCTAATTGTGCACCGTGAGCCAAAGCAATATAATCCTACTAATGTCACATTATTTGGTCCTCCATTAGAGAAAAGTTGTCACTACACTGAAGGCACTTCATCCATATTCTAATGGTCTATGGCATCATCCTTGCAATCTGATTTGGAAATGCCACTCTCATGTGCTCGTTTTCTCGATACGCTGGAGTTGAAAAATTCAGCCAATTACCGTTAATAAAAATAGTACAACTGCAGTGCCAATAGATCAGAATTTGACGCAGTTTATCTTCAGCTTTGTTAATTTCACTAAACTACAATTTGTTTTCATTAGCTGTTTTTTTTAACTAATCTATGCAAGTGATGAAAAAATGCTTGATTAGTCAATTTATGTGTTGCTGTTTATCTCTGAATTTGTTATGATTTATGATTGGTGCAATTGGCCTATAATTAGGCTTCTACTAATAGTAAGTTTAAACATTTTAATCATTTTTTTGGTCAATGTATTATCAATGAATATGGATATTGCAAGTTTTCTCTTTTGGGATGGTTCTTAGTCTCTTCCTTGTTACCGTTTCATTATTTTGAAAGGTAATTTTGCTACAAAATTTCTTTTTATTCAAAGAAAATGAAGTAGGTAATTGATGTGATCATTTTAACATCTTGCATTTCTTTCATCAACTTATTACTCCACTGGAACTGCATTTTGCTTTGTAATTTCCCTTTATGCAGTTAAAACTCTTTGGATCAAGTCCTATAATCTTTTGTTAACATCCAACGAAGTGTTCTCTTATTTTTTTTCTCTCGTTTGTAATGGTAAAAGGAGTATGTCCAGAAGAATACTTTCTTTTGGTGGGAAAATTAGATCTGCTACTTCGTACATTATAGGCAGATTCCACTCAAAGTTTCACGTTAAAATGATTATGCTTTATATGTTATTGCATATGTATTTACATTAGGTTGAATTGAATGTGTTTAACCATGCAAATGTGTTACATGAGGGATGGAACTGAACGTGTTTTTGTTAAAAGCCATGTTTGAATATTGTGCAAAAAATGTGACCCCACATATTCAAAACTAGGAAGAATGGGATAAGAACTAGCAATTTAATCTGGGCAGTGGGCAGCATACAATGGTTCTACTTTTGGCTACAAATTTTTAAAGATAGGTTGAATAAACTTTGTGTTTTGACAGTAAATTGATTGATGACTGATCTAAATTTACGTTACCCTTATTAAGAAAATAACGTCTTTTGCAGGGAGAAAACAATTAAAGTAGATTTGGTTGACAGTAAATTGATTGATGACTGATCTAAATTTACGTTACCCGTATTAAGAAAATAACGTCTTTTGCAGGGAGAAAACAATTAAAGTAGATTTGGTGGCTGGTTGGGAAAGAACTCTACATTTATTTTGTAGTTAAAAGTGTCTTTCATTGCTCACTATAACTTGGAAATCTTCTTCTATTGCTCACTATACTTAGAAAATCATCTTCCCATTATTCAAACACCTTTCCTTATTTTGAAAGTGTCTGTTTAGATCACTACATGTATTATTTACTACACCAATTGACATGCTGTGTGTGAATATTTTAACTTGATTTTAGGTTGTTCTGGGTAGGGAAGTTAAAGCAATTGTGGACGATGATAATGCAGCTTAAGTGGGAAGAAGAAAATTGAGGTTACGTCGATGGTGATTTGGGTGGAGAAATCCGTCAGCGGAAATTGGAGATGATTTGGAACTTAAATTGGTCTATATCGAAATGTACATCTATTATCTTGTTTTTCTTGAAATTTAATTAATTTTGAGTGTGTGTAAACTTTAATTTATTAACTTCCCTAGAAAAGAATAATAAAAAATAATAGTAATGTATATTGTTTTTTTAAAAAAATTTCATTCAAATTAGCGACGGAAATAGAGACGGAAGTCCGTTGTTAAACATCGACGAAAATAATTTGTAGGTAATTTGCGACGGAATATTTTGTAGGTAATTTGGAACGGTTTATTTCCGTCGCCATTCACCGACGGCTAATATAATCCGTCGCTAATTTTACCGGCGGGGTGCTTGCCGACGGATTTACCGAGACGGGCGAAATCCGTCTCTGAAGCTCTTTTCTAACGGATTTCGGGGCTTCAACGACGGATAATTCCGTCTCTGAAGCCGCTTTTTTTTTGTAGTGAATACTCACTCTTTTATATTAGTTACTAATCAAAGCCCGTGCAATGCATCGAGTTGTGATACTTTTGAAAGTTATGTTAGTATCGAAATTAATGTGTAGGTTAAACTATTTAGATTGAAGGTATTTTAACTCCAATACATGTTTCCAACGTGTTGATACCTTATTAAAGAAATAATGAAATTCAATCAAGCCCTCATTTTCTACCTATTCAAGTAAGATATTATGTCACATTCATTTCGTGCTCATAGAATCTCCAATTACATGTATCAGTTGCACCGGTATTTAATTTCTTTACAAATACCATATGCAAAACGTATGCAGTCAAGACTTATTAATTAATTATAATACAATGCAAAATTTAGGACAAATCAATGGTCTCTATCGGTATTAAAATCACAACACGACGAAAACTTCTATCGTAGAGGCAAAAAGAATGACAAACGATCATCTAATTTCACAAATTCCATCGAATATCTTTTCAGCATGTTCTAGAGATACCGTACATTAAATTATTTTAAAAAAATCAAAATAATCTACTTCATAGAAGATGTCTATTTGCCAGTACTACATGATGTAGGAGGATTATTCTGAAAATCATCGAGTTCCTTCAATATTCATTTTGATGCCATAAATTTATCTATTTTAACCGTAAAATTGAAGAAAATAAAATTGAGAGAAATTGGTGTAAGTATGAGGATTGAGAGTGTGTAGAAAAGAAAAATTAACGATTATAATTTTATGTTTAATAATTTAAGATAATTTGTATATTTAAACTCAATCGACAATATATTTATTATTATCACATTTTAAGTTTTTTCAAACAAAATTTAAATTAATCCAAATGGGTATTCATATTGTGAAATATCGAATCAAACATCGTAGGAAAAATAAAGTTTGAAAAAAAAGACATTGGAATGGGGTTGAGATTGAAAAGAAATATAAACAATCACGACTTTAGGTTTCACAATTAACATAAAATTATTTTGATATTTAATATTTATCGACCATATATTTATCATGACCATACTTCAAGATTTTCAACAAATTTTAAATCGATTAAAACGCATATTTGTAACTTAAAAGACTGGATTAAACGTAAAAAAATCGGCTTAATTTAAGATAAAAATTGAAGAGAAATGAAATTGAGAGAAATTAGCGTAAGTATGCAGGTTGAGGGTGAATAGAAAAGAATAATTAACGATTATGATTTTACGTTTAATAATTTAATAATTTTTATATTTAAACTTAATCGATAATATATTTATTATTATCATATTGTAAGCTTTTTTTGTAAAAATTTAAATCGATCCAAATGGATATTGATATCGCGAAATATCGAATCAAACGTTGTAGGAAAAATAAAGTTCGAAAAAAAGAACATCGGAATGAAGTTGATATTGAAAAGAAATATAAACAATCATGACTTTGCGTTTCACAATTAATGTAAAATTATTTTTGATATTTAAAATTCATCGACCATATATTTATCATGACCGCACTTCAATATTTCTAACAAATTTTAAATCGCTTAAAATACATATCTGTAATCTAAAATATTGAATCAAACGTAAAAAAAAGGGGGGGGGACTCAGACGGCTTAGCCGAGCCGAAAATAGCTCGGCCTAGCTTATGAACAGTACACACAAACCAACTCTTTTAATGTAGTTAGAGATGGATATAGAAAAAGATTAATTATAATTAAATTTAAACATGTTGATTTCTTTTTTATTATTTAAAGATCCGTTATATTGATAATACTGAATATCAAATTTTTATTTATTTTTTTACGAAGAATATAATGCGTGTGTGAAGAGGTTAAAGAGAATTGTGGAAACCACCACCTCTCTTACATTGTTGTTCTAGACCCATGTGAATTCTATTTTAAGGGTGCGTTTAAGTCACATTATTTTGGAAGAATGTATTATGGAATAATAGATCGATGGAGAATGCGTAGTTGAAAAAGAAGGAAAAATTATTGATGTGATGGAAAATATTATTTTATTGAAGAACGTGTGATTGAAAATGAGTGGAAGAATGAAAATGAAAATTTTAATGTGTACCAAACATGGACTAAATGAAAATTTTATAAAATCTTTTAAATTATACAAACGTTTATGTTTATAGCATGTCTGAGCCCCCATTTTTGCCCAACATTTTTTTTTTCAAAACTAACTTGTAAGTAAAAATATATTACCTAAAATATTATTTTTTCTACATGTAAACTAAGATTTATACAATAGATTACACGATGTCACATGATACTCTACCATTTGTCAATTTAAAACAAAATCAATTTTTTCATCCACATTATATTATGTATATTTTTTATGCACGAGCAACAAAATCTAAAAAATATATTATAAATAAAAAATACTTATAAGTAAAAAATCAATTTTATGTAAAAAAAATCTGTTTATAAAATAAAAATATCACTAATAAGTCAAAAATTCACTTATAAATTATAAAAAGTTAATTACAAGTACAAAAACTCACTTAAAATTATTTAAAAGTATAAATTAACTTATGATTATAAAATTTAATTATAATTAAAAAATATTAACTTAAAAATTTAACTTTATTTCATTTTTTAAGAAGTAAAAAAATTACTTATAAGTAAAATATAACTTATGAATATAAAAATTTTATATAAAAAACAACAAACTGAAAATTTTACTAAATGACACATATATAATTTTAATTTTTTAAAGAACTGTTAAAATCAATGGATAATAAATTTCCTAGCTGGATAGTTTCAAAAATCGCTAATAAAACTATTTAAAATCGATCCGCTCATAAATACTCAAAACCGATACTCTAAAAAATGCGCATAACCGATACGTTGAAACTTGAATACCTTAGGAACTTGCAAAAATAAAAAGTGATTCACGAAAAACGAACATACAACATAGCCAAGGTGCAAAAATTGGAAGACCCTAATTTACGAACTCTTATAGTCTCGCTCAGGGACGGAGCCTTTCAATATTGTCCGCTGATCCACTATTCCTAGTTAATTTGTAATGTATTTTTTAGTTTCGCCCTCCAAAAAAATTTGACTCGCCTACGCAAAATTTTGAAATTTTTTATTTTTTTCCATTAATAAATATTGACCCAATAACTTACACGTTAAAATTCAATCATACAAAAATCTTAAACCTAAATAAAAGATCCAATAATTACTTAAATAAATAAATAGCTCAAATCCAATCCAAAAACAAAGGACCCATTTATGAATCTATTACCCACTGTTGCATTAAAAATAAAGGAAAATTGGTTCTAGCCCATTTGAAAAATGAAAACTCAACTCAATTGTAATATAATTAATTCTTAATTCCCAAACCGCTACACAAATTATATAGATGGACATTTTACTTTTTGTCTTTTTGATGTTCATCTAACGTTTATATTTTCAATTTGTATAGCGTTAGACACATAGATGAACATATTATTTTGTATCGACAAACTCATTGCCTTTTTGGTCAATCAATCTAACTTATCTATTTTGGTACTCAAAATCGTCGTTTTCAATCTTAGCTAAAAAAAAATTTAGATGGGGACCCGGTCCACCCCCTAGATTGAAATCCTGGCTACGTCCCTAATCTCGTTCATATGTACGAGAGGATGATAGGATAATACTATTTATCATTATGATAATAAAACAATATGATAGCTTACGTGAAATAATGGAATTTGAGAATTAGAATAATGAATTGAGTAATGTTTGCAACCACATATGATAAATGAAGGGTAACGTCACACGAATAGACTCAGGAGGATATACTGGCGCAGAAAACCCTAATTCCTAAACCCCGGCCCTCTCCCTCGACCACCACAAAAAACGTAAACACATATTGAGATAGAGAAGTTGTGAGGGCTATTAATGGCGCTGTACATACTGTACGAGTCGGCGTCGGGTTACAGTCTGTTTCTTGCGCACGGGCTCGATGAAATTGGGCAGAATACGGAGGCGGTTCGGGGGTCCGTGGCGGACCTGAACCGGTTCGGAAAAGTAGTTAAGCTCGCGGCCTTTAGTCCGTTTGAGTCCGCCCTTGATGCTCTCAATCAATGCAATGCGGTCTCCGAAGGTAAAAAGAAATCAATAAATCGAAGTCATTTACTCGTAGGTGATCATGATGTTCAATTTGAAAAATGATGGTTAATTGTGCTTCAAAAGTTCTACCTTGATATTATTTCAATAGAGTTTGGTTTTTTTTCCAGGACTATATGTACATATATTTGAAGGAAAGGACAATGAGAGTCGAAAGAAGAATTTACAGGCCTCCTGTTCTGTGTGTCATGGGTTGGGATGGAGCAAAGTAGCCTGGGTAAATGGGGTTTAATTGTTGGATTTGTTAATTTCTATATATTTTTAGGTTCTCCAGTTAGAGGCATTCCATCACAAATCAAAGAAACGGAGAGCAATAAAAGTCTGCAGACCGCCTAGTTGTCTTTTTGCCACATCACACACGTCATTGATTAAAATAAAAGTCTCTTAATTGAAATAAAATTTATAAATTTTATAACTACTTATTTACGAAAATAAGTTGAGCAACTTCAGTGAACCAAAGGCCTAACTGGGGTTAGGGTTGGAGCAAAGTAGCCTGGGTAATGGGGTTTAATTGTTGGCTTTGTTCTCTAGTTAGAGGCATTCCATTACAAATCAAAGAAATGTAGAATCTTAAAAATTTTAAGGGAGAAAAGTGGAGCATAAGTTGATAACTATTTGGTGTAACCCCTGATTATTTATATTTGGCATGTAGCTAGACTGATAATATTTTTCCAGCTATATGAATCATTCCATGGGTTTGTTACTTCTCATTGGCGCGCATAAAATTTCTGCAAGAATAAAAATATCTCTCATAATGTGGTTTTTAGGGCAAATGACTGATGAGCTGAGAAACTTTTTGGAGCTTACTCTTCCAAAAGTCAAGGAAGGGAAAAAGCCTAAATTCAGTTTAGGAGTGGCAGAGCCTAAACTTGGGTCACATATTTGTGAAGTAACTAAAATCCCTTGCCAAAGCAATGAATTTGTCCTCGAGCTTCTTCGAGGTGTGCGCTTGCATTTTGATAGGTTCATTGAAAACCTAAAGGTTCGCAATTTCTCAATTTTCTGTCTTAATGAAAAATAAGGTTTGTAGATTTTCTTTCTGCAACTGCACCATTGGTTTATTTGTTTGCTCATCCTTCCTGTAAAAAATAAATAGCCTGGTGATTTGGAGAAAGCACAACTTGGTCTGGGTCACAGCTACAGCAGAGCAAAGGTCAAGTTCAATGTGAACCGTGTAGACAATATGGTTATTCAGGCTATCTTTCTTCTTGATACTCTTGATAAAGATATCAATTCCTTTTCCATGAGAGTCAGGTTAGTGTATTTGTTGCTTGCTACTCCCCTTTTGTGTCACATGGAAAACTTTTATTGGCTTATATGTAATTCTTCAATTTTTAGTCACGCAAACAAATTTGCATATTTGCATGTTTATATGGGTTTAGCTCTATGAATCATGGTCTCTGCCACTTCTGTATGATGCAGAGAATGGTACTCTTGGCATTTCCCCGAATTAGTGAAGATTGTTAATGACAACTATCTTTATGCCAAAGTTGCGAAATACGTGGAGGACAAATCACAGTTGTCTGAAGACCATTTACCAGGCCTAACTGATATAGCTGGGGACGAAGATAAAGCAAAGGAAATTATAGAGGCTGCCAAAGCATCCATGGGTAGGATTTTTATTTTCCCCGAGAAATGAAAATGCATGTTAGTATTATTGACGTGGCATTCTTTACTTTTTCAGGACAGGATTTGTCACCAATAGACCTCATTAATGTCAAGCAATTTGCGGAAAGGGTAATGGACCTTGCAGAGTATAGGAAGAAGCTCTATGATTATTTGGTTGCCAAAATGAATGACATAGCACCTAATTTGGCTGCACTGATTGGTGAAGTTGTTGGAGCTCGATTGATTTCTCATGCTGGCAGTCTCACAAACTTGGCAAAGTGTCCTTCTTCAACTCTTCAGATCCTTGGTGCCGAGAAGGCTCTTTTTAGGTACTATACTTAAGTACCATCCATAGGTGGTTGAGTAGCCTTTTTGACTTCCAACTTGATGAATTCCAGGTGAAATATTGAAATAAAATAATACACGTTAATCTGCAATGCAATAGAGTGAGAATTGTTGCTTGTAATGAAAGTCAGATACATAGCCTTGTCATGCTTGACCTTTTTTGCTTTAATATTGCTTATGTTATTTTGTTGTCAGGGCACTGAAAACCCGTGGGAATACTCCAAAATATGGCCTTATATTCCATTCCTCCTTCATTGGCCGTGCTTCTACTCGGAATAAAGGCCGGATGGCTCGTTATCTTGCGAATAAGTGCTCTATTGCTTCTCGCATTGACTGTTTCTTAGGCGAGTTCTTACTCTTTCAGAAAAAAGCCAGTAGTCAGTTTTTCCATCTTGCACATGCGGCAAATTGTAACATATTATGATCTCTCATTGGCACAGAGAAAAATACCACTGCTTTTGGAGAAAAGCTCCGTGAACAAGTTGAGGAGCGTCTAGACTTCTATGATAAAGGGGTTGCTCCTCGTAAAAACCTAGATGTGATGAAATCTGCTATTGAAACTGTTGAGACCAAAGGTGGGCCTAATACACTTCTTTATACAATACATTTCTGAAAATTATGGAAAAAGAACTGGAGATTAAGTCTTGATAAAATAACATTAGAGAACTATGGATTATTATGTTCTTTTACTTCGTGAAGTTTTAACCTGATATTCTGCTGCAACTGATTAAGTTCTGACTGTCCCAGGTTTGAAAATAAGGAAAGAAACGCAATTTCTGACGGATGTAGAATTTGTATAGATATATGCACCCATGTATATCTTTAAATTTGCTTCCTTTTGTCATTCTCTTAATTTTCTCTATTCACACTTACTCTAGTACAATCATTAATCTGCATATAGGGTATGCACAATTTGCTCATTTTCTCCCTTACCATGTTCCCAGATACGGAAATGGATGTAGATCAACCCGGTGCAGAACTTTATGCGAAAAAAAGCAAGAAAAAGAAATACAAAGCTGGAGCGAAGGATGACATCGAACCCATGGCAGAGGATAAACATGCAGTTGTTACTAATGGAGACGCTCCTGAAGAACCTAAAAATGAAAAGAAGAAGAAAAAGGAGAAGCGAAAATTGGCACAAGAGGAAAAGCATGAACTTACAGAGAATATTAATGGTGCAAATGGATTCAATGCCAACGATGGAACAGCCAAAAAGAAGAAAAAGAAAAAGAGTAAAGATGAGAACACCGAGGATATTTCAGCTGCAAGTGAAGGTAAAAAGAAGAAGAAAAAGAAATCGAGAAGTGAAGACAGTGATTAAATTAAGTTGTTATCTGGATTGATCGAATATGAATGGGGGGTGTGGTCCTTAGGCTAATATGTGGCGTGCTGATATGTGAAAATTCAATTTTGTCCCCCTCATGATGTGAACAAAATTAGTTTCAGGGACCTATCAAACACCTCTATTTATAGTAGTTTCCTTCTTCGGTTCTAGTGTTTTAGGCTCAGTATTAGATAATGTTGTGGGTAAATGCAAGATATTGTATTTGCCATTCGGCTACTTGCACAATCTAAGCATTACCCGTGTGGTTGAAATTTTCCATTGAAATTAATATCATTGTTCTAATTCAACCTTCCGGATTGCTCCTCTGTTGACTATTTTTTTGGGGTGTTATTTTCTTCTTTCGTTTCTTTGTCGTCGTATATTTTTACAGGTTGATCTATGTATGTCTTCTCCTCCTATGTGTATGTTTGGTGGGGATGCTTGTGGAATTACAGCAGATTCCTTCATCAGGAAATATATTTGAAATATTGCCAAAGTAATGTTTGCCAATCGGTTAGACGGTCGAGTTGTAGAGGTGGCCAAGTCCAACTCCGACCCACTAGTAGAACTGGACACGATTGGCTATTACGAATTTCAACATGGTCCGTTGTCCTATAGACCTATCCTTCCCAGTGCCCAGCTTTTTCTGTTGTGCAATGACACTTGAAACTTAAGAGAGTATGTTGGGCAGAGAAATATTACGCTTACACACTTGGTATACAATATCTTACAAAAGTATCTCACATGTGTGTGGAGCTCACATTAAAAGTATGTTGGGCTGAGAAATGCTACATAATCCTCTCACGTGTGTGTGAGACTCATAATGTGGGCTCAAATGTAAGAGGGTTGTGTATAAGTGTGTACAAGTAACAATTTTGATATTGGGTAAGCATGTATAAACATGTTACAAATCAAATCATTTTTATTTACATATTTCATGGGATTTACAAGTACAACTGCTAACTATTTATTTATCGCTCATTTTCATCTGTTTATAAACACAATTACTTATAAACACTTGTAAAATATATATGTTTGCTTAATCGGTGAGCATAACTTTTGATTCGTGAACGGAAGGATAGACTAGGAAAGAATTGGAGACAGACTCTTGACAATTTGAGGAATTCATTTAACAAATGGAAAGTTGAATGAAAATTGGAAAGAGGAGGGGGGGGGGGGGGGGTGGGGATTTACAAAGGAGAGATGGAGAGTGAATCAAGAAGAGAGTGTACTTGGAGATAGTTTTGACAATTTGGAGTAATGGGCCTTTGATTCGAATAGAAAGAAGGAAGCTCTGAAGAATTTCGTCATTTCTTAAACATTCAGTAATGAGAAAATTACACCCAGTCCTATGTTTTAACTTTTAAGATTCAATTTCAAAAATCATGTCCGAGGTTTGTTTATTCAAAAATCATGTTATAACTAAAAAATTAATATTAATAATTATATTACAAAATCAAATTAATCATTTTAATTCTCTTTACTCTCTCTCTACCCTACGCACCCTATAACCCCAATTTAATTTCTTCACAAACCCTAAAAACTATTTCCAATCTCTTATCCCTCTCTAATTCGACGACGCCACTCTTCTCCCTATCTGCTAGATTTGCAACCTTACACCACCATCGTGATGAGACAGCACAGAGCAGCCTCGCGCCACCACCCATCTCTATCGACGACGTCCCTCTCCTCCCTCGAAAAGGTACTGTAGCCAAGCACAGATATGCTGTCATTCGTCGACAACGCAAGGGCCACCGCTCAAAACTAGTGCAGAAGATGCTATGTCATCACTTGCAGCGGCCTTCGTGCGAGCAACTTGCAGTGGCGTTGCGCCGCCATGGTTTGTGATTAGTATCGATCTGTGGACGAGCAACCAAGATGGTTTATGACTTGTTTGTGGTTTATTTTGATTGCTAGCATAAACGATGGCGCCATAGTTTTGAGATGATTTTTGGGCGTGAAGGATGGCGGTCACGCCAGATTTGGTTGGTTTTTGTTTATGTTTGGTTGGTGTTGGTGTTGATGGCGCCATGGTTTGGTGATATTGCCTTTGCTGGTGGTTAATATAGAGATGGCAGCAGTAGATCAGGTAGTGTCATCGGATCTGAAGTTGGTGGCGGCGGCGTCCACTTGTTTTGGGGTGGTGTTCTGTTGTGTGTGTGCGGATCTGCGTGTTCCATGTTGTTTTGGCGGTGAGTGTGACGGTGGTGGTTTTGGGGTGGTGATAGTGGTGCTGGGAGGGTGTGGTGTTGATTTTGAGATGTTGATGTTGCTATTGGGCTGCGACGGTGGTGGTGCCGATGGTAGAGGCAGTGGCGAAGTGGCGATCACAAATGATTTAGTTGATTGTGACCAATAATTTGGTTGGTATGTGACTAATCATCTAATAAACCAAATGTAACTAATGATTTAGATAAATTGTGACCAATACATGTCGTGTCACCTAAAATTTGTTAATTTGTGATCAATAATTTGATAAATTGTACCTATATATAATTCATGTTCAATTAATTTGATATTTGTGACTATAAAATAAGTAGTGTGACTTATAAATTTTGTGATTTATGACCGATGAACAAATTGTGACCTCTAAATTTTTAATTTGTAACAAATGAACAGATTGTGACTTGATAATAACACATTTATTACTCTCACACCCATTAATATTTGCATTTCTATGATTATTTTGATATTTTCTCGTTGAACAACTCTAGAATTTATAGTTTATTTCCATGAATTTGTAATGAGATTGATTTATCTTTTATTAAATTAATCATAGATTCAGTCACGCTTATTCTATCGACGAATTAAAATATTTGTTGAATTATAATTTCATGAATGTTATTGGTGGATCGTTTACTACTTTATACTAGATGTATAAAGCCGCTCTTTTGATCTGGTTCCAATACAAGTATGCGTAATTGTGTTATATGAAAACTAGATTCTAGAGTTGCAATTGAAATTAAATTGATTTAATGGTCCATTCTTCTCATCTTGAATTAATTTTTAGATTGACTTAGTATTTACTATATTGGTTATAGAATTAGTCATACTCTTTCTATGGATTGATTGAAATAATTACCTAGGTTTTAATCTCAATTGTTTAAGTTTATTGGTGTATTCTCTACTACTTTATGTTTTAGTATATAGTCGATTTTGAATCTAATTTCGATAAACCGAGTGTGCACTTTGCAATAGGAAGATTGATCATTAGGATCACGTTAGAATTAAATTGGGTTTAAACGATATATCTTCCGATTAGAGTGTCGGGATGAAAGTATCCAATTGTGTACTGTAATAATTGATGCGATTGATCCGACCGATTGAGGGAATTTCGATGCTTCACCACCTCAAATCATTGATTGTAACTTTGCTACTTCAATATTGAATTTACTACAAATTTAAGACGATAACCCGTTCCTTTTTGGAACCCTTTGAGCATTTTTCCATTTCCATGTGGATACAACACCTCAAAACTGCACTACAATTACCGCGTTATTCTTTGAACATAATCATGACCTACGAAGTTTTAGAATTGTGACCAAATTGTATAGATTTGTGACATTAATATATTTAATATTTGTCGGAGTTGGGACAATTGTCCGAATCGGAGAAGTCGTCGAAATAAAGAGGCGGTGGAACAGTCATCGTAATAGTTGTCGGAATCGGAATAGTCGTTGAAACGATAGTCAGAATAGTCATCGGAGAAGAGTTGTGGTCGGAAAGGTCGTCGGAATAGTCTCCGGAGCGGTAGGGGTGTTGGAGGTGAGGTGTGGTAATTATATTATATTAGAATTAAATATTTAATAATTCATTATTTCATAAATAAAAATTTAAAAAACCTTATTTTTGAAATTTGAAACTTATTTTTGTATTTTTGAAATGCCGTGAATTAAAAACCTAGATACATTGTTCCCTTCAGTAATTTGGGTTTGGGTTTTGACAATTCGACTTTTACACACCCTTTAATTGATCCATGCATCAGGGCAAATACGTCATTTCATGAACCTTCCATGCTTGAGTTTCAAGCATTGGGAGGTCCGAATTTCCAAGAATATATGCAAAGAAAACAATTCATATTTCACACAGCTATCCTCTTTGTTTCGTACACAAACACCCAGTGCGAGAGAGATCTACGAGAATGGCGAGTGCATCGTCATCTTCAATGAATTTGGAGGATGTGCCTTCGGTGGATCTAATGACGGAGCTCCTCCGCCGCATGAAGTGTTCATCGAAACCGGACAAACGCGTCATCCTCGTCGGTCGGTACCCGTGTTTTTTTTAAAACCTTTTTTAACGTTTCAGCGTTCTTCGTTTTTCCCTTATATTTTGGTTTGATTTTGGGGTTCGGGAAATTTAGAGATGAGAGAGTTTTAGGGTTTATTTTGCTAATTACGATAAATGAATGTGTCGCGTTAGTTGGTTAAAAGAGATTATTAGATGTACAATAGAACAGGGTAGTCCTCAATTTTTCAATTAGTGATTTTTTTTAAAAAAAATTCCAGGCAAAAGAGATTTATGGGAAACCCAAAATATGGGGGGAAAAGTTTTAGGGTTTATTTGTTAATTACAATAAATCAATGTACGTCGGTTGGTTAACTACATTTTTCGATTATAATAGCTAATCTGCAACATTTCAGTTAGAGATTTAACGTTTTTTCTTTCTAGGCAAAATAGAGACTTGGGGAGCCAACATTGGGTTTGGGTGTGGTGGAATATACTGAAAGATGATTTTTTTGAAGATATAAACGTTGCAATGGTTCGGAAAAGTGCTCCGTGTATAATAGAAGAGGCTGATTTAATTTTTCTTTTTAAATTTTCTAGATAAATAAAGCCTTACTGGAAACCCTAAATATGGGGGATGGGTGGCGGTGGAATAGAAAAGGTGATGAATATATGATATAGGTCAGCACTTTAGAAAATATTCTTCTCTAATATGGATTCATGCTATTTGGAAGTGAATTCTTTTGTGGGGTCTAGTTCCAATTGAATTAAGTTATTTTTTTAAGAAGGCTGTTGGTGCTTCAATGATTATATTTCATAACTTTTAAGCTGAGACGGGGAACAGCCTTCGATTGTCTTTCAACTAATACTTTGTAGTGTGTGTGTATCTACAGTTGTTGATAAAGGGGCCAAACTCTTAGCTCATGTATACATTATTGACCTTAAACGGTCAACAAAATCATTGGCAAGGGGTCGTGGAATATAGTTATTTTGTCCATATCTTTTAAGAGTTGTTGATAAAGGGGCCAAACTCTTAGAGCCTTCGATTGTCTTTCAACTAATACTTTGTAGTGTTTGTGTATCTACAGTTGTTGATAAAGGGGCCAAACTCTTAGCTCATGTATACATTATTGACCTTAAACGGTTAACAAAATCATTGGCGAGGGGTCGTGGAATATAGCCATTTCGTCCATATCTTTTAAGAGTTGTCTCTTAGCAAATTGTAACTTTGGAGAATAAGATTTTGAAGTTGTTTGTCATGCTGTTTTGATGCTGAGCAACTTTATTCAATCTGCTTTGCAGGCCCTCCAGGATCAGGGAAAGGTACTCAGTCACCAATAATTAAGGATGAGTATTGCTTGTGCCACTTGGCTACTGGTGATATGTTGAGAGCTGCTGTTGCTGCCAAATCACCCCTTGGGATTAAGGCTAAGGAGGCCATGGACAATGTACTATTTCCGTCTTTATGATTTGCAAAAAACCTGCTAGATAACACCTTTTTGTCTTAATGTATTTATGCGTTTGTCATGGTTTCTCAGGGTGAACTTGTTTCTGATGACTTGGTGGTTGGGATAATTGATGAAGCTTTGAGAAAGCCTTCCTGCCAAAAAGGTTTCATTCTTGACGGATTTCCCCGAACAGAAGTCCAAGCACAAAAGGTGGTTGCTTTTATGTGGCATCTGGATGTTCATTTGCGATATAATTTATTCACCTGTGTATCTTCATATATTGATCTAAAATATTGCTTTGTTTCTTTATATCAGCTTGATGAGATGCTTGAACAACGTGGTGTTAAAGTCGATAAGGTTCTTAACTTTGCAATTGATGATGCAATCTTGGAAGAGAGAATTACTGGTCGCTGGATCCACCCTTCCAGTGGTCGCACCTACCACAACAAGTTTGCACCTCCTAAAGTACCTGGTGTTGATGATGTAATACAATATTACCTATATTTTCTCTCTCTTATTATGCAAATGCAAAATGTTTGCTGCCTGTTGTAGTTATGATGTGTTTAGCTTCTCTGCTGCTGCATGGGTGTAATTATCAATGCTAATTCCAGGAATTAATTAAAAATGAGAGAAAAGGGAAATGCAAGAAGCTAGGAGGGACAGAACAAAATGAAGCAATTTTTGAAATTTCTTCTCCTGACCTTTTTCCTTTGTTAGGTTAGAAGAATAAAAGAAGAGATAGATATGAAAAGGAAAGGAAATTAAATTATATTTTCTCCTCTTTTCTCCCTGCAATCAAACATAAATGACAATAATTTAATTGTTCGTAGAGCAAAATTCACCTTTACTGCTTTACACGGTTGGGATTGTCGCCTCAGTGCATGTGATGGTGCTTTGTTGCTTTATATAGTAGGGACTAACCTATTGTTACTGAAGCTGATTTCATATGAATATCTTTGTGAAGGTCACTGGGGAGTCTTTAACTCAACGTAAAGATGACACTGCAGCTGTTCTCAAGTCAAGGCTAGAAGCTTTCCATAAGCAGACTGAACCGGTATGCTGTTCTTTATGTGATATTCTTAGCTTTTTTCCATTCTGCGTTGGCTTCCTCGCACCCACTCTGGAGGAATTATGCTAGCGAACTTTCTTTTCGAGATTAAAGATGGAAAAATGAAGTTGCAAAGATTATACCTGATTCCACCACTTGTGTCATTTAATATTACGCCCCTGTCATACTTTGCCAGCTTAAATCGAGGTTAAATTAGCTTTTTAGTTTTTCTAGCTCCAAAATTTTTCCAATTTGGGAAAGAAAAGCTTGCTAGGAGATACCCCTCCTCCCCTGATGTTATCCCTTTTCCAAGAACTATGCCAGTTACAGATATTTGTAACTTTTAACAGGTAAAACATGTCCTGTTCCAGAACTAGTCAGCTCACAGTTTGTCTAGCATGGGCCTTGTTAACTGATAAAAAAAGAGACCCACGGGACTGTCAAGGAAGACAATCAACATGTCACTGCTGATTCAAAATAAAATGCTTCAATAAAATTGAACTTGTTATACAAAGAAACAGGGAGTAGAAATAAATATTTGCAGGTAGCTAAACCTGATTTATCACGTCTCTATTTTTAGTTAACCTTAAGCAAGGCAACCTTGGATTGTTTTCCTTTTTAGCATTGAAATTGGATTAACCAATTCCAGTCAGCATGGAAAATAGTGACTAACAGCTTCTTTGGACAGGTTACCTTTTACTTGCGTGTATTCGAACTTCACTTTAAAAAATATTATTTTATTCTAAAACTCAAGTATGGTTAGCGTACTTGAGCATTAGCCAAATACACACTGAATGTCAGCATTCCCGATCTGAAATATTGTTACTTATGTATGGTTTTACATGCTATTCCTATATTGAATGGAGAAATCATCACGTCACTTGAATTCATGCATTCATAACATATATCAGTCTTTGAGTCCCCTGCATATTTCAGTTATTCCTTTCCTTTCCTTGAAATGCAGGTTATCGATTATTACAATAAGAAAGGTATCGTTGCAAACCTTCCAGCAGAAAAACCACCTCAGGAGGTGACAGCAGATGTCAAGAAGGCACTCTCTTGATGAAAGTTTTCCATTTTTTCGACTAGACCTAATTATTTAAACTTGGATTTTGGTCCATGTTTTCTGATACATTATTAAATTACTGCTGAGAGGTAGCAAGGCTTTGTGGCTGTTGCTAACCCAAAACACCCAGCGTTGAGATGTTTAAACAAGTTAGAAAATAATTGTTGACAGCGGCTTTCCAAAGGCTATATTTATTTTCCCAACCACTTTATAGTTGCCTTCATATCTATATGTTTATATTGGGTTAGACGCTAGTGGTTACTGAACTTTATTTTCTTCTGATCGCTGAAGTTCGTAGTTGAGCTTTTCTTCTGATCACTAAAGTTCGTAGTTGAGCTTAGAGTTTGTTTGGGAATGATTTTAAGAAAATCATTTTTTCCCAAAGTTATTTTCAACCACACACACTAGGGATCCAGAACTTTGTTTCTACTTTTTAACAGCACAATTCTGAAAAATCATTATACATTTTAGTGTGCGACAAAAGTGATTACAAATAATAAAAATTAAACAGGGGCTTGTTATAATGTTTGCCAGGTAGACGTTGTTTTAGAATCCCACGTTGGAAGAACATGAAAATGAGGGGTTAAAAGAGTATTATGGAAGAATCATGCTACTGGTATAATTTTAGTTGATAGTTTCATACTTGGATGCATCATATTCATCCTTTTTCGACTGAATTTTGACAATATCAAGGTTGTACAAATAGTTTGAGTGATAAAGGTAATCCACTTGGTCTCATTCTATAATGAAGAGAGATGCTGCTCAAACAGGGCTACTGACAAACGAACGGATTTGAATTGCACCTCATACAATTCAAATCAAAGTACACGTCAACCCTTATTTATTTGTGTCAGTAGTCCCTGTTTGAGTACCATTAGTGTATAATGAATCGTGTTTGATGTATAATCATATATGATAATTTTGTTGATAACATATTACGTGGCAAATTATCATTGGATAGTTTGCAAAATAACTTGTTTTTGCAACCAATAGTATTTTGACAACTCATACATTGTCATCCAGAAGACGGGCTAGCCAGAATTAACACTTTCAAGGCCTCGGGGCTGCTGGCTTGGAAACTTTGATAATCCAAACATGTTCAATCACATAATTCTTCTATTAGGGTGCTATTTTTCGTTCAAGATACTTTCTCGGTGCAAATATATCGGGGACAATCCCTATTGGGAAAGACGCCTACAAAGGCTCTAGTTGATTCTCCCTAAGATTTGTTACCTCGTTCGACTAAACTCGTCTCTGCAATTCTATTCTATCACGTTGAAACTCCACCTGTTAATCCGTAAATGTGTCTATCGGGTACCTGTGAGATGGAGTCAATTTATTGATCCTATAGCTAAAATCCATTACCTCGGTCGACTGATGCCATTGGCTTTGCATTCTATTACGTTGAAACTCAAATCTATTTATCTCTGAATCTGCCTTTCAGGCTCCTCTCGTTTGTTCTAAGAAAGGAGATAGAGTCGATCCAAGTTTGTTCCAAGGAAGAAAGACCAATACAAGTAATCTGTACTGCTCATGAACGCAAATTCATTCAGTAAAACAATCAATTTTTGCAAATAATCATGCATGGAAACAATTCATTCCGCAGCAGTTTAGTTGAAAGCCAATCAGTTTTGCACGATGGGTTTTCAGAAATGCCGTGATAGATACAATAAACGACTGTGTGCAAGTATTAAACTGCAGCAAAATGGCATATCAAAGAACTGAAAGATCTTCCAAACGACACCTAGAAAGAGAGTTAAGTCCCGGAGAATACACTAGAACTATAAATCAAGAAAAAAATACACACGAAGGGGACACAGGCAACAAAAAGGCTGACAACAACATTTGGGTTATTACATGACATAAAATCCAATTTATTAACTTCAGAAACAGTTAGCATTCATCCAAACTAAAATTGTAAATAGGACATAAATTCTTAACAAATCCTACATCCTAGATGTCTACGGTAATTTTTGCATCCAATTGCGAGAACTCTTCATAGAACGCCTTGAAGTGCTCGTACGAATGCTTAACATCATCAACTGCACACATTTCTCTAATACTGTGCATTGACAATTGAGGAGCTCCAACGTCAACTGTGCGAATGCCTACACCACTTGCCAAAATGGGACCAATGGTTGAACCACAGGGCATGTCATTGCGAACCACAAAATCCTGCAATTTGACATTCATCAAAGTTATATACAATTCACTACAAAATCCCATCAATGAGTATAATGTATGATATGCATAAAAATTTCCTTTTTCTCTTGTATAACTGATTGCTTATCTTGCTTGCTTTTCCTTGTTCGAGAAAGTAGCGATCATCAGAATTTAACGAGGACATAACTAATACCAACATTTCCTGAAAGCATATGCATGTACAAACATGTTTGGGAAGTGTTTAAAAACATTTTAAATTATATATAGATAGAAATTAGTGGTAGATAAGTGGATAATACTAGCAGGTCCCTTAAAATGTGTGGATAAAAAGTGGCTTGAATATTTGTAAACAACTTATAAACATGAGCCAAACATAGTCTAAGATAGGATAAGGACCTAAGTAACAAATACATGGTGGGATGCATTATGTTCAAGAAATGGAAAATTTAAGAAATGTGATTTTATATCTTGTATAAGTTTTGAAGTCTCGGATGATATATAGAAAATAATTTGAGGAATGCTAAATTGAGTGTTCTAGAACGCAATGGTATACTGGCCATCGATTTGTATTCACACGATCTATTTAAGAGTATTGACTAAAATGAATGACATTTGCTACTCGGGTTAAAACACTGTTAGTTACCCAACTTATACCGTTGTTTCACTTTAATTTTTTTTTGTTCCAAATTAGTCGCTGAGCTTTCACATCTTTTCCAGTTTAGACACTCCGATTGCTTAACAAAAATACTAATATAGAGGTAAATATGACATAGGGGAGACTTACAACTTTTTTGGTATAGATGTACTACATTCATATATGCTACTGTTACCTTTTCTTTTCCCTTGAAAAAGAACATTGCAAAGCACAACTAGTCTGATAAAATGCATTTTCAATAAGAATCAATCTATATGTACAGAGGGTCGGTTCACAGAAGGCTTACCGACCCTCACATTAAATGGGTCCCGATGCAGGACCCATGTGATTCAAAATTGGTTCAAAATTTTCCCGCCCCTCCCTATGTGTGTGATCTGTGGGGCTTCTGTGAAGCCCCATTCTGTAATGGTAGTAGGGCTCTTTCAATAATGCTACTTGCATAGGGTTTAGTGACAGGTGCTATATTGGTAGCACCTGTATGGTTTTTTCCCCCTCTAATTGTTCAATGAAAATATGACACGTCTCCCTTGTAAAAAAACCTGCCACTCACCCTGTTCATGTAGCAGGGTTGATGCATTTTTTCCAGCTGGACAATAAGATGTGCTAATAGATTTTTCACTAATTTAACAAAAGGTACACGGAATACCCAAAAGTAAACAAAAAAGAAAAGAAAGTGACTAATTTAAACCAAAATAAGTTAGGTGACCAAAGTGAACACACACTATAAAGTTGGGTAAATGATACTGTTTCTGACCCTCAGTCGGTCTCATGTCTTCATGTTCTGTTATGGTTGTTAGGACATGGAAACATGGTTCAGATGCTCAAAGAAAACAATTTGGCTACTTTCATCTTGTGATATTATCAATTTTATTATTTAATGCTTATCAGTTTCTTGTTATCAATCAATCAAAACAGTTTAAAAACTTTTTACTATTCCCAACCTGTATAGGAAGACCGTGCTTGGTTGCTATCTCCCGGAATACGAAGGAAGTAATTGCATTGGTTGCATATCGTTGATTTGCATTGTGCTTAATGACGAGCCCACTGTGCATTTTAGGTTGATGATTCTCTTCATGTTTGTCCTGTAAACAAAAACAAATCATCATAATGTGGAAGATAGTCAATACAGAATCCAGATAAATGGAGACATTACACTTACCATATAATTAGGATGCAAGGCATGAGCCATGTCAGCTGAGACCAGGAAACTCCTCTGAATTGCTTTTGGTAGCAACTGTATGAAAATAAATTAACGAGAGAGAACAGCAGATTAGCCAGGAAAAAAAAAAGAAATCTGGTAAAATAACTTCTTAATAAAGGTAATCAAGGCATTCCAAAAGCAATGACGCCTCATAGAATTATCAGAAATTATGTTTATGGAATCTAATAATACAACTAAGTCACTAAATTCAGCTATAAGTTTTCAGAGGACATTTCCACATGAGTAGCTAATGGTCAACTAAAAAACCAGTAAATGTAGACACTTCGGTTGAGTGCCCTTGCCATTTAGCAAATTAATTCATTACCACTTCATCAACAATCTACTGTTTTCCCCTGGATGAACTTATTTTTACCTCATTTTTGAGAAAATAAGACATTTTATGATAAAAACATCATCAAATGCAGACCACACATACAGAAAGCCAGAATCCCCTAATATTTGGACTAACATAATATTTAATGCCGACAGTGACAATCCAATAATGAATCGAACTAATTACTTGAATAATGCCACAAAAGTCAAATTTAGTTGCTCAAGTTCATCAAGAAAAATGGGGAACAAAGCAAACAAACGTCAGGTTTTGACCTGGTGATTTCAGTTGCAATTACCGCAAAATATGCAAGAAAATACAGGTCTACAATAAAAAAAGAAGTTAAAAGCCATAGCCCCTGTCTGACAAAGTTTTTGAGATTATAAGTTGGTGAGTCCTATGAAATGTGTGATTAAAACTGAAGCTTGACCAGCTTATAATCTCAAAACAGCTGAGTAAAACAGGAGCATAAGAGTTCTGTTTCATTTAGAATGATATGTTTTAGCTTAATGAGTGGATCATTATATTTCTTTACTTAAGTTTTGGCTTTTCAAGGCAAGTTGACTTTCAATAACTTTCTCAAAATGTAGGCCAATCTGTTGAATCCTTTTCAAATTTGGCAGTGTAGAAAATGAGGAAATTGCTTCACATTTGAGAAACCATTAAACCTGTGCCATGCTTAAAAGGAAATAATTATAGACCAATAAGATATGGCGAGCTGGAATGATAAAGTGACATGATCCTATTGGTACCTTTGTATCTGAGCTAAAGGAACTTGTTATTCGGGATAAAGCATCCAACATGACAGGAGATCCAGCTCCTTGTGCTGAAGAGGATCCAACTTCCTCATGATCGAACAAGGCCACCATTCTTACACCAATCTCATCTTGGAGACTACTTTCAGAGGAGGTCGACTCGATCAATGCCTGAAATGAAAAGAAAAAAGAAACAAAAACAAAATGAACTGCTGATGGGAAGAAACTGCTCTCCTTCATATGCATTCAAGCAGCAGTGATACTTTTAACATCAATGATAATACAGACTGATGATGCCCAATATATAGTGATAAGATTGAGATTAATTAATCACTCACCATAAAAAAACTATTCTAACCTATTTTATGAAAAGGACTAGTGTGCAAGGCAAGAAGGTATGACAATATGTACTCCTCTCTTTCTGTCTTGATCGTCGATGGGACCTTCTACACATTCTCCTTCACTATCTTTTATGCACATACATGAGCGCCTTGTGAACAGGAAGGCTGGACCCCAAGCACCAGCCTCGAGCTTGGTATTTGTTGTGTTAATTTTTTAATGAAATCATATGTGATTTAGCTGAAGAAGTAACAGAAATTATAGGCTCAAAAATGCCGGCTTCAGGGTTTATATTGCCAAATAACTAACATTCATATATGTTCATCTTTACCAGACTTGGCATCGTAAATGCCAAAAGTACTTCCAGCAATGTCGGTTCTAGATTAATATCAACTATGTTCCTCTATTTTACATTTAGTTTACTGGGTAAGCATTGGTAAGAATTCAGAACACTGAAAGAGACTTGACAAGTCTATGCAATTAACTTAAAAAATGATATGACAACGGGCAATGAGCAGAAGGCAGGGAAAGATGTTGAATTCATGCATATTACAGCCAAAAAACAAAACAAAAATAACGTAATTAAGATAGGACGTGAACCTAATTTGGTATCAATGAAAGGAACCAAAGAAAGGGAAATAGATTTTGACATTCAAACCTAGCATGTTTACATATCTTGAATTGAATATATCAGGAAATTAACTGACCAACTAAGTTTACATAAGCTCATGCGCACACACCTTTAAAGAACAAAATGACATGCAGAGATTATCTAGTCTTCCAGAGAAAATGAATTCCTTCATGGCACCAGCAATAATACTTGGCTGAGTATCACATGCTTGCAATTCAAAATCACATATGTCGTCTGGTTCACAACCTGTCTGAGCTGCAATAAGCTGGATTAAGAGGGAAAATAAAAGTGATGAGAACATATTCATAATCTCTAAAATAAAAGCTGAAATTAACAAGGTGTGATGACATTTGAGAAATTTCTCAAACTCCCTGCACGAAAGTTTAGATATAAGAAGCAAAACAAGCAAGACGACCTAACCAGAATGTTACCTGCAAAAGAAGGGAATGATGCTTTTGACTGTCTTTTGTTTCCTTGATCTTCTTCCCATCAGTTGGAACTTCATTTTCAACTGAACCATTCTCAGCAACTGGTTTGTTGAGCTCAGCCTGCATGAAAAGTGTAACATTGTTTAAAGAAGCATATTTTGATGAATAAAATATAATATCATGATGTTAAAGAATATTGTACTCTGTTCAATTCCTTTCATGGAAAAAGAATAGTATAAAATAAATTGATTGCATTCACAACTCTTTTATAATGAACCTACTTTAAGGAAATGACGAGAGGTCATATTCTTCTCAATTATTTGCCAGTTGGTGGGTTCCAATCCTACAGTGTTAATTTAAGGCAACACTGAAAATTCAAGCTACTTTAGAAAGACTAATGTCCATAAGATAGAATGATACAATACAATTCCTGAATAATATGGGCTTTAATAAGAAATTGAAACTACTCAAGAAATCCTAGTTTGCTGTAAATTTTAAAAATGTTGGAAGAAGTTTTGCTCTTTTATAATAGGCGGAGTCAAATAAAATCATCAGATAAGATTTTGAAAATGAGTTTTGGAATAGTGATTTTTCGGAAAATGTGTAGTTAAAAAATAAGCAAAATTTTTGGTTTACGTGTAAAATATTATATTGTGAGAATGTATGGTTGAAAATGAGTTTTAGAAAAAAATAGTTTTTGGAGAATAGTAAACAAACAGGGGCTTTGTTTTGACATTACGTGTGTCCATATAAGCAAACAGATAATCATTCTTCTTAGCCTCGTTTGGCTCCCATTATGTCAAATTATAATTTTTGGAATAGTGTTTTCTTGGAGAATGGGTGGTTGAAAAAGAAGGAAAATATTTCGATTTACGTGTAATATTATTTTATGGAAGATTGTGGGGTTGAAAATAAGAGAGATTATAATTTCAAATAATGGGAGCCAAACGAGGACTTAATATTTAAAATAATGCTCCACGTCACATCTGGCTCGCATTTAACTCGGTTTAGAATTGTTGTTTAACCAAAGACATGTGCCAAAGTGTCGTGTTTTTCAGTCTAACCTTTATCAAACATAAGCACCAGACTTTATATACTTGCACTACCAAACCTCGAATATGACTCCGTTTGTTACACATTTGTGAAAATTAAAATAACATAAAAGTACGTGTTGCTCGACGTGTACATGCAAGAGAAAACAGTAGAAAGATGAAAGCAAATCTAATAAAAATCAAATCGTTCAGAATCAATGTGTGATTAAGAGCATGTTTGCCTAAGCTTAGAAAGTTACGAGTAAATAGGTAATTTTTATAATAAAGTAGGAAATAAGTTATTATGAGGAAAGAAAAAGGTAACATACACAAACATGTTTGCCCATTGGAAACACTAACTTTTCTATTGAGCTTAGCCAAACATGCTCTAAATGTCCTTAAGCATCCATGAAGAACAAAGATAACTTGCTTAATCTATTTCTAAAATTACCTTAACTGATGTAGCCAATACTGGAGCAAGATGACTTTGTGTGTTCACCTTGAATCCATCATTAACACCTCTAATCCAACAAAGACAACAGCATATGTGTTATCAAAATAAACATGCGTCGTCAAATAACCAACTTAAGAATCTCTATAGGAAGAACCTGTCCAAGTGAATTGCCAGTGTAGGGATTCGCATTATGGGCTCCTCAATTCTGACAAGCTGGTGTGAGTAGGATTCTGAACCATTTTTCTGTTCTCTAATTATTATTCTCCCGGCAATACTTAAATCGCGATCAAACCATGTATGCCACAAGCCACCTCCATAGGTTTGCACACCAAGTTCCAAAAACCCACCTTTTGATACCTGATATTTTCTAATTCATATTTTAGCTCTAACTCACTAAATTATCTTCCTCTCAACCAAGAAAGGGGTTCAAATGTAAACCATAGCACGAGTCAGCAATCACCTTTGAAACTGGCTTTACTTTCAGGCAGGGACTGTCAGTGTGAGCACCAACTATATAAAATCCATTCCCGGCAACATATCTAAGCAAAAACTGAAGCTATATCAGCCACTCAATTTATATTCAAAGTTCATACATTTTTTGCAATTTCCTTGGCATGTACTCTTATTCACAAGTATTAGAAACATACTTATACACATCAGAATTAAACCATGAGAACAGAGTTAAGAAATCCTTTCTCTCAACAACTATACACAGTAGACAATACTAGGTACTACAATATAACTACATAGATCAAGAGCTCATTTTTTTATTGTCCTTTTTTACTTATTTCAATATATTTAAAGAATAAATGAGAACAGAAACCATCTTTTATCCATAAAAATGAAATAAAGCAATTGGAAATGATAATTAATGGTTGCATACTTTCCACCAATAGCAAAAGCAACAATAGTGGAGTAATTCCTGGTGAAGAAATATTTCTTGCCAGCTTCTAAATCCCAGTCCTCTCTCTCTGATATTTGTTCATACCCTGCACTTCTTAACTTCTTCTTGGCTTCCTCTGATAAATAATTTCAGAACCAGAAACCAAAAGTTAAAACCATACTATTTGTACAAGTTTGGCTAAGCCTAAAAAGGAGTAAATTACTTTTAAGTGACGTTTTTTCCCAAATATGTCTGCATAAACACTTTCAGTAAAATGAGTCACCTTTTTATGTAAGTGTCTCTTACCGTACTCACTTTAAATCAAAATAAGCGACTAACTTCTATCAATAAAAATTTACTTCAAATTTTTTTTTTTTTTTACTTATAAATGAACTTTTTAAGCTTATAAATATGCTCTTAACCAATAAATAAAATTCAATCCCTGGAAAATGAAAGAAATGATTTTTCTTATTTGGAATAGGTACTTTTAAATAAAAAGTCAATCTTGACTAAAAAAAAAATTGTTTGTATAAAAAATATAATCTTGAACACAATCCAGAACCCATAAACTAAAACATAAAAACAGTCTAGAAATCAACGGAGAAGAATTCAATCCCCAGAAAGAACAGGAAAAAAATGCTTTTATGAGAAAACTATGAAATAAATAAAAAATCCAATCTTCAAAATTATCTTGGACTGTAATACAGAAATTAGATCATTACCGACTGCATGAAAAGCTGTTGGAGAAGCATTCAAGAAATTAACAAGATCGACTGCCACTGAGGATTCCATTGAGACGAGGCTCTTTCAAGATTCACCAGTTACTAAGCGTAAAAATGACGTTTTTAAATGGAAATAATTTAGAAGCCCATAAAGCCCAGTATAAAAGAATTTTAGGTCTTTTTCTAAAGAAGGGACAAGAAGCCTCCACCAAGTCTTTTTTCCCTCAAGAATCCTCCAAACTCCCAAGTGCTTGTTAATCAATTTCGTGGAATTTTGAATTATTTTAGACTATGTTGGTATATTGTGATTAGGGTGTTAAATGAGTTGAACTGGACCATACAACTTGTGAGCTGACTTGTTCAATAAAAGTGCGATTCAACTCGTCTCTTGATAAGGTAAGCCAACTCGTATGACCAAGTTGTTAATCGATTTGTTATAGTGAGACGAGCGACTCGCTCCATTTAACTGCTCTAATTGTCACCATTATTCTATATTTTGATTTTCGTCATTTTTCTTAACATTTAACACCTCGATGTTTTAATTGCATATCTTTGATATTCGAATTTTTAGTTTCAACTTTCAATCAAGAGATAGACTTGCTATATAATCATGAGTAGAAAATTAAAAATCACTATCACTACTCCTGTAAAAGAGTGATACCAAATTCACTATTCATTTTTGAACACCCCTTTTCACACCTATCCAGATGTTCACGAACCAGTTTGATCTAAACGACGTCGTTTTTTGTCCTAAATATCTTCCAATAAAGCGCCTTTTGCTCCCTCGTTCTTCACACACGTTCTCTGCTTTCCTTCTCCTAAAAATGTTCCACATTTTTTCTTGGACCTTACGGGGTTTAGAGATAGGATGGAGGTGGAATCTACGGGTCGAAGGTGGTGGAGAAGGGGCTAGAGGGACCCAACGTGCCGATCAACGTTGAGAAAGCCAAGGAGATGCTGCTTTCAAATTCACGAGGAAGGTTGGGAAATTTTTGTGAGTCCGCTGAATATGAATAGACCCTTCACAGCGATGAATGCACTGGATATGGGATGGTCATTTCTGATATTATTGAAAAGTTTGAATGATTGATTAAGGTTCTTGATCAAAGGGTTAAGGTTTATGGAATTGAGCTCCCAGTTGATGTTCATACAAAAGAAGGCTCTATTGTTATTGGAATTTTTTATACCGCTTGTGTCAACAATGATTATGGTACTCTTGAAATTTTCCAAGATCCCTTCTGCATTTTGTTTATTACCTATCTTCCTTTATGTGATTCGGTTTTATTGGGAACTGATGGTGCTCTTGCTTGTTTTGTGATGATTTATTGTCCAATTTTGCCATCTAATCTTTGATTCTTTACCACACATTTAACTTATTTATCATATTTTGCTGAGTAGATTAAAAGTCAAGATTTTGAGTTTTGGATTCTATTAATCTTATTTTGCTGAAGAACAAAGCTCAAGGCAATTCCTGTTTGTGTACATTAGATAAAGTGTAAATTAAGTACCTTTCGAATTTATACTAATGCTTACTTATCAGGCTCAATGATGTGGTTAAAGTTATTGTCTTGATACTTTTTATGATTTATTATGTATGTTTGATCCAACTATTTCGCTGAAGAACACGAGGATGATTAAAAAGGGGAACCGAGCTGCAGATGTTGCAAATGATAATATGATAGAAACGCTTATAGTTCGGTCCGAAGATCTTGTCCAAGTTGTTGCCAAGGCATGTCAATGTGCTTTTGTAAATTTAATTTTCGTTTCATGATAGATTAAAACCTACTATTCCTGTAATAAATTATAGCCTGTATTTAGGAAGTTCCTATTCCTTCAATCGGAGTTTCGGAATGTGTAAGGAAAGTTGGTTTAGAGGATATTGCAGGCATTAATGAATGTTTGGAGAAGAAGGCTAAAGCTAACGAGATCAATGGAGATAACAAGCACGGAAGTGAGACAAGGCACCATATGCAACATAATATCCTGTATTTACTTAGCTGGCAGGTAATTACCACACGAGCATTGTCATTACACGAGCATTGTCATTACCACACGAGCATTGTCATTTTTCTTTCCATTGGATATGGATTTCAACTTATTCTCCGTGTTTCTTTTTCAGATGGAATGGATACTCATCATACCTGCATTATAGTTGGTCTAGGGGAATATTGAATACTGACCAGCGAAGAAAACTCCACCAAATTTTAGGCCTAGACAGTTCATCTCCCTCTTTGGGTTATGTGGGAGGTTAAAATTTCAAATTAGTTTTTATGTTTTTTAAAATTTAAGATATTACTTTTGCTTTTGAGAATTATCACAATTCTCATGCATCCTCTATGTATATGGGTGTAGGATTTTCAAGATTTCAAACTTTTATGATTGTAGCTCAAAAAAACTTAGATTCATAAATATTTGCTACGAGCTTTGAAAGCATGAAATTATTAAACTATACTTGTGACAGTTCTCATGCATCCTCTATGTATATGGGTGTAGGATTTTCAAGATTTCAAACTTTTATGATTGTAGCTCGAAAAAACTTAGATTCATAAATATTTGCTACAAGCTTTGAAAGCATGAAATTATTAAACTATACTTGTGACAGATTCTTCAAGACTGTGTGTATTATGAAACTATATATGCAGTTCCTTTGCTTCAACAGGAGAACATAAATTGACATTTGAAAATAATTGGCAGAATGAGGTAGATGATTCTCGAAATCCAAGCAATTGTGGTATTGTGAGGGGTCTCGTCAAGGGGACGAGTCAAATTCCTTCATCGTGGAAACCAGGAGCTATTCTTAATTGATGTTGTTGAAAAATGAGGGTTGTTTATGTTTGTCTTCTTTGCCTTTTCAATCAGAGCTCATCGAAGTTGCGAAAAATGCTAGGTGATTATGTCTTCCAATTAACTACTAAACTAATTGTGGATAAGTTTCTGTTTTTCGATTGGAGCTAGAATTTATGTTTTATTTGTCTGTTGATAACACGGCAAAAATAAGGAGATTTTTCTTGAAACTTTAAAATTCTGAATCTATTTGTGTTATTATATGGTATGCAGGAATAAATATAGAAAGTTAACAAATAATTTAATTGTAAGAAAGTGCGATGGAAGGTTCAGAAATGGAAAATGAATAAGAACGATGGCGAAAGAGCAGTCGAGTTCGGGTTCGGTAAAGCAGAGTGCTAAGCTACAAAGGTATCACCCGTGTGAGTAAAGGGCGGAGTCAGAATTAATGGCCAGTGAATCAGCTAGACTCACACCAAGAGCCCTTTTAAAAATTAGAGGTATAAGAAGGGCTTGAGCCTTTCCCTTTTCATTGTTACTTTTATGGAAAAAATAACAAACAAAAATTGAAACTGTCGGGTTGGGTTGCCTGTCTCGTTTGACCGCTTGATCACTGAATTTTAGGTAAAGTTTCATGTTTGTTAATCGAATTGTAGATGTCGCGACTTCCCACGTCAGTATGAAATTTGACAAGAACTAAATAATGATTCTTGGACCTTGTCCGTGTTTAAGTTTTTGGTGTTCACCCAAGCAAACATGTCTTTATGTGATAATTTTTTTTTCTAAAGCTATTTATATATCAGTATTCAAGTTTATATATTTATGTAGCATTTATAAGATTGGTGCAAAGTTCGGCACATAATGGTTTACGCTTGATTATTGAAGTTCATAAAGTTTCATGTCGCTGACACAACTGACTTTGTGCATAGAGTAATTCACCATGTATGCATTCTTGTTGATTCAAATGATTGGAGCAAAGTTTGAGCATATGATGGTTTACACTTTATCGCTGACCTTCAGGTAAGTTTCACGTCGACAATTGCTGATGCCTTGACTGTGCTACTAAGAAAATTAACCCACCTTTGATTTTGTGAAAGAAAGTTAAAGTTATCTTATATATAATTTTAGCTTCCTTATTTTAGCTTCTATTTTATTTTTTGAGTTTTGATCATAGCTTTGTGCCATCGACGTTACGCTAGCTTTAATTAAACTCTTTGGGAATCTACTCACTTTGATAGCATTACAATATGAACTCAATGAGAGGGAATTCACTTTCTACTGGATTGACGCTAAATCTTCTGAAAATATTTGAGCCCCGACCCCCTTTGGAATATAAATCGGTAAAAGATAAAAGAAAATGCTCTCATATACGGGTGTGTTATTACTTTAAGCTTGCTAAAGTTTTCGCTAAGTTAGAATATGTGAACTTAACGTGTATTTATAGGATTTATTTTTGCGTGATAGGTATGGCACAATTTTTTAGTAACTTTGTCGAGCCTGGTGATCCACGGGCTAATAATCATGCAAGGTTTTATTTGCCATAAATATCATATACCTTTTCACATAAAAGGTTTATATAGACATGCTTCCTTGGTGAAGGTTTTCATTTAAATATGTTGTCTTTACATATACGGGAAGAATGTCTATTTTAGGTTTAAGTACCTACACAAGTTGGATAAAACATGTATTATTTGCCTCTTTTTTTTCCTTGTAACTTTATTGTCCTTATTTCACATGTAGAAGCATTTCTTGTGCTACTCTCTGTTAGAAACATTTATAGTACATGAATATTACTGTGTCTATATCTTGAGGTTTAATCTCTGTCATCTAGAGTGACTTGGATGCCGCAACTCATGACTTCATGGTCTATAAATAATTGGCATGGAAAAACTATATTTTTGGAAATTTTCTAAAAGAGTATTGTAAGTTGGCATATATGATTTATATCAGCAATATTGATGCAGTAATATTAATTTTAATTTCTTTTTGTGTTTTGTTGGAAATTGAAGCTTATGCGTGACTAATGATATAGTGAGGCTTTTATCTTCTGAGATGAGAATTACTCTTATGCATTGTGGTAAACCTTATTGGGTTTTAGTTAGAAGACTATTGGTACCAAGAAAGGAGCAAGCCCAATTTTTGAGAAGGTTTACGACTGGTACCCCCGCTTCATGTGGTTGATATAGATATTCCCTTAAATAATTTGGTTGCTGATGCACGAAAATTGGAGCAAGTTGTATTGGGGAGAGTTTCATATGAGTTTAGGAAGAACTATATGATTCGACTACATCAATGAGATTCCATGGCCAGAATGCTTCGCCAAAAGCTCCATTCCCAGAGGAGGTCATAATTCATAATATTCGAAACTTGATATTGTCTGGTTGCATTTTTTTTGGTGGTGGTTGTTTGAGCTTCATGATTTTTATAGATTAATGGTTGTTAAAATGGACATAGGTATTGGATTGATTTCAATAAATGAGAAGTTTTCGTCAATGATGATTGTGCCAGAATATTTCTTTCAATGGAAGTTATGTTTAACTCAATAACTATCCGTATAGTAAGTGCTTCTATCCTGTTTTTATTAGTGGTCTCAAAAAACATTTTCTTAATTTCTTTGTACTCTTAAGATGCTTCAAAACTTATTTTATTAGTAAACTCACATGGAAATTTACCTTGTTAAATAAAGTTTATTTTGTTCATCTCATTCAACTAAAATACCTATCAATCCTTAAAATTCATTACGCTAATATCACCATAAAAATAACACAGCTCGTGCATTGCACGGGCAGATAACTAGTATTGAAAAAAAAATCTTGTGCATATTCATATCCAACTCCTCTGATCTTGTCAATGAGTCTCTCTCTAACACTCCATTTCCAAACAAGCATGTTATATGTACATTTTCCTTTACATTAAGTTTGACATTATTTATTTATTCTTTTTAAGGCTTCCATATAGTATTTATACATGTTTTTAAAAATTTACATAAAAGTTCAATCCCATTGAAAAGGAGTTAAAAAATTACGAGAATAAACTATTTGTTTATTGGGCAAATTTAGTAGGTTATCATCTAACCTCAAGTTGCATGTCATGCCACGTCGTCCCATAATCATAAATATTCAACCAACAAAGAGTGGCGAAACTAGCGTTCATGACCTTATAAGCATCTACTAGTCGAAAACAAAATTTAAAGGTCAAATATGAAAGGTTGCCAAAAAGTTAAGGTGAATTGTTACGGAAATCTTAAAGTTGGGGCTTGAGCTGCAATTTTTATGTTCAAAATAGTGGACACGTGGCTTATAAGCATCCCATTACTGGACATTTTTATTTGGAATATCGCATTAGAATCGTCGAGTGAGTTTTTTTTTTTTTTTTTAAGTGGGAAGAGTGAGTTATTTTCAAGTCTTGTTGTTAACCATAAAAACTTGTAAATGTGTTGAAATCTTAATAAAAAATAAATTCAATATGTGTAACTAAGGAGGTACATTGAAAATTTTATCATTTCAGTGTAAGGGGTACGAAAGAGAAATACGTTCCTTCGTGATTTTCATCTAACGTTGTAAAGCATTTGAGTAAGATTTCTAATCTCCATGGATTCTCCTTGCCCTTGAGTCGTAGTGAGTTCATGAGCTTCATTTAAATTTTAGGGTCCGTTTGATTGCTAAAATGGAAATAAAATGTTTTCCAGGGAACTGAATTGCCTGTAAATTGTTTTACTGTGAATTGTAATTAGTTGTGTTTTATTGGTATAATTTTTCACTCGAAAAATGTTGAAAGTTTGTCGTCTGTTTAGCTTCGTTTTTTATGAAAATTGTCCGTTAAAGTAATATTTTTTTCTACCATTAGGTCTAGAATTTATTCTAATTGCAAAAAAAAAAAAAAAAAATTATCATACCGAATATCATTCATTTGACTTTATTTTGCATTAAAATTGTCAATAAAAGTAAAAAAATTATCATTGGGTCTAGAATTTTTTTCAATTGCAAAAAAAAAAAAAAAATTAAAAATCAATTACCACCAAAATCAAAAGAAAATGAATTCCACCAAATCCAAGAAAATCGGCACGTGAAAGGTAGAAGTGGAAAACGAATTTCAGAGAAAATTTTGTCTATCAAACACTACAAAAGTTGAAAAATTCATAAAAAATGTTGTGTATCAAACGAAGCCTTGAAGTAGATGTATGCTTACCTTGAAATTAGGAAGGAATATTCTGTCTATTTACAAGATACATAATCTAAATCGAGTTTGAGAATTCAACACGAGTGGACATTTTTAATTGATACCACCTGAACTTGTTTAATTGAATCGAATCAGCTAACTCGGTTTGGTTCGGATTAAACTATGACTAGTCACTAAATTTTAGAATTGAATGATTTTGACTTGGTTCTCATATATAGTTACTAGCTGAATTTTAATTTGATTCTCGAGTCAAGCATTGAATTAAATTATATGAATTAATGTGATTTAGATAAAAAAAATTTATCTCCTAAAGAGAAAGCATGAAGTGACACTAGTAAATTGACACGATATTTTGTATGATTTCTTTTTCTAACGCGAGAAATGAAAGGCAGAGACACTATACTCGGCGTACGAAGACAAATTATGTTAGATAAAAAATTTATTTACGGGGGTGTCTTCGACTAAGATTTTGATATATTTTAAAATATTATAAATCCTAATGAATTTCGTTGATTTGAATAGATTTCCAACAATTTCATAAGAATCTCATCAAATATGGTGAAATTTTAAAAGATTTGATTATATGTACTTTTAAACTTGAAATCCATCCAAATCTTTTAAAGTTATTATATTAATAATTTTTTTATAAATCCATTAGTTATTGAGGATACCTAAATTTTAAAAGATTTCATTAAAATCTCAACTTTGAATACCTAAATTTTAATGAATTTCATTAAAATTCATTAAAATCTCAATTGAGAACACCTAAATTTATAAGGATTTTTAAAATCCATTACAATCTTAATTAAGAACACCCTCCTTAGCTTATCCAAATCATCACCCCAAGGACAGATTAAGCATTTTATGACATTTTGACCATCATTATTTGAGTTACCTAATTCATGGGGCTGAAGAGCGCATTGTTGCTTCTCAAAATAATACTTTGATTGCTTGAATTCATGACCCTGGAAGTGTAAGATTTGATGAAGATAAGATGCAATAATATATGTAGACGCGGAGCTTGAGAAGTAGAAGTCATAGTTTGAATTTGCATCTTCAATTGCATGTATATCTACTATCAAAACTTTTCATCTATGTCATCTTCTTTTTCTACCGTCTTTTTCTTCTTCATATACATTTCTACTATCTTACTATTTTTCCTCTCTAAGGAGGTTTTCATGTTATTCGATATTTTGCAGTGATCAGCTTAAATGGATAAAGATGTGGATAAAGCTGGTAAGGTCTAACATAATAATTCCTCGATTTATATGAATTTTAATCTATAATTAATTACCTACTTTGTTGAATAAAATGTATTTTTTCTCAAACTTATTTTTAATCTTATATTCTTCCAATAAAACCTAAAATTCATCCTACATTTTAACTATACATTCTCTAAAGAAAATCATTTTTTACAAAATTCTTTCTAAAAAATGGTATTTAAACAGGAGTTAAATGGTCGAGCGTTTACAATTTATTAAAGTTATGAAAGTAACTTTATATAGTATTGGATTGTGATATAGATCTTCAGTTAAGTTTTATTGTTATTGATTTATGAGAATCGTAAACACGTCATATTTAATAAAAGGATAAACATGACATGCACGTGAAGGAGTGTGGTTGACACTAAATTCAAATGTGTTGTATTTATAATTTAGGTTTTTAGACGAATTGATAATTATAAATAAAAGAAAATCTAGTTTTTTTAATTCGATGAACAATGAGTAATATAAATTAGCTACAACCAAAATGATAGTAATCGAAGCTTAAAGTTATCTAAATTACAGCAAAACATAAAAGGAAATTTGTACTTTTTTAGAAATGATCCTTTGAATTCATTCAGCCCTTGTTTCGTCCCCATTTTGGGTGTTGAAAATTTTTAGAATAGTAATTGATAGAAGAATGTGTGGTAGAAAAATAATGAAAAGTTTTAAATTTGATGAATGTGTGATTGAAATAAAGAGAGAAAAAATCAATGTAACGTAATGGAAAAAAATGGGGGCCAAACGTGGGCTTAACATGAATACATTTTCATAAAATAGAGAAGTTTCACTTTTTCCTTTTCTTCAAAACCCTTCTACGTTCCTTCCCTTTTTGTTTTCTTCGTAGTTTGGACAATTATTATCATTTTTAGTGTTGTTGTAATATTATTTTATATTTTACCATTATTAAATCCATGGCCGAAAAATCAAAGTCGAGCCTTGATTAAATTTAGCCTGCATTAGACAATATCCCTAACTCCGCCCCGGAAAATACCATTCACGACACAAATTTTGCAAGAGAAAACCAAAGAAATATCGAGACAAAGTCAGATGCCAAGAATTTTGTAACATAATGTTGTGGGGTCTTTAGGTGCCCACAAAATTTAATACAATAATGACAGCCAATTCTTTTCAAACCATTTAGGCCCGTGTTTGTATTATTTTGACGGATATCGAATATTGAGTTTTGCTACAAAAATTGGGTTGGTGACAAGGTTAAAAATAGGTGAGACGCGGCATTCACTGATTGGACAGTTTTTTTAAAAAAAAAAAATTGACCCAAACCCTGTCTGACTATCATGACTAATTCTTAATCTGATGCTGACCATCTAGCCTATTTCTCAATGGATAATTTGAAAAGAAAGTTCAAACTAATAATTGTCGAGGTTGATTTTCCAGTGTGAAAAAGTACTTGTTTGGGTTTCATTATAAATTGTTGAAATAATAATGTGATAAAAATGAGTAATGATAATTATTGTGAATCTTACAAAAAATTTGTAATAAAAATAAAATTTAACTACTAAATTTTGCTCCTTCCATTATTTATGACTTACAAGAAAAATAGTTTTTACCTTCCCATCCACTCTCTACTCCCGTAGTGTTATGACATCAGTTTAGGCGACACAAAATAATAGACTCAACAAAATATAGAATTAAATGATTTATTTAATTATATCTCTCATTCAATGCTACATTTGGGCCGCGTAAACTATTATTTGAACACCGGTAATGCTAAATAGCACTAGTCTATATGTAAAGCGATTGTTCATATAAAACCATTAATAATTTTTTTTATGAGAAATAGTGTTAGGTTAAGCCTCACAAAATGTGTAATTAATAAATTAAAAGTAATTGTGAATGTATGGTTGAAATTAATGTTTGATTTCAATTGTATATATAAATAATTTATTAGTAACTTTTAACTTTTGACCAACATTAGCACAATGTATCGAACAACAATTAAAATTAAATATGAAAATTGTAATCACAAATTCGTAACTTTTAACACTTATTATTCAAACATTTTGTAGAACACATTATTCCTTTCATTATAATCTCATCGTAATTAAAAAAGAAACCCAAACACATGAAATTCTATATGTTATATAAAGTTGTATACATTTAGCCCCTGTTGTACAAATAAAATAAGGGAGAATTTCATAACTAAGAGATTAAATTTCACAAATTTCAAATTTAAGGGATAAGATTTAAAATTCCAAATTTCAATCTTTTAAGGTTTAAAATTTTAAATTTCAGATTTTTTTATAAATTATTTAAATAAACATGTATTTTATTAATTAAATGTATTAGTGTCATAACTTCATATAACTAGATCACAAATTCTATATAATTGGTCACAAATCATAAATTTTATATGTCAAAAATTATTTTATAGGTCACAATTCAAAAAAATTATAAGTTACAATTTATTCATCGGTCACAGATAAAAAAATTTATAAGTCACAACTTAGTAGACAGTCACAAAATTATCAAATTATCGGTCACAAATTAATAATTTCTTAGGTCACACATTATTTATTGGTCACAATTTATATTTTTCATTGGTCACATATTTTTTATTGGTCACAAATTAATGAATTTAATAGTCACAAACTACCAAATAATTTGTAACCACCACCAAAACTTATGACCATCACCTCACCACTGCCACCAATAGCCGGAACCACCACCGCCACCTCCCGACAACAAATCATCATCTAAAAATACCGACATCACCTCAACCATCGCTATCCACCCACAACCACCACACACCTACCACCGCCACTAAAACCATAGAACCTCCACCACCAACCCCCTTCCCATCCCACGACCCAAAAAACACCCCAACCCTACCATCATCGTTGTTGACCACCACCAACACTACCACCATCTACACCACCCACACCAACCAAAATGCAACATTACCACCTCACATTCTCCGCCGCCACAACCTCCAATAAACTACCATACTCAACTTCAAAACCACCACCACCACAACCACTAAACAAATCACCACTAACCGACGGATCCATCCACCACCACCGCCACTACCAAAACCAACAAACCCCATCAAATCCACCGTCGATATACCAAAACCACCACCACGACCAAATCCATCATCACCGCTACCAACCAAAACCATCCCCAAATCACAAAGAAGCGCACAACCCACCATTACCCCTACCGTCGCTGCTATCGTAGCAGTGATTTCAAACCATCAGCCATAACTCATGACCCTACAACGTCCATAAACCACCACAAAATTGCAAAAAACTCAAAAATAAAAAAAAAATACAGTGCGCGATTCGCATCGCGTTGCTACTTTGTGTTTGTGCACAACGCAGCCGGACGAGGTTGTGTCGTCTCAGGGAGGCTGGGCTGCCAGCAGAGAGGAAAGAGAGTGGAGAGCAGAGAAGAAGAAGGTAGAGAGAGTGACACTGATAAAAGAGAAGGTAAGAAAGAGTGACGCTGATGAGATAAGGAAAATTGAAATGAATTTGATTAGGGTTTGAGATGAAAATTGTACGATTAATATTTAATATTTAAAAATACAATATCTAATTTTTGAAACGTGAAACTTTTGATCTGATTTTTGAAATTGAATCTTTAAAATTCTAATTTTGTGTAATTTCCTCATAAAATAATTTTGTATATATTTTTTTATTATTGATTGTCCTCTATTAAATCATTTTTTTTTTCATTCGAACTCATTTTCAATTACACATTCACACAATAAAATATTTTCTACATAAACTCATAATTTTTCTTACTTTTTAATCACACATTCTCCAAAAAAAGTTACTATTCAAAAATTTATTTTTCTCAAAAAAAAAAAAAACTATTTTTAATGGATGACAAACAAAAGATTTGAGCCCCATTTTTTTTTTTTTTTTGCCAAAAATGCATTTTAGAATAATATTTTGATAGAGAATGTAAAAAATAAAAAAATCTTTAGATTTACATGTAATATTATTTTATTAAAAAATATGTAGTTGAAAATAAAAAAGGGAAAAATCCGTTTTGAAAGTAATGAAGACCAAACAGGGGCTTAATCACGTATTCTAAAAAAATCACTGCCAAACGAGACTTATTATCTCTACACACAGACTGATCACCTATGCTCACCCCACTTCTGTGTCTATAAATATACATGTATCATATTTATTACTTCTGCATTTGATCTCTGATACAGCTCAATCCCATCCACTCCACGCCATTCCACTTGACCTAATCCTCCCCTTAATTCTCTATATATCTGTATCTATATAGACCCGTGAGAAGCTTAGAGGTCAAATTTTCATGGCGGAAACTCAGGCAAGGCTTAACGAGAAAACAGTTGATCCCAGAAATGGCTACTGCCCACAAACCAAGATTTACCACAGCCTCCGCTCGCCGGTCCCTTTGCCGCCACCATCCCAACCACTCTCTATTACCTCGTACACACTCTCCCTCCTCCATTCTACCTCCACCTCGGCCGCTCTCTCATCCACCCCTTTCCTAATCGACGCCGCCACTGGCCATCGCCTCACATACACCGCCTTCCTTGAACAAATCCACTCTCTCTCCCTCTCCATCCATTCACTCTACCCCTCCCTATCCAAAAATGATGTCGTTTTTATTGTAGCCCCGCCTTCACTGAACATTCCGGTCGTATATTTTTCGGTCCTCTCCCTTGGTGCTACCATTTCTCCGGCCAACCCGATTTCGTCATCCGCTGAGTTGAATCACCAAATCCAACTCAGTAAACCCGTACTCGCATTTGCAACCTCCTCGACTTCCCATAAACTCCCCTCTCACCTCCCTGTTATCCTCCTCGATTCCCCTCATTTCAACTCTATGCTCTCCGCCGCGCCCGGAATCATAATGGAACGACGAGAAATTCATCAATCTGACTCGGCCGCCATCCTTTACTCTTCTGGCACCACCGGAAAAGTAAAAGGCGTCGTATTAACCCACCGGAACTTAATAGCATTGATCGCCGGTTTGTACTACAATAAATCGGATACAGACGAGCAAGAAATTAATATTCATCCACTATCGCTTTTCACGCTGCCTTTATTCCACGTATTTGGTTTCTTCATGCTAATAAGGGCGGCATCTATGGGAGAGAGTCTAGTGTTAATGGGGAAATTCGACTTCGTAAAAATGTTGGAGGCTGTGGAAATGTACAAGGTGACCTATATTCCAGTAGCGCCGCCGCTAGTGGTGGCGATGTCGAAGTCGGATTTGGTGACGAAGTATGACTTGAGCTCGCTTCAGACACTTGGCTGCGGTGGTGCGCCGCTGGGAAAGGAGGTTTCCGAGCGATTCAAGGCCAGATTCCCCAATATAGAGATTATTCAAGTCAGTAACAGATCAATGTTGATGATCACGATTTTGTCTGCATTATTACTATATTATTATCGACAAAGTGATAAATGCATGTGATTGAGTTTGTCTTCTTTATGAGTTGAATTCTGAAAAGGCAATTTCTTGATTAAATATAAAAGATTCACGCTTAGCTAAACTCACAAGTAAGTGAAACTTTTAAATAGCTTTTTACTTTGATTAATGTTAAAAATTATTTAGAGCATGTATGGCTAATCCTGTAAAGTAAAAGTTAACTTTTAAGTTTCCTTACACGTTTTGTTGACCTTTTTTCCCCTTAACTTTTAATTTAAAATGCTACTTATTCAAGCGTTGTTGCTTTGTTACTTAACCAGACATTCATCTGCAAGACGAGTTGATTTATTTAAGGATATGACCGTCCGTTTTACTAATGAATTCATGTTTAAGATTTAGACATTAAAAGTTAGTTGGAAACAAAAAAAGAAGAAACAATTAATATGAATTTTTGTTCTATATATTTAAAAAAACATCTATGTGTGTAAGTATTGAAATGAATGTATCACGATTCATTTTTCTAATTTTTTATGCTCATATTATCCATAAATTTAAGGACTGTTGCACGAATGGAACACAAGCTAATGGGGTGCAACTTAGTTTGCATTTGGTTGTTTTACTCCAATATGTTGTGCTGCACTTTAACTATAAAAAATGTGCTGTGGAACTACTGAAATTGTGAATAAGTTTTTGAAAAAATTGATTATGGAGGTACAATGGTGTAAAAAAAAAATGACTGAAATGGAAAATACTTGTCTTCTATTGTTTTGTGCATGCGTGTGTATTAATCTCGTTCAAATGTTTCATTATTGTTAAAATTTGATAAACTCGTCAATTTATTATGTTTATTGCTTTGTAAAAAATTGTAACTTTTATATGATGCTTTTTTTTTTTGTCAAAGTTATGCTTGTTTGTTATCTTGTTCTCTATCGCACATTTGATTGAGTTAATTTTATTTAAAACTCGATAAAATTGCAATTTTTCGGTATTAATCTATTTGGATTTTCTTTGCCATTCTCATATTGGAAAATCATATATGTAATATGTTTGTTAGTTGTTTCATATCTTTGATTTCGCTAGCTTTTGTGTTGGTGTTTTATGGATTTTCAATAGAGCGTAGACTTCTTATTTACAATATTACATTGAGCCCATGTTTAGTTGAGATTTTTGAGAATAAATTTTGTGAAAAGTGATTTTTTTTTTTTTTTTTGGAGAATGTGGTTAAAAAGTAAGGAAAAGTTATGAATCCACATGCAAATTTATTTTATTGGCAAAAATGAGTTTTAGAAAATGGGGACCAATCATGGGTTTAGATCCATCCTACCCTCGTGAAAATTTGACCCAAGATCTAGGGGGCGCTTTAGCACTTGACTAATATTGTCTAATTAATTTTTGTGAGTACAATCTTAAATATTGGATAGCATGTCATTCTGGTCATTGAAACTCACCCTTGCTTTCTCATATTATACGATGCTGGAAATTTGTGAATGTAGATAAGTAATGTAATTAAGCACAATAAAGTAATGTACCATGTAATAAGAGAGGCCGATTCTTCTGTAGGTTAGAAATGTTTAAATTCTGTATGTGTTACTAGGTGTTTCTAGTTCTTGAAGGGAATGTTTTTATAACTTTCTGATGCAATTTATGGATAACGCTGTAGTTATTTATTGAATTAGGGTTATGGTTTGACTGAGAGTTGCGGATCGGCAACGAGGATGATAGGGCCAGACGAGACTAATAGGCATGGATCTGCTGGCCGCTTAGCTGAAAACACAGAAGCAATGGTAGTCGATCCTGTTAGTGGAGAAGCCATGCCTCCTGGACAGCACGGAGAATTATGGTTACGAGGACCGACAATCATGAAAGGTAATATGTTCATGGACGATCATGTTTGGCTAACTTAAAAATAAGAAAAACTCACCTTTTGTTTTCAAACATGATTGGATATGTTACTTTTATCTTTCAGTTAAGATAAGTATCTTATCTATTAAATGTAGAAATGACTTAGGTATATTATAATCAAACTGTTTAAGCTTTTAAGCTTCGCCAAGCATGCTCTTGATTGGTCATCTCTCTCGGCAACTATAACAGTTTCGTGTATTTTTATCTGGAAGGGATTGATTTAAAGGAATCAATGAATTAGATTTTAAGCTTGATGAAGTTTGGATGACAAGCTAACTCATCACTATCAAGATGCAAGTAATATTCCTTTCTCTCTTTTGTCGAGGATCTCCAGTGAAACCAATCAGTTTATTATTCCCCTGGAAGCAGCATCCTGATTGCATCAGAAATTTTGGAACTATAGCCATTTGAAATCATATAATTGATTTATTGTGTGTCATACGTGGGGAAAAGCTCATGCTGGGATAGCTAGCAACAGGGACCGGCATCTAATAATTAATAACAGATCTACAGGAGTCGAGATATTATGTCAAACAGTCTAGTCTGATCCCTCTCTCTCTCCCTCTCTCGCCCTCCCTCCCTCCCTCCCTCCATATAAAACACTCTCAGCTTGAGAATATTAAAAGGGAAAATATAAAAATATAACAAATTTTATATAATTTCCCAGTGATGAAAAAAACCCTGATGTTGTCAAAAATCTAAAGATACATATATACAATTTATCTATTTTCCTGACAACCTAAGAGATTGATAAGAATTGATCTTTCGTAAGGCAACTGCCTGGTTTTTCATTTGTCAGTAACAATGGCGGGATAATGACAGGTTATGCAGGAGATGATGCAGCAACTGCTGCAACCTTGGACTCCGAAGGCTGGCTAAAGACTGGTGATCTCGGTTACTTTGACTCAGATGGGTTTCTCTTCATTGTTGATAGGTTGAAGGAACTGATAAAATACAAAGCATATCAGGTGATTGAATTTACATGGAAATCTCTCCAATATTGATTTGGTATCTAGTGCAGTATCCGGTTGTTCTTTCCTACATTGAAAGCTGTTAACTAGTAAAAATAAAACACTTTGCAGGTTCCCCCGGCTGAGTTGGAACATTTACTTCAATCAATTCCGGAAATCGTTGATGCAGCAGTGATTCCGTATGTATTCTCATACTTAAAAGTTTGAATTGCTGGATTTGACATTAACAGTGCATGTATGCTAAGCCTAAAGGTTACTTTTGAGTAACTTGCCAAACATGTTTGAGCTTTTCTAGAAGTTCTTTTTATTTATTTATTTATTGGGATTTTAGTTCATTTTTTTTTATATCTACGAATTTGAGCATGTCTGCTTGATTCATCTTCTACAGTTCTGCAACATAGCATATGAACTTGCAGTTTTGAGTATATATAGGTCACAATCTAACAGGGACATTACTTTTGGAAGCATTTTAAATGTGTCAAGAGAGATTGAGATCCCTCAAAAAGTAGAGGCATGTATGAAAGCGAACTTTCTAATTTGCTTCAAAGACTATAATATACTGGCGAGATCTACACTTAGACCTAAAACAGAAGTTTACTATTCAATGCTTTGTAAAAACTAGAAGATTTAAAACATTCGTCCAAGATCGGATACGACTGGAGAGTTGAGTTTCTGTAGACTTCAAAATAATGGCAAACCCCATGAACATTTTAATACAGAAGTTCACTTGAATCGACACATTAGGAACTGGAACTTATAAGATATGGCATTCAAATTTGAAGAAACCGTTAAAATCTAGTTTTGACATTTGATTGCAAGTGTAAGTTGTGTGTCCTGCAGTCAACAATTGTTTTTATCTAGCTTTGTTTCTCTCTTTCTTGGCGCATGTGGGGAATTGACAGAGAGGGTGCTGTGGTCAATGAGAACTGAGAAGACTTGTTTTTTCTTAACTCTACAAATTCCACCATGTCCCTGATATAAGTTATTTTTGTTAGTGCACTTGTTAGTTTGTGTTGTTTTCTTGGTGTACCATCTGTATGTGGTTAATGTTTTTAACTCTTTGTTGACAACGTGTGTTTGAGAGCAGATTTCCTGATAATGAAGCAGGGCAGATTCCCATGGCATATGTTGTAAGAAAACCTGGCAGCAGTATCACTGGGACTCAAATAATGAAATTCATTGCAAAACAGGCACGTATACATGTTTGCATATTTTTAGTTTCTCGTGAACATTTATAAATACCATTATAGCACCAGACGTTTTCTGCTTTCTCTGATCATTTTTGCAATTTCCATAGAACTCTGTATGTTGAAAATTTGATCATCTAATCCATGTGGGAATTTCTTTCTTCTATGTATCTAAACCTGGTGGTGTGTTCAACAGCCACCAGAAGATCCCAATAATGTCATGTATTTATGAAAGTTTCCATTCTAATAACTTTTAAATTGATATGAAATATTAAACTTTAGAATCATTTAATTTTGAGACAAGGAATGAAATGAATTCTCCATAAATTTTAGACAATAACATCTTATAGAACTTAGTTATCTATCTGTTGAAGCCACCAATTTTCCAAGCTCTAAATCTAGGCGATCGACTTTCTAAGAGGGGGTGCATGGGAGAGTCAGAATGAGAGTGAAAAATATGTTTGAAAAAACTATGGCTGATGGTGCCTTTAAAATGCCAAAAGCTGGCTTTAGGATAATCTTGTAGAAATTAGCTATGGTATAAAGAAACTTGCGTGGAAGTTTTCACTAAACAATTTAGTATAGAATTTTTTTTTTTGTATCAACTCCTTAACCAAAATCATAATTTGACATGGACATCTGCTTTTTGCCTATGTTTCCCTGAAGGTCAAGAGTTTGAGCTCGGTTTTTTTTTTAGCTCCACGTTTAAAGGTGTTAGTTCTTGTGTGTAGTTGGGCAAAGTCATGATACGTAATTGTGGCAACAGTTAAAACTGTAATGAAAAAGAGTAAAACTTCGTCAAATTTTATGTTACGGAATACTAATACAGGATGTAATCGCTTTAGACCTCTCGTTAGATCCAGCAATTAATGAGTGGAATGACATAATGATTCATGTAGCTGGCATTAAATTATCATGAATAGGATTTAGTTTTATAGCGAGTATGCCTCATCATAACCTTTTGTTTCCTCGAAGATCTAAACGGGATGCGGAATAAAATCAATTTTAATTAGGTTGGTCTTGTGCAAATGCGTCTTTAGCTGATAAAAATAATATATTCTACAAAATGAAGTTTGTTCCTTGAAATTTGTTTACCTCATTTGATCTTAGCCTATGTTTGACACCCATTTTGGGAGAAAAATTGGTTTTTGAATAGTGATTGATGGAAGAATGCGTGGTTAAAAAGTAAGGAAATTTTTTAGGTTTATGTGGAATATTATTTTATTGATAAAATGTGTGGTTGAAATGAAGAAAGTGAAAGAATGAGAATGAGAATGGAAAAAAAAATGGATGTCAAACATAGGCTTAATGTATTGAAAAATGATAATAATTTGATGCTCGAGGCATGATCATGTTTATCGTATTTGTTCTGAAACAAAGAGGTTTGATCCTTAAACTTTGAAGGCAGGCAATATGTACAAGAATACCATGTTATGTGTAAACCTTTGTTTGACTTAAGATTCATCCCTGCAGGTCGCTCCTTATAAGAAGATTCGTCGTGTTGCATTTATCGACTCAATTCCGAAGTCTCCATCGGGGAAGGTGTTGCGAAGGGAGTTGATTAATCACGCTCGCTCTGTTGTTTCGTCTAAATTGTGAATCGAATAGGTATTCTTGTAGCTAATCTGATTCATAACACATCTGATAAATAAAATCTTGCTCTTCATCTTTGATACAATGCACAAAAAAACTCCTCTCCTAGGTGAATGGTGACTCCAACAGCATGTGTCTGGTGGATTAGATTGTATCGATGAAGAAAAGTAAATTAGAATCTCGTTCAGTTTACTGATACGAGTTTTGGAAAATTGAACACCTAGGGATTGCTACCCTCTTAAGGGCCATAGTTTGAATCTTTCGTCTTCCAACTATACTTGTTCAATTGTCTTAATCAATCTTTGTATGATAATCGATAGCAAACAATTGATTCACGCTATACTCTCGAGTTTGGACAAGTTATCTTAACTATTATTGTGGAGATAAACATTTAAAATTTATTTTACTTACTTTACGGAAATCAACTGGCCAATTTATGCACTATATGTTTACAATCATTGACTTCAACCATGAAAAGGATCGACGATACAACAATGGATGACACTTATGTGACATATTGTGACCTGTACAGATGGTTCCCAAACGGTTAAGAGCAAGTAGAATGAATTTTATACTCTTGAGCTTTGGCAATTCATCTTTAACATTATCGTTTTTAAGTAAAATTATTTATTAGCCAACTTAATTTCTAAATGATGGATTAAAAGTATTAATTTATAAATTTTGACAGATTTTTCCAAAACCGGAGCTAAAATCAGGCAATTTGAATGCATGAGAAATATGTTTCATAATAGATAATTTTGTTTTCGACCTCAAATAATCATTTAGTTTGAAATTTCATGCGGTACTATAAACTTTGTTTTAAAGAAGAAACCGACGGAAGACATATAAGAAGCACATTTTTAAGAAAAAACATAATATATTTATAATAAATAACGTTAATCACATTATGCCCCCGTTTGATAGTCACTATTTCGAAAAAATAATGTTTTGAATAATAATATTTAGGAGAATGTTGATTAAAAAGTTGGAAAAGTTTTGGGATTACGTGCAGAATATTTTATCTCTTGAAAAATAATGTTACTTGTACATAATGCAGTTATATAATAGTTTACATATTGACGAGATGTCAAAAAGGGAGTAAGTTTTTTTTTTTTTTTATTATTTGATTGAAAAAATTCTGATTCAAATATATCCCACCACATCGTGTGTATTTAAATCGTTATATACATGTAGCACAATTGATGTGTGAATGTGTAGTTGAAAATACGTAGAAAAAAAGTTCTCAAATAATGGGTGTCGAATATGGGCACATGTTCAAATAAGTCGCGATTTTCATCAAAAATTGCCTTGGACTTTTGTGTTGATTGAAGTTAATTATGATTGACCACGTAAATATGATTTGACTATTAGGGTCCGTTTGATTGCACCATGGAAAATAGGATGGAAAGAAAACGAATTACAGGGAAAATATTTGCCTAGAACTTGTTTTACGGGGAATTGTAATTAAATGTGTTTGATTGGTATAATTTTCCATGGAAAATGTTGAAAGTTTGAAATCCGTTTGACTTCCTTTTTTATGGAAATTGTCCATTAAAATGATAATATTTTCTATTATTGGGTTAAGAATTTGTTCCAATTACCTAAAAGTAAAAAAAAAATTTTTAAACAATTAGAAAAAATTACCATATTCGTTTGACTTTGTTTTGCATAGAAATTGTCAACAAAAATGAAAATCTTTTTTACAATGGTTGATAAAATTGGTTGTCATTGCTAAAAAAAAAAAAAGTTGGAAAAAGGTGGGAAAACATTTTCCACCATTCGTGCATCAAAGGGTTGTACCTAGAAAAATGGAGGAAAACATTTTCCATGGAAAATTTAGCATATCAAACAATCAAAAAGTGGAAGTAGGAAAATATTTTCCTACTTCCAGGAAAAATATCGTCAATCAAACAGAGCCTTAGATTATTAAAGTTTATGTTTGGCAAAGCTCATAACTGCCTTTAAGTTGATCAAATATGTTGTAGATCATTTCGACTAAATACTAATCTATAATAGGAGTGTTTTATATCACCTATTGTATCCGCGTTCTGTGTTGGAGGTTCTTCACTCTGAGACGAGAATGCTCTTCTCTTGCTTGAGGGATTTCATTTTCGCGGGTTGTAAATTCCAACATGTAGTCTCCAAATCAAAATTATTGATGAACTTCATCGCATCGGACACGTGGAGAACTTCTCAATTGGTCTTTCTATTGGTCAGGTTTGAAGCGTGATGTTTTGAACCACGTGGATTGTTGCCGGAATTTGCCAAAGGGTCAAGCTACTAATGCGAGTTTGAATCGTTCGCTACCTATTCTATCTCACTTGTGGACCGACATTAGCAAATGTTTTGTGCTTGCTATGCACTCATGTAATGACTCAATTTTTGTTACGGTTGATAGGTTCTCCAACGAGGTATGCATTTTTTTTTTCCTTTCAAGCATACATCTGATGCCACTTGCGTGCCATGTTTTTTATTTTGTGAGATATATTGTTTGATTGGTTTGCCGGCTTCTAGTGTGTCTGATTGGACACTCGTTTCTCATATTCATTTTTGGAGTATTATGTGAAAACGTTATCATTGAACTCAAACTTTGGAAATATATATCACCTTCAGACTGATGGGCAAATCAAGGTAGTTAATCATTAGTTGGGTAACCTACTAGGTTGTTTTGATTGGTAATCATATTAAATCTTGGGATCAAGGTAGAATTTGTGCATAATTTAGCCATCGACAAGAGTACGAGTTGTAGTCCATTTCAAATTGTTCATTTGCTGGTTCCTCATGGTCCCCGGACCTAGTTACTTGTTCTATACGATGTGGATCGATGATTGTGGTGAATTTTGTTGATGTTTTGCGAAAGGTTCACGAGGCAGCCAGAACAAAATTTGTCGAGGCCACAATACAGTACATAATAGGTTGTTGATGCTATGTGTTACCATGTTAAAATTGAGGTTGGAGATTTTATTTATTTATTTATTGTGTAGTTTTACAATAGACAAGTTGTTGGGAACCTACTTAGTTATGCCCGGCGGAAGTAAAACAAATTTTGATTCCCAAACAAGGATCTACATTGTGTTTAGATAGAAATTGTGTTTAGAATAATACCTTGGATGAATTCCGCAAACTCTTTTACTGATTCACGAACTCCAATGATTACGAACTGCAATCCAAACTGTCCAATTGTCCAGCCTCCAATGGTGATCCACACAGAGAACAAGAATGACGGCTATGATTTTTTTTTTCTCGTGCTAGCAAGAATAATGAAAATTCTCTACAGTTTTTCAAAACCCCAACAGTATATTAATACAAGTCCAAATGGGCTTGACCCATCTCTTAACTTAACCCGGTCCAACATTTAATTAATCAAATTAATTAAAGGAAACATTACATTTATAAGGGGTTTACTTTACACCATTTCAAAAATACAAAAACTAGTTTCAAATTTCACAAATCAGATTTTTTTTTATTTTTTATTTATGAAATAATGAATTATTAAATCAATTTATTATTAAATATTTAAATCTAATATAATATAATTACCCCACCCCACCTCCACCACCCCTACAGCTCCGGGGACTATTCCGACTATCGTTCCGGTCACAACTCTTTTTCGGCGACTGCTCCGATTCCGACAACTATATTAAGGTCACAGATATATGTAATTTGGTCACAATTAAAAAAAATTAGGTCACAATTCAAAATTTTTTAGGTCACAGTTCATTCATCAGTCACAAATTAAAATTTTAAAAGTCACAATTTGTTCATCGGTCACAAATCACAAAATTTATAAGTCACGCAACTTATTTTACGGTCACAAAACATCAAATTAATTGATCACAAAATTATTTCGAGGTCTCAAATTAAACATTTTATAAGTCACAATTTAATTCATTGGTCACAGATTAAAAAATTATGAATCACAGTTTATCGATGGGTCACAATGAACCAAAATGTCGGTCACATACACCAGTCCCAGTCCCAGATCCTCCGTCAATGTTTTGGTCACAAACCAACCAAATAATTGGTTACAAACACTACCCCACTCCTGCCCTCATCACAACACCACCCAAACCACCACCGTCATCAAACTGCCGCCACCCAAACACCACCACAAACTGAAAACACACCCAAAAACCACATCATTCCTGCCATGGCAGGCAAACCACAGCCATACGAGCATCACCACCACAACCCAACCGCGAGCACCACAGCCATGCGAGCAACCCCACCACAACAACCCAACCGCGACTTCCAACAACATCTACAGCACCACCGTGCACATCCCCGCAGCACCCATCACCACACCACTCACCACAAGGGGAAGAAGAATCGGAGAAGAGATAGCCAACATCGCTTCACTCTGTGACGTTCAAATGGCGTTGCTGAAAAACAACTGGATCTGTGGCTCTCGTATGCAATCGAGGAGATATGTGGTTCTGTAGGCTCTCGCCGGCGAGGAGATATGGATCTGGATCTGTATCTTCAAATCGCTCTGCTGAAAAAACCCACAGATCTGGATCTGTGGGCTCTATCGGCGAGGAGATATGTTACTGGGCGGCGGTTTCTAAGCACAGAGAAACCGTGGACGGAGGGGAGAGAAACGGAGGAGAGAATGGAACGGTTAGGCTGAGATGGGGAGGAGAGAATGGGATGGTAGGTTGAATGAATTTTAGGGTTGATTTGGGTTATTTTAATTGGGATGAAAATTAAATAATTCATATTAATTAAATATAAAAAATCTGATTTTTGAAAAGTTAAACTTGTGATAAGATTTTTGAAAATGGAAATCTAAAAGTAGGGCTGTGTGTAATTTCCTCTTAATTAAATTCGGCCCACGAATTAATTAATCCAATTAATTAATTTGGGCATATTAATAAGCAACTCAATTAATTAATTATACAACACTTGTCGATTAATTAATTGGTAAATATCATTCTTCTGGTTCTCTTTTGTGTGTGAACCATTAGGTTCCCGATCACGATGCCTAACGACGTGAATTATTATTTTGATCTAATCAAAATTGATAAATTAAAATACCCCTTTTAATTTATCATCAATTTACATTCGTCGTCCCAGATTGACATCAGCAATGTATCAGGGCAATACATGTGACAGGAAATGTCACGTGGCGTGACAAAACCAAACTTGTTCGTTTACCGTGAAACTATAATCTTTTCGACAATATGACCCGATCAATTACGAGATATGGACGTGTGTCAATCTCAATTATCGATCATATTTTTTATCGTACTGTTAAGTCAATGTAAGTCGAAAACTCATTTTCGACTTATGAGTTCACATTGGCCAAAGATTTCATTATCAACTTAACTGGATGAAATGTAGATCATAATCTTTTACTATCTAAGAGTGACGAATCCTCTATTGATCATTCACAACCTTCATATGATTCTTGGCATACCCGAACGATGCCGTATTAACGACCCTTGAAAGAGCAACATCCGACATCACCAAAGTATGACTGTCCTCATATAAGGCACTATGATGACCTCAAGTCAAAAGACCAATTCCACTACCGAACGTTAGAGATTAACCACTGACACTCATAGTTTTCCACGTGGAATCTCTCAGCGGGTCTCCAATGTTTTGTTCTATAACAAAACATTCACGTGTTCATTCAAGTGTCAACACACTTTAGCTTGTGAGATCAACTACTTACTTTATAAGTAAGAAATGCCACACGTGATAGTCTATCCGTAATAACGATATCCGTATCTCGTTATTACATACGACCACAGACGATTTAAGATTCAGTTATATGTAATTTGTATCTCACAATCACAACTCTTTGTGATTAACAAATCACCAAAACTTGAATCTACATATTCTATTATTTAATTAATTAGAATATTAATTCAATAATAGATCTTGCCATAAATATGCATCGATTATATATACATTAAAAGTGCTTATGTCCAAAGTTGATTGGACCTAGGACATAACACTTAAAAAAGTTTCCCGCTCATGAATATAACAAGCTCTCTTCTCGCGTAATTGGGCATTTAGAGATCATAGAGAAAATGAATCCCAATGCTTATCATTTAAAGTCGCGACGCCACATTCGTACTCTTGATGTTTTTAACATTAAACATTTTCATTCGGTATAGTGCGTCTATTGTGGATGATGACATCTCGATTCGAGAGAGGATAGTTCAAACCCTCGAGAGGTGTTGTCTTTTATATTCTTTCAAAGGGTTTCCACTATTTATAAACGTTTCTATGTATTGAATTTTGGTTAGAGACATTCGTAGTTTCTCCATCGTTTCTTGTCAATCCATTCTGGGTATTTTGGTCGAATCAACGAGTTGGATTTACGTTTTTTCTCCATTATACATTTTTGTCTACTTCATCGCCCACCCTTTCCATTTTATCATGTCGTTATTAATTGATTTGTTACATGGAACATGACCAACAAAATCAATAAACATCAGGTCGATTATATTAATTTCCACTTCCCACTACCAGTGAACGATAATCTTACAAATTTAAAACTCGTTCTTCACCGCTTATAAAATGTTTGGAAAATAAAAATAAAATGACCAAAAATGCCCAAACATTAAGAATCAAGCTAAATTTACATTTTTTATTTATTGACATTCTCCTTTACATTTTATATGTGTCAAAATCTGATTAGTGATGCGAATGATTGTTATAAAGATAAATGGAGATGATGGATGCCACGTATTAGAATGTCAAACTTATGTGGTGTATTCAATTGAGACTTTAGAAAGCTTTAATGGACCTTTTTTTAAAGTGATGATTTTTGTGGATTTTGTAAATTTTTTAGAAATTTGTATAGATTTGGTGAAAATCTTTTGTAGATTTTTATAAACTTTCATCTAATTTTTTTTTATTTTTTTATAAACTTTTGTAGAATTTAAAAGATTTTTGAAAACTTTCATTTGAAATATAATTCATGTGGATCTAGTATAATATTGTGAAATTATCACATACGAAGTGGTTGTTCTCACAATTCCCCTTCCCCTTCTCCTTCCACTTCCACACCCCATATAATAAAAAAATATTTAAAATAAAAATTTAAAATCTTAATTAAAGAATAAATAAAAATATATATTTAAATTTAATTTTAAATTAGTCTATATAATTTTTTATAATTTAATTAAAAATAGATATTTTCACAAAAAATAAATGAAAAAAGAAAAAAAAAAGTTATAATAATACAATTTAATTTTTGTTTTCATAAAAATAGAAATAAAGAATAAGAGAGAGAGAGAGATGAAAAAATAAATTTTAATCATAACAATAATGTTCATAGAAAGAAAAATATTGAAAAAAAAATACATATTAATTTTTTTTTGGTAAAAGTCTCCCAAAATCTTGTGACTAATGAGAGACAAATTTTGAGATTTTATTTTAATACTTTCTGTTTAAAAGTTGTTAACATGGAAACTTTTATAAAAGTTTCTAAAAGTCATTGAAATTTGAATATCCCAAAATTTATACTGACTTTTAAATTTTTTTATTTGAATACACCGTAACTTTTAGAAATTTTTTAAAAATTTATAAAAATCTCAATTGAATATATCAATACTGTCATAGAGTATCCAAAAGTTTATATTGAATATCGCTAAACTTTTTAAATCCCACTTTTTTTAAAAAAATCTCGATTAAATACACTCGATGAATAAAATATAAACCTAGTATGATTGAAACATTAAAGGCCTCGACATAGATTTCGTACTAATCATGAAAAGCCCAATCCACTATCATCGAGAAAGCGCGTCCAAATCTTGTCGCGTGAGAAGCTAGTAAAAGTCAATACAGACCACGTGCTTATTTTAAATTAATAATCTCCTCTCCAGTTTCACGACACGGTGACACAAAATAGTGCAGTGCCGTTCGTGTAATTTATTCACACCACTTGCGATTGGTCTTTTTCCTCTAATCAGCGAATTAAACGGAAATAAATTATAATTTATATTTAATCTCCAATTAATCGAATCACTGACAGCCGTTAGATGCAGATCTGATTGTTGAAAAGTAAAATAATAGGAGCCTTTTGATTAAACAGCACGAAAAGTGAACGGCTAGGAGTTGTTTGAGATCGGCGGGCTTGACGGTGTCTCGCCTTTAAGTAGCGGCGATCCAGCGAAACTCCAATTGCTCAGCGTAAGTACTATCTCCACTTTCTCTCTCTATGCAAGCAACTAAATAGTTTGTATCTATAGGTTTCGAGATTTTTTGCATCTTTAGGGTTTCACTATTGTGACGGGTCGGACCCACCAACCAATTCACGTCACCCGACCACAACCCCCACTACGTATTGAGATCCAGGTTTTGTATTGGATTCTTATTGTGGTGCGTTCTCTAGGTTTAGTTTTGTAATTTTACCGTTTCCTGTCCACTTTCGTGATTCGATTCAATCTAGGGTTTGGATATTGCTCCCATCGTTTCGGATCGAAAAAAAAACAATTTAGACATTAATTGAATAATTGTTGAAGTAAGGTTTCTTTTTCTTTTTTTGAATTGAAATTCTGGTAGAATTCAACTCCGAGTTGAGTAGGAAAAATAAATTATCGCAATTATGTTGTTGGTGGAAATTAAGATTTGGAATCGTGGACATCATTAATTTTTATTGGATACGCAGAAAAGATATATATTTTGGAATCTTTTCAAAGTTTGGGCTGTTAATAGCAGATAATTGGGTTTGAATTCAAAAGGGTTAATATGTGCAGAACTCAGGTGTTTCATTCATGGCACCAGCTATTCCTATAGAGTACACTGGAAGGAGGGAATTGAATAAGTGCTCGGAAACTGGAGTACCTGCTATTATGGGGAAAACCCGGAAAGCTTCAAAGGGGTATTCTTCTGGTTTTGTGCTAGATTATAGGCATGCAGTTGAGACAGTGGCTGAATCTGAAGGTCTCAGAAGTGCGGGTAGAGTTAACACTGAAGTGGCAGCTTCGGAGGATTTGGATGATTCAAAAAGAAAGTGCATTAGCTTAAATGCTAATGATTATGATAGCTTTAATGTACCAATTCAGGTGATGTCTCTGTCTGAGATGTCGCAATTGGAGAGGAGGGATTTGGAGATGAAGTTGAAAAGGGAGCTTGAACAAGTTAAGATGCTTCAGACAAAGTTAGCTTCAATGGTTTCAAATGCCATGTGGTCTTCACCTACTAGTGACATACATAGCTATAGTGAAGGACTAAAAAGACCCCTTGCTGTGGAAAGTTATCCTATGTCTTTGAATAAAATGGCTGCAGCACCAGGGAAGAAAAAGCTCCCTCCAGGAAGAAATGGGCATCGCACAAAAGGTGGGGCTGTAGAAGGTAGGCTTACAGGGAAGCAGGGTCTGCCACAGAATACCAATTTTGTGATGTTGATGAAACAGTGTGAGACACTGCTAAATCGGTTGATGGCACATCAGTATGGTTGGGTCTTCAATGAACCTGTTGATACTGTAAAATTGAATATTCCGGATTACTTTAATGTTATTAAGCATCCAATGGATTTGGGCACAATAAAAAACAAGTTACTTTCGGGTGGATATTCTAGTCCGACGGGGTTTGCTGCGGAAGTGAGGCTCACATTCGAAAATGCATTGACTTACAACCCACGTGGAAATGATGTCCATTTCATGGCAGAGACAATGAAAAAGTTCTTTGAAGTGAGATGGAAACCAATTGAGAAGAAGATTCCTGTAATGGCAGATGAATCCCAGCCTTCAAGATCAAGCGTTATTATAGAAGCTGAAACTGCCTCTTTTATGCCTGCTACTAAAAAGCAGAAAAGTATATCAGCTGAAAACAAGGTCAAGCAAAAACCAGTTAAGCATGCTATGAGTGATGTCGAGAAGCAAAGACTGGGCAGAGAATTAGAGACCTTACTGGCAGAATTACCTGATAACATTATTAATTTTTTGAAAGAGAGTAGTTTGAGTGGGAATCAAGTGAGTGAGGATGAGATTGAAATTGATATTGACACTCTCGGCGATGATACTCTTTTAACACTACGAAAGCTGTTGGATGAGTATCTACTGGAGAAGCGAAAAAATCAAGCAATAGCTGTGCCATGTGAAATGGAGGTACTTATTTGAATGGATCCTCATGTGCGCTCATGTCATCTTTTAAGTTCTCTATGTTTATGCATATCATGTACCTCATTGCATCTTGCTGCAGATTCGAAACGACTCAGGATTGAGCAATTCATCTGTGGAACCTTGCAAGGGTAATCTTCCTTTCTACAAATGAAGTTGCAAATTAAGAATAAGTTCTTTTGAGTAGTTGTTGGTTGTCACTTAGGGCTTGCTTTGATTATTGACTATTTTCACCTCCTCTTCTAAACTCTTTAGCAGACAAGGAACCAGCTCACGAGGATGAAGATATCAGTGGATTTGATCCTCCTATCTCAAGTTTTCCTGCCTTGGAAACTGAGGACAATACCGAAAGGAACATGAAATGCAGTAATTCAAGTAGCTCCAGTAGTGAGTCAGGTTCCTCATCCAGTGGTTCGTGCTACTATGAACTTTCTCTTTAAATGTTTTATTTTCTAAGATCTGAAGCATATGAATATTCAATTAAGGGTCTGTATCTATATTGATTATGATCTTTATTGGTATTATCAATCTTGCTGCATGTACATCTCCGTTTATACTTTGGCTTACCGAATTTACACTTGACACAATCTCACACCACCTTTCATATCTAACACATTTAATCCAATCATTATAAAATTGCCACATCATCCATTAGTCAACAAAGTGGTAAAAAGGATACAAATAGCTTTATCCTTGGTATTATAGGCAAACCTTAAATTATAATTTAAGGTCAAAACCTACTTTTTATCCTTATATTTTGTAGGCCTCAAAACCATTACACGCTCGTTGTCCTCAAATTCTGTGGGACCCACGACTTATAATCACTCCCAAGCATGCGTGTAGATGTTGGCGTGTACCACAAGTTTTCATTGCCCATGGGTACCAAACTTTTATTTATCTTTCTGTGTGCATGAATCCAGAATATTATGTCTTTACTGATCATTCTGAGTCCACCAAAAAGAAGCTGCCTCGACCCTTTATGTCCTGAAACAGTTCCCCTTCCTCGTGTCTGCCAATCTCTGGGCATCAGTTGCCTCTGTTTTTCCTTCATTCAAACATTGGAGCTGAAAGTTCTGAAACAATTTTATGCTTAATTTGATGACTTCTCACGGTATTTTGGCAAGGTACATTAGTGGACCTAGATTTATCCAGGAGAATGTAGTGTTAAAGGTTAAGAGGAGTGGGAATTGCTATTTCATCCTGATCTCACCATGAGAAAGGTCATTCGCATGGATCTTTTTCCAGCTAAAACAAATTAGGGTTGTATGTATATATAGATAATGTATCATCTCATTATAGTTTTGTACAATTTTTTAATGAATTGTTGAGTAAATGGATTATGGAGGTTTGACTTGAACTATTGATTGGACTCCGTTCCATGGTAACAGGATGAGCCTCCCCAAGATCTCACTTCAACTAAAAAGTATCAAACTTTATGGTTATGCACTACTTGATCTAAATAATGAAAATAGAATTTTGTAAGTGTGAAGCTAGATAAATCGTGTAAAAAGCAACATACGTTCGCATTTAAAAGTTTCAGCTTGTACTATTGTATGAAAAAAGAGGTTCAATTTTCTCAACTTATGGCTTTCCATGGAAGCTGAGAAAGAGGATAAGTTCATTGCACTGTGAGATATTGAGATCAACGTAAATAACATAGCCATATACTGCACTCTATAAGCAACTATGTTGATGCCCGTGTCCCAACTGAATTTCCTATTAGAATCTTGGAAAGATATAAATATTGGTCAAGGGGTAGAACATGGCATTAGTTATTAATCTGGACGTTTTAGTCTTTTACTTCTTTATGTTGGAATGACATGAAATATCCTTTTCTTTGTTCTGATTGGGCTCCTTTTCATACTCAGCCTTTGTTGTTTCTGCATATTTGATATTTGCAACTCCCTTGCATGTACCATATGTTCACCCTTTTTAAGTTTAGCTACTTTATATTTGAGATTCATTGAACATTTGCGCCTAGAAGATATAAAACAGATATTGGTCATTCTAGAAAAAACATTTTGCAATTGATTTAACCTTGGCATGTATATCGTTTGTGCATAGGTTTTTCTCTTTCCAGTGGGTTAAAGTATGTTCTCACATTCTTGTGATTTCTTTCTTTATGGGGCTATTTCAATTTCAAACTGATTGATACAGAAAGCACGATCTTAAAATTCCAGAATGGGAGTTTCCAAGTTCACATGTATTGGAAGTAATTGTGGCTGGTGAACAGCTCTCTGACCCCAATTTTCTCTAACAGCTGTTTCTGTAGACGCATCTTTTTCTTGAAAAGCCCAAAATAGTAAATCTTTTGGTTTTGAAGACGGGAGTTGCTGCATGGTTGACAGTCATTGAATGTGTATAACCAACAGGAAGAGTAAAATGATGAGAAAAGAGGAAAAATTAACTTTGATATTTTGACTAGGCATTTGGGGTTCAATAACAAGATAGATGTGACGTCCCTCTTCATTTTTAGGTTCCAGGTTTTTTTGAAAATGTAGATTATCCTTAAATTGGCAAGTCAAACGATTTGCGTAGTAGATCCATCTGACATAACATAAAAGCTGGTTTCCTGAGTACTTTGAATTACATGCCAATTTAAATTTACACTCAAATCACCCTCATTTTAATATATTTGTGAGGTTAGCTTTTTTACTTTAGCCCTGTTTAGCCCTGTTTGGTACATATTAAAATCTGATTTTAATAAGTCGAAGTCTACAACTAATTTTAACCACACATTTCATGGGACCCACAACTTTTCAACCACACATTCCATCAACTTTTATCAAAATCTACTAAAAATCTGATTTTAATCTAACAACAAACAGGGGCTTTATACAATTATGATTCTATCTCTTTTTTTTTTGTAAAATAGGCACTGTATCCATCTTCCTCCATTTATTAGACATCTTTTTTATCCTTTGTTAAATTATTTCTTCAAGCATAAAATATACACCCCTGATTGGTATCCCCACAGGGACGCCGTTGTCTTCTGTGACCACATCGGTGAGATTTCAACCTTAATACACTTAAATTGGTTTATATCTCTACCATTTTTTACCTATCAAAAATATCTCTACTACCATTTTTCAATTTTTTTGAGGTTATGTAGTGAATGACTTTAGTCCTTTCCATTATTTAAATTTATAATTATACAACTTCTTTGAATGGTTTTACCCAGCACTCTTGAGTAACTCTACATCTTATTTAGCTAGTTCATACATAAAAACCTCACCAATATTTGGTATGTTTTAGAAACACTCTTTAACCTTCATTGCCATCTGGATGTTCTTTTTTCATAACCACACACTCTTATTTCGTGGGCTTTTTACCCTCGAACTCTTAATTCCTCATTTTCTAGGTTTCAGTTGTAACTATCCACCTCATTCAATGCCCAGGTACAAGTGTTCAAAATAAAATTTTGGTTTTGATTGGCTTATTGCTTTTAACTGTAGGCTCAAGTTGGTCCATGGTTTGTTATATGAAAACATTCAGATCCTCTTTTTAACTTATTTTTCCATTTGGTGTGCCCTCAAGGTAGGTGAAACACCTGTCTTTGTAAATGTTGTAAGCTTGCCAAATACCAAACTCGCATTTTGATGTGTTTTGACCATCAGTTGTGGGGGTTTATTACTTGTTGCAATCGAGTTGGTTAAGTTGGTCGTTGCTGTTTTCTTAGACCCAAATTTGGAACTCGTGTTGAAGTTCCTTTCTATCTATATATTTGGGTAAACACTGGTGTGTGAAAATATATCATGTTTGACAGATAATATTGAGCCTTATATTTCTACTTATGATATTTTTTGTTGGTCATTTTTATCTTCTCTTTGAATCTTGGGTTGTTTAGCTGAAGGACGCACCTTGAGTATTTATGAATACTGAAAGTTGCGGCCTTCAATTGGTTCAACATGCGCTTCTGAAAGCTGAAGTATTAACCTTAAAAGGATATCGGGACTGCATCGTTGATGACTGATTCTGTTTATTTGAGAGCTTATTTCTTATTCTTTGTCCATTGTGTTGTGTTTAAGACTGAAACTATGATCTGTGGTAGTAGACTAAAACTTTGACGTTGTAATCATTTGCTTAATTAGTTAAACTCCATGACCATGTAACTTCAGTTAGTCAATGGTCTGGTGCAACTCTAGATAATCTTGATTCACATTCATAGAAACCTATATTTTATTTTGATTTGGTGCTATTTACTCAGATTCAGATGTGAGAAGTTTTGCCGATGGTGAATCAGATAACGTTAAAGGTTCAGTTGGTGGTACTGCAAAGGTATGCTGTGCATTTACAATTTTTTTCCCCTTTTGAGGCATGGTCCTTGAAATTATTAGAAAGGCACCAATTGCTTCTTAAAGTTTTAGCTTGAAGGTAGAATTTAGCATATGTTCCCTTTCCTTCCAATGGCAGGAAACATTAGTTTCTGAATTGAATTTGGAGCAGAAGAAAGATGATCTGGGTGGTCTAGATACTGGAGGTCTGGAGTTTATGGCCGTAATGAACTAGTTTTTTACTGGCTGTTGTTGTTCATTATGAGTTATAACGCTTTCCAAGTTCACTGCAGAGTCCTTGGATGACCATGCTGAGCAACAGTCCCTGTCAAACTTCGTCTCTGTTGAGCCTAATGGTCCTGAAGAGGGTAAGTCGTGAAAAGTAATGGAGAAAATGTGTGGTATTAGTTATGAAGCATCATCTTACCGGCATGATGTAACGTTTTAGGGGAGAGTGCTCCACCCGAGAGGCAAGTCTCCCCTGAAAAGCTGTACCGAGCAGCTTTGTTGAGAAGTCGATTTGCTGATATTATAATCAAAGCTCAAGAGAATACCCTTGAAAAGGTGTGTGGAATTTTAAATTATTACTGAACTTCATCCTGCTTGATTGTGTTCACCTTGTACTGTCTAGTAACAGACGTCGACAAAAATTTTTAGGGTGAAAAGCAGGATCCTGAGAAGTTGAGGCTGGAAATGGAAGAGCTCGAACGACGGAGAAAAGAAGGTCTGTGTTTCTTGACGATTGGAATGTATGGCTAGTGCATGTATCTCGATGCTTAAAACTTGCATATTATTGTTTAATTTTTTCACACGTGAATGTGCTTTCAGAGAAAGCTCGTTTGCAAGCTGAAGCCAAGGCTGCAGAGGCGGCTCGAAGAAAAGCTGAAGCAGAAGCTGCAGCGGAAGCCAAAAGGCAGAGAGAACTTGAAAGGGAAGCAGCACGTCAGGCTCTGCTGAAGGTAAAATTAGAGCACATTTATCATGACAAAAATTGGTTGAAACCACAGAGTATTCCTTGCTAATGATGGCATGAATATGGTCTCGACTACAGATGGAGAAGACTGTTGATATCAATGAGAATAGTCAGTTTATGGAAGATTTAGAATTGTTCAGAGCTGCTCCGGATGAGCATTTACAAAGCTTCATAGAGGAGACAAGCCCTGAACTCTCCCAAAATGGTCTTGGTAGTTTCAAATTTCAGGCCAGTAGTAATCCACTGGAGCAACTTGGATTATACATGAAGATGGATGATGAAGAGGAAGAAGAAGGTGATACCAGAAGCACTCCCGATGCTCCAAATGATCCGGAAGAAGGAGAGATCGATTGATTTATTCTAGATCTCGATGTATCCTTGAAACTTTCTGCATCCTGTGATGTAGTGTCTAGGGTCTTGGAAAAGTATCGCCCATAAGTATCTGCCCCTTTGTTTTTGTTCTTCATGTGTCGTTTCCTTTGGTTCTGTATAAATGGAAAATATACACTATTAGCAGTAGTGACCAGTCGAGAGCGGAGATAGAGAGAAGTTTTATGATCGTAGTGGAATCTTCCCATTATCAGAAAGGAAATTCACTTTTAGGAGTGTGAGCCACATGTTTCTCTCTTGGCATTCATGCGCGTAGTCTAATTCAATCCTCTGCCATGGTCATATTAGCTACTACGTGCACCTCACAACTATTTTGTTATCATAATAAAGCAGAGTGTCACGTGATATCATGATGCGAAAAATTAGTAAGACCGAAATTCAATAAACAAGATGAAGAAATCGATTAAAAATCAATTTTCGAAACATCTCTAGACTCGGTGCAACAAAAATCGCACTAAACATGTTTAATATTTACGATCAGATGTGTCTTAGGATTTGCAACATTTTTCCCCTTTTTTTACGATTGGATTATTGTGGTGGTGTGATTAAAGAGAATTGGATAAATTAATATTTACGAAACTCACTATGTGTGACAAAACATGTTTTTGCGTTGTAGCGATGCAAATGCTTGTGGGGGTAAATTTGATGCAAATTAATAAAAAACGCGTTTGAGTAATTGTATTATAATCTTTTAATAATTAACATGTAAATAGTAAAAATTCAGGAAAATTCAAAAAAGGGTCTGATTTTTCAGTTTCAATGGGCAGGCAGGCCACGCTCTAATTTTCCCTTCTGGAAAATCGGCCCAAAGAATATCTTTATTTGGGTTCTGAAACATTTTGAAATTTTGACTTTATTTATTTTTTTCTTTTTAAAATTTATTGATTACTTTGATAAAATAATAATATAAATATTATAATAACGGATAGACTTTGCACATAATGAGGGATTGTAAAAAAATCCGTTCAACTAGATATTAGTGGGGTCCCGCCACGAATAGGATAAGGATTACCAACCTGACTGGGTACGGAAATATAGTCATCACCTTACTACTTGTCTCATTTAAAATTTTAGTTTTTTATCAAACAAAAATGAAGGGTGTGTTTGTCTCCCATTATTGGGAGAAGAATGATGTAATGAATAGTATTTTTTTGGAGAATGTGTGGTTGAAATTTAAAGTAAATTTATTGGTTTGTGTGTAGAATATTTTATTGGGTGAATGTATAGTGGAGATTGTTTACTGTAAAAAACAATGTTTGATAAAATGGTAGACAAATATGGACGAAATATTTATCATTATTTTAAAGAGAATATAAGTTTTTTTTAACCAATTGGGAAAAAAAAAAATATTTACTAATTAAAGACAAAAAAAGGGATGATAAATTCCCTACACCGTCCTGTTTTAACCGAGTATGGAGATGGGACAAAGTGACAAAAACACCCGACTTGACAGTGGTGGAAAAGACTGACTTGACGCTATCCCTACACGCAATATTCAAATATGATCAACATTCAAGGCGTTTCTTTGATTCCTTATCACACTTATTGAATATAGCGGAGCCTCAAATAACTAACTTTAAAAGAATACAAGGCAAGCATAGAAGTAGAACCAGTTGAGCAATTGAAGTTAGGACTAGAACTAATCCTAGTCCTAACTATGGTCTCATTAGTAAGGCCATTTCCTCCAAACAAATTATCTTTAAGCTATCTCTTTCAAAGTCGATATTTATTTAAAACGTTCTTTTCATAATAAAATATACGTACATGGAGCTATTGCTCCCAATTTGAATATATATATATAGTCCAAGAAGTCTCTATCAGTGATTTATGAGAGTAAAAGAAGCTAATGTGGCTTGTTCTTTGAATGGCAAACATACCATTTTCTAAATCCATGGCCCCTTCATGCTAAGAATAATGGGTTCATGTACTCCAACTCCATTCCTTGTCTCTTTAAACTTTAACAAACATTTTCATGAATATTGTTTCATGCATCGTGTTCATAATTTTTAGCTCGTTTGGGAGAGATTTTCTAAAAAAATAAATGATTTGTTTGAAGAATGTGTGGTTAAAAATTAATGAAAACGTTATAGGTCTCATAAAATGTGTGATTGATAATTATTTTAAAAAAATCTCTCTTATACAAGCTCTAAATCAGCTCGATGGCTTCCATTGAGTGCTCCTTTGGTTTTTCAATCGAATTATGATAAAAAGAAAAAAAAAAAAAAAAGATAGAATCATTGTACGACAAAAATAAAGGGCCCAATTGAAAATAGCCTAGGACGAAGAGGATATATCATGGTTGGAACAAGTTCACATGGCCTGGCACATGGAAATTTCTTGTTTTAGGACATGAAGTTTTGGAGTTCCCATATGGGACCAAACAGATAGATATGTAGGGAATAATTTTAGTTCTTCTTATCTCTTCATATTAATCATTTTCTGCTTTAAAATATCAGTCATCTAATCTAGCGATGGATTAACAATGATAATAATGTTCCATGTCAGCATTTTTATTTGTCACATCAGCGAGTCCGCCAATTTTTTACTGGTAAATTATTTAGCGATGGATGTGATAATGGTTTGATAATTTTGTGATCATCAGAAAACTTTTAACGTTTCATGATCAATAGAAAACAATGTGCAAAGTTTAATAACAATTTGCCACGATAACTTTTTTTCCAAAAAGAGAAAAGACTAGAAGATTTTACTACTTATACATAAAGAAATATAAAATATTGATGTATAGTGTCACGTGACATTATGCAAATATTGATGTACATGTAGCAAGATTCTGTCTAAACTAATTTCATGGAGCATGTTTCCGAGAGACTAAAAGAGGATGATAAACTTTTCATATTTATTTAATTGGGATATTATTTATACTGAACAATACAACACACTGATCTGCCCTTAAAATTTTAGATACATAAATGTGAGCGTACAGGAAAATTAATTTTCCAACTGGGTACGCTACTACCAAAATTTGTAGCCTTTAATCCATCGATACAATGGCATTCACGGATCCAACTGCATTTTACTGCTACTGCATGTTTGTTAGGTTTGGTGGGAAAAAGTTTAAATGTGGTTGTCAATAAGGTCCAACCCCCCACCCACCCCCACACCCACCCATCGTTTTTTTTTTGGCCTTTTTTACCTGTGAAAGTCAAGAATTTGAATAAAAGTTGGAAAAATCATTCACAAGATTCAGTTTACATGCATAAAATATTAGAACTACTTTATCCAATCAAAAATAAATTCAAATATGATAGTAGTTGCATATTGAACCGGGAAATTTTTCAAGAAATCATTCAATTTGATGTAATGAGCGACCCATCTAACGAATGAACACATTTATTTGCTTAAATTTGGTTTTCAATATACATACACCATATTCAGTTTCCATCAAAGACGTAAAATCTGCATTTTTTTATTATTTTTAATATACTGTACATACAGTAATACGTAGAACCACCTCGTCCAAAAATTTAAATTATTAGAGGGACAAATTTATTTAAATCCGTGTTTTTTTTGATTGTTGAAAAAAAAGTTCTTATTTTATATTTTTATAAATTTTCTCTTTTTTGCAAGACGAGAAAAAGTGCAAGCAAGAGCATGTGATCCTAAAAGAAAAGGCAATCACTGCATATTTGAACACAAACCCTCCATTCCCCCATTATATATAGAGGCTGCAAATATTAGTTTCTCATGCAGCACCACTGCAAATCTCTGTCTTAACATCCCTCCTCTCTTTCTCACTCTCTCTCTCTCTCTCTCTCTCTCTCACACACACACACATAAAGACAGAGAATTATATATAAGAAGATGGTTTCAAGATTCGAAGAAGCAATGAAAATGAGGCAGCTCAAGGAGTTTAAGGGCGGACGAGAGAGTAATCATCAGCAAAAGCAAATACAATGCAAGAAAGGGAAAGATAGCAAGTTCAAGAGGAGCAGCTCCAATCTTGAAGATGGAGCTTCTTCTGCTATTCTTTTTCTCGCTTGCATTGCGTGCGCGTCGTCTCGCCTATAGATATATAGAAAATGTGGCTTTTAATTTACCTACCTAGCTTGTGTTTACTATTTCATGAGGATTATGTAGAAACTATATTTCAATTTATTGAAATGTTTTCTGTAATTCTAGCAATTGTAGTTTGCTAATACATTAATGAATAGTTAGCAAATTAAGTTGTTACGCTTCAAATCAATTTTCGTTTCAGCTTTAGATTGATCGAATAACTTGTGTGAATTTTTTAAACTATTCCAGGTCAAGTGTGTGTGAAGGCTAAAGTTCTACAAGAGCTCAAGTACTGTATATTGAGCATGTTTCCCATGTCTTCTTGAGAAACAAGTAGGCTATTCTCAATAATTCGTTCTTTCTATAAACACCGATATTCTGATTGAAAATAAAATAAAAAAAATATATTTCCCAGTAAAAAAATATCATTGTGATAGGGCCTATGCTTGATCAAAAAAGAAAACCCAAAATTTTGTGAACAATGCGGAGTCGAATTTGTCGATTCTCACAAAAATATCAAATGGGCTTACATCGCATGCCCAGTAACGGATATGGAGTGAGGCATTACTGGGCTATAGTCCAGTGTTGCCCAAGCCCACATCCAAAATTACTGCTTAAAAAAACGAAAAAAGAAGGAAGTTTTAGCCCATCAGTTCACCATCAGCCCAAGTGTAGTTGTTTGTTTCAATTGTTATGCCCCACTCAAAACTTATTTATGATGAAATTACACCTAGCACTGGTTTTAAATTCTTCAATTCAAAAATCAAGTTTGGAGTTTATTTATACAAAAATCAGGTATTTCACTTTAAATATTAAATATTAATTAATTTTTATCTAAATTATAATTATCAAAACCCTAAAAGGTCTCCAGCTCTCTCATTTCTCGCCTCTCATCTCACATTTCTCGCCTCTCATCTCACATCTCTCGCCTCTCACGTCTCCTGCTTTCTCATCTCTCGCCTTTCACCTCTCCTGCTCTCTCTATCGCCTCTCTTCTTCCCGTCGCCGCTGCTATCCCCGCCGCCAACATCGACGTCGACTTCGACGAAGTGTGGTGCTGATGAAAATCAGGCAGAGGAGGCTGAAATTGGTATGGATGTGGCTGCTGAGGTGGTTGGGCTCCTCGACGGGAGCAGGTGCTGGTGGTGGTGGTGGAGGTTTTTAATTTGTGCGAGGTGTGCGACAATTTTGAATGTGGTGGTGGGGGTTGGGTGCAATGGTTCCGATCTAGATGGTTTTTTTTCGGTTTGGATGTGGTTGCAGTGTTCTGTGTTTAAGCATGGTGCGGTGGTTCTGTGTGGTTTGGCGAAGAGGTTAAGCATGGTGCGGTGGTTCTGTGTGGTTTGGCGAAGAGGTGGTGGCAAGGTCCTGTTGTTTTGGGGTGGTGCGGTGGTTGTGTGTTTTGGCGGGGAGGTGGTTCTAGATGGGTGGCAGGGGGTCCTATTGTTTTGGTGGTGGGTGTAGTGGATTAGGATTAGGGTGGGGCGCGACATAGGCGGTGGTGGCTATATTGGTGTAGTGGTGGTGGTGATAACGTTGGCTACGATGTTTGAATCAGTGATTTTGTTGTTGGGAAGTTATGGTTATGGTGTTGGCGGCGGTGGTTTGTTTCTGTGGTGGTAGTGGTGACGACGAAGACAACAATGGTGTTGTGTTTGTGGTGGTCACAAATGTTTTGTTGATTGTGATCAATAAATTAGTTAGTATGTGACCAATAAAGAATAAATTGTGACAAATAAATATTGTGATCTACAAATTTATTAAGTAGTGACCAATAAAAGTAATTTGTGACCATAAAATAAATTGCGTGACTTATAAATTTTGTGATTTATGTCCGATGAACAAATTGTGACTTTTAAATTTTTAATTTGTCACCAATGAACGAAATGTGACCTGTAAAAAAATTTTAATTGTGACCTTTAAATTTTTGAATTGTGACTAAGTTGAATAGATTTGTGACCTTTATATATTATTATTAATATATATAATTAATTAATTAATTCATAAATAAATTTTAATGAAAACCTGATTTTTGAACTTTCAAACCTCAAACCTTAATTTTGAAATGGTGATATTAAAAAACCTTATTTATGTATTGTTCCCCTTATTTATTTACTTTTCTAGTCCGTATATTCTAACTTCAGATTTGCAGTTAAATTGAAAGACAAAATCCCTAAAGCCATTGAACCTTATACCTAGCCATAACGAAGCCGGCGACCGACGAACGTCTTTGGCTTTAAGTCTTTACATATATATATATATATATATATATATTATTTTTTGGGCACGTACTTTTCTGTGATCTATTAATGCCTAAATTTATTGAGGGTTTTGTAAACGAATAATGTGGTTGGTTTGGTTGCATAGAAAAAATTGCGACTTTCCTTTCGCTTTGTGTTGTTTTTTTCTATTTTGTCATATTGGTACAAAATGGAGCAAAATAATTATTACATGTGTACTTTCCTTTCAATTTTATAAAGATTGGAAAAGTGGACAGAGGTTTCTCTGGAGGTATACATGAGGTTCTTATACCAAAAAAATTCTCTTTTGAATATTGGGATGAAGTGTTTTTTCGTATTTTATGCATTTAGTACCGACACACTAGGGCTAACATTTATTTAATGAGGAAAGTTAAGAACGTCTAGTAGAATCTTAGGATTGACATATATATTTTACTTGTTGTAGATCCACTTTGTTTGTCACGAATGTCTTGGCATAGAGAATCTCTTTTGGCATGAGGTCGTTGAAAAAAAATTAACTTTCAGCCCATCACAACATGTTTATCTGACTTCGTCCCTGGTAACACGTGTGGTATCTAAAACGTCTTCCAAGTTATCTTGAGGGACAAGAGATACTTGTGATATTTCGACATGGGATGCACTTTATTTGGCAATATTTTGAGCTTACAACATGGGTCATTTCAAAAATAGAAATAAGCCTTTATTTTGATTAATATAAATTACATTTTTATACTTGCGTGATATAAAATTTTGCTTTAAAAAAAGATGTATAATAATGATAGTAAACGTATTTTAATTTTTCTTCTTCTCCTTCTTCACTTTATTTGGCATTATTTTGATTTTTGGGCTTATAGGATGGATCATTTCAAAAATAGAATAAGCCTTTATATTGATTAATATAAGGGAAAATCGTAACATCGGTCCTTAACCTTTTCAATTTTTGCGAATTTTACTCTAACCTTCAATTTGTGTCAACGAAAGTCCATAACCTTTCAAAAATATGAATCTGGAGTCCAAATGGATGGAAACCATCAAATTGACCGTTAGTTGACCAAAAAAAATTGATTTTGACCAAATTTGGTAAAGCCATTTATGTTAAACACATATTAAACTTTTTAAAAATCAAATTAAGTTAAAAACAATAATAATAAAAAAAATTTGCTTCCCCATCCCAAATCTTCATCTCCTTTACCTCCCCTCACCCCAACCAACTTCAGCAACGACACCACAAAGCCCAGCCACACAATCCACCAGCTCTGACCACTTTGAGCCACTACTACACATCACCAAACCATCCACACAAGCAACACACACATTTGCCCACCCTTCTACAGTTCTCCACACTTCACTTTAATCAAGAGCCCTCGGGAGAAAATATCAAATTAGGAGAAGGAGATGAAATTTGGTGTCCATAAAAATAAAATTAATGCATAGTGCTCTTGCGTATTTTTCTAATTCAATTCTCATATATGAATACTCATCTTTAGCACCAAGAATCATTATCGTTGATAGTGGCGGACCCAGAATTGAAGCTCAGCCCGGACGGACGTTGACTGGTTAACGATCTCGGTCTTACGATCGCTAATTGTGTGTCCTACTTGGGTCCACTGTTGGTTCCTCAAGTAGGATACATGGCCTCTTCACTGTCTTTGAGGTAATGGGAGTCCCAGTGAGTATCTATTGCGATGGTCAATCAGCTCCTCATTGACGATCTCATTTCTCATCATCCCCACCAAAGCATTGTAGAAAGTGGGGTTTCTGTTTCACACATTCAACCAGAATAGTGTATTCATGTTGAGACTTCCCCTTAGGGCAGAAAGGGTCTCTCTATCCGTGACTTGCTCACAATAGATCATTTCGTCCCTGAAGTGGGCCAGTAGCTTTTCAGGGTTTTCCCTGCTTGCTGCCTCATGTCCTGTAGCCTCTGGATGTAAGCTTCCCATTCTTTGCTTGACATGTACTGGTTTAAGAAGGCATTTTTAATGTCTGGCCAACTTCTGATGCTGCCAGCTGGGATACGGTTGTACCAGATTTCTGCAGCCCCTGTTAGTGTGAGATGAAAAGCTCTGCATTTTAATGCTGGTGAGGCTCCTCGCACAGACATGTGGGTCTTATAATTATTGAGGTGCTTCGTCGGGTCGTCTTTTCCTTCGTATTTGGGTATCTTTGGTGGCACAAAGTTACTTGGAACCGAGGCGCTTCTCAATTTTTGGGAGAAGGGCAAACTTTCATCATCATCATCCAACTCGAATGATTTGCAGGGACTGTCAGAATCATTTTCCTCTGCCTGATAACGAGGAGGTTATGATGTCCCTACTTGATTTCTCATGTTCGAATCGTCTCTCCTCTCTCGCCTATTTCTAGGCGGATGTGGTATCCCTTGAAGCTCATATCATTGGTACTGTTCTTGCTCCCTTTGAGTAGGGGAGGTTGATGGGACCTATTTCTAGATCTAGAGGGTCCAATTCGATCAAAGACGTTGTTGGACCTTTGAAGTTCATGCTCTTGAGTATGTTTGGGGGGAAAATTTCCCTCCAGTGGCACGTTATCGTCGAGTCAACTAGTAACGTAGTTGGTGGAAGTATCTATTTCCACCTCCTTCTCCGCTGGGTTGTCGTTCACGCCATGCATTTGAGGGTACGTTGCTGTGTCATTCTCCTTTCCCTTTTGGGGGAACACCGTATGCCTAAGTGCTTGGGATCCAGCCTCTGGTGCATTTGCATGAGTAGCTGCTGTGTGGTAGAGTTTTGTTGGGCCATGTTTCTCATGTTTGCGGCCATTTCCCCTACTTCCCTTGCTAGGCGTGTCGTGGTACCGCCTCGCCTGTGCTGGTGGTGGGGGTGACGCATATTTGCATTCGTGCGGATGATAGGGCATGTGGCCTTGCCGGATCAATTGGCCATTGTTGTAAGCATTAATCAATCAATCAAGGCATTAAATGCTAGGATCTCTTTTGTATCTTTTAAGTCCTAGTTCTTGCGAGTGGGATTTGTTTGTGCAGGTGCGTTGGGGTGGCGTTGACAGTGAATTGTCTTGTCAATCATTTCATCACAAGATCTGTTGGGGATCTTGCCACTTGCCTTATCAGAACCAGCTTGTACTGGAGCCTTTGCACAAAGGGGATCAGTCCGTCTTTGTCCCATGAAAAAGGGCTCGTCTCCACACATATAACAGGGTCACCTACGTGCTCATGTAAGGTGTGGGCCTTCACTGTCCGCCACATGGTCAGGTTAGATATGATTATTTATATGAGTAACAAACCCAAAACTTTGTTTTTTTATTTGGGCCGGGTTCACAGTCCGTCAATTCCATTTCCAGGTTGGGATTTTCCAACCCAAAACCTCGATTTAATGATCGATTTTATTTTTATTTGTTTTTTTTACAGTTTAGAATTTTCGATTCCGATTAAAATATCCGACCTTAATTAATTAGTTATGAGAGTACCATTATCATTATATGAGTTTAAGAAAGAGACAGATTATGATACTGATTTTTCATGTAATATAAAATTACTCAAAAGTAAACTTTTTGAGCAGAATTCAAACGCGGAACGTTGAAAATGTTATTGCAGTTGGCAGTCTTGTCCACAGAGTTATTTGTGACAAGTCTTTATTAACGGCAAGTAAGGGGAAACGCCATGTGACAAGTCTTTATTAACGACAAGCAAGGGAACATTGACATTAATATTGACAATTTTTTTTGAAGTCTCGCATTCAGTTCTAATTTGATTATCGGCCTATTTGATGTAAAATTTTAAAATTTGAGAACTGTTACATTGACATTAATATTGACAATTTTTTTGACCGTGACGCACATTTTTATAATTGATTTCAACAACACTTAAAACAATCAATGACAATGATTTTTACACATCACGTACTGTCAACATTAATGTATACTTTAAATGTAAAAATCAATTATACTAGTTGTACACTTTAAATCTGTGACATTAGTTGTTTAAAGTATTGTTAAAATCTAAGTATAAAAAATTGTCAGCTCACCACAATGTCAAACTTGATGTTAAAGTTGATGTACAAATAACATATTCCTTTCGAGAATGCCTGGTTGAAAAAGGAATTTGAAGAAAAATAAATTTTAAAAAGTGCATATGTACAAAAACTAAGCCAAAACCAAAACAAAATTGGCTAACCACTTGATGGAAGAATTTAAAGTGAAGAAGTATAGAGTAACAAACATCAAGAAGTCACAACCGTTCATTATATGTTCGTATTTTCGCATTTATGTTCTCAACCGTTCATTATTTTTTTTTTTCTTCAACCTTCTATTAATGAACACATCTCATTACCAATGAGTATATGCTAGGACGGAGTAAAAAGATTAAATTGCACCATCCTTAAAATAAGCAAGACAAACATTAAATACAAAGTTTCGACAAAATATCTATCTAGTATGGAAGAAGACATTAATAAAGACAAGATATATTAACTAATTCAATATTTTAATGATAAGAATGTAATGGGAAAAAAATTAGGTAACTAAAATGTGATAATTAACAAAAATCGTGTGAATTTAATTACTCAAATATATTGTCATTACTATTTTTATTTTATTCACATACACACTACTTAAAACAATTTCTTAATAAACACACGACAATCATTTTACGTATGAAACTCAATTCACTAAAAATAAAATAAATGGTGGACCTCATCCTCTCCCTCTCTCAGATAAATATACACTCTCGACCTTTTTTCTGCAACTCCATCAATTGATCAATTTACATCCACAAAAGGAGATAGAAAGATAACGAAGAGAAATAAAAAAAAAAGGAAAGCAATAAACTTTTTACATTTTCCCCCTTCTTTTTTTAATGTTATGCTCTAATTCCAATCAATTTTGAACATAAATACTTTTAATACACACACACACACACACACACACAATTTTATGACACAACTATTATTTAATTAATATTAAATTAATAACAGAGTCTATAGATTTAAATTTTAATAATTTGTTAATCACAAGTAGTTGTGATTGTGAAATACAAATTATATATAATTGAATTTTAAATCATCTGTGGTCGTACGTAATTACGAGATACGAATATCGTTATAACGGATAAATCATCATACGTGTCAATTTTTACTTGAGAAGTAAGTAGCTGATATCATGAAATAAAGTGTGGTGACATTTAAATGAACACGTTGATATTTTGTTATAGAACAAAAAATTGAAAACCAGCTGAGGAGATTCCACGTGGATAACTATTTGAGTATCGGTGATTAATCTCTAATATTCGATAGTGGAATGTGTCCTTTGACTTGAGGTTATCATATTGTCTTATATGAGGATAGTCATATTTTGGTGATGTTGGATGTTGCTCTATCAAATATCGCTAATACAGTATCATTTGGATATGTTAAGAATCATATGAAGATTGTGAATGATCAATAAATGATTCGTCACTCTTAAATAGTAAGAAATTATGATCTACATTCATTCAATTAAGTTAATAACGAAATCTTTGGGCAATGCATACTCTTTAGTTAAACATGATTTTTCGACTTACATTGACTTAATAATGAGATGAAAGATATGATCGATAATTGAGATTGACACACATTCATATCTCGTAATTAATCGGATCATATTGATGAATGATTATAATTTATCGGCAAACGAACAAGTTTGATATTGTCATACCACGTGATATTTTTCACCACATGTATTACACTGACACATTGTTAGATGTCAATTTGGAACGACAAATGTGAATTGGTGATAAATTAAAAGTGGTATTTTAATTTATCGATTTTGATTAGATCAAAATAATAATTTACGTCGTTAAACATCGTAATTGAGAAACTAAAGGGTCACGCACAAAAGGAGAACTAGAAAAATGAATTAATTAATTCATAGACCACGTTTAATTAATTAGAATAATTAAATATTGGATCGGGTTAAATTTTAGAACACGCTAAACCTACTTGGACTTATATTAATAAGTTACTAGGGTTTCAGAAATAACTGAACAGAACACAATTTATATTCTTGCTAGCGCAAAAAAAATAAAATAAAAGAAAATAAGAGAGAGAGAGAGAAACCTCAATTCTCCCATTCTTGTTCCATGTGTGAATTTTCATTAGAAATTGGACAATTGGACAACTGTAAATTGCAAATCGTGATTATTCGTGTTCAAGACAATCAAATGAGTTTTACAGAATTTATCAAAGGTATAATTTTTTGTCATAGTTTCTCTCTAAGTGGGACTGAAAAATTTGTTTAAATTCCGCTGTATATGTTAAATAAATTCCCAACACTTTTTTATTTTTGCAAAAATAAAGGAACAAAGAAATTAAAAAAGGGAGGAGCCAATAAAAAATGAAGAAAAATGTATAGAAGAACTATACTTTGTGTAATCTTTATATATATGTATTGACAACAATTTATTTTGTGGGGAGAGTGTAAAACGATTTATTTTGTCCAACATATTTTTAGAAAGACAATAAATGCAATTGTACAATAAAGTATTTCTTTTCTCACAAGAAAGCACACAAATAGAAAAAAATTGATAAGAATCATAATCAACCCCGGTTTGGTACACATTAAAATTTTAATAATCATTTTTCTACTTATTTTCAATTACACATTTTTTAATAAAATAATATTTTTCATCACATCAATAATATTTCCTTCTTTTTCAACAACTTATTCTCTATCAATCTAATATTTCAGAATACATTCTTCCAAAAATGTGGCTCAATGACTAAATATGCTAATTAATGAAATATTAAGATAAAAATTCGATTAAAAATTTATGGACAAACTAGTTAAATTGTGGTTCAACAAATAAAAAATGTGAATGAATGTAATTACCCAAATAAAAATTGTGGTGACAATTTAATAACCCTTTAATCTATGATAATTACATTTCAACAAGAGTTTTTATTTACTGCATCATACTTTAATTGCAATAAATGTTCTTAGAGGGAATAAAAAATTATTTGTCTCTTGTATTTTAAATAAACAAGATAAACAACAAATATAAAAGTTTGACAAAATAGTTTTTCATGCTAGTAGATTATTTGGGCAAAAACTATCAATAGAGACAAATATATACTAACTAATTAAAGTTAAAAATAAGAATGAGACGTAAAAAGGTTAATAAAAACTGTAGTGTGAATATAGTTATCTTTTAATATATATAAAGTGTTCCGAGTCATGCTTGGTGCACATCTTGGTGTTCACTTTTGTTTACACAACGTCATGGGATTATCTCATTAATTTGACAATTAAAAAAAAAAGTTTTTTCATCTATTAATTTTTTGACAACAATGCATGTGTCAATAATTGTGTACAAATTGGGTGTACATAGGGATAAGAAAAAAAATCCGACAAATTTGATATCCACGGGACGAGGGCGGGAATTACCCTTTTAATCGGGTATTCAGGGCGGGGGCGGGGTGGAGAATTTTGCCCCAAGATGGATTCGGGGCAGGGATGGGTAACGGGCGCCCCGCCCCCTTTTTTTTTTTTTAAAAAATTCAATACTTTAAATGAAAATTTTTATTAGTTTTAATAGAAAATGAGAACTAAAATTATTTGTCACAATCTAATGAATGAGGGAAATAATAAAAATTATCAAAAACTAAAAAAAAACAAAAATTAAACGGGGCTGTAAGTGGGGCAAGGGCCCCCTACCTGCCCCGTTGCCATCTCTAGGTGTACAATTGACAACATCCAAGTGCTCTTCGGCATTTTTTAGTATTTATTTAAGAATTATGTTAGTTGTATATTCCTGGATCACATTGTTTGATGTATGAAATGTCGTGCCATTAATTTGAATAATTGTTGTTAAAATCAATGGTCCAAGGATTGTCACGTCAAACAATGTTATCTATGGTGTCAAAAATAATGTACATATAGCAAAATTGTTTATTTAATGAACAACACTATAGGTATGGGAAAAAAAAATAGAAAATCAACAAAAAATTACACTTGGAAGGTTTTCATTGGAAGAAGAAAATAAAACAAGCAAATAGGGTGCTGCCACGTTAAAATTTTGTAAAAAAAAATCCTATACCCGCAGGTTTATTGTTATTTAATGCATAATAGACATGTTGTATATGTTTTTCCATTTTTCTTTTGAATTATGTCGATGTCTTTCTATATTAGAGCATAAAATCATAGCTATTACTGTATCGTACCCTATATAAAGCATGTTATTATTTTCAGAAACAAAACATTATGAATCAGAGAAAACAAAAGATGGAAGGCAATGTAGAGATCCTTTCTAAATATATGATTAAACCATCATCACCAACTTCTCCACATCTTAAAATTCTCAAACTTTCATTTCAAGACCAAATCGCACCACCAGTTTATATTCCTATTATTTTCTTCTATCAAGCTGATGAATCAGGCAGCAAATATACTGATCCTGCCCACAAATTTCAGTTGCTAAAACAATCTTTATCCGACACTTTAACTTTATTCTACCCTTTGGCTGGAAGAATTCACGAAAATTCATACGTGGATTGTAATGACGCTGGCGCTGAGCTCATCGAATCTAGAGTTCATGCTAATGTATCAGATGTTATAGAAGAGCCTCATATGCAGAAACTGCAGCAGTACTTGCCAGTGAAACCCTCTAGTGTAGTTGATGCTGAGGCTGCTCTTCTAGCCATCCAAATCAATTTCTTTGATTGTGGTGGCACCGTTATAGGCGTGTGTTTATCACATAAAATAGCAGACGGCACGTCCTTGGTGACATTCATCAATGCATGGGCAGCCACATGCCGTGGGGAATCGAAAATTGTGCAGCCTAGCTTTGATTTAGCAGCCCTTTTTCCTCCAAAAGACTTCTCTACCTATAATTTCACTCCAAGTGATACCATGACAAGAGAAAAGATTGTCACAAAAAGATTTGTATTCGATAAAGATAAGCTTACTGCGTTAAAAGAAGCAGCCGCGGTTGGATCACTATTCGTGAAGAATCCCACTCGGGTGGAAGCTGTGTCAGCTTATATTTGGGGGCATTTCGTCGAGATGGCAAAAGGAAAAACTGAAAAAGGAAAGATGTTTGGTGCTGTCCATGCAGTTAACCTAAGATCAAGAACAAGCCCACCTCTTCCAGAACATGCTTTTGGAAACTGTTGGAGCATCGCGTTCGCATTATTCACAGCCGACGATCATAGCAAACGAGGATATGGTGATCTAATAACGACGTTGGGAAACGCGATAAGAAAAATCGACAGCGATCATATTAAACAACGGAAAAATGAAGAGAATTTGAGTCGTCTCAGAAAATTGAATGATTCATCATCCAAGGTAGAAATAGAGTTATGCAATTTTAGCAGTTGGTGTAGGTTTCCAGTTTATCAGGTGAATTATGGCTGGGGAGATCCTTTATGGGTTTGCACCACAACTTTGCCATTCAAAAATGTTGTAGTTTTGATGAGTACTAAAACTGGGGATGGCATAGAAGCATGGGTGAACATGCTTGAAGATGATATGGACAAGCTCCAAATCCAGGCATAAATCAACTGAAACTCTAATGTCTTACCATTAGTCTTTCGTGTGCTTTCGGGCTTTCAAGCCAATGACCTTGGAGTCCTCTAGTGTTTGTTGTCGTTACATGAGAGGTCATGTCTTGCCCTCTTCTAGAAGTTGTACTTTTTATTTCAGAATAAATGTAAGCTCTTGTTTGAGCCTTGTTCTATAAAAATAAATCATTTTCTTTCAAACTCATTTTCAATCACATGCATTCACATTAATATAATTTAACAGATAAATCCAATTTTTTTTTCGTACTTTTTAATCTCACATTCTCAAAAAAATTATTATTACAAAACTCGTTTCTCCCAAGAAAAATGGGACTTAAACAAACCCTAAGGGTCCATTTGATTGTAAAGTGAAAAATGAATGGAAAGAAAATGTTTTATAGGGAAAAAAATTTCTTATAAACTGTTTTACTAGGAATTGTAATTAATTGTGTTTGATTGATATATTTTTTCATGGAAAATGTTGAAAGTTTGGAGTCCGTTTGGCGGAGATTAAAATTAGATTTTTAGCAGATTGTAATAGATGTTTTTGACATGTGTGATTGAAAAACTATAGAACTCATGAAAGATGTGGTTAATATTGATTGTTTGACTTTAATTTAGATTAAAATTTGATTTGAATTCAAAATAAACATGACCTAAATTTCAACCTCAAAAACATTGCTTGGCTTAAAAATCAATAATAATTTCTTAAAATTGTACTTATAGTCCTAATTTATGCAAAATTATTAATGGAAAGTGATGTCACATTCCCCCCCCCCCACCCCCCCCCCCCCCCCCCCCACCTTTCAAAAAAATCAAATTAGGATTAATTTACTTGTACACATATTTTCTATATTTTGGGTTACACTCCCTTATGTGTAAAAAGATTTGGCCATGCATTGAAAAATATATTGTTAAAATCAATGCATCAAATTTGTCAACTCAACAATGTGTAAACCAACATGTCAACCTTTGTGTACATGTAACATGATCCAAAAAATTAAAGTATACTAAAACAATCATGCTATATGTACATCATCTTTTACATTTTCTTTTACAATTTGTCATATGGCAACACATCATTGAACATATTAATTTTTACACAATTTTTTCACCAAATCAAGTCAACAATCATGTCAAAGGAAAGAGTGTATAAATGACATTTTCCAATACGAGTTTTTAAGTGTCGAATCCTTTTATGCCCAATTAGGGCTCTATATGTGGATTTGTACGACCTCAAAGTAATATCCACAGCTTGGGAAGGATAAAGGTAAATAGCACGTGCTCGAATTTTGTGACGGATTTACTCACCAGACCCTCACTTGCAAAATATATAACTCTGGCTTGACATTGAATCAATTAAAAGGATTTAAATTATGAAGTTAGAAAGAGGTTCTAAGCATGCGGGTATGTAAATGAAGAGAATTCACAACGCCAGAAACTTGAATGAAAGCTTGATTATGCATAAAATATACCTAATTCACGCTTGCCGTTCTCAGCATTGTCACTGCCATGAACCACATTCCTGCCAATGTAATAGCATAAAACCTTGAGTATTAACCTTAAAGTTCCAATTGATGAATTCTTGTTGAGTTTCTTACAAGGTCACGTTGAACCCCATCAGGCTTAATCATATTGTAAGTCTCTTTCACTTCCTGCACACCAAAATCAAGAACATTAAAAAAAAAAAATCCCAATGAGGTACCTATACGTACATACCATGGAAGCAACCAAGTGGGGAAGGAAGATGTGGAGTTCATGGTGTATTTTCTCGTAAGTATAGGGACAAGATGGGGAATATTTGAAAATATAGAGTTAATTAAATCATTCATCACTGATATTTAGTTATGGTCACTACTTGCTCACTCAAAAATAAAATGTCATTGACTGCTCACTCTCTTTTACAAAAAGCTACCCATCCATCTCCCGATTTTTTCCATCTGTCTATCTGGACAAAAAGTCACGCGTGGTAGATGAAAATCCTACGTGTCAACAAACTCCGTTAATTATTGCCACCTGGACAAAAAAAAACAATTAATTAAACTTACATTTCTCCCTTCAAATATGCAAGAAACATTCTTCTTCTTTTTTCCCTCTTATCCAAATCAAATTCAATTTCCCAATTCTTTACACCGAGCCTTAATTGTGAATCAATTTCTTCTCCCCTACAAATGGATTTCCATCAAAATCAGGATTGAAGTTGTATAATTCCTCTATTCATTCTGGCTAAGCACAATTCCGCATTTACATACCGTTCCTCTAGATTTTAGGGTATATGCATGGTATAAGTAGTTCATTGAGATTCCCGTCGGGAGTGCTCTTAGGCTTTCTTCAGGCATAGTGGAAAGGACATGGAGGGAAGAGTGAGTACAAACAGCAGACTACCTTATTTTATCACCAAATTCCCACCATTTTGTTGTGTTAACACATTGCAGGAAGCGAAGATGGAGCTTACCAAATTCCAACATTTTTATTTTTTAACAGGTTGGCTGAATAGTCAAAACTTGTTGATCTATGCTGTTTTAAAAAATTCCCGATCGTTAATAGACAGCAGGGAAGCATGCAAAGGTAGCAGTTTCGAAGACTTGAAGCATTATTCTTCACATCCCACTGTTTGTACGTATTTTCAGGGGGAATTGGACGAGTATTCCCATAATTCATCTATTCATTTTGACTAGCCTCTATGCTCGATAGATCGTGAGAAATAACTCGCTCATCAAGAGCAAGTTTGATTCTACAGTTTTTGCTTTTATGGCCGAAAGCTTCTTCCACGAGCATCTTCCGCCTTCTATTTGCTGCATTATGAAGCTCCAAATAAGAAGGATTCTGTAGGATTTTTGAGTACTGAAATTACAAATAACGAATGGTTGTGACGGTGTAGGAATGTTTGTGGTGTTCTGTTTAAATTTAATGATTGCAATGGTAGGTATACTAGTTTCGAAAATGATCGGTGAACATAGGGGGTACATAAGGATGTCCATAATAGACACTCGACACCCCCTTATTGGAGGGAGTGCTGGTACCCGGTGCCCTCCTATTGGAGGGAGTACTGGTGACCAGCACTCCCTCCAATAGGGGGCACTGGGTGTCCATTATGGACACCCTTATATGCCCCCCTATGGTTGTGTAGCATAACCCTACTAGTTTTAATGGTTGTGAAATCATCGAAGGAAACCTGATGTATCTTAGAGTTTCAAATTGAATTAGTTCCTGTTGTGTTCATCTTAGTTACATCTATGTTTAGTTTTATGTTGGTTAATGTCATTTCACAAGGAAGCAAATGAAAATAGTATTCGGGAATTCAACAATGATTACCAAAACAACAAATTAATAACAAAATCTCATTCCAACTGCATCTGATCAAGCTCAACATTACGCCGATTCATTTTCACTTCATAACATTTAATTGTTATGCAACATAGAAATTAATCACAAAATTACATCAGTGCATCATAAAATTACGAAGTTACGTATGGCAGATGAAAATCCTACCTATCAACAGACTCGGTTAATTATTGTCACCTGGACAAAAAACAATTAATTAAACTTGCATTTCCCCCTTCAAATATGCAAGAAACGTTTTTTTTTATTTTCTTACCCAAATCAAATTCAATTTCCCAATTATTTACGATGCTGATCCCTAACTGTGAATCGCTTTCTTCTCCCCTACAAATGGATTTCCATCGAAATCAAGAAACAATCTCTCCTTCACAAAATTAATTATTTTCATTTTCAAAATATAGTTTAAATTAAAAAGTATAAAATAAAATAATAAAGCCACAACACAATACTCTGTAATAGGATGTTTTGTGTCATCGGCAGATTATAAACGGATAGTTGGAAAGATTGCGCTCGTAAACATGTTTCTGAAATCAACACTCTCTCCCATATTCACAGCCATTCCCACAAGAACTATACCCCCGAAGCTCTTGCGCGTTGTAGTTACAAATGCTGTAACACAAGAATGTCTACAAAGTGTTCGACAAAATGTGTCAAAGAATACTGAAGCCAATCTATCTTCGTTATTAGTAGTACATAAATTACCCCCTACATCGGCTTACGTTCACCTCCCTTTTTGCCGAAAACGTTGCCACTACTGCGATTTCCCCATCATTGCTCTTGGCTCATCGTCCTCGTCTTCATCCTCAACAACGACAGCAAACAGTGATTCTGATGATCCGCGTATATTGAACTATGTTGAAACGCTCTGTAGAGAAATGAAGGCCACCAAATTAAGTTCTGATTCCAACCCACCTCTTGAAACTGTGTTTTTTGGTGGTGGCACGCCTTCGTTGGTTCCACCGAAGCTTGTTTCTTTGGTTCTCGACACCTTGAGTTCGAAATTTGGGTTGTGTGCTAATGCTGAAATATCAATGGAAATGGACCCTGGCACTTTTGATGGAGAGAAAATGAAGCAGTTATTAGAATTGGGGGTGAATAGAGTGTCTTTGGGTGTCCAGGCTTTTCAAGAGGATTTGTTGAAAGCTTGTGGGAGAGCTCATGGAGTTGAGGAGATTCATGAGGCTGTTGATATTGTGAAGTCGTGTGGGGTTGAGAATTGGAGCTTGGACCTCATTTCCTCGCTCCCTCACCAAACTCCGAATATGTGGGAAGAGAGTTTGGAGCTCGCGATTCAAATCCAGCCTACTCATGTTTCTGTCTATGATTTGCAGGTCGAACAAGGCACGAAGTTTGGCACACTGTAAGTTGATTTATCAGCTAAAATTAAGAATCAAATTGCGATAACATGATGCAATGAAGTGCTAAAACCTCATTCTGGAGTTCGAAAATATTACAGTTTTCCCTTACTAAATTTTTGGCTAATGTTTGCATGCTTACAGGTTTACTCCTGGGGAATTTCCTCTGCCATCAGAAAATCAGTCAGCGGAGTTTTACAAAATTGCTTCAAGAATGCTGAGGGATGCTGGTTATGACCATTACGAGATCAGTAGTTACTGCAAGAAAAGTTATCAGTGCAAGCACAATCTTACATACTGGAAGAACAAATCTTTCTATGGTTTTGGACTCGGATCAGCCAGTTTTGTTGGCGGAGCAAGGTTTTCTAGGCCGAGGAGGTTGAAAGACTATATGGATTACGTGCAGAATTTAGAGGATGGACTGGTGAATCATTCTGAGGATAGTTTTACCGATTACAAAGACTTGGCAATGGATGTTGTTATGCTCTCTCTCAGAACTGCTCGTGGGCTGGATTTAGTGTCATTCGGTGAAGCTTTTGGTGATTCACTTCTGCTCTCAATTTGTGAGGTCTATATACCATATGTGGAAAGTGGGCATATGATCTGCTCAGATGAGAAAGGGAGATATATTACATCAGATGAATTTAGTTTCTTGCTGTCAGACGAGCATAAGATGAATAAGGTGTTGGGGTTCCTTCGGCTCAGTGATCCTGATGGTTTTCTATTATCGAATGAATTGATATCCCTTGCTTTCGGCGTCATATCTCCATGATTTTCATTTTCTCCGTTGTCTTATGCTTGGAGCTCTAAGCAGGCAAGCGTTTGAAGCTTTATCTTATCTGGAACAAGGGAGACAATGTTCGAAACCCAAGAGGATCAAGAATTTTCAAGTTGAAAATGATTGTTGTGTGCAGGTTCTGGCAAGAACTTGGTCTCTGTGGCAGTATTTCATCACAAAGACGAGAAAAATAAGTGCGCACAATGCTAGACAGGACGTGTAACAAATATAATTAACTTCTCTTTTCTCCCTCAAATAGTCTGGTACCATTCAATAATATTTATCGAACATATAGTAAATATATATTCTCAAAACTGTTATGAAATATAGACTAGGAATTATAACTGATTGTCGTATGTTGCAGGCTTCTATTTATGGAAGAGAAATGGAAACTTTTGAATTGTCCTACCATCTGAAAGATGGTGTAATTTGTGAGATTTAGAATTGTATTCGATGTATCTTTGCCCCTATTTTATTGTGCTAAAAAATTTATATTTTTAGTAAATTTTGAAAAAAATATGATAAAATATGCAAGTGAAAAGTTGATAAAAGTTATGAATCTAAGCATTGTTCCGAAAGGGGTTAAAAACATTTGAAAAGTAAAAGGGGACAGAGATTTGAAAACATACTAAATTTATTAAACAACTAAATACAACTGTTTCCTTTTAAGTAACTTTTACTGATTTTTAACATGGCCAAACACGTTATTCAGAATCACCAAGTAAAAATCTAATAAAATTTATACATAATGCAGAAGGCCAAGAAAATTGAAACTAATGAAGACAGATGAACATCTGTTCAAAATTAATAGACACCATTTCGAAATGTACAAGACTGAAAAATTTCAGAGGCACCTGAATCCCGAGTCAGACCATACTTCATGAACTGAATTATGATCCATTTACCAAAACATCTTTTCTAGCATCTTCTGATGTTTTTTATGTTTGAGAAATGTTTATATTCGGGGAAGAAAATCTTACAACAAACAAAAATCCAAAAAATGCAGCTAATTTTCCTGCATGCGAGCCAATGTTGAAAGTGAACATCAACAGGCGACAAGATTGAAGGATATATACACTTCATAGAACCTCAGAACTTGAATTTATGTTCATTCCCTCCAATATGTTATGCCTAAGAATTTTTCCTGAAATGGAAGGAAAAGAACACAATAAAGGCATGTCGGCCCATGTAATATGCTCATAAATGGGAACGAAACTTTTAATGCAAACATATCGTCCAAAGACAGATTAGAGGATAAATTTAGAGATGTTTGGCTAGTATGTTTAAAAAAAGGTAAATGTTAAGTTAACTTTTGGTTTTCAAACATGGTTAGGTAAGTTATTTTTTCTTACTTTCAAGTAAAAAAAAAAAAAATATTACTTTAAAAGTAACCGTTGCATTACAGTCAAAATATATAACTTTTTAAGGGAACATTCTGAAGGCAGTAGTAATCTCAGTAAAAATTATGCCCTTATGTGATTCCCGTTGAAGCCGAAACTGTGCACCAGAAAAGGGAACTAATCTTTCTAGTGGCCAGCCAATCTTGTTAACTTCTTCCACAGCATAAATTAGGACAAACAGAGATATATGTGATTTGATTAATGAAAGGAAGTTAAGTGGTAGTTGAAGTATCAAAAGATTTTCCAGGTCAACATGGTGAAAAATATCCATAGTGTTGAGAAGAGACCCAGTGATTCCATAAGAAAATAAGAAATCCAGATAATAAAGCGAGCGTCATAACTGTATATAAAGCTTAAAGGTCAAAATTATTGGTCCCAACTCTTATTTAAGCACAACAATTTATTTCTAGAACAAATTATCATGTTAATTAGGATAAGACCTATGAAATCCATTTATTTTTTGATGATTTTTTTTTTTGGGACAGGTTCTCTTTTACAACATGGACATGAGCGACAAAAATGAAATATCTACTTCAAAGAAAATGAACAAAAGGACAAATAAGTCATGATACTTAGTGCCCAAATGTGAATTTTCATCATCGAATAATTCTGAAGCAATTTCTATCACTTACCATCAAGAAGGCTTTGGTTTTCTTCCAGGTTTTGAGATGCGCTTGAGTTGTTGCCCTTCCGTTCTCATTTCTCTGCAATGTATAAAGAAAATCTTCAGAAGCTAAAGCAAAAATGCTTGGATTCTTTCCTTGATATCATGCAAAAGTTTGGGAATTCAGAGGCTAGAACGGAACCTTTGGTACAAATAAACAATCAGGTAAAATATAGGGAGGAACATCAAAATCAGTATTGAGATCGCCAAGTAGAAGACGCTTGTATGCTTCTGCATATAAGAAGGTAAAACAAGAAGAATTAGTTGGAACGCAATGTTAAAAAGAAAGAAAAAGTGCAAATTGACTATACTCAATAGATGGATCGAGATAAACCAATCCACAAAGGTAGGTGCTGGGCATCCAGTATGCCAAAAATGTCATAAGAGGATCCAGATATACTTGGGAAAAGTCAATTCAACTCAACCAAATTTTATGGTCATATTAGTGCCCAAAAAGGCTTCTAATAAATTCATTGAAGACTAAATTAAAAAAATAATAATGTGTGCGCTCTTTGGCAGCTTAAACTTTTTGATGAGATGGTCCAAAATGGTACCAAAGCAAGCAAAGGTTCTAAGTTCAAGTTTTACTGCCATCCATGTATAAAAATTGTGATTTGGCATGCCTTTGAAGAAAATATATATTTCTGGCAGGTCACGGGAGGGATCATGTTGAATCAAAACTTATAGATGAAATAGTTCAATAGTGCATATAAAACATTTTAAGGCATCTAGTCAAAGTTTGCTTTCAGAGACTGTGACAATAACCGCAACACCTTAGTTTTTGGGCTGAAAAAGCTCGTCGATCCCCTCTATACATAAAACGCTTTCTCTTTTATAATTTCCTCGAAAGAGTATTCAACTTCATTCATAGCACCCAAACTGGGGCATTTATTGAGTGAAGCCTTACCTTGCCTCCTCTAGAGAAGGGTTTACTTCCTCCAGAACAAGAGTGTGCATCACAGAACTGGCGCAAAAATAACTCTAGAAAACATCATAAACAAAGTTGATGTGGGTAATCAGGAAAATTAAAGCCAGAAGAAGCATTTATGGATTAGAAAATGGTACCGTGAAGACGAGTCGCTGGGGGGCCCTGATTAACAGGAAAACAGCTATTGGCAAGATCCTGTAAAGACACAAATGGACTTAACCAGGGGATAATAAACAAATAGTGCATGCTTTCTTATTACTGTCCAATACTACCTAATCCTCCATACCAAACATGCTAATAATGTGAAAGATCATAAACACGAGAACAACCTCACATAAGTGACGGTTTCTAGCAGCAGCAGCAGGATTGCACTTGGTTTTACGAGATTGTGTATCAATTACAAGGTCACAATGCAAAGCTCCACATACATCAGCTAAGCACTTGCTGCCGCTCTGAATCCACACAAAGTGTATCATAAAATATGGAACATGCTATATTTTAATAGAAGAGCTATTACTATAAAATCTTGATTCAGAGTAATCCTTGACCATTAAACAACGGAAAAAGGTAGTAAATGCCTAAATAGTAACGTGATTTGAACACCTTGTGAATGTTAAAACATAGTGCAACCTCTTCAGTCCTTAACATTATGATGCAAGCTGCAGCTACAGGAATTCTTTTCACGTGAAATATTGAAATGACATGTGGGGTAATTTCAAATGGCTTTACACTAAAGTTACAAATAATCAAACTACTTTAAAGTAGCAAATGCTTCATAAACTAGTATCAATACAAAGTTTTGGATGTGCAGTTTTGAGAAATGATCAGCTTTTCTCATTGTGATCTGAATCTCAAGACAGGAACCTGACAACTTGCTATCTTCTGAAGATACCCTTTTCCAATGACAAAAATAATTCCAGTGTGCAACATATGAATCGGTGAAAACTTTTGAGTTACTATGGGACTAGTGTGCTATTATTCCACAAATAACTTCCGATTCAGTATTACATTTCTCCCCCTGTATTTGTTCTGGTTCAAACCAAACTATGAAGACAAGGATGAAAGTCAAATAAGATTCTGCTACATAAAATGACTGCCAGAATGAAATAGGGATGGGGATGCGGATGGATATTCCAATTGCACAAAATCCGAAATCAAATCACCTACCTTATCCACTCAGATAAAGTAAAACTCATAACATTTCTAAACTGTGATATGATAAATTTAAAAGGGTACTAATAAGAAGGGGTACCAAAAATTTGGAAAAAAAAAAAAAAAAAGTTAAATGTTCAAACAACATAAAAATACAGTGGCAGAGGCTAGGAAGAATCCTAGATCTAGGTCAGGAAGGATATAAAGGACCAGTTTATTTGCTGAAACAGATGGGAAAGAACCATATTCCTCTTATAATTTCTTAAAATCATATCGTTTAATTGTAAATTTGAAATATAATAGGAAATATTTTCCCTGGTCTAGTATCACATAGAGGTGACTGTGTAGATTTCCTATAGACCATTTCTACAGTAGATTTTTAACAGCTATTATGAATTCAGTCATATTAAGAAACAATGTGAAATTTTGTTAAGGATTTATAAGTTGAACAATGCAGATTAAGGACTAAGACACCAGTTGGACAGCATAACCACTCTCTCTGGTTACTAACAAACAATTATGAATTCAGTCACATTAATAAACAATATGAAATTTTGTTATGGTTTTATAAGTTGAACAATGAAGATTTAAGGACTAAGACACCAGTTGGACAGCATAACCACTCTCTCTGGTTACTAACAAACAATTATGAATTCAGTCACATTAATAAACAATATGAAATTTTGTTATGGTTTTATAAGTTGAACAATGAAGATTTAAGGACTAAGACACCAGTTGGACAGCATAACCACTCTCTCTGGTTACTAACTCACACACAAAATTAGAAGTTAGAACAAACATACACTTGCTCTTTGTTATAAAACCTGTACGATTATCCATCTTGCAAAAAAAATAAAATTGCTTCAATATCATTTCAACGATAATTTCAACAATACTCTTCAACTCAACATAACAATGATATGTATATCAAAGAGTATGCAATAAAAGAACAGAAAAAAATTAGCAGAAGAAGAAGGGTCTTTATGTTAAGTGTTAACCAGTTAAAATTCCTTTTTGGTAATTTGCAACTGAAAGTTTGAAGCACATCATGTAAAAGTAACAACGTAAGCTAAATAGAGAGAAGGCATTCCGAGAATTTGTGAAATGCATGCGGGAGTTGACTGCAATGTACAATCAGAAATGCCGGCAATCAGCAGTTTTGAACCCATAGAACCATGTTATTGCTCTAGAATAATGAATGAGGAAAGATGCTTGCACATACAACATTCAGAAGATTTAGGTGTCTGCTGTCAAAATGCTGATCCAGATATTTTTCTGCAATCAGCAGTTTTGAACCCATAGAACCATGTTATTGCTCTAGAATAATGAATGAGGAAAGCTGCTGTCACATACAACATTCAGAAGATTTAGGTGTCTGCTGTCAAAATGCTGATCCAGATATTTTTCTGCTCGGAAGATTTTCTTACAGTACCCACAGCGCCACTCATTTATATCCACATGAATCTTATGCTCCTCCTGATCTCTAAAGATATCATTGCTTGGATGAAGTAGGCATTTGCTCGAAAGCTGATATTTCTCCCGTTCCAAAAATGGCATAAGATACTGCAACATCAGTTACATTCAAAGTTAATCAAGGGAGAGCAGATTAAAGTTGGCTTCAAACGTATCTACAGAACTATCAACTATTTGCAAGTACCTCCTCTATAACTTTCCATGCAGCCCGACTCCTCTCTCTGGAACAATGAACTTCAGGAATTTGAGGTTGATATTCTTTAAGATTTCTAAGAATCAAAAGAAAGAAAAAATACCAACTCAATCCTTAACCCAAGTACTATTAGATTGACTCAATAAATTTTAATTGAATTGATCCCAATTCATGGATTTCTCTATTTGAGAAAGAGTCAAATCACTTAACCCTCAGTATATTAGTACAGGGCTTTGTATCAGTGAATAGGATATAATAGAAGAATGTAGAACCAAAGAAAAAGAAATGGAGGAAAAAGTTAGCCACCAATAATACTAACTACAGGACAGGGAGCATTTCTCCTTAAAAAGTGTCCAAAGATTAGATTTATCTTTGACAGTTGAGACACACGAACATCTGAATATGATTGGAAACCAAAAAATAAGTTATCTTGTAAGGAATTAACAAGAAAGAACTTCCATCAAGTGACAGAAAATGTTACCTTGAAATAGAATGCTCAATACCCTGTAGCACATTAAGTTGAAACAGGTTAATTCGCATGAATAAGTGTTGAGAGATAACATTCATTTAGACATTCAATAAAACATGTCTAATGCACATATACGGGCACATAAGTATTCTTTCACACAATTGGTTTATTGCTAATAATCCAGTTGAGATGATCACAAGTTGCTAAAGCAAAACACTAACTTGGTTCTCAGCACTGCAAATCTATGAATCCAAACTATCCCCACCAACCCCCCCCCCCCCCCCCCCCCCTCCCCCCCCCCCCCCCCCCCCCCCCCACCCCCTCCCCCGCACCCCCCCCCCCCCCCCCCCCCCCCCCCCTCCCCCTCCCCCCCCCCCCACCCCCCCCGCCTCCCCCCCCACCCCCCCCCCACCCCCCCCCCCCCCCCCCCCCCCCCCACCCCCCCCCCCCCCCCCCCCCCCACCCCCCCACCCCCCCCCCCCCCCCCCCCCCCCCCACCAAAAAATAAAAAAAGGTCCTGATCTTATGAAACTAAACACCCGAAAATTTACAAGAAAGGATCAACCAAATTTTCTATTGAATAAATATTCAACTTTTTTCTTTATTTCTTGTCTTCGCTCCAAATCCTCAATTAATTATTACTTAAAGAACGAATACCGCAAAAACAATACTCAGCACTACGGAGTAAATAAACCACATTTAGAGAAACAGAACAAACCCAAGTAGATGGATCAAAATTGAACTCAATTTCTTCGTTTCAAGAATTATTATTTCCCCGTAAAATTAAATTTCATCTTAAAGTAAGAGAAGAAGTACCTGATTTGATTTTGACTGCGAAAGAGATGAAGCAAAGTATGATTCAAGTGTGAACAGAAGAAGAAAAATACTGTATACAAATATTCGTATTTTCTTCCCCATCTCTCTCTCTCTCTCTGCACTTTTTTTCTTTTAAATAGCACAGTGAATTTTCTCCATTCTTGTCATTTTATTCTCCATGTTATAGTATTTGGGAAAAGTTTCAATATTAGTCCTGAAACTATTGCTTCAGTAGCAAGTTAAACCTTATGTTTAAATTTTGAAAGTAAGTTGATCCTTATAGTTGCATTAGCATAGTCATCTATCAATTGGAAACGATTTTTTTTTTTTTTTTTTTTGGTCAAGAGATGTACACTTGTTTAATTTTTTTAAAACGTCTCTCCAAGTAGATAAGCAAAACCTTGCATCATCAAGGTGAACGTGTGAGATCATGTGATAGTTTACTAGTAAGTAGTAATAATTTAGACGATTTTGATATTTTAAAATTTTTCCTTCTTTTTCAATCACATATTTCTCATCACATCAATAAAAAAAAAAATGCATTCTCTCCACAAAAATGTCTACCAAACAAAGGCTTATTAAGCCCTTGCTTTAGCCACATTATTTTTTTCATTCTCATTCTTATACTCATTTTCAATTCTACATTATTCAATAAAATAATATTTTTCATTGCATCAATACATTTTCATTCTTTTTCAATCACATATTCTCCACCAAATCAAACAAAAAAAATACATTCTTGGACTCAAAATGTGCACCAAACATGGGCTAAGCAACTATACAAAAGTTTGGAGACTAATTTACTACTACAATAATAGGTTGTGGGCCAGTCTTGTAATTTTCTTTACTAATTAATATAATCTTTAGTATTAATCAGAATTATTTAATATTAAATGCATTAATATGATCTTTAATATTAAATGCCTGTTATTTTTCTCAAATTTAATTCTTAGTACAAATTATTATTTGACAAAAATAATAAATTTATGTAACATTTATCCAATTTTTTTTTGATCGGTAACATTTATCCAATTATTAATCAACATATAAGTTGACAAAAGCAAAATATTTTTAAATCTTGTTTCTTATAAAGCAGGAAATTCATCATGAACACCGCATCTTATTGGTTACTTCTAAATTATAACGAAATTTCATGTTGATGGCAGGGGCAGACGCAAAAGTTAAAAGTTAGAGAGCACAATCGAACTTACAAAAAAGTTGGGAGAAATTTTACAATTAAGAATTTACGTCCAAAAAAATCATACCTCATGTAATTTTGCATCCAAAAATTCACATGGGATATGACTTTTTCGAATATAAAATTTCGAAATTTTTTGATGTCATATTCTATATAAAACTTCCTAATAAAATGATAAAAACTATATTGAAAAATTTGTATCGCAAAAATAACAAATGTTAATAAAATAATTGAATATTTTTAAAGAAAATGCGAATTAGACGTTTTTTTTTAAAAAACTAACATTTGACACATCTTTAGCTATTTTTTATATCTGTTTGGACTATTTTTCGGTATGCCTATAATATAATTCTCGAAATAAGTTTTGAAATGACATAAGCAATTTATAAATTCGATTAGTGTACGATCATCAGATGATTTTTAAAGTTAACATGTTATCGAAATTTTCGAAATACTAATTTTGAGCGGCCTACTTTGACAAGTCGTAATATTTGCTACGATTGATAGTTTCTTACACCATTAACGACATAGAAAAATAAAACGTGAGCACTTCAAAATGATATTAAGAATGTCGTATTTCGATTTCGTTTTACATTCCATAATGACTTCGAAAATTGAAATAAAAACATAGAATATTTAATTGTGGAAAAAAAATTAGAAGAATATTGGGGGGGTTGCCCCCTAAGCCACCCCCAACGTCCACCCATGGTTGTTAGTCGAAATTAAATCACTGTTCAAAGTTAAACGTGCGTTGCAAGCCATTCTAAAATACTTTATAGCTCTAAAGTTATATTTGATCATTCATTTACCTCTTTGATCAAAATATGAGAGAAATGCAAACATTTGATAGTTAATGTTAATTATCATACATGCACGTAAATAGTTAAATACATACTTGAATAAGAGTATTAGAATCACAACTAATACATAAATAAATATGAATGACAAATACTATATATGAATTAATGTGAATAATAATTAATTTAGAATTAATATAAAGAAATATATATGTAATAATGAATGTTAAATCATTTATATTAAATGAATATAATTTAATTTTCAATTAAGTGAAAATCGATGCTAATTAGTATATATGGACGTGACTAATGAGCTGTTGAATGTGAAAATATTCATTAATATTAATTAAATGAATGTTAATATTAATTGAAAATTAATAACAGTGACATTGATGTGAATGTAATTAATTAAATGAGCTTTAATGTTAATTAATTGAGAATTAATTATAATATTTTATTACGATTTGTAAATTAAACACATATTGAAAACAAAAAGTAAGATTACTAAAATAATTGAATTGTAGTAAGACTATAAATATAATCCTCCAAAAAATGATTCACACTTAATGTAATATTTAATATATCATAGATTTCATTAATCAAACTTTATATTGTTTCATCAATAGCTCGAGTTTACTTTTCATTTCAGCTTAATAGTCACTTAGCCTCCATTTGGGAAGAATTTATAATAAATAGAAATGAATAAGTAAATAATATTTGTAAATTCATTGAAATGTATGAGTAAAATAAAATCTAACTATTTATAAATGATTGATAAATTTTGCCAAGAGGCCTAATTAAAATCCATTATTTGTTCTAACAAAATATGTGACATCAGAGGCCTCCACGTTGACCTTACCTGTTGCTAGTTACCAAACAAAAACAAAAGGTAAAATTTCCATATCCACATTGCAACAAAAGAAAATTGAGTAGCTACACATTAAACTTTGCTATAAATTGAGCAACTATGTACATCATGGTGGACAATAAATTTGACACTCTTCCATATGGCAATAGTCTACAACATTGATTTTAAACGCATCCATTCCATCACTGCCAAGATTTCTTCCACTTAGGAGGATATCATCCTTGGTGTAAGCTAAATTCTATTTCATAAAGATATATCCTATTGTTGTTTTAACTTTTTTCCACATAGGGGTCTCATTCCTAGATAATTTTTTTTTTTTTTTCCTTTTTTGATGCAATTCTTTCTTTGATAATTAGCTCCACCAAATTGCATCATCGTCGTCGTCATAATGAGAGAGAGAGAGAGATTTACTTCTCCATTCTTTTTTTTTTTCCTTGTTTGGATCTAATAGGACATCTAAAACAAAAATTGCAGATAACAAAACAAAATATTTGAAAGATGAAATGGCAACATCAATATACACAATGAGATTCGCACCATCAAATGGATTCATTTGTTATTGATAAAGCAAATGACACACCACACCAACATACACCGTACCACGTTCAACAGGACAGATTCAAATCTGAATACACCCTATGTTACGGTTTTTACTGAGCCCTGTGACAAAAATTTGAAAGACATAAGATTTCTTGTTCTAGCAAGAAGAAACAAACAACCAAAAACCCACTATCCGCACCATTAACATTCGAACTGTATTTCTGCTTATAAAACGAGATATATAAACGGCCAACATTATTCAATTACAATTATCAAGGAAAACAACCAAGAAACCCCAATGGCAACGGTCAACTTTTCTCCTCTTTCATGGCTTGATAGTATTTTATCGTATGAATTTTGAACTTTTGGTTTTTCTTCTCAACAAGTTTCTTTAAAAGTCCCATTCAAATGTTGTATCTAAGATTCAGGAGACATCACGTTGCCATATTGATCAGCTAGTTAACTATTTTTCTTTAGTTCAGCACGTGATTTTGTTTCAAGGTTTTGCATTTTATAAAGGATAGATAACACCCTTCTCATTTACTACAGGGATAGTAATATTACTAGGAAAACAGAATCAATATAAAATACTAAAGTTAGGGGGTGTTTGATGCACATTATGGAGAAGAAATTGCATTTTATGATGTGATGTGATGAAATATACGTGGTTAAACAATAAGGAGAAGTTTTGGATTTACGTGTAATATTATTTTATTGAAGAATGTGTGGTTGAAAATGAGTTTTGAAAGAATGATTTTTTTTTAAGAATGTGTATCAAATGGGGCTTATATTCTGTATTCAAGCATTACAGATACAGTGTAAGAGTGTGAAAAGTCAACCATTAATAGCTCTAATAGTTGGTAAACTTTTATCTCAATATTATAAAAGATTACGTCTGTCGAAGTTGATAACAACCTTCGCTTAATTTTCATATTTCAATCGTTATTGTTTCCTTCGAAATTACTCATAGCACCTCGTGTACTTTTATGTCTGTTTATCCATGGTTTTTTATCACATAGTATGCATCATTATTAAATTAAGCCAATCTAGGTGGTTGTTGCACGTGCAGGCTTAAAGATACTACCTAACAAAGGAAAAACAAAAATGTCAAGTGATTGCAACATACCTTGGTTAATTCACAAAGCCAATTTAGGGTCCACTGTTCCGGTAGCATTTCCTTCCCCTGATAGCACAAGGTTGGGATCCTGACAAAACACGTGAACTTATTAGAAACTAAGAATAGGATTAACAGACAAATTATATCAGACATGCAGCAGGCTACCTCCATTCCCCACTTGATGTAATCTGGGGATTCACAAGCCTTGTACTCATCTACAAGGCTCTCAATTATGTCTCTAGATTCATCAAACTCTGAAAGATCATTATCCTGGACATGTTTCACAACCATTAAATGTGAGACAAGATAAGCAAGCAGAAATTTAAGTTCTATAATACAACTAATAGTCTTAAGGTGTTAAAACCAGCAAGTTATTGGAATGACTGAATACCAAATGATAAATTCCCAAACCTAATGAAAGCCCAGTGCTCGCTGCTTCAGGAAGAGTAAAAATGACCAATTATAGAGCATAAATTTCAAAGGGGAAAGTATATGAATATGCAAATCTTGTTCTCCATTTCAACTACCAAAACACTTGCTTAACTTTTACATAGCTTTATCACTTGATTAAGAACTTTTTGACACTGCAATTTCAATGTCTCGAAAAGTTGAGAAGAAATTGTGGATGACTTAAATTAATTAAAAAAATGAAAAAAAAAAAAATGAAGAACGGAATGAAAGGCCCAAAACAAACAACATATGAAATCAGGCAGACAACTTACAGCGAACATTGGATGGTTCCTGTAATTATCCAGAAAAGCTTGTCTCTTCCTCAACTTCTCGTACTGGCTCAAACACTTGGAGAATAAGTGGCGGATACCAGTATGACTTGCTAGCATGAGACCACTGACCTAACAAATACAAAAAGCATATATTACACTTGATTGATATAATATTTAGAGCGTCATCATCTAAATGTAACTTCACATGCACAAGAAAGAAAAGAAATATAAAATGATGATTCATATTGTCTAAAATATTCTTGATGAAAAAGGTCAAGTATACTATAAGAGCCAGAGCAAGGGAAAAAATAGTCAGCTACGTATTGGCTCACTTTTGCATTTATCAGGCTCCGCTATTTTCATTTAAAATCCTCTCCAAAAGCATGCATTTTATTCAGTTTTACAGCACTAAATAGACAGTACCAGAGAAGCAAATAATTGAATAAGGAAAGAATTATAAATGATGCAACAGTCCCCCTTTTATCCAAAACACCACTCTATGGGGTCAGACAAGGACAGTCATGAAAGGAATTAACTAGCTGGTTGCAGTCACAGGAAGCCGATCATGCCCTCATTCCTTTTATCGAACATAATAGGGCTTTAATGAGATCTAATTATCAAGCAAGTGTAGATATCTTACCCTGTGAGCAGTCTGAACATAAGGAGACTTTCTAGATAAAGCAACCTATCAAAATGAAAAGATAGGTTTTAGCGTATAACAAATGAAATAAATTATATACATACAAACTAAAATGAAAAGATAGGTTTTAGCATATAACAAATGAAATAAATTATATACATACAAACTAACAACTGAAAGAAGATTAGACATGCCTGAATGCTGGCAGGGCCCCATTCAATAAAATTAACAAGCTTTCTTTCCCGTATTCTCTGTAAACTTTCATGAACCTGGTTTCCAAAAGTCGAACAGTAATAAATAAATAGAGCACCGGAAGTGATATAACAGACAACTTTTGGTTTCTAAAATCATTATCAAAATTCAGCAAAGAGCCATTAAGCGAAATAATTCCACACAATGAAATTATGGAGATTAAGAGGCATACTGATCTGTAGTAGAGTATGAGATGGTGATCAATCCCTGTACTCTCTCCACCCTAAAACAATCATCTTGGTTCCTATTCTATCTTCCCAAACTCTTAATTTCTACCCAAAATCCAATTTATGTTTCTCATTTCTCATTAAAACCAATGTTTTAGTGGTTCTTTAGTTTTGTGTCGTTTTATATACTCGTTATAGTGGATTTGCACATGAAATTGTTAATAAATTTCACAATTGGTTGCAGACCTCTGAGACTGATGGAACACCTTTTCTGCCTCACCAAGATTTTGAGTACAAGGGAATGTCGTGTGACTAAATAAGAAATTTCTTAATATTCTTGGAAAAGTGCTGGCATTTACAATTTAGAATCTGGTCGTAGTTGCAGAAACTAAGTTTATATTGAATAATAAACATAAAATTCTAGATAAATGCTCTATTCTTTCCATAAATGTGCTTTCAAAATGAATTCTCGAATCCAAAATTACATGCGATTACTGACCTCTTGAAACTGAAATTACATGTGATTACTGACTTCTTAAGCAGGATGAGCATTATCCCAAATTACCTGAGTAGGATCCACTTCTCCTTGAATAATGTTCAGTATTGATATGTATTTTGCCTGACTAGCTTCTTTTGTTCGAGCAGAGGAAACCATGATGTTCTTTGTCTGTAAAGTGAAACAACATAAGAATATATCCCATACATGTAAAACAAATTTTAAGAGCTTTCCTCTTGCCTGAAGAAGTCTTCTCATCACATCTAGTACAGTTGTTTTGCGAATTACATTGGCCTGCAGAAAACGTTTCCATGCATTAGCTTACAGTTTTGACAAAAAAATAAAAGAGTGCTTCATATTTCCAAATACGAAAATATTTGAAATAGAAAAATGCCCTGTTTCATAATTCATAAGATGTAAACATGTGTGCTATGCCCTTGGGTGGGGATCGGCAGGAGAGACAATGGCATTCTCACGAGCGTGAAAGAGTGAGACCGAAAGATTATCGTGCGAGGATTAAACCTAGATCTATTTGTTCAATTGCTACATGAAATAAGCAATGTGCTAACACATATGCCAAGAGTCTAATTGAACTGCATCAAATAAAGAATCCTAAGCTATATTGAGCTCCACTAATCAAATAAAGCAAGCTCGTGATGAAAAACTCTATCAACTTATATTCAATACTTCTCAACATAGCACAGAAGACAATTTGATCAAATAGACAAAAAGAGAAACCATTTAGAAGTGATCCACCTCTCTGAAATGATTCAATCTAATATTAAAACATTTTTAAACATCAAACATAGCTAGCTTTTCAAGCCAAAACACGTGTATTACATGTTCCATTCTTGAGAGAACGCAAACCATACACAACTGTGATGAATTTTTCTAATTGTAAATTCACACTAATCATGTTTGTAAGTGAAAGTAATTAACATCAGAGTTGTAGTATTCCCTTCCTCTTGCAACACTCAACCAAAACGTAATAAACAACACAAAAGGCCCTAGTTTGAACTAATAAAAGGGGATTCAGGAAATGTCAGAACACGTTTAATTGCTAAATTTTCAGTAAATAGACATAAGACGCTTACTTGTCGTTCCACTGTGAGTGGTGTATATCCTGTCATTAGAAAATGACATCGAGGAGTAGGGATCAGAGAAGCAAGAAGGCCAACCAAGTCATTGTTCATGTATCCTGGATAGCGCAAAGTTGTTGTGCTCGCTGACATGACTGTAGAAACCAAAGAATTTGTTTGGGCAAAAGTAGGAGTAGAGATGTGAAGGCGTTCCACAGCAATCCTATTAAGCGCAGTATTATCAAGAACAACTACGCAGTCAGCATTCAAAGTCAGTCGCTTGAGCGTTAGAAGGGAGTTGTATGGCTGTACCACCACATCACTTGTTTCGTTTTGGTTGGGAAATACACTATATGTTTGAACTAGTTTTTTGCTGTAGCGATCATTCAGAGTCTCCAATAGGTATGATCCCATACCTGGTGAAAGCAAGCGATTATTGGCCTAAATAAGTCAAATCACTTCGCAAAGACTAGAAATTAATTGTGTCAGCGAAAAACATACTAAAGATAAAGTGACATGGGATATCTGAGGAATAATATGTTGCTGTAAGTCATCCCACAAATGCCATTATCGAGTTGATTTCCATTTTTCACTCACTTGAGAAGGCAAGCATATAACTTCTTACAATTTCACAATTGATTATCATAATTCTTATCAAAATCAGTATGATTTAGAAGAATCAAATTTTGGAACTTGAGTAGAAAAGTTGCACAGCAACATGGTAGGATTTGAAAAACCTGAGCCTGTTCCACCAGCAATTGAATGGCACAGAACAAAACCCTCAAGACTATCACTTCCATCCGCTTCTCTATCAATCATGTCCATTAGATCCTCCTCATATTGCTTACCCTGATTGGATGAAAATTACAACACCAAAAGGAAGTAATATAACAATATTAATTGACATCCAAATTCATATATTTAATACAAAAAGGGGACAAAAGAAAAGGAAAGAAAGAAAGAGGTCCAATTTAATATGCAAGGGATAGTAAAGGCTTATCTTAGTAGATATAAACTACGACAAAGGACAGGTCTACTAAATATAATCTATAGCCAGTCGAGAAAAAATTGAATAATTTTAGGCAGATTGCTGTAGTTTTTCTACCTTATACGATACATTTGTACGCCTACTTTATTTTAATTTGCTGGATTAGAGAAAGGATAGTTGTTTTGGGCAGAAATTGAAATCCAATATTACTTGACAAGAAAAGTTTGGAATGCCAAATTATTACTTTTGAAGCCAGCGTGGATCAAATTAACCGTAGGGATTTCAGGCAGAAAAGCATGTTTACAAACTGGGGCAGAGCTGGGATTGTAGAGTTATAGGGGCAAATTTCTATAACTAAAATCGTGGGGGCAAAATCTTGAAGTAAAAAATTGTAATTGTGGGGGCAAAATTTACATAGAAGGTTGGGGATGGATATTAAGGAGCCTAAATATTTAGAGAAACTCTTTGGGTGTGGGGGCAGCTGACCCCACTGCCCTCACACTAAATCCTCCACTGATTACAAAGAGCAATAGGCCAGCAGTCATCTCACTAAATATATTGAATACCATTATATAACTTTACACGCAGGTTTTACCAGCAATCCAGTAATATTCTCTGCACTATTAGTCCGAGTATATTACTTTCACAATACAAAAAGAATATGTTACATTGACCGAGCCTATGTTTGGCCACCAATTTTTCACAATTCATTTTCAACTACACACTCTCCCATAAAATAGTTTTTACACGTAAATAAAAAAAAAAAATCCTTTTATTTTTTAACCACACATTCTCCAAAAAATACTATTCCAAAATACATTTTCTTACCAAAATGGGGCTCAAATGGGGGCTGAATATAATATCTGCCATCAATTATGAAAAAGGAACAGATACTGACCTGGTGGTATCCACTTGCCCAGTTATTTCCAGCACCGCCTCCATGATCTGCAATAAATACATTCTCGTGATTGTAGAGATTTCTGTATTCCCCATTTTGTATACCATTAATCACTCTGGGTTCCAAATCCATCAGTAATGCACGTGGAATATAGTGTTGATCATCGGCTTGATAGAAAAAAACATCTTTCCTGTCACCTCCCTGCAGCATTTGAAGCATTGCATTAACACAGTCACAGAGTAAGAAATTTTATTAGAATGCTGATGGAGATCAATTCTGCTCGTGGGGCCAGATATAAGTATCCAGTGCACACACAATTTATCATATATGTATATTAGCATAAATTTACATATAGTTGATGTATTTGTCACATATACTTTTTCAACGAACACATCCTTGATAAATATGCATACTTAAGATCCGCCTCCACCAGCAAGGAATGAAACATCAGAATGAGATGACATTAGAAGTACGCCTCATCAAAGTTACCACTGCACGTTTTTTTTTTCTTCAGTTCCCATCTCATGCCCCCAACTCTGTGGACAAATCACTCAGCACGGGTTCATTTGTATAATCAAAAACTTATTTGAAACAGTTATCTCAGTTCTCCAGTGCTTCCCTTTCCAAAATAATCGAAACTTTGCCCTTTATTATATTGCTTTCTTTCCCCTCCAATTCCAACTTGCACTTGCTGACTAATACTCTTAATAACTAAAACAGAATATGTCAAACCACCAAAATCCTTATTTAACACTCACACACACACACACAAAAAAAGGAAAAAACAGTGCAATTTCATTTCATCGGACTAAGATGGTACAACTTTTGATATATGAACTACCTTACTACCACACTTTGTAATTGCACTTCACCAACCCAATAGTTCAAGCCTTCTCCTCTACCTCCGTCATGATCAAAGAGGAAAAATCATACAAAAAGTAAAGCATTAAGGGTCCGTTTGATTGCACCATGGAAAATAGGGTGGAAAGAAAACGAATTTCAGGGAAAATATTTGCGTAGAACTTGTTTTACGGGGAATTGTAATTAAATGTGTTTGATTGGTATAATTTTCCATGGAAAATGTTGAAAGTTTGAAATCCGTTTGACTTCCTTTTTTATGGAAATTGTCCATTAAAGTGATAATATTTTCTACTATTGGGTTAAGAATTTGTTCCAATTACCAAAAAGTAAAAAAAAAAAAAATTTAAAACAATTAGAAAAAATTACCATATTCGTTTGACTTTGTTTTGCATAGAAATTGTCAACAAAAATGAAATTTTTTTTTACAATGGTTGATAGAATTGGTTGCCATTGCTAAAAAAAAAAAAAAATTGGAAAATGTTTTCCCACCTAAAAGGTTGGAAAACATTTTCCATCATTCGTGCATTAAAGGGTTATACCTAGAAAAAGGGAGGAAAACATTTTCCGTGGAAAATTTAGCATATCAAACAGTCAAAAAGTGTCGCCAATCAAACGGAGCCTAAGTATCGAAAATTGAAAGCTTTTCTTCATAGTAACTTTTCCACCGGGGAAGAACATAAAACAACGACTCTACAAAAAAAAAAAAAAAAAGGTATACACAGGCATAAACATAATCATTTTTCATACTGAAAGTAAAGCATTGAATGTCAGCACATTTGAATTGCACAATCACCAATCATATTCAAAACATCCCCCTATAATATCTTTTCCATTTCCAATTTCTTCACCAATTACAAGCATAAAACAACTCTACATTAATGGAAAAATCATACACAAACAGAGAGTGTGGGAGGTTCGGACCTGAGTTGCAAAGTCTTCGAGAATGCCTTCTTTGCTAATTCCATGTTCGAGGCATAGCTGTTTCCAGAACTCCATTCCGATCTGATTCCCGCATTGCCCAACTTGCAACGTAATTATTTCCCTCGGCATTTTCCTTTTCCTGGGGGAAATTCGAATTCAACTAGGTTTTCGATCGAGAGAGATGAGGGATCCGAAAATGGGAATTTGATTTTGCTTTTTTGCAGGGTGTGGGTGGTGGCGGGGACTGGGGTTTTGAAAAGGAGAAGAGGGAAAGTGTGGCGTCGGAAATTATAGTACACTGCCGGCTAAGTTATGGATGAGGTCACTGCTGACTGCGCTGTATGTATAGGAAAATGGGTAAAATTACGGATGGGGTCCTCGACCTATTGAAAATGTAGCAATTGTGTCTTTCACTTTTTTATTTCTCGCAAGTGGATCTCCGGCCTTTTACTTTTGTGGCAAATGAGTTCTTGACAAATGGTTTTCATAATAAATGTACATAAGAGTTCATCGATTTGAAAATTGTAATCAAACAAATTGATTAATTTTGATTGATCATATATAATCAGCTAGTTTTATGTGAAAACTTATGATGTACAAACTCTTCATAACCTTAATTCAAAGAGTTGATCATTAATTTTCAATTCAAACTCGAAGAACTTGTTTGAATTTCCTTGTTTTCCTACTATTAATAGAAGCACTTCACCGACACAAGTCCAAGCGGGAAAAAAAATGAGCTCTATTATGTTTATGACTCGTCTCGAAACGAGCTCGAGTTGAAATTACCAATTAAAAATGAGTTTAGAAAAAGAAATTTTAAAATTAGGGTTCAATCAATAAATTTTAAAGTTTGGTTATTTGTTTTGGAACAATTAACACCATCTTCTCCAATGCTAGAGTTCCATTTGCGAAGCCTCTTTCAATGGATCCTCAAATCGAGAGTTTAATGGATTTTAAAACTTTATATAAATTGAGATGTCCTCAATTCAGATTAACATATTCGCTAAAATTTAGGTGTTCTCAATTTAAATTTTTGTAAATATTTAAAAATTTAGATGTTCTCAACTTAGATTTCAATAGTTTCACGAGGAATTTAGATATCCTCGTAACAATAATTTGAAGGATTTTAATAGAATTTGAAGGATTTTAATAGAATTTAAAAAATTTTAAGCCATAAATATCTTCTATATATCTTCTATATATAAAAAGTGTGTATTTAACGGAATTTGTTGGTTTAACGGAAAAACTAACGGAATTTCTTGATTTAACGGAAAAACTAACGGAATTTTTTTAATTTAAAAATCATTTAACTCCATAATTGGGCTTCAAAATTTACAATTCTAAAGCCCATGTAGAAGTATTGGATGTCATGCTCATTTTATAGATACACTTCTCTCCAAAGGTTTCATAAACTTCCAATGTGGGATTGTTCATTGGGAACATTACGTTTTCTAGGTGTTTACTTACACCTTTTCAAAAATACAGAAACAAGTTTGAAAATTCACAAATCAGTTTTTTTTTTTTTAATTTTTAATTAATAATTAATGACTTATTAATCAATTAAATTCGTAGGTCACAAATTAGTGAATAAAAATAAAAAAAAAAAATTTTAAAAAGTCACGATTTGGTCATCGGTCACAATCACAACATTTAAAAAGTTACGTTATTATTTTTGGTCCACAATGTTATCCAATTATGGTCACAAATTAATTATGTTTAGGTCACAATTGATCTAATTCATTGATCACTATTGTTTATCCTGGTCAACAAAACTAACCAAATTATTGGTAACAAACAACCTAATCAGTTGTGACTACCACCAAATCCTTTGCACCATCGCCAACAACACCAAGATCCACCACCACCAACACCACCACCGTCGCCGCTCAATAGGAACATCAACATCGACATCTCAAAACCAACCCCAACCTCACACCCTCCGCAACACAACTAATCCACCACCCCAAAACCACCGTCACACAAGCGCCGCCACAAACAACACAGAACACACAACCACTTCCAAAACCACCCCCGCCAGCACGACCACAACACAACCATCGCACAGCCGCCTCACCCACCTTCGCACCCAAACAGATCTGCACCTCCACGGCTGCCACACCCAAACAGATCTGCACCTCCACAGCCGCCGCACCTACAGTTTTCCTCAAGTATTTAACAACCATCTCCTTTTCGCTCCATTTATCCATCGTAGGAGCCTCGTCGTTTTCGTCATCGGAACTTGAAGAACGAATATTGGGAAGTTGATGGTTTCAGATACACGGCGCAATCGCTGGAAAGCCGACTTCGGAGACGATTGGGTTTTCCTACCCCTTTTTCGGAGTGCGTCAGAGAAGGAACTATTGTTGAGAGACGGGAGAAAGAAAGGAAAAGGTGAGATCTAGGGTGGTTGGTGGCGGCATTGGTGGAAATGGAGGGTGGTGGGGCGGTGGTGGTGTTACCGTGTGTGAAGAGAGTGGAGACTGGAATAGAATGGAAGCATTGGTGATTTTAGGGTTTGATAGATATAATTATATAAAATTAAAAATTAAAAAAATTAAATATAATTAAAACCTGATTTTTGAGATTTTAAACTTATGGGGATCTTATTGTGAAATTGAGAATTAATTTAGGTCTAGGTGTTAATTCCTCTTGTTCATTTTATATACTGCTCATTAACCCATAGTTTTATAAATTTCCAATGGGGGATAGTGACAAAAAAAATGTTAAAAAACTCATCAAAATTCATTTTAAAATGTATGTCTAATGACTAAGTGATTTTGGAATGTACAACTAATTTATTAAATTGTTAATATTCACTTTCATTCTTTCATTTATGTAATTTTCAAATTTAATTTAAATGGCACTTGATTATTAATAATTAATGTTAGATATTATTTTCTATAAGTTTAAAATATTTTATGTAACAAATAATACTTATTTTAACCATATTTATTTTAATTTTAGTGTTGGGACTAATTATAGGATATATTAAGAATCTAATTAGTAAAAGATAGATTTACTTTAAATTATTTTTATGTATTTATTGCATTCGTTTCGACCGCAGTTGAATTTCCACAAAATTCATGGGGGTTCGGAAATCATCCGATTGTGAATAAAAATCCTTCATCTCCATTTCAGATATCGGAATTATCAAATCCGCAAACTTTTAGTATAAATCCTATGATTAATGCTCATGTTTAGTGCCTTAATTAATAAAAAAATTAAATTCTCCTAACAATATTTGGCAATATTATAGTATTAGTATATATTAAATGTTTAGTACGTATTATTTTTAAATATTAAATGATTTATGATATAGTAAAAAATATATTTTTTTTCTTAATCTAGAAAAAAATATTTTTTAAAATAAAAATATATTTAATGTCTTAAAAAACAATTAAAAATATTAAAAAATACGAAAAATATATGGACGCTTACACTTCGATTGAACAGCCTAAACTTGTGAATATTCTCACATTTCCATCTCCAAGCATTTTTAGAATGTATTATCGTATTTGATTTTTTTTTCTGTTTTGTTTTTTGTTTTTGATGTGCTTGATTGATTCTCAATATCGACATCTCGCAATGCATTACGCTTTTGAACAATATATTAATTAAAAATGAATGGAAAAAAAAAAAAAAAAAAAAAAAAAAAAAAAAAAAAAATAGGAAAAATGAAACTAAAAAAAATGGATATGGATATTATCAATTTAAAAAATGTTATAGGTTATTTGGTAAGGCACATTGAACTCAAGAAGAGAAAAAATATTTATTTATTTAATTTTGGTATTATAATGTATCTATTATTTTAATTATGTATAAAAAGGTCATGATTAAATACAAAAGTTAATTTAATATAAATTAGTTCTGAAACAACAAACTTTATACATTTACTTTAGAATTTAACACTATTAAGTTAAAATTAAGTATATATCACAATGTGTAATATTATCAATTCATAAACATTAAATTATTAATTATTTAATGAACCAAAAAATTATATATAAACTAAGCAAACGTGCAATTGCACGTTGCTTGCACCTAGTATCGTCCTCATATAAAAAAGTGTGTTATTTTAACGGGAACTTTGTTGGTTTAACGGAAAACTAACGAAATTTCTCGTTTTAACAGGATAAAACATGAATTTTTTAATGGTGTTTAAAAGTCATTTAACTCATAATTGGGCTTCAAAATTAACAATTCTAAAAGCCCATGTAGAAGTCTTGGATGTCATGCTCATTTATAGATACACTTCTCTCCAAAGATTTCATAACTTTCAATGTGGGATTATGAATTTTATATATGCTCTTAAACTCCAATAGTTTTATAAATTTCCAATGTGGGATAGTGACAAAAAAAAAGTGTAATTTTTTTTTTTTTTTTCAAAATCATTTTTTTAAAAAAATGTAAAAAAAAAAAAAAACTAATTTGAATTTGAATTACAACTAATTAAATTGTAATATTCACTTTCATTTTTTCATTTATTCAATTTAAATTGGCACCTTGGATTATTAATCTATTAATGTTAGATATATTTTCTATAAGTTTAAAAATATTTTAATGTTTAAAAAAAAAAAAAAAAAAAAAAAAATATTTATTGTAATTTTAGTGTTGGGATAATGTAGGATATATAATGAATCTAATTAGTAAAGATAGAATTTACTTAAATTATTTTTATGTATTATTGCATTCGGTTTGACCGCAGTTGAATTTCCACAAACTTCATGTCGGAATCATCCTCGATTGTGAATCAAAATCCGTCATCTCATCCCAAATCAAAACAAAAAAAAAAAAAAAAAAAAAAAAAAAAAAAAAAAAAATGATTAATGTAATGTTTAGTTCCTTAATTAATAAAAATTAAAAAATTAAAAATTCTCCTAACACTATTTGACAATATTATAGTATAGATTAAAATGTTAGTAAATATTATTTTTAAAATATTAGATGATTTTATGATATAGTAAAAAAAAAAATCTTTTTTTTTAAATAATAGTATAGAAAAAAAATATTGAAAAAAAAAAAAAAAAAAAAAAAAGTCTTAAAAATAATTAAAATAATATTAAAAAACGAAAGTATTATCCGATATCCTTGTATTGACACACATTAAACTTGTGAGTCTTGATTCTCAACATCGACATCTCGCAACGCATTACGCCTTTTGGAACATTATTAATAAATGGAAGGAAAATGCAAAAAAAATTTTTTTTTTTTTTTATTTTAAATAATTTCTAGGAAAAAAATGAAAACTAAAAAAAAAATGGATGGGTTTCTCAATTCACAAATGCTAATAGTTAGTTGTAAGGTTAAAGAACTCAATTGAAGAAAAAAATATTTATTTATTTAGTTTGTATTATAATGTTATCTATTATTTTATTATGTATAAAAGTTCTGATAAATACAAATTTAATATAATATATCTAGTACGAAACACAAACTAACATTTTAATTCGAATTTAACACTATTCAAGTTAAAATTAATATATCACAATGTGTGAATTATTTATCAATTACAGAAACATTATATCATTAATTATTAATGAACAAAAAAATTATAATAACTAAAGCAAACGTGCATTGCACGTGCCTAACCTAGGTATATATAAAAAGTGTGTATTTAACGGAATATGTTGGTTTTAACGGAAAAACTAACGGATTTCTTGATTTAACGGAAAAAAACTAACGGACTTTTTTTAATGTTAAAAATCATTTAACTCCCATAGTTGGCTTTAAAGTTACAATTCTAAAGCCCATGTAGATGTATTGGATGTCATGCTCATGTTATAGATACAATTATCTCCAAAGGTTTCATAAACTTTCAAGTGGTTGGCACGTTTATATCTGCTCTTAACCCAATTAGCTTTATAAATGTCCAATGTGGGATAGTGACAAAAAAAATGTAAAATACTCATCAAAATCATTTTAAAATGTATCGTCTAATTGATAATTTGATTTTGAATTTACAACTAATTAAAATTGTAATATTCACTTCATTCTCTCATTTATTTAATTTAAATTTAATTTAAATTGCACTTGATTATTAATATATTAATGTTAGATATTATTTTCTATAAGTTTAAAATATTTTAATTTAACAAAGTAAACTATTTTAACATTTATTTTTAATTTTTAGTGTTGGGACTAATTGTAGGATATATAATGAATCTAATTAGTAAAAATAGATTTACTTTAAATTATTTTTATGTATTTATTGCATTCGGTTCGACCGCAGTTGAATTTCCACAAACTTCATGTCGGAATCATTCTCGATTGTGAATCAAAATCCTTCATCTCCATTTTCAAATATCGGAATTATCAAATCCGCAAACTTTTCGTATAAATCCTATGATTAATGCTCATGTTTAGTTCCTTAATTAATAAAAAAATTAAAATTCTCCTAACACTATTTGGCAATATTATAGTATTATATTAAATGTTTAGTTAATATTATTTTTAAATATTAGATGATTTTATGATATAGTAAAAAATCTATTTTTTTTTATAATATAGGAAAAAAATATTTTTTAAAATAAAAATATATTTAATGTCTTAAAAATAATTAAAATAATATTAAAAATACGAAACGTATTATGACGCTTATCCTTCGTATTGACACGCCTAAACTTGTGATTCTTGATTCTCAACATCGACATCTCGCAACGCATTACGCCTTTTAGAACATTATTAATAAATGAATGGAAAATGCAAAAAATTTTGTACTACTACATTTTAGTCACTAGGAAAAAATGAAACTAAAAAAAAAATGGATGTGGATATTATCAATTTAAAAATGCTAATAGTTTATTTGGTAAGGTACATTGAACTCAATGAAGAAAAAATATTTATTTATTTAGTTTTTTATTATAATGTTATCTATTATTTTATTATGCATAAAAGTTCATGATTAAATACAAAATTTAATATAATATAATAGTACGAAACACAAACTTATACATTTTAATTTAGAATTTAACACTATTCAAGTTAAAATTAATATATCACAATGTGTAATTATTTATCAATTACATAAACATTACATTATTAATTATTTAATGAACCAAAAAAATTATATATAACTAAGCAAACGTGCATTGCACGTTGCTTAAACCTAGTAAATATAAAAGTCTTCATGTTCCCCCTCAAAATTTCACCGCCCCTCTCTCTCTCTGGTTTTTCGCCTCTCTCTATCCTTCTCTGGCCTTACTCTGTGAACAATATATATTTATGATAATTATCAATTGATTTGTATGGAGGATTGAAGTTGTAAGAATCTGGCCTTTCTCTTTACTGATTCTCTCTTCGATTTAAACACTTGTATGGAGGATTGAAGTTGTAAGAACCCTAATCTCTTATCATGTAAGAGTGGAAAATTAGGTCAGATTATTGCATAAATACAATACTGTAAGATCGTGCTACAGGTGTTTGTGAAAATGTATTGAGACAGATGCTAATGTTGATGATTGCTTTGCATGAGGATTGACTATTTATAATTCTTTAAAAGTAATTATTCCCCTTTCTGATTTTTGTTTATATGGTATGACATATGCTGGATATGTCTTTGCTTGTTCACTTGGGTTCCATATGGTATTCCGATGAGTAGGGCAGAAAATTTTTGAAGGCTTTTGCTGAGTTATTTTTGTCTAGCATATCAGCTATTTTATAAACAACCTAGCCGCTGCACGTGGTGACTGCATTTGGTTTCCTTCTCTTGGTTTTGACAAATCAATATGTTACTCTAAATTCACTTTTTAGCTTTTTAAGTGTTTCCTATATGACTAAAAAGTGACATATAAACGTAATATGCAAGCAGATACCTTATCATATTTCTTCATGATTTTCGAGCAAGCCAAAATGTTAAGAAAGCTGTTTCATTTGTATTGGGCAATTGAGGAGGTAAAAATACAATTATAATAGAGAAGTTTACAATTCCATGAGAATCTATTGAAATCTACAAAATAGAAATTCATTCAAATTTAATGAAATATGTTAAATTTTATTGAATTCCATAAAATCCATGAAAATTTATAATATTAAGAATCTATTAAAATTTGAGTTGAGGACACCCTTGTGAATCAGGTTTAACACTGAATATATATTTCTCTGTCTTAGATCTGATTCTCCTGTGTGAAGGCGGCTCCATTTCCACCAGGTTTGATCGTTCTTCTTTTCGTTCCTTTATCCAGTCTAATCAATAATTAACAACAATAATTAGATTTCTTTCTTTTCTTTTTTCTTTCTTGATTGTGTGATAACCCAGATCCAATTTCCTAGCTGTCCATTACCCTTCAGTTTCCCATCTCAATAACTTAATCAATAGTGGTCAAATAATATCTGCCTTTTAACTATGGGATAAATTGATAGCAGATTTATTTCCGGTGTTCTTTGAGATTTCCCGAGTTTTGGATCATGCTTGTCTAAAGCTTAAATTTTAAAAGAAGTTTCAGCCTTTTCTTGATAGTATGGCCTTGCCTAGCATTCAAACTTAGCCAAACATGCTCATAATCGAACTGTGCCTCTCTTTTTTGTTTCTAGATATTATTTAGATAATTAACTCTATCGTTAAGAAATTTTTTTCCTGCATGAATCCCATAATTTAATTTAGTATTGAAAATGGCTTTGAAATGGGTGGGGTTGGGGAGGAGGGGACTGCAGTGGTGGAGCCGCTGTAGGGATTTTAATTTATTTATTTTTCCCCTTTATCTATTCAATTTATATATTTAAATTTAAGGGTAACCAAATTTGGAAGGGAAGTGTAAGGATCGTGTGTATGTTAATGTTAATGAAAGGTCGAGAATTTAATGCCAAGATTAAACCTTTGGACATAGAAGTGCACAGGGGGGCATTGGTCAGAAATGAGTGCGATCAAATTAATCTTTTTCTTTCAAGCCAATCCACGCTCAATAACTAATATGATAACAAGAAGCCGTGATGAAAAATATGTTATTTGTGAAAAACTCTCCATTTTTCATTCTTCTTGCAGTGCAGTTGCTGCAAACCTTGCCTGTGCTTCAATTAGGCCTTCCTCTATTTTATTTCTGTCCATTTCTCTTCTCCATTTTTTCTATTCTTCATTATATGTTCTCTACTTTTTTTCTGTCTGAGCATGATTTGTTCAAAGAATAATTTGAGTCTATTTTTCTGCATAGCCAAAAACATGAAAATAGAGAATTTACTGCTTTATCAGTAGACTACAGACTATAAGCTAACGGTTTCGTTGATTTTCCTATGCATGGTCCTTGTCTTGAAAAGTGCATCTTTCTTTTGCATTTGTTGCGTTCAGAACAAGAATTTCAAATATGTGATGTTTATTAACAATTCTATGTATTGAAGTGATTAAGGTGGAGAGAATCTAAACAATATAATGAGTGAGGTTGACCATAGCATGAACTCCAAGAGATTGGTTTTTGTGACGGTTGGAACAACATGTTTTGATTCTCTGGTCAGAGCAGTAGACACTCGAGAAGTTAAAGAAGCCTTGTTTAGGAAGGGCTATACCCACCTTCTCATTCAAATGGGGCGTGGAACCTACATCCCCACGAAGGTAATTTATACTTGTTTTTTTACTTGGTGATCCTGACATTTAGAAGAATGGTGTCGAGTATTAGGTATCTATTCTGATTTTAAATGCAACAAATTCCCCATCCCGATCTACTTGGATGGAGAAAAAAGCAACACATGGGCTTTATTCCAGGCTCCAAAAATAGCTCTCGAAATTGTCTATAGACAACTAAGATATATAGGACTTTTGAGTACTGTCCACTTAATTTAAGACTTCAAGTATAAGTTTATAGAAATGAAATTAATGATTTCTTGGTATTTATGACTAAGTAGCAGCAAGGAACATGTGGTGAGATAAAATGCAAATTTCAATATGAGGTTACATTTCAGTGAAATGCAGGTGGTCGTGTCCATTCTTCCACTTCTAAAATAATCACAAAGTATGACCTCCCAGATACCACAGTCTTAACTGATTATCATAACCACCTTTATGTCCATTCCTTAACTAAAAAATTTTAAAATGTGTCACCAGGTTAATAATTTCAAATGCACAATCAATTTCCAACTTCTGTGATTCGATATGCAGGAAAATAGTTCTCTATGCAAGAGATTGTTTCGTGAAGTGGATACCTTTTTATGTTTCAGTTTTTGCATGCAAGATATAGTACGGCCTTTACCGTGCTTGTTTGTCAGTCAAATCACCACTCTCTTCTTCATGTAAATTAAATGAGTGACATTTAGCATCTATTGGTTCCTCTTACCTCTAGCTGCATGGTTTCTTAATAGAAGAAGAATAAGTTATGAGTCTAAATAACAGGACTTGGTTGAAGATGGGAATCTGGCCACCACCTTGATAATAGAATTTACCTCTTTTCTACAAGTTGCCTTTCTCATGAAGCATAGGAAGCCGACTTTTTCCCATCTCATATATAGTTGTTATTCTCATCCACTGCCAGAGTAATATATACCGAATTGTTTAAAATCTCCCAGGCAGCATCACATGAAGTCAAACTCATGGCCAGTCATTGTTTTTCAACCATACATTTAGCCCCTGTTTGGTTTTGTTAAAAATCAGATTTTTAATAGATTTAATAAAAGGTGATGAAATGTGTGGTTAAAAAGTTGATAAAAGTTGTGGCTCTCATAAAATGTATAGTTGAAAATGCATTTGGGGGAAATGAATTTTGAGAAAATGGAAACCACACAGGGCTTTAGTGTTGTTGTTAGCTCATCCATTAAATATTTAGGATGTGCATCTATTAGAAGATGTAATGTTGAGGAAAAAATTGCTAGATTAGAAGATTAGGAGTATGTTTGCATCACCTACTTTTATTTCAGAACATTGATGCTTAGCATAATGTCATTAAAGAATTCTAATGATTTTCAGTCTGCCGGAGAAGATGGATCCGTGGATGTAGACTATTTCACATTTTCCTCAAGCATAGCTGATTACCTGAAATCCGCGTCTCTTGTTATCAGTCATGCAGGTAACTCTCCTTTCTCGCCTATTTTATGTAATTCAATCATCCGTACTTCCCCCGTAGTTTCTCCATTTGCTTTTCTTGCACCTTTCCCCCCGTTAGCAAGTTGCTTCACCTTTCCAGTTTCCAATAAACACTGTATATATTGAGTGCCTATTCCTGACTGAGTCAGAGATAATCTATTTGTGCATGATTAGGAAAAATGTACTCAGCTATTCATTTATTAGACATGAGCTGGAGGACAGCATAAGGCAAATTGTTTAAGGTTCTTTCTTTCTTTCTTTTTTTTCTCTGTATACAGTATATTTGCTACTTTATAGGGGGCAGTACTATTTTAATTCTTAACTATTATAAATGAAGATCACCAGTAAAAATGTTTAAAAAAACCCAAATCAATTTTAGTTCATGTTTGGCAACTGGCAAGTGATTAAATTAAAATTTATGCGATTATAAATTCTAGGTTCTATGAAATGTGAGGATAATAAGTGGGTAGTAGTTGTGGGTCCTACAAAATGTGTGGATGAAAAATGTGTTTGACCAGAAATGATTAAATTATAATCACTTACCAAACATGCTCCTAGTCCTCTATCACTTAGGTGGTTGAACTTTTTGGTGCAATAATAATTGTGATAAAAAATCACCATCCTTGTTGTATACTTTCGACAAAAAAGTAATAGGTCGATGACTGTTTTCTTTTCATGTTTAAAAATCAAATTGGGATGATGTCTCGATCCTGGTGACTGTTTGATATATTTATTTAGGTTTACTTTCTGTCCATCTATTTCAGCGTCAAAAACTATTGCAGGGTCTGCTGATCTCCGATGCTTTCCATAGAGGTTGTGACCATTTCTTGGTCCATGTAACCAGTTTTTCTTCAAATGTTCAGTAAGACATTTTGTTGGATGTCTCATTCCGATTTTATTTAATCAGATTTTATCTGGTTTTGCAGGTTCAGGGAGCATATTTGAGTCATTGCGGCTCAAAAAACCTCTAATTGTGGTAGTTAATGAGGATTTGATGGATAATCATCAAAGTGAGCTGGCAGAAGAACTAGCAGAGAGAAAGCATTTGTTTTGTGCTCGTCCTCAAACGCTCTATCAGACAATCTCAGAAATGGATCCAGAATCTCTTATAGTGTATCAACCGGGTGATGCAACCCCTGTTGCTAAGTTCATTAACAGGTTTCTAGGTTTTCCTGATGATTGATGTTGAGTTCCAATAAGTTGGAGACTAATTGTTTAAGATTGATGAAAACATGATTCTGCTACAAAATAGCAGTACATATTAATTGTCAATTTTTATTTTTTTTTTGATAAATAATCAAGAAATTTCATTAAAAAAAGAATACACGGGGAGTGTATTATCAGTTCAAACAAGAAAGAAAAGATATAAAGTTAGGTAGCCCCTCTATAGGATTGCTAGCGGTTACGTTAAACCAATTATACAAAGTCAGAAAAAATGATTCTCTAAATTTCTCTGTGTCCCATAGTTGATCTTCAAAGCATCGGTTGTTCCTTTCCCTTCATACACACCAAACAATGCATCCCGGGATGAGATTCCAAACTAGCTTGCTATCCTTGTTTCGAAATTTTCTCCTCCATGCCCGCAACACGTTCTCCATACGTCTAGGCAACACCCAATCTATATGCTGAGTAGCCAGAATACTATTCCACAACCAACGGACTCCGTCACAGTGAATGAACAAGTGATCATGTGTCTCCCCATCTCTCCCACACATATAGCACCACTCGGTAACATAAAAGCCTTTTTTTCGGAGATTATCCATCGTTAGTGCCCGTCCCCTCACTACCGTCCACAGTAGAAATGCTACCCGTGGGGGTAATTTGCAATGCCACACCATCCTCCAGGGGAATGAACTCTCCATAGGACCCAGGAGAGATCCAAAATGAGAGTGGATTGAAAAAATGTCATTTCGTGCCAACCTCTATCGGCTACAATCATCTACTTCTACTCGAATTTGCACTTCATACAAACCCGCTAGAAACAACGCATAGTCGTCCAATTCCCAATCATGCAATCCCCTTTGAAATGTGATATTCCAACTGTAACTCCCGTTGTGGCTGGCAACGACTTCATTAACCATAGCAGAAGGCCTCAAAGTTATGCGGTATAAGGAAGGAAACCTCATCTTTAGCGGTAAGTCTCCACACCAACAATCATCCCAAAATTTGATATTAGCACCATTACCCACCACAAAAGTCAAGCTATTCCTAAAGTCATTCCAGCCTCGTCGAATATACCTCCAAAGACTCATCCCGTAGGACCCTCGACTCTCACCCGAACTCCATCCTCCCTCCATCACTCCATACTTCGCCCCAATGATTTCTCTCCAGAAACTCTCCCTCTCCACACCAAATCGCCACAGCCATTTGCCCAGTAGTGCCTTATTAAACAGAGTAAGCCTCCTCAAACCGAGACCCCCCATCCTCATAGGTGAGCAAACAACTCCCCATTTAACCAAGTGAAGTTTCCTCTCCTCTCCCAAACCTGCCCAAAGAAATTCCCTTTGAATCATCTCCAATCTGTTAGCCACTGCTGCAGGAATAGGAAACAGTGACATAAAATAAGTAGGTATGTTAGATAGCGTAGATTTAATGAGAGTCAGACGGCCACCCTTAGAGAGATACATACGCTTCCACCCCGCTAACCTCCTTTCCACCTTCTCCACAATGGCATTCCAAATATGAGTACTTTTGAACCGCGCCCCTAGGGGAAGTCCGAGATATGTCATAGGTAGCTGCGCAACCCTGCAACCCAATATGAGAGAGAGTTCCTCCACATTCGCTACCTCTCCTACTGGAATAACCTCAGATTTTCTAAGATTAACTTTCAAACCTGACACAGCTTCAAAACATAAGAGCAACCTGCGTAAATTCCTGACTTGCTCCTCATCTGCCTCACAAAAAATCAGAGTGTCGTCTGCAAATAACAAGTGGGACACTTGCAGTTGACCAACCGTAAATCCCGTAAGCAGGTTCTCCCGCTTCGCTTTCTCAAGCATCTTACTAAGAGCCTCCATTACAATAACAAACAGTAATGGAGACAATGGGTCTCCTTGCCTCAATCCTCTGCTATTCCGAAAATAACCCTCGGGGGTACCATTAACCAAAACTGAAAAAGAAACGGTGGAGATACAAAACTGAATCCACTTGCACCACTTATCCCCAAATCCACATCTCCGAGCATATACAACAGGAATCTCCAGTTAACATGATCATAAGCTTTCTCAATATCAAGCTTGCATAACATTCCTGGGACCCCGCTACCCAGTCTTGTGTCAATGCATTCATTCGCTATCAGTACAGAATCCAGAATTTGGCGACCTTTCACAAAAGCATTCTGAAACTTGGACACCACTTTCCCAAGCACCTCCTTGAGTCTATTTGCCAAAACTTTTGCAATAATCTTGTACACCCTACAAACCAAACTAATAGGGCGAAAGTCCTTGATATCAATCGCTCCCGGTTTCTTAGGAATCAACACAATAAATGTTGCATTAGAACATCTCAAAAATCTGCCACGCTCAAAAAAGTACGTGAAAACATCTATGATATCATGTTGCACCACCTCCCAACATGCCTTGTAAAATGAGAACGAGAATCCGTCTGGACCGGAGCTTTATCATCATTTATACTAAACACGACCTCCTTAATTTCATCATCCCCAAATGGTCTCTCCAACCAACCAGCATCCTCCTCCGTAAGAGTAGAAAACTCCAATCCCTCCAACTCTGGCCTCCACTCAAACTGCTCCCTATAAAGGTACTGATAAAAATTCACCATTTGAGTCCCAATATCCTGTGGATCCTCAAAAATAACCCCATCCACCTCCAACACTGTGACAGCATTATTCCGCATGTTCGAATTGGCAATCCTATGGAAAAACTTAGTGCATTTATCTCCCTCTTTCAACCACGTGACCCTGGATTTCTGTCGCCACGCGATCTCCTCCATCTCCACCAATCTCACGAGTTCTTCCCTTAAAACTCCACGTCTCTCCTTCTCCTCCCCCTCCAACCCTTGCCTCTCCTCTAACTTATCCAGCTCATCTATGTCTAACAGATATTGAATTTTACGCAGGTTCACATTACCCACCACCTCCTCATTCCACCTCTTCAGATCCCTTTTTAGAGCCCTCAACTTATGATCCAACACATAACTGGGGGACCCCCGAAAGTCATAAGAAGCCCACCAAGTCCGTACTTGTTCCCTAAAGCCTTCAACTTTTAACCACATCTTTTCAAACCTAAAAGGTCTTGCTCTACTCCCCCTTGTATTTCCCGCTAACAATATAGGGAAATGGTCAGAGTACACCCTTCCCAACCTCCTCTGAGTAACATCTGAGTACTTAGCCTCCCACTCTCCGCTGATCAGGAAACGATCTATACGAGATAGGACAGGTTGCTCCCGATTAGATGACCAGGTAAAGTCTCCTCCAATCATAGGCATATCCACCAACATATTCTCTCTAATAAAATTCGAAAAATCCTCCATAGCCCCTGTAAGCCTTCCACCACTAAACCTTTCAGTAGGAAATCGCACCACGTTAAAATCACCCCTAATACACGTTGGGAGATTCCACCACGCCATCATACCAGTCAACTCATCTCACAAGCCCCCTCTACTCTCATCTGAATTAGGGCCATACACTTCTATAAACATCCACCTGAAACCATCCTCGATATTCCGCAACGCAAGCGAGAGCGAGTATGTCCCTACACTAACCTCCTCCATATCATACACTCTGGTGTCCCACATGATAAGCATACCTCCCGATGCCCCCGATGACCCCAGATCCTGATACCCAACATGTTGTCCCCCCATAAGCTACTAACCACAACCTTCGAAACACACTCCAACTTAGTTTCTTGCAAACAAACAAGATTCGCCCTCCATCCCCTTAACAAATTTCGAATACCTAGCCTTTTCCCAGCCTCGTTGAGCCCCCTCACATTCCAACAGATAAGTTTTGGAATCATTTAAACATTACGTCATCCCCTCCCAACAACACTTTCCTTGCCTCGCCACCCTTAGCATCATAGTTAACTGACCATTCAAGTCGCTTCAGCTCACGGACGCCCTTCCGTCTAGCTTTACCTCTTTGTATACTCATTTCCTGTCCCCTACTAGCCTCCAACTCCTCAAACAATTGCATTAGTTTACCTTCGTATCCGTCACAGGACACACCAACCAACTTACTAAAATCCTGCATTTTTTGAAGGACCCAGTTTGAAGGTTGGGATTCAGCTTCACCCACACTCACCTTCGTTGTTACCTCTACATGACCACCCTCCAAAGGGTCATACGAGAATCCCTCCGTCTCCACTTCATGGGCACCCTTCTTGACGGTTCCCCCCTCCTGGCCGCCATTAACCCACAAAACCAAAACTTTTTCAGTCCCCACCTCTATTTCTTTTATAGACTTGGCGTGCCTTCTGTTGTATGTGTTCCTTACCATAGCTGTCTCCCGTACCTCATTCTGTTCTTTAAAAACTCTCTCCTCCCTATTTACTGTCGACCCCAAAAATTTCTCATCCACATCCAACTCCACCACTCCGATCCCATTGTCGTTTCCAGAATAAACTGCTTTAGTCAGAGCTGGATACTTGCAACCATTCCTATTCACCCCTTGCTTATCTTTAATGTGAACTCCACTTGGTGATACCTCCTCCGGAACTAAGCTCGCCATATGATTGTCGTTAGCTAGGGGCTCATCCACTCCATCCCCACACTTATGACAATAGAATACCTTGGGACTCCCCTCAGGTCTACATCCCACAATTCTAATTAAATCATCCAACTCGTCCTTTAACGCCTGGACACGGGCTCTTATCTCAACACTGTTCAATACGCCATCATGTAAACCTTCAGCAGGTCTCCCCATAGGCTTAGGCAATACATAATGATCATCACATTCCTTCGCCCTGTGCGTCATGTCCTTACCCATTAACCCACTATGATCACCGTTTTGCGATGTCCGTGAGTTTGCTATCACTTCTGCATAAGTCAACCCTCGTGTATTACTTTTCTCCTTGATAGAAAGATAACTAGTTCCATGAAAACATTTACTGTTTTCCAAGAACATTAGCAGCACTATTACATTACTCAGGTCCTCGTCTGCCTCACCAAAGACTCAGCTTTCCCTCCAAATGATCAAGAAGGTCTACCTGTCTCGAGCTTTTTTTTTTTTTTTCTTCTTCTTTTGCATGGTAGCAATAATCCATTGCAGGTGTGGATTCCAAGAATCAAGATCAAAATTGAAAAGAACCCTAAACAGCTAAACCCGAAACGAATGAAGTAAAGAAAAAGAAGGCCAAAAGAATGGAAGGGACTCATTTTGTTGGTAAATCAGATGTGAAAAGTCTGAGAGCAACCAAACTTGTAGAGTGAATGAGTGTGACCGCACTTCTCAAAACGTCTCCTACACATAAAGAGGTTTTTCCGTTGATAGGTAATAGCATCTCCCCTCTCACCCGACACTAATACATCCAAGAAGAGAAAGTTAGATAACCAACTTCCGGCATTGGAGGGTATACGTCACCACCCCTCAAATTCGACACCAGAAACTTTTGTGCATCAAAACGAGGTGTGTTCACGAATTACTAATAAATTTGACATCAATAGCCCATTCCCTCATCCATGCTTCCACGCAGAAAGAGTTAGAGAGTACCAACTTCCTGCACCGTAGAAAGAGCGTATGGTACATTCAAATTCGAGACCAAAAACATCCAGGGAACGATTACAAAGCTGGTTCGTGATGTGCTGATGAAGAATTTGACAGAGAGGCTGCTTACTGAGCTAAAATGAACCTGAGCGGAAGGCATAAAGAAACTTGACTAATCTGATGGTCTTATAATCAGTTCGATCAAAAATGAAACCAGAAGTAAAAATGGTGATAACACAGCTGGTGGAGTTGACCAATGCTAGTTGGAATGTTGGAGAGCTATTGCGTTTTTTGGTCAGTACCAATCCCACATCGATACAAAGTATTAGGATGAGAGAATGAGAGGCTATAAAAAATTGGCCCAGTAGAAAGGAAAATTCATGCAGCCGTGCGACGAGCACAAAGCGAACTATTCTTTCGCCTTTTACTAAAGAATACCGTGTGCTCGTCGCAAATAGCGGCATACACCTATTTTTGGAGGGGGTTTTCCCATAGGGATTGCCTCCAATCAATTCTAGATACAATATTTTGACATCAAAAACAATTGTGGGGAAATCTAAAATTTCTTATCTTGTATTTTAATAAATTGTCTATACAAATAAAGTTTTCATGGAATACAATTAAATTAAAGTAACGCATGGTTTGTTGGATTCCTGAAATCAATTATTTTACCCCAAACCACATTTTTACCAGACAATTAATTAAAGTATAAACAGTATCAGGTCAACCTGTCTATTTGTTGGGATTAAAATTTATCCAGTCGAATAAATAAAACAAATTATTAGTGATCCACACACTAAATATTATACACCGGATTGGATTAATTTCCCACCAAATTCTTAATATGAAAGCAAAAGACAAACTGAAGTGGGATTCTAAACAAGAATATCAAAATATGAAGTTGGAAAAAATTAAGACGCTTGAAGAATGAGTAGAAAATTATGGTTCGAGAATGGTTCAAAGGTAGAGAAAATATAGATCCACATACAAAATTATTTTACCGAGAGACTCGATCTCTTTTTTGGAGAATGATTGAAAAAAATAAAGAATACCTATGTATGTGATATGCAAAAATTGTGCAAGTCCCCTTACATTCAAATCCAATAACGAATTTAGATTCTTTTTTTTTCTTAAAATGTAAGTAATCAAAAGATATTTCGAGTAAAAATATAAGAGCAAGTAAAAATCAGTACAAAGTTCCAATACTTATATCCAGTAAAAATAATTATTTTGTACAATGGGTGTGAATATTATAAATTCGCAAGTTGTACTATAAATTAGTACGAACGCAGTAATTTGAAATAACCAATACTCAGGCCACTGACCGTGTAGGCCCCAATTTTATAGACCAAAGAAAGCAATTTTTCAACTATTGAATCGGGCAGGGGCCGCGCGAACGCAGGCCCCCACTACCACAAATTATGACGTAGGCTCGACCACTTGGGCCGACCTTAGGCGGGCGCCCCTCCAAAGTGCAATGGAAGTCGCCAACTTCTTGATCGCCCATGGACCCCGTCCAGGTAAGTATGTTGCTTATTCCCACTTGGTCTTATTTTATAACACTCCACAACCTCTCCCTTTCCTTGTTCTTTCGATGTGGGATCCTGAAAACAGTAATATCAACTATCAAGTGTTCTCTTGCATTAGACTACATTTTGGTTCTCAATACATAATTCAATTTATTATTATAACATTTTGCTATTTGCGGATTGCAAAGGAATATAAAATTTCTAGGATATACTGAACGTAAAATTCGAGAACTTCATCTGTAGTTGATAAATGTTATACTCTTGGATCATACTCTTCTGCTCTTTTGTTTCTTTGGTTTCTATGTTAGATTTGAACTTCAACTATTCGGGCACCATCCCCTTTACGTGCTAGTTTTAAGGTGAGTTTTAACCATATAGTAAAAATATGGACGTGTATTGTGAAATGACACGTTGCTAATACCCGGAGAGAATTACTTGAGTAGAAGACTAGTTCCATAAAATCAACACCTATTAATGTGGGTTATCGTGGATGTCGATTTTGAATGGAACAATGAACGGTAATCACCTTATTTATGTGGTGCACAGTTAAAAGTCAAATATTATTTATTCCAAAAATCACAAATGCTAATAAATAAGTAAAATAAGACCAAAGTAATTGGCTGCCAGATCCTAATTCTGAATGTAAAAAGTCAATTTCTTGATTTATGTTCTGTTGTGTTTTTTTCTTTATTATGTGCCTCAAAAACTAGCTCACAAATACAAATTCTAAAAAATTCCTTTCAAGATATTTCCAGCAAAATATCTTCCAACCAAGATTTTTTTGTGAAATTTATTTCAACTAATCAAAGAGGGAATAATGTTTTCCAAGAACATTAGCAGCATTGTTACATTACTTGATTCCTCTTCTGCCTCTCGACTAACAACCTTACTAAAATATGGAAAAGAACGACGTATCAGAAGACCTGTCCGATTGGGAGCACATACAGCTTAACAATAACAACACAATACACACCAAAGGCTCAAAATTTCCTCCGAGTGATCATGAAGACCTGCCTGTCTCGACTCCACGCCACAACGAACAAGTCCACGAGCCACAGCCATTCTTGTCACCTGATGGCAATGGCGATAGAAAAGATGGAGTCAAGAGCCAAGAGGGTCGAAAGAGATATTAACCAGTCGAAAAGATTGCATTTGGGAGTCTTGAATTCGGGTCCTTTTCGGATTTTTCTTAAGATGAGAAAATTAGATTGCTTTAAGGTTGGATTGTGGACAGTGTCTAGAGTTGCAGCAGTTGTTTTAGTGTCCTTGTTGCATAGGAGAGTGTTAAAATGTGGAAATCAATGAAGATGGAGCACAAGGAGTACCTATTACTTCTCATCAAAGAAAAAGACCAGGTTTGATTCAGAAAAAAGTTCCATATAGTTTAGGGCGTGATATTAAGCTTAAAAAATTTACTTATAAGTTTAAGCCACTGTTTGGTCTGAATTAAAATTTGATTTTAATTCAAGTCAAAGTCAAACAATCAATATTAACCACATCTTTTATGAGTCTCACAATTTTTCAACCACATATTTCAAAAATTTATATACAATTTACTAAAAATCTAATTTTAAAGTTTTGAAATAAACAAGAACTATTATTGATCAAAATTGAAAATAAGGTATTTAAAAGTAAATATATTTAACATAAATAAAGATTTTTGTTGACAAAAGTTGTAAATTAGTTACTTATATTTCAATAGTAAAATAAGAATTACTTTGAAATTAAGTAATTTTTTATTTAAAAGTAAGGAAACCGTAACTTATCTAAGTGAGTTTGGAAACAAATTATTACTTAAAATTTATTTAAGCTCGGACAATCGTGATACAACTATTCGTATTAAACTGTAAAATGTTTCGAGTTTTTAATGTTATTATCATATAGACCTCAAGTTGAGCTTTAGACAATGTACAAGAGCACAAAAAAATGTCATTAATTGACATAAACTTAACTTTTAATGATATTGCTTACGATGAAGCAATAAGATTTAAGGAAAATGCGTGTTTGGAATAATATTTAATTTATTGTAGTAAGTTGTATCTCGCATTGCTTAACTTTATATGAACTCCTTTGCAGCTCTTGTATTATTTGTTGGGAGCGTGCTTGGCTAAATTGCCACTATTACTTCAAATAAATTACTTCTTTTTTCAAGTAACTTTTACATTATGTCCTTGTTTGACACTCATTAATTTCTCTTTCTCTTTCTCATTATCATTATCATTCTTCATTTTAACCACATTCTCCAAATAAAATAATATTACACATAAATCAAAAACTTTTCATCACTTTTCCACCACACATTCTCACATCAATCACTATTCCAAAATTTCTATTTCTCCCAAAATGGGTTTCAAACAGGGGCTATATAGCCCTCGTCTGCTGGTGATTCTCTTCAGATTTTAACAAAAAATTAGAACGTTATATAGTCATGTGCGTCCTGTTGTAGTAGCAATTGTTTATTGCTTCCTTACAAAATAATTAAAGTGAACCGAAGAAAAGATCATTGTGCCCCTTTATTTTTGCATTCAATCCTCTTCGGCCGGGAATTTTTGGGATTTCAAATTTAAAATGTTTTTCAATGCTTTTTTGTGTGTCAACCATCGCAGCTAGAGCGAGATCCTCTTTATGTGAATAATGTTCTCATTTTACTTCAAATCTGAAAAGAGAATCGCTCATCAAAATAAGTTACTGATTTCCATCCTTTGACTACTAAAAAAATTAATTAGTTTGAAAGTTATTCGTTCACTGATAAGTAAACTAGTTTACATAATGTAAACCCCTTTCTTATGTATTTCATTCCATAGTTATAACCATAGGCTATTTGGCTGCATCTTTTTTAGCAGAAAATAAATCAGCTTTTGCTCCGAATTGCCCAAATGAACGAGATTTTACTGGCACGCCGAAAAATTCAAGTTCTTCGAGTTAATTGAATGAATTGTGCATTGAGATAATTGTTTCCCTATCCATCTTCCTTATTATTCTCAGTCGCTGCAAAAATGTTCAAACCAAGTCTTTCTACAGAGAAGTGTCCTTTGGTGCTGAAACGACTTTCTTGATGGCAGACGCTTTTCATAGGCAAGTTTTGGTACTTTCCACTGAATAAGAATGTACAAGATTCTGGAAGTTTGTTTAACCCTGTCTGCAATAGACGTTGAAAGTGAATTAATGCTGTAAGTTGGGTGGCTAACAATGTTTTTAAACCTATAGACTATAGTTATGATCAAGCTCTAATTCCATTTTTGTCAACAAATTCATAGCAAAATACGAAGCACGTAAGGAGAATCGAAAATTTTAAGAATTTAAAGAACCTAGAGTGAAACGTGTTTAACAGACACTAACTTGAAGAGAGAGTGTCAATGGAGAATGTAAAAGCAAGCACAACCTGATGAATCCCAAAGATAGAAAAGGTGAAGTAGCTGATAATTGGAAGGGCATCCAACAATCTCAACCTCATGCCATTATTTTGGCAGATCTCACGTAAAGACTGTCCACAACCTTGGCCATATTCGAAATGGTTTCTAGTGTAGCTGGATGTTGCGTTTTTTTATATCGCAAGTGTACAATATCGAACAAGTAATACAGTGGACCTAAGAGTCCGGATTATCGTTCCCCCGAAGACTATACTTTAATATTGGATATATTTCTCCTACTACTATTTGATGAAATTAAACAAGCTCTAAATTCAGGTTATGATGAATATGGATGTTTTTGAAAAACTAAATTCCTAGAAAGAATGACAATTTATGAAAGAATACTGGAGACACACAGATCAAAGTTTCAAATATGCGAGAAGTATTAGGGCGTAACAATTTCACCTAATGATCATCTTAGTTATCAATTCAAGATTCTAGTCTAATGTAGTGTTCGGTCGAATTCTCCTACGGTATTCAATTTACCCCTCTCGAGTTCTCATTGAGCCTATTTAACTAAATCAATTCCATATCTCTATGCAAATTCTCCTTAGTTAAACGAATTAAGGCGCTAGGAATTCATATAACGACCGCAGTACTTAGTATAGGTATCTCTACACGTTATACCTCGTTACCGGATTTTATTACACGTTCTAAGTTTCGAACTCACCTCTCGACTCGTAAGAAACTCAATGGATCATCAAATTATTGGCCAGATAATTTAAAGCATTGCACTCATAATAAAATCAATACATGAAATAATAAAACTCAGAAATTCATGAATTAAATAACTAAGGGTTTCAAAAGATTACATTGCTCGCCATAATAAATAAATTAGCTACTCATAATCAAAGTAATGAAATAAATAACAAAAGTTGAATACATCACCGGATTTAAATGATACAAAAGTTGGAAAAGAATTATTTCTTGCACCAAGATCTTCTTCCGCTTCCAATTCTTGATTTTCATTCGAATCCTTGATGTAAGTCTTCTCGCAAATTCTACGTTTATTTTGTGTTTTTCTCTCTATTTTGCAAGGTGTGGCACCCCTATTTCGTGCCTTTCTTAGCTTATTTATACTCCTCATACATCCTTGGCCAATTTGGAGTCCTTTTTGTGGGTTTTTTCGTAGCCCAAAAAAACCTAATTTTCTTCGCGGCGCGGCGCTTGAGCGCTAGGTTGCAACGCTTGAGCGCCGCGAAACGGACCAGAGCAGCGCTTGAGCGCTACACTGCTGTTGAAATTTGCCCCGTTTTGTTTTCCAGCGCTTGGGCGCTATTTCCGGGCGCTTGAGCGCCAAATTCCTGCTCCCTTTCTTTGTTTATTTTGCTTCAACAACTCTTTTTCATCCTTTCATCATTCCTTCAACCAAAACACTAACAAACACATTAAATTCGTTCGATAATCAACATATTAATCAAGCAAATGAGGCTCAAATGGTACAAAATTCATGTGCAAAAACACATTCATCAAATACCCCCAAACTTAACATTTTGCTAGTCCTCGAGCAAACTCATACACAAAGAAAATCAACCAAAAGAGAGCATCTGTTTTGGCATCATCGAAAATGACGAGGCATCCAGCACCCTGGTCCAAAGTTCCTGCAAATTTCTTGTCCAAGATCATTTGCGACAATTTCTTCTCAACGTGGTCGGCAGGCAATTCAATTAACTCGGCAATATGAGAAATCTCGACCCTCGAGAAAGGTTCAATCAACCTGCAAAGGTTTTGCTCGAGCAGTGTATCATAAAGGGAAGAAAGGTGCATGTGGACAATAGGATCTTCCTCTAGCTGAGCCCTAAAATTTCGAAGAGCAGTCTCAAAAAGCTTCAACGAGCGTTTTGAATGAGCATCAACGATGGCTTTCATTGCATCAAGTTCAGGGCCCTGATATTGCAAACCGACCTTGTGGGATGATATTATTCCTGCAACATCATCAGCTTGGCTAACCATAATTTTGCAGAGCAGCATATACTTGAGGCTATATATGGCCTGAGGATATTCAAGGGCATTGAAAGCTTCAAAAGCTTCATAAAAATAGCTATAAGCAGTTTTATAATCCTTCTCTTCTGCATGAAGAATCCCACTTTGTAAATCTATGATGCCCTGCTGAGCCGGAGGCACGTAAATAGCATTGGCAGCTGTTCTTGCAGCAGTAAGTGCAGCCTTAGCTTTAGGAAGGTTTCTCAGAGAAAAATGGAGTTTGCTCTCCAACAAATCTATATCTACAAGCAGGAGCTTATCATCTAATCTTCTTACTTCCTTGATCAGGCCTGAAAGAAGATTTAATACTTCAGAATATTCCTTGTTTTCCATCAAAAGAGCTGCAAGTCTTGCCTCAATTCGTTGGCGAAGGAAAGTTCGCTTCTCTACACGGGTCCACTGCACCATTTCCTTGCAGAGGGCAATTTGGAGATCTGATGTATCTGGTATTTTGGCTACTGCATCAACAATTCCACGGACAATTTTTGCAGTCTTTGCTTTGGGTATCAATGAGAAGAAAGGCCGGAGCTGGGTCAATAGATTCTTGAGTTCCTCAGCTTTGTTCTCTTGTCTGAGAAGATCAGAGAGATTGGAGATGGCCTGAAAGAAGATTTAAGGTTCTTTCTTTCTTTTTTTTCTCTGTATACAGTATATTTGCTACTTTATAGGGGGCAGTACTATCTTAATTCTTAACTATTATAAATGAAGATCACCAGGAAAAATGTTTAAAAAAACCCAAATCAATTTTAGTTCATGTTTGGCAACTGGCAAGTGATTAAATTAAAATTTATGCGATTATAAATTCTAGGTTCTATGAAATGTGAGGATAATAAGTGGGTAGTAGTTGTGGGTCCTACAAAATGTGTGGATGAAAAATGTGTTTGTAGGGATTAAGAGGAGCAATTAACCAGGCACAAGCCCACACCACCCGGCCCAAGTGAGGTTCCAACCCAAAACCAATTGGTAATGGGTGGAGTAGCTCACTTGGGTTATATGGTGGATTTCTTTTCTTCTTCCAACCGATGTGGGACTTCTTGTTTGATCCCAACAATCCTCCCCTCAAACGAAGGATCACATCATTGTGTCCTCCCCTCAAATGATAAACCATCCGCCAATCATCTTGTACCGCCGTTATTACCGTCGCCATTGACCAAACGGGACCCGCCGCCTAACCACCAATGTCATGAAGACTTTCGACACAAGGCACCTCAAACTCGAATGATTTTTAGCCCGATTACCACCACACTTTTTACTGTGTTCCTCCGACCCTGGGCTTTGATACCAGTTGTAGGGATTAAGAGGAGCAATTAACCAGGCCCAAGCCCACACCACCCGGCCCAAGTGAGGTTCCAACCCAAAACCAATTGGTAATGGATGGAGTAGCTTACTTGGGTTATATGGTGGATTTCTTTTCTTCTCCCAACCGATGTGGGACTTCTTGTTTGCTCCCAACAGTGTTTGATCAGAAATGATTTAATGATAATCACTTACAAAACATGCTCCTAGTCCTCTATCACTTAGGTGGTTGAACTTTTTGGTGCAATAATAATTGTGATAAAAAATCACCATCCTTTGTTGTATACTTTCGACAAAAAAGTAATAGGTCGATGACTGTTTTCTTTTCATGTTTAAAAATCAAATTGGGATGATGTCTCGATCCTGGTGACTGTTTGATATATTTATTTAGGTTTACTTTCTGTCCATCTATTTCAGCATCAAAAACTATTGCAGGGTCTGCTGATCTCCGATGCTTTCCATAGAGGTTGTGACCATTTCTTGGTCCATGTAACCAGTTTTTCTTCAAATGTTCAGCAAGACATTTTGTTGGATGCTCAATCCGATTTTATTTAATCAGATTTTATCTGGTTTTGCAGGTTCAGGGAGCATATTTGAGTCATTGCGGCTCAAAAAACCTCTAATTTTGGTAGTTAATGAGGATTTGATGGATAATCATCAAAGTAAGCTGGCAGAAGAACTAGCAGAGAGAAAGCATTTGTTTTGTGCTCGTCCTCAAACGCTCTATCAGACAATCTCAGAAATGGATCCAGAATCTCTTATAGTGTATCAACCGGGTGATGCAAACCCCGTTGCTAAGTTCATTAACAGGTTTCTAGGTTTTCCTGATGATTGATGTTGAGTACCAATAAGTTGGAGACTTAATTGTTTGAGATTTGATGAAAACATGATTCTGCTACAAAATAAATTGTCAATTATAACAGTCATCTTTCTATCAAGGGAAGCAGTTTATTTTGCTTGTGAATTTAATACATTGTTGTTTTGTGGAGAATCTTGAGCCGACTGCATCTGATCTCACATCACTCGTGGGAGGCCTATCTTGCTTGTATAAATCTCATCTTCGATCTACCCCTGGCCCCATTGACCTTAACTATATAAAAAAGAAAATTTAACATGACAGGCCCTCACAAGCACAAATTATGACGTAGTATCAACCACTTGGGGATGACCTTAGTCAATTTGCAGGAAAGTTATCTACGAGCTCACCATTAATACCCAAATTATAGAAAAGCTTAAATTAAAGAGTTGGGCAGGGGCTGCGCGAACGCAGGCCCCCACTAGCACAAATTATGACATAGGCTCGACCACTTGGGCCGACCTTAGGCAGGTACCCCTCCAAAGTGCAATGGAAGTCACCAACCTAGGCCATGGGCTTTCTTGATCACCCATTGACACCGTCCAGGTAAGTGCTTAGAACAATCCCACTTGGTCTTGTTTTGTAATACTCCTCAACCTCTCCCTTTTCTTCTTCTCCAATGTGGGATTCTGAGACATTAGTATCTTGCCATCAAATATCAAGCGTTATCTTGCTACACTACATTTTGGTTTGCCGCTGCATATATTATTAAATTTATAAAATGGAAGGCAAATGTTATACTTGGATCATATACTTCTCCTGTTACTGTTTCGTTTTGAACTTCATATTTGTTACATCTATAAATTATGTGGCATGTGTGTGACAAAGAGTCCCACATTGGCCGACTCGATATCAACTATTTAACTGGATTGGACCTATTTAATCAAGTAATCTATTTTTGGGTTTGGTTTATATCATATTATTGACTTGATTGTCGGAGTGCGAACGATCGCTAAACTTTTTCTCGACCAACAGCCTCTGTCTCTAATGAAGTGTTCCAATGTACATGTGATGCTTGCATAGAGAGAGGGAAGGTGGCGAGGATTCCGTAAATGAGGTAAAACAATATCCATCATATTTCAATGATTCTTTTATTTATGCAAATAATATTTTTTCATGATAATTGGATTTAACTTTTCTTGGCTGATGAGAGATTTTGTTCATGTGTAGCAGAGAAACAAAAGTAGAAGCACACAAAGATTAGACTAATGATTTTAGATATTCTGCTCCTTCTAAGAAAATCTATAGCTTTACAGACCGACTTTGGTTTAGATAAATATCAAAGAACACCGTCTGGAGATTATGGGACTTTAATAGAAGGCTAGTTCCATGAAAACATTTACTGTTTTCCAAGAACATTAGCAGCACTATTACATTACTCAGGTCCTCGTCTGCCTCTCGAGTAACAACCTTACTATGATATAGAAAATAATGACGTATCAGAAGACCTGTCCGTCCGGAACCGGAAGGTTACACATTCAGTTGAAAAATAACAACTCAGTACTCACCAAAAACTCAGCTTTCCCTCCAAATGATCAAGAAGGTCTACCTGTCACGAGCTTCTTCTTTTTTTTTTCTTCTTCTTTTGCATGGTAGCAATAATCAATTGCACGTGTGGACTCCAAGAATCAAGATCAAAATTGAAAAGAACCCTAAACAGCTAAACCCGAAACGAATGAAGTAAAGAAAAAGAAGGCCAAAAGAATGGAAGGGACTCATTTTGTTGGTAAATCAGATGTGAAAAGTCTGAGAGCATCAGTTGCTCGGTCAAAATTCTAACAAGGTTCGTGATGAAGTTAGCGAAATTTTCACAAAATATCTTTGAAATTGTGAACCGGCACCAACCAAACTTGTAGAGTGAATGAGTGTGACCGCACTTCTCAAAACGTCTCCTACACATAAAGAGGTTTTTCCATTGATAGGTAATAGCATCTTCCCTCTCACCCGACACTAATAAATCCAAGAAGAGAAAGTTATATAACCAACTTCCGGCATTGGAGGGTATACGTCACCACATCTCAAATTCAATACCAAAAACTTTTGTGCATCAAAACGAGGTGTGTTCACGAATTACTCATAAATTTGACATCAATTAGCCCATTCCCTCATCCATGCTTCCACGCAGAAAGAGTTAGAGAGTACCAACTTCCTGCACCGTAGAAAGAGCGTATGGTACATTCAAATTCGAGACCAAAAACATCCAGGGAACGATTACAAAGCTGGTTCGTGATGCGCTGATGAAGAATTTGACAGAGAGGCTGCTTACTGAGCTAAAATGAACCTGAGCGGAAGGCATAAAGAAACTTGACTAATCCGATGGTCTTATAATCAGTTCGATCAAAAATGAAACCAGAAGTAAAAATGGTGACAAGATACAACACAGCTGGTGGAGTTAACCAATGCTAGTTGGAATGTTGGAGAGCTATTGCGTTTTTTGGTCAGTACCAATCCCACATCGATACAAAGTATTAGGATGAGAGAATGAGAGGCTATAAAAAATTGGCCCAGTAGAATGGAAAATTCATGCAGCCGTGCGACGAGCACAAAGCGAACTATTCTTTCGCCTTTTACTAAAGAATACCGTGTGCTCATCGCAAATAGCGGCATACACCTATTTTTGGAGGGGGTTTTCCCAATAGGGATTGCCTCCAATCAATTCTAGATACAATATTTTGCCATCAAAAACAATTGTGTGGAAATCTAAAATTTCTTATCTTGTATTTTAATAAATTGTCTATACAAATAAAGTTTTCAAGGAATACACAAATTAAATTAAAGTAACGCATGGTTTGTTGGATTCCTGAAATCAAATATTTTACCCCAAACCACATTTTTTACCAGACAATTAATTAAAATGTAAACAGTATCAGGTCAACTTGTCTATTTGTTGGGATTAAAATTTATCCAGTCGAACAAATAAAACAAATTATTAGTGATCCACACACTAATATTATACACCGGATTGGATTAATTTCCCACCAAATTCTTAATATGAAAGCAAAAGACAAACTGAAGTGGGATTCTAAACAAGAATATCAAAAATATGAAGTTGGAAAAAATTAAGACGCTCGAAGAATGAGTAGAAAATTATGGTTCGAGAATGGTTCAAAGGTAGAGAAAATATAGATCCACATACAATTATTTTACCGAGAGATTCGATCTTTTTTTGGAGAATGATTGAAAAAAATAAAGAATACTTATGGATGTGATATGCAAAAATTGTGCAAGTCCCCTTACATTCAAATCCAATAACGAATTTAGGTTCTTTTTTTTTCCATAAAATGTAAGTAATCAAAACATATTTCGAGTAAAAAATATAAGAGCAAGTAAAAATCAGTACAAAGTTCCAATACTTATATCCAGTAAAAATAATTATTTTGTACAATGGTTGTAAATATTATAAATTCGCAATTTGTACTATAAATTAGTACGAACGCAGTATTTTGATATAACCAATACTCAGGCCACTGACCGTGTAGGCCCAATTATAGACCAAAGAAAGCAATTTTTCAACTATTGAATCGGGCAGGGGCCGCGCGAACGCAGGCCCCCACTACCACAAATTATGACGTAGGCTCGACCACTTGGGCCGACCTTAGGCGGGCGCCCCTCCAGAGTGCAATGGAAGTCGCCAACCTAGGCCATGGGCCTTCTTGATCGCCCATTGACCCCGTCCAGGTAAGTATGTTGCATATTCCCACTTGGTCTTATTTTATAACACTCCACAACCTCTCCCTTTCCTTGTTCTTTCGATGTGGGATCCGGAAAACAGTACATATCAACTATCAAGTGTTCGCATTACACTACATTTTGGTTCTCAATTCCAGGAAATTGCCAGATACATAATTCAATTTATTATTATAACATTTTGCTATTTGCGGATTGCAAAGGAATATAAAATTTCTAGGATATACTGAACGTAAAATTAGAGAATTTACAAATGTTATACTCTTGGATCATACTCTTCTGCTCTTTTGTTTCTTTGGTTTCTATGTTAGATTTGAACTTCAACTATTCTGGCACCATCTCCTTTACGTGCTAGTTTTAAGGTGAGTTTTATCCATATAGTAATAATTAATATCAATGGACACGTGTTTGGAGATGACACGTTGCTAATACCCAGAGAGAATTACTTGAGTAGAAGACTAGTTCCATAAAATCAACACCTAGTAATGTGGGTCATCGTGGATGTCGATTTTGAATGGAACAATGAAAGGTAATCACCTTATTTATGTGGTGCACAGTTAAAAGTCAAATATTATTTATTCCAAAAATCACAAATGCAAATAAATAAGTAAAATAAGACCAAAGTAATTGGCTGCAAATCCAAATTCTGAATGTAAAAAGTCAATTTCTTGATTTATGTTCTGTTGTTTTTTTCTTTATTATGTGCCTCAAAAACTAGCTCACAAATACAAATTCTAAAAAATTCCTTTCAAGATATTTCCAGCAAAATATCTTGCAACCAAGATTTTTTGTGAAATTTATTTCAACTAATCAAAGAGGGGATAATGTTTTCCAAGAACATTAGCAGCGTTGTACATTACTTGATTCCTCTTCTGCCTCTGGACTAACAACCTTACTAAAATATGGAAAATAACGACGTATCAGAAGACCTGTCCGATTGGGAGCACATACAACTGAACAATAACAACACAATACACACCAAAGGCTCAAAATTTCCTCCGAGTGATCATGAAGACCTGCCTGTCTCGACTCCACGCCACAACGAACAAGTCCACGAGCCACAGCCATTCTTGTCACCTGATGGCAATGGCGATAGAAAGGATGGAGTCAAGAGCCAAGAGGGTCGAAAGAGATATTAACCAGTCGAAAAGATTGCATTTGGGAGTCTTGAATTCGGGTCCTTTTCGGATTTTTCTTAAGATGAGAAAATTAGATTGCTTTAAGGTTGGATTGTGGACAGTGTCTAGAGTTGCAGCAGTTGTTTTAGTGTCCTTGTTGCATAGGAGAGTGTTAAAATGTGGAAATCAATGAAGATGGAGCACAAGGAGTACCTATTACTTCCCATCAAAGAAAAAGACCAGGTTTGATTCAGAAAAAAGTTCCATATAGTTTAGGGAGTGATCTTAAGTTTAAAAAGTTTACTTAAGTTTAAAAGTTTTGAAATAAATAAGAATTATTATTGCTAAAAATTGAAAATAAGCTATTTAAAAGTAAATATATTTTTAAATAAATACAGATTTTTGTTGATAAAAGTTGCAAATTAGTTATTTCAATAGTAAAGTAAGAGTTACTTTGAAATTAAGTGATTTTTTATTTAAAAGGAAAATGTAACTTATCTGAATGTGTTTGGAAACAAACTATTACTTAAAATTTATTTTTACTTATTTTTAAGCTTGGACAATCGTGATGCAACTATTGGTATTAAACTGTAAAATGTTTCGAGTTTTTAATGTTGTTATCATATAGACCTCACCTCAAGTTGGAGTTTTTGAGATATCATATAGACCTCAAGTTGAGCTTTAGACAACATGTACAAGAGCACATAAAATGTCAATAATTGACCTAAACTTAACTTTTAATGAAATTGCTTACGATGAAGCAATAAGATTTAAGGAAATTGCGTGTTAGGAATAATATTTAATTTATTGTAGTAAGTTGTATCTCGCCTTGCTTAACTTTATACGAATGCCTTTGCAGCTCTTGTATTATTTGTTGGGAACGTGCTTGGCTAAGCTTGAAGATTACCACTATTACTTCAAATAAATTACTTCTTTTTTAAGCAACTTTTACATTATATAGCCCTTGTCTGCTTGTGATTCTCTTCTGATTTTAACAAAAAATTAAACGTTATATAATCATGCGCGTCTTATTGTAGTAGCAAATGTTTATTGCTTCCTTACAAAACAATTAAAGTGGACCGAAGAAAAGATCATCGTGCCCGTTTATTTTTGCATTCAATCCTCTTCGACCGGGAATTTTTGGGATTTCAAATTAAAAATGTTTTTCAATGCTTTTTTGTGTGTCAACCATCGCGGCTGGAGCGCGATCCACTTAATGTGAATAACGTTCTCATTTTACTTCAAAACTGAAGAGAATCGCTCCTAGACAGGTGCATCAAAATAAATAAGTTACTGATTTCCATCCTTTGACTACTAAAAAAATTAATTATTTTGAAAGTTATTCGTTCACTGATAAGTAAACTAGTTTACATAATGTAAACCCCTTTCTTATGCATTTCATTCCATAGTTATAACTGTTAAACAATTGAAAGAAAAGAAAGGGAAAAAGGGAGGTTAGGGTTTCATTAATTCTGCATAATGAAAAGTGAATACAAAACCTACATATAGAGAGATTATATATAGTTTAAAATAAGGAAAACTAAAAAGACTATTCTACCCTTAATAAACAATAAAATAAAATAATACTATATTTCTTAACATCTCCCCTCAAACTCACGATGCGGTAGTTACAAGTATCGAGATTTTGCCAACTAGAAAACGAAAACGAGAAATAGAATGCGCCTTAGTAAAGAAATATGCAAGCTGCAAAGAAGAAGGAACAAAAAGCAAAGTAATTGTGCCATGCTTGAGATGATGACGAGTAAGGTGACAATCGATCTCAATGTGCTTAGTCCGTTCATGAAAAACTGAGTTGTGGGCAATCTGAATAGAACTCTGATTGTCGCAATACATAGGAGTAGGATGAGAAAGAAAAATTATCATATCTTCAAGTAACCAACGTAGCCAAACAATCTCTTTGGTTGTAGATGTCATAGCACGATATTCTGCTTCGGTTGAAGATTGAGAAACAATAGATTATTTCTTGCTCTTCCAAGAAATAAGAGAATCACCCAAAAAAATACAAAAATCAGTAACAGACTTGCGATCTATGAGATCACTGTCATGATCAGCATCAGAGTATGCACACAGCTCCAAGGAAGATGTGGATGGAAGTAAAAGACTCTGAAAGACTGTACCCCGAAGATGCCGCAAAATACGAAGAACAGCTGCCTAATGAACTGTAGTAGGAGAAGCAACGAACTGACTAACAACATGAACAGCATATGCAATATTTGGATGAGTAATAGTGAGATATACCAAGCTCCCAACAATAGTACGATATAAAGTAGGATCCGACAAAGGTAGACCATCAGAAGAAGAATACTTTGCATTAACCTCAATGGGAGTATCAACAGTCTTATTATCAGTAAGTCTAGCCCGCTCAAGAATATCTGCAACATATTTTGACTGAGAAAGAAGATAACCTCTAGATGAGCAGGCTACCTCAATACCCAAGAAATATCGTAGAGAACCCAAATCTTTCATTTCAAACTGTCTAGCTAACTCTGTTTTCAAAACTGAAATACCATCAATATCATCACCAGTAATAATCATGTCATCAACATATAAAGATAGAATGATACGACATGCATCAGTGCACTTAACAAAAAGAGCAGAATCATAACTACTAGTAGTAAATCCAAGGGAATAGATCACAACATAAAATTTCTCAAACCAAGCACGAGGTGCTTGTTTGAGACTATATAACGCTTTTTTTAGCTTGCAAACATACCCAGAATCATGTGAAACACCAGGAGGGGGTGCCATATAAACTTCTTCTTGAAGATCTCCATTCAAGAAAGCATTTTTAACATCAAGTTGAGAGATACGCCACTGACGAACGGAAGTTACTGCAATAAGAGTACGAATAGTAGTAATTTTTCCTACAGGAGCAAATGTTTTCTCATAATCCATACCATACTATTGAGAGTACCCTTTCGCAACCAACCGAGCTTTGTATCGCTCAATTGATCCATCAGAATTAGTCTTGATCTTATACACCCAACGACAACCCACAACACTCTTACCAGGAGGTAGAGGAACCAAATCCCAAGTACCAGCTTATGCAAAGCAGAAAGTTCCTCATCCATAGCTTGCTGCCAAAGAGGATCAAGAATTGCCTCTTTATAGGAAGAGTGCTCAGAGAGACAATGAATAGAAGCTAAAAATGAAGTAAAAGATGAAGAATAACAAGAATAAGCAAAATCTGGTAACTTTGTAGACTTACGAATGCGTGTGGATTGACGTAGAGGTGGATCCACAATCTCAGACGGAGCTTGAGGGACCGTAGGAGAAGAGGGACCTCCAGGTGTGCCGGAGAGTAAAGTGTAAGTACCTGCAGAATGATCAATACGAGTTGGTTGTAAACATAACGGGATAAGAACATGAGAAGAGGTATTTGAGGTACTAAGAACCTGAGATGACAAACTATTAGAATCATCAGAAAATGGATCTATACGAATAAGATCAGATCTAGTCAAATTATGAGTAGTGGATGGAATAGAAAAGAAAGGTATATGCTCGAGAAAAACAACATGACGAGACACATAAAGTTTCTGAGTTGTTGGATCAAAGCAACGATATCCCTTTTTACCTTCACCATAACTAAGAAAGACACAAATAGCAGATCGAGATGACAACTTACTACGTTCTACATGACGACGAAGAACGAAACAAGTACAACCAAAAACTCTAAAAAAAGAATAATCAGGGGCATACCCATACAACTTTTCGAAAGGGAAAAGACCTGAAATATGAAAAGATGAAATTGTATTAATCAGACCTACAGTAGTAAGAACAGCTTCACCCAAAAACACACTAGGAACAGAAGAAGACAACAAGAGAGAACGAGCAGTTTCAACAATGTGCCTATGTTTTCTTTCAGCAACACCATTTTGCTTAGGAGTATCAGTACACGAAGTTTGGTGAATGGTTTCATCTAAGGCAAGAAACTCACAAAATCTATTAGAAGTGTATTCCCCACCCAAATCACACCTAAAACATTTGATAACAGCAGAATGTTGAGTTTTGACAAGAGAACGAAATGCTGAGTATATCTCAAAGAATTCAGAACGATGTTTCATTAAATAAACCCAACAATAACGAGTATAATCATCAATAAAGGAAACATAATATCGAGACCCTCCTTTTGTGGTAACAGGAGAAGGCCCCCATACATCAGAATGAATCAAATCAAGAGGAGAAGAAGAAACAGATATACTTCGATTAAAAGGTAAAGCTGAAAATTTTGCCAGTTTACATCCACTACAATCAGAAATATCACAAGGTTGCAAATTTCCTAACGCTCCAGTGGAAGACAAAAATCTTAAACGAGAAGACGAAACATGACCTAAACGAGAATGCCATAAATAAAAACTAGAAGAAGAAGGACTCAAACGAAAAGAAGACAAATCAACACTAGTAGTAGAAGCAGCAACTTGCACTTTTAGCTCATCCAAAATATATAGTCCACCCTTCCTACGGCCTGTCCCAATCAGCTTCTGAGATTGCAGGTCCTGCACATAACAAGAAGAAAAGGAAAATGTGACTAAATTACCAGAATCACACAACTGACCAACAGAAGCAAGATTTAGTGTGAGTTTCGGTATATGATAAACATTAGGGAGAGACAAGTGAGGTGTGACAACAGAACCAACACCTGTTAAAGGCATAGGAGTGCCACAGCAGTCATGACATGAATAGAAGACGAAGGAGACAAAGAAGCAAAAGATGAAGAATCTGGAGACATATGATGTAAAACACCAGACTCCAAGACCCATACAGAATGTGACATACCTGAAGAACCATGAGGCAACTGACCTACGAAAGGAGAGGAAGCAGACATAGCTTGTGGCTGTAAGGAGAGAAACTTCTGAAATTGCTCAGCCAGAGTACTAGGATCGGTGAAGAGACCTGATGAAGCTGCTGATGCAGTATTAGACTGTGGTGGTCTATAGCCATGAGGTGGTCTATGAGCATTCGATTGTGACTGGTTGCCAGGCTTCCAAGCTTGAAATTGTTGCTGCGATTGATTATGCCGTCTCAACTTAGGACACTGAGCCCTCCAATGACCTTTGCTTACAGAAACTGCACTCATTGGGGGCAACCCTTCCGTAAAACTTATTCTGATTATGAGAGAGTGACTTAGAAGGCACTGCTAACACGGAAGGATTAGAAGCAGAAATGATTCCCTTTTCAGAATAAGACTTGAGACGTATTTCTTCCGCCAATAGCTCACTAACAACTGAGTCAACAGAAGGAAGTGGAGAACGATGCAAAATTGAACCTCTAAGTCCCTCAAAATCACTGCGAAGTGCAGTTAAAAACTGCACCAACCGTTGCTGCTATCTACGAGCAATATAGGGTGCACATGCCTTTAATTCGTTCGATTCTGTAAGAGCCAATTGATCCCAAAGATCTGTCATAGCAGAATAAAACTCTTGAATACTCATATTTTTCTGCTGAAGAGCTCGTATGTCATTCTCCAATTGATACTGCTTCGCAAAATTTGACTGAGTGAATAACCTTTGCAGATGATCCCAAACCTCCTTTGCTGTCTTATATTTTGCCAACTCTCTGCCTATGGAATGCTCAACAGAATTGTTAATCCAAGTAATGATTTTCGAATTATTTGATTCCCAAGTATCTACCAAACCAGCATAATCCTCATCGGTATTCTTAGGTTTCACAAAAGTTCCACTAATGTATCCCCACATCTTTTTACCCTTAAGGAAGTTTCTCATCACATAACTCCAATACGAATAATTCTTTCCATCCAACCTCACACTCACAGACTGAAACGAATCGTCTCTTTCAATAGTCATAATCAAAGAATAAGGAAAAACAGATCTCAAAAGAAAGGAAAACGAAATACCAGATTGCAAAACGGAAAGAAAACTCTATCGAATTTGTCTCGAAATCACCAAAAAAAAATCGTTTGAGATTAAACTTTGTCCCATGAAATTTTGCTCTGATACCATGTTAAACAATTGAAAGAAAAGAAATGGAAAAAGGGAGGCTAGGGTTTCATTAATTCTACATAATGAAAAGTGAATACAAAACCTACATATAGAGAGACTATATATAGTCTAAAATAAGGAAAACTAAAAAGACTATTCTACCCTTAATAAACAATAAAATAAAATAATATTATATTTCTTAACAATAACCATTGGCTATTTGGCTGCATCTTTTTTTGCAGAAAATAAAACAGCTTTTGCTCCGAATTGCCCAAATGAACGAGATTTTACTGGCACGCCGAAAAATTCAAGTTCTTCGAGTTAATTGAATGAATTGTGCATTGGGATAATTGTTTCCCTATCCATCTTCCTTATTATTCTCAGTCGCTGCAAAAATGTTCAAACCAAGTCTTTCTACAGAGAAGTGTCCTTTGCTGCTGAAACGACTTTCTTGATGGCAGATGCTTTTCATAGGCAAGTTTTGGTACTTTCCACTGAATAAGAATGTACAAGATTCTGGAAGTTTGTTTAACCCTATCTGCAATAGATGTTGAAAGTGAATTAATGCTGTGAGTTGGGTGGCTAACAATAATGCTTTTAAACCTATAGACTATAGTTATGATCAAGCTCTAATTCCATTTTTGTAAACAAATTCATAGCAAAATACGAAGCACGTAAGGGGAATCGAAAATTTAAAGAACCTAGAGTGAAACATTGTTTAACAGACACTAACTTGAAGAGAGTGTCAATGGAGAATGAAAAAGCAAGCACAATCCCAAAGATAGAAAAGGTGAAGTAGCCGATAATTGGAAGGACATCCAACAATCTCAACCTCATGCCATTATTTTGGCAGATCTCACGTAAAGACTGTCCACAACCTTGGCCATATTCGAAATTGTTTCAAGTGTAGCTGGATATATAGCATCTGTTTTGGGATCATCAAAAATGACGAGGCATCCAGCACCCTGGTCCAAAGTTCCTGCAAATTTCTTGTCCAAGATCATTTGCGACAATTTCTTCTCAACGTGGTCGGCAGGCAATTCAATTAACTCGGCAATATGAGAAATCTCGACCCTCGAGAAAGGTTCAATCAACCTGCAAAGGTTTTGCTCGAGCAGTGTATCGTAAAGGGAAGAAAGGTGCCTGTGGACAATAGGATCTTCCTCTAGCTGACCCCTAAAATTCCGAAGAGCAGTCTCAAAAAGCTTCAACGAGCGTTTTGAATGAGCATCAGCGATGGCTTTCATTGCATCAAGTTCAGGGCCCTGATATTGTAAACCCACCTTGGGGGATGATATTATTCCCGCAACATCATCAGCTTGGCTAACCATAATTTTGCAGAGCAGCATATACTTGAGGCTATATATGGCCTGAGGATCTTCAAGGGCATTGAAAGCTTCAAAAGCTTCATAAAAATAGCTATAAGCAGTTTTATAATCCTTCTCTTCTGCATGAAGAATCCCACTTTGTAAATCTATGATGCCCTGCTGAGCCGGAGGCACGTAAATAGCATTGGCAGCTGTTCTTGCAGCAGTAAGTGCAGCCTTAGCTTTAGGAAGGTTTCTCAGAGAAAAATGGAGTTTGCTCTCCAACAAATCTATATCTACAAGCAGGAGCTTATCATCTAATCTTCTTACTTCCTTGATCAGGCCTGAAAGAAGATTTAATGCTTCAGAATATTCCTTGTTTTCCATCAAAAGAGCTGCAAGTCTTGCCTCAATTCGTTGGCGAAGGAAAGTTCGCTTCTCTACACGGGTCCACTGCACCATTTCCTTGCAGAGGGCAATTTGGAGATCTGATGTATCTGGTATTTTGGCTACTGCATCAACAATTCCACGGACAATTTTTGCAGTCTTTGCTTTGGGTATCAATGAGAAGAAAGGCCGGAGCTGGGTCAATAGATTCTTGAGTTCCTCAGCTTTGTTCTCTTGTCTGAGAAGATCAGAGAGATTGGAGATGGCCTGTTCTTTTATCTTTAGGGCCTCAGAAGAAGATGAGGGATTGTCAAGTATGTGATAGAGGATAGATATAGCCTCGGATGGAGTTTTTGTTTCAGTAGCCAGAACAAGAGAATCTGTTGTTGCTGGAAGATATGAAGAAGACATGGTGACGGCTTTCGGAATACAGGTCCTGCAATTTAGTCATCAACAAAAAAGTTTACAATTCAATAGTAAAGTTTTTCCTGCAAATAATTCATCCAACACTTCCAGTTAGGGCTACAAAGGAACAGAGAGAACTACCGTTCGTCCCCATCTCTCCTACATGCATGTATATATTAATCAAAATCCATTAATTCACGATTCATGATTGGAGTAAATCTTGTAATTCCGTTATTATTCAGTTAATCTTGTTGGTATCTTGTTCAAAAACAGCCAGAACCTTGTTCTACCAATCCAGACATAATAAATTAAGTCCTTTTTTAAAAATAATAATCAAAAATATTTTTAAGGACGTGCATAAGAAGTTTATAGTTAACAGCCTTTCAATAAATAAATATTCACACTCCTGTACAACAGTTAAAGTTGAGTTTCAATTCTTGCTTTCCGTTTGGTTTCCTCCATGTGTAATTCACCAGAAGAATATCCGACAAAGGTACCTCTTTAATATGCATGATTTTTGTTTTTTCTCACAAATCAAGAACTGTTTCTAATAGATCCTCTAAGGAAAGGTAATCAACCTGCATAAGATTATCATATACGACACACCCCACTGTATATCTACAATATAATTATGCTAAAAAAAATTCTTCGATGGTTTTATATTAAGAAAAATCTAATTTATTAACCAAAGAAGATTCCCATTGAAAGGCACAGATCAAAATGGATTGTAGTCATTTGAAGAATCAAATCTAGAAAGAGACTGCTACATTTATCAGAAATTCTAAAAGTGCTATTCCACCCAATTCACTGAATAAGGCACCTACAAGCTTTCTCCCTAATTCTATACATTCTCCTCCTAATTTCATAACAACACAGAGAATTGGGTGGGTAATTCTATCTCCCAATTCCTTGAGCTGTAATTGTCAGGTTAGGCTCAGAAAGGATATCCCATTCAGCTCCATACTAGCGAAACACGAAAATGACCACTTTGCACCTCAAATCAAATTCCAACTATCTTTCAGAAATATTTCCTAAAAAATGCAAATATAGAAACTCAACCAAAATATCAACAAAAAGTATAGATTTATACACATGAAACTCGCATATTCCAGAAAGTCTAACAGAATATAAAATCTATTGTAACATAGGAAAATAAAATAAAAACAAGATTCGTGCAAATTTTAAACCACAGTTCTAACTTGTAAATGTTCAACTTTTCAACAGAGTCCACAAAACATACAATCCATTACTAGAGAGGCAAAATAGAGATGAACCCAGAAATTAAAAGGACGAGATTTCACTAAAATTTAGTCAGAATTCTATTTTTCAGATGTTCCGTAGAAAGTAATTCAATGTCGATTTAAGTAATAGCGAAATTAGGGTCTATAAAATCTCAATTGATTACGTACCTTGACTACTGGTAAGAATCACAACTATTAGGCTACGATTTGCGATCCAGGAACTGCAGGTGGATCGATGGATTAGGACTTATATGCGTGTGTATATTGAAAAGGTAACCCATCTCACAAGTTTTGTCCCTTGTTCCCTTCATATAAAATAAATTGAAGAAGATATTTTTCTACAAATTGCACTCACAGAAATAAAATATAAGGCGAATTTTCCATGCTACATTTGATAGTACACATAAATTTTTTTTTTTTCATTTTTAAATTTTTGTAGCGCTTAATAGCCAAAATCTTCGCGGGAAAATATTTTTCAACTTTTTAAATTTTTCACATTTTTGATAAAAATGATTTTTAGATATTTTGGTGGGTAAATATTTTTCAGATTTTTTTTTTACAATTGAAAAAAATTCTAGACACAGTGATAAACAAAATTTTCATTTTTATTGACAATTTCTATGCAAAACAAAGTCAAACGAATGATATTCGATATGATTATTTTTTCAATTTTTTTTCTTTTTGACAATTAGAACAAATTATAGACTCAATGGTGAAAAGATTATCACTTTAATGGACAATTTTCATTTAAAAAAAATAGTCAAACGGACACCAAATTTTCAACATTTTTCATGAAAAATTATACCAATCAAACACAATTCAATTCTCTGCAAAATATTTTATTTCCACGTATTTTCGACATTTGCAATCAAACGGACCATAAATCTCATGTTAACAATTATTTTTTGGACGATTTTAGTCATATTATAATTTAGTTATTTCAATAATATCATACTTTTCATTTTTTTATGTGTGTTTAATTTATTAAACAATTTAGTTATCGTCAATGTACATGTACATTTGATATATTCATTTCATTAATGTATGAATTCACTATCATTAATCCTCAATTAATTAACTTTACGTTCATTTAATTAAGCCCATGTTTTCTACTATTCTATCAAATTCTATTTGCTATAGTAAACAATATACACCACACATTCACCCAATAAAATATTCTACATATTGCCCCCATGGCAATTGGCACATCTCCAAGTGATAAAGGTGGAAGGTGGAAAAATTTTAACTTTGCTTTAGACTGATGCGTCAAGGGTTCAAATCCTGAAATATGAATTTGATCATTGGGTAAGTGCAAGTGTACAAGCAGTCTTTCACCTGTACCCTTGGAGGCATAATCTGCGATTTACCTCCTTCACCAAGGCCCATGGCAGGTGGGAGTCGTCAAGGTTGCGGTTCATCCTTTAATAAAATATTTTACACACAAGTCAATAAAAGTTACTTTAAATTTCAATCACATTCTTCAAAAACTACTATTCATTATTCCATTTTCACCCAATGATGGGTGACAAACACACCCTAAAATTTATATTCATTTATACGTTTCAGTATTATTAATTTTAATTATAAGTTAATTAGAATTTCACATTCAAAATGCATTTCATTATTCACATTAATATATGCTAATTAACATCCAATTTTACTTAATTAAAAATTAAATAAATGATTTAACATTTATTGACAAGTTTATATTCTCTAATATTAATTCTAAATTAATTAACATTCACGCATATTCAGACGTCACTTTTATAGCACTTATAAGACATTTAATAATAATGTGCATATTAAATATAACATCAAGTGAGAATTATTTTTAGATGATTTTAACTCTATTATAATTCAATAATTTCAATAATATATTACTTTTTCGTTTTTCAATATATATTTAAATTATTTAACCATTTAGTCACCACTTACCATCAATGTACATTTACATTTGACGAATTCATTTTACCTACGTGCTTTCATTAATGTATGAATTTTCTATCATTAATTCTCAATTAATTAATATTAACACTCATACCTCCATTTACATATTTCGGTGTTATTAACTTAAATTGTAAGTTAATTAGAATATCACATTCAAAATGTATTTTCATTATTCATATTCATTTACGCTAATTAACATTCAGTTTTATTTAATTTGAAATTAAATAAATAATTCAACGTTCATTGTTACGTTTATATTCCCTAATATTAACTATAAATTAATCAACATTCACACATATTACTTTCATAGCACTTATAAAGTATTTTATAATAATGCACATAATCATTTTTTGGACGATTTTAGCCTTACTATAATTCAATTATTTCAATAATACCTTACTTTTCGTTTTTCAACGTGTATATAATTTATTTAATAATTTAGTTACCATCAATGTACATATACGTTTGATATATTTATTTCACATAGGTGCTTTCATGAATGTATGAATTCCCTATCGTTAATTTCGAATTAATTAACATTTACATTTAATTAATTAATATTTATTTTTATTTATATGGTTCAGTGTTATTGATTCTAATTATAAGTTAATTAGAATTTCACATTCAAAATGTATTTTATTATTCACATCCATATATGCTAATTAGCATCTCGTTTTATTTAATTGAAAATTAAATAAATGATTTGATATTTATTATCACGTTTATATTCTCTGATATTAATTCTAAATTAATTAACATTAACGCATATTCAAATACCACTTTTATAGTACTTATAAAGTCTTTAATAATAACATGCATATTAAATATAACATCGAGTGAGAATCATTTTATGGACGATCTTTGCCCTACTATAATTCAATTATTTCAATAATGACTTACTTTTCATTTTTCAATATATATTTAATTTATTTAACTATTTAGTTACCGTCAATATACATTTACATTTGACGGATTCATTTTACCTATGTGCTTTCGTTAATGTATGAATTTTCTGTCATTATTTTCAATTAATTAACATTAACATTCATTTAATTAATATTCACATTCATTTACACATTTTAGTGTTATTAATTCTAATTGTAAGTTAAATTACAATTTCACATTCAAGATGCATTTTCATTATTCACATCGTTTTACGCTAATTTACATTTAATTGTAATAATTTAATATTTATTGTCACGTTTATATTCTCGGGTATTAATTCTAAATTAATTAATATTCATGCATATTCATATATACTTTTATAGTATTTTTAAAATATTTCATAATAACGTGCAACGCACGTTCAACGTTGACTAGTATATTCAAATGTGTAATGTTTGCTTCCTTTAAATGTATAATTTAGGGGCATGTTCGATCATCATTAATTTATTTTATGGTTTATTATAAGATCATTTTCAATCATACATTCATATGATAAAATATTCTATACATTTTCTTCAAAAAAATTCTTACTTTTTAACCACACATTCTTCTAAAAATAATATTCGAAAGGGAGAATTGCAGCCAATGTACCAAACATTTCATTTAGGAACAAATTTGACCAAAATCTTTCATCCATGTCACCCAAATACCAAAATTTTTAAAAAATTCTCAGATGAAGTCCAAAATGACGATTTCTGATAATTTGACCCCAGAAACAGTCTGTTGACCTTAGAAATAATTTTTTAAATATAATTTTAACCAAATAAGATAAGAGCATTTTTGGTAAAACACATTTCTTGCCGTGTTTGGTACACATTAAAATTTTGATTCTCATTTTTCTACTCATTTTCAACAATACATTCTTCAATAAAATAATATTTTTTATATCAATAACTTTACTTTCTTTTTCAACAACACATTCTCTATCAATCCACCATTCTAAAATACATCCTTTCAAAATAATGTGGTTCAAACACACCCAAATCAATGAATTAAAAACAAAAAACAACCGCAACCCACCCCACCCCCATCTCCATCTTCTCCAATCCCTTTACCTAAAAACCAAAACCATCCCTACCCGGCCACGGCCACGGCCACTGCCTCAACGCCGGCGCCACCTCTTTCCATCGTTGTTAGTCGAGCAGAGAACTATTCAAAGGGTGAACACTGCCCATTCCAAAATTACATTGTAAATTATTGTTGAATTTCGAATTGAGAGCATCAAATTGGTCAATGTTAAAGTTCCCATTATGGGATACCATTGTTGAGATATAGGCGTATTCGGTAGAGATTAAAATCGGATTAAAATTGAAAAATTATTCGTTATTGTTGACTTTTATCGGACGGGTGGGACCCAATAACAACTATATTTTCAATTTTAATTGGATTTTAAGCTTGAACAAACATGCTCATACTTAGACCACAATTCCCACAATCACATTCTTTGAGATTCATTAAATAAGATTAATTCATTCGTACTTGTCCGTTTACACTCCCCTTTTTGGTTAAATCTCAACACGTTCATCTTTTCTTCTCCAATGTAGAATGCATTTCTTACTAGAAATACACGATCTCATTTTAAAAAGTGTGACTTTTACGATGACTAAACAATTTTATAACGTTGATAAGAACTAATAGATAAGACGTTTTTATGATATGTCTATGCATGATGACTTCTATTGTGAGGGCAGGGGGCAGTGAGCCCCGTGTATACAGACGCGTAAACGCCCGTGTACAAAATAGCAAGGTCCCATTAAATATTAGGAAATCAGTGTTGAAGGCATTTTTCACTTGCAAACCAGAAATTTCACACTTTATTACGCCAACTATTCTTCTCGGCGATGGAGAGGACACTCTAGACTCTGTTTTAGTCAGATAATCTGGTGAATATATTGGATAACAGAAAAGGCGTGGTTGAAAACGATTTTGTGGACAATTTTGTGGCTTTTTCTTTACACCAATTTTTCAATTAATAATTTTATTTGTACAAAAAGGCAACCATTTTGGGACGCCATGTGACTTTTTGTAAAAAAATGTACAAATAGCGTGGTTATTTTTCAATTTAAAGCTATTTGGAAAGTGGATCATATGAGTTGTACTCCAATACATTCAATAATTTAAACTCACTCTCTTACCCCCAATAATTTATAGTCTTTTCCATTTTCTGATTCCAAACTCCATTTTTAGATCTACAAGCTCCAAAGCTATAGCTCCCAATTTTTATTTTATTTTGGTTTCTAATATTTCTATAAAAATAGTAAACAAATATTATTGTTCTTGTGTTGGCGTTGAGACGGTGATGTAGATGGTGGTGGCAGCGACCGACGGCTCAGTAGGGGTGATTTTGGTTTTGAGTTGAGGGGGTTGGGGAGGAAGGAGGTGGGGCAGGTGGTTGTGGTTTTGTCCATTTTTTTTAAAGATTTAATAAAGGAAACATGTTCTACCCAAAATTTCCTAGCCCTTATTTGGTCAAAATTATAATTTTTTTTTTCATTTTTGAAGTCAATTAAAGGTTTTTGGGTCAAATGACGAAAATTATCATTTTGGACTTCATTTGCAAATTTTTTAAAAGATTGGTAACTAACATAAATGAAATGGTTGAGTCAAGTCTGCTCCTAAATGAAAGGTTTGGTACCTTAGCTAATTCTCCATATTCAAAACTCCATTTTTTCAATTAATGGGAATCAATTGACACTAACTTTGATAGTGTTAGTTCTGTTTAGATCAGGTAAAATTTTTTTGATTAAAATCTAAAAGTCAACATTTAATTTTAATTATATATTTTATTAATTTTTATATTTTGTCAATTTTTACTAAAGAGTATTAATTTTAATTTTATTTTTATCATATTTACGGCACATTTGACACGACTTTTACTTTTTCTTTGTATGGAAATTTTTTTGGAGGAAGTTAACTTAATTTTTGTTTGAAATTAATTTTTAAAAGTAGAAAATATTTAGAAGTCTTTTTATAGGAAGTTATATTGGACCATATTCATCCAAAAGATCTTCTAAATAAAAAAAACACTTTCGTAAACTTAGACAAACAGATCCAAAAGTTGATATTGTTTCTTAAAAGTTCATTTTGACTTTTCAAAAACCTTGCCAATGGACCCCTTACTACTTCACGACACTAGTCTTTCTATCGAGTAAGGGGAAATTCAAATTAGTGAAGCCATGATGCCAAGTGAAAGGGTTGTCGCGTAAAATTTGATCACCTAGAACCTTCAGTTATCATAAACATAAATATTTCTTCAAGTTCTTGACTTTAGCTTCGTCTTAGGGGTGTATTCAATTAGAGCTTTTACAAACTTTTATAGACTTTTTTAATTGAGTGACTTTTGTGGATTTTGTGGGCTTTTAAGTGATTTTTATGGATTTGGTAAGAATTAATAAAAGTCTTCTATGAACTTTCGTAGACTTTGATTAGAGACATTTAACGACTTTTAAAGACATATATTTTAAAATAAAATATTAAGCGTATATAATGTAATATTTTAAATAATTTCTTATATGTCCAAATAATTCATAACTCGTATAATTGAAAATGCAAAATAATAAATATTTCTCATGTAAAAAATAATAATTTTTTTTTCAAGTCACATAAAATGGATTAACAAAATACAAATGATCAAAACATCAAAAAAAAATAAAAAAAAAATTGTATTTAGTTATGTTCAACAAAATAAAAAAACAAAATCAAACATTCCTAATTTAATTCCGCATATTAGTTGCTATAGTAACCGTTCATGCATTAGCACTCTCTCTTTCTTGTTCTTGACTCTCAAGATAGGGTTCAAAATCTTCCTCTTCATTAACCGAAGAAGATAAAATCTTCATTATCAGGTTCAACAGGAAATTCATCGGAACGACACTCTTTGCGAAGAAAATTGTGTAATCCTACACAAGCTAATACGAGCTCCGCTTGTGTACTATATAGAAATGGAGGAGCAGTTTTGAAAATTGTAAATCATGATTTAAATATACCAAATATCCTCTTAATTACGTTCCTCAATAAAGCGTGACAAAGATTAAATAACCATTTTGTATTTTCAGGGTCACGACATTGACCAGCAAAATCTTGAGATGATAATGAACACCTCGAAAAAAGGAGTTAAAAATTGACGCCGAATTGAAAATCCACAATCTCCCAAAAAAATTTACATGAACATAAAATAATTGTAAAATTAGCACATGATTTATAACATATATAATTATCATACATAAGATAAAAGAAAAAATAATAATAAAGTATCCGTTGCAAGTATTTGACAAATCCTTTTTTCTCCATAAATGTACCTTGCTTGGGTAAGAAAAAACGAAATACACCAGAGAGAGAGAGAGCAAATCAATAAAATTAGTTTTAAATTTTTTGGCTCAAAGAAGAACCTTGTTTAGATAAAAAAAAAAAAAAAAAAAAAAAGTAAAATACACAATAGAGAGAGAGAGCGAGCGAGAGAGAGGTTATGTGAAAGAAAATAAAATGGCCGGCTCTTGACAAATCTTACGGTAGAATGAGAGATTTCTACCAAAAGTCTAGCAAATTATAAAGTTCCTAAAACTCACTATCAATTGAATACCTCGTAACTTATAAAAACTTTTAAAAAATTTCAATTGAATACCCCATAACTTTTAGAGACTTTTTAAAAGTCTCTATTGAATACACCTAAACTTTCAAAGAATCTTTAAAAGTCTCAATTGAATATACCTAATTTTTTAATTCTCCAAAAGTTTTTAAAAGTTTCAATTGAATACACCCCCTTTAAGTAGCAAAGTGTTTTAGAAAATATATTGTCCCCCCAAATTTATTTTTCAAAACTCTCGTTGTCAATTGACTTCCCGTTTGAAAAACTTAGCTCCTGCTAGGTATAAATTTTTTAAAACTCATTTGCTCGAATTCATTTTCAATTACACGTTCTTCGAATAAAATATTTTTTCACATGGAATTTAACCACACATTCTCAAAAATATTACTTCTCAAACACACAACAATCTCTATATAAGAGCTCGTTTGTTTTGAATTAAAATCTGATTTTAATTTAAGTCAAAATCAAATAATCAATATTAACTAATCTTTCATGAATCCCACAACTTTTTAACCACACATTCCAAAAATTTCTACCATAATCTATTAAAAATCTAATTTAAATACCCACAAATTACCTTAATATTAGTAACAGACACATCACTTGATCCAATCTATGTGGATTTTACAATCAACCTAATTGCAGTTTCTTGCTTAGTAAATGACTGAAAGGTGGATGACAAAATGTCCCATTGAGAAAAGAGTCTGCCAACACAGTGTACAGCGCTTCGGTAAGATGAACTCCGTCCCAGTTAATGTACTAAGAAGGGTTGGCGCAGGCCGTGGACGCCGATGAGCCACACGTACCGAACACGTCAAAGTTGTACATGTATGTAAACTTTGAACAGTTATCTGAATTAGAAGAAGTAACAAACAAATTGTAGTTGACAGAAAATAAAATATCGCAGTGGGCAGAAAATAAAATTGTCGTCTTTGGAACCGGGGTCTGTGTCCAACACAGTGTCCTTAAAGCAATATTCGCCCCCTCACCGAAGTAATGCGAGCGCTTGCTTCCTAGAATACAGCGGCGTGAACTGCAGTTTGTGCAGTCGAACTAAATGGGTGTGCCAGAACGGAATCACCAAGTGACTGGAAGAAGACATTAATTCGAACAGGAAGTAGAGAGATTTCGTGCTTGTTGTGGTGTGTCTAAATTGAAGAGATTGTTCAGTATATATAGGCAAGGAGGAGCCTTTGCCTCTTAATGCAGCCATAACTCTGCCATTTTAATTCTCACGTTTTGGAGTTACAAAATAAATGAAAACAGTTTTCATGTTATGTTTTAAATGGAAAAACGTAAAAGAAAATTTTCAAAATGTGGCTTGCACTTTGTGGCCAATTTTTGACTCATTCGGTCCGACATTCGTGTACGCACACAAGTTCAAAGCTCGAAGGCCAAGTCGGTCCAAGATTTGCACCCCCCCTGCGGGCGCATAGGCCATGGAGGAGTCTCTATGCAACAAATGGTTACACCTTACAAATTGTTAATCATATATAAATCAAAAACTTATTCTTATCCTATGTGGGATAACTATTTAAGTTTTGCCACTTTCTTTTTCCAATGTGGGATGATATTATTTATAGTCCCCATATATTCTCACTTTTTCATTTCTAACCAATGTGGGATTGTTAATCCCTTTTAAGGCTCCTCTTCAAATCCCAACTTTCAATCAATGTGGGATTAATTTCACATACACAAGTGAAAATCCATTTGCCAAATAATATATTTTCCAACAGTACATTCCACCACCCGACCCGCAGCAGACTTTGAAGAGCTCTTTGAAGCCATAATTCTTTTCATTTTTACGATATTCGCATAGGCATTCCAGTAGTCTGCATCAACAATAGCTGATTGTGGGAACTTTTTTCTGAAATCATTCAACTTGGCTTGGAGGATTGTGTCGTGAAGGTAAGTTAACTTGTTTAAACTGCCTACACACCCCAGATCATCTTTGTCATCTGTAGGAGCCAGTACCATGGACAGTGTTAGGCACCCTGTAGGTGACAGGCCTTGGACAAGAATGTATTTTGCGCCCTTATTCATCAGTGCCTGTGGAGTGCATACATCCATGGAATTTCAAAATTATTTCTTTGAAGTTATAAGATCATAAAACTCACTGTATGTTGTACACTACATCGCAAATGACAACATTTTAACTTCTTTTCCTTAATTGTTGTCCCGTAAGAGTAATTTACTTCATGTGCTGTCGTTTTGAAAGCCACATGATCCATATATTCTCCCTCTAAGAAAATAAAAAGATTATGAAAAACTTTCACCTATTCACTGGGTCGATGATCTGAACACGAAAGTGTCTAGTTTTGCTCCTCTCTACTTTGGATCTTAGCACTTGTAAAGTCTGTGTGTGTACATACAGTCTAGGCCTTCTATATACGCTTTATGAGTCTATAAACAAAGAAAAATGGTTCCCTTTTACGCTACTTTCTTAAATCTTTTAGTTTAATTATCTGCGTAAGATTCAGAATTCGTCTTCCTACTAGTTCCAGAATGGGCGTGTGATTCGACTTTACATACTATTTTTTGCCAATTATAGTATGTCGTAGTAACAGATGACGCATTACCTTAAGATAAATTCATGTTTCAAGTGCTTATAGTTACGCCATCGTGGGTACGGTGCCCCTCAGGCTCGGTGCGTGGCAACATAGTAGGTGCTTGCAATTGATATGTTTGTAGCTCGTAAAAAACATCAGTAATTTCCCTACATTAAATGATGCCACAGGAAGTGAGTAAATTACCTGAAGAAAACTGGTGACACTATAGATGGCAAGTTTTTGAATAGTTGTGCTGGAGACAGATGTTCCAAAGGTATATGCATAGTCATTTGCTCCAATTTCACCTACCCAAAATAGTGCATCATCTAATGCTGCCTTGCACTCCCGTGTTGTTGTTGAGCCTTTACACCTTTTACTTTCCAAGAACTTTTTGAACCAAATGAGTTGTGTTTGGAGTAAATGAGTAATTTTAAGTGTAAGGTTGTTTTTTGCAAAGAAACTATGGCTTTGAGTGAAATAGAGATCAAAAGTGTATACGCAAAACGCTGTCATATGCTACTTATCTATTATAAAACCAAGTGTTGGAATAAATGATTTATGGCTTTATGTGAGATTAAATGCTATTCGTTCCCACTGAGATTACAACCCTAATTTAGGTGACTCTAAATGATAAGTTAAATGAAAGATGAAATTAAATGATTTATTTAATTTCACATATCATTTAATCCCACATTAACGCCACCTGACTGAGATTGTAACATCAGTGGGGATGAATAATATTACTCTGAATGTATAGCTAACTATTTCAATTATTTCCTCTATGCTTTGGGAGTTCGAAAAGACACGTTTAAGTATTAGGGATGCTTAATTTTAGACGTGGATAACATATACTCGTTAAAAGAATATGAATTGTAAAGGTCATTTTATGATGATTTATGTCAATTAAAAGGACACGGATGATTGCAGAGTTTTCTCAATATGCTTAGAATAAAAAAAAGTATCAACATAACCAAGGTTTTAAAAGGCGTAATGCGTGGCGATGCGTGGAGGCCAAACTATGGGCTAGGCGAGCTTAGGCGAGAGGCATATGCGTAAAAAAACGTAAAAAGACGTTTTCTTATTTTAATATTATTTTAATTTTTAATCAATTAAAAATAATATTTACTAAACATTTAAAACAGATTTATAGGAACTTTATACATTTTTTTCAAAGTTTCCAACAAAAATATAAGTTTCAAATTTAAATACAAAATAATAAGTAAATAGCATAGAAACTTAAATTTTATATAATTCTTTATCGAACTCCAATTCAATAACCTCTTCTTCATCTAATTCATCCTCCTTGTCTTCTGATACAAAATCATCTTTGTCGGGCTCCCTTATATCATTTTCCAACCCATCATATAACCCTCTACAATTCAAGATTGTGCATTAACTGCATTACTTGCTCATATAGTCTCTATTTTGCCCTTCCCTCTCTTCTTGTTTGTCAACCTTGCATTAAATTGGACATAGACAAGATTGTTCATCCTGGTAGTATCAAGTCTATTTCGTTTCTTTGTGTGTATCTACCAAGCAAATAATTTTTCTTTTAATAACTCGGGTGTCTTAAAAAATTATCTACCGTAAATAAGATGGTCACTTGACTTTTGGGTTCAAGTGGTTTTTTATTATTTTAAATTAGGGCAAACTGAAGAAATTAGTATTTAATAATTTTTAACTTCAAAGAATTGTAAAAAAAAAAAAAAAAAAGGTAATGCGCGCCAATGCGAGTATAATTGCGCCTAGGCGCACTTTAATGGTCAACAATTGTCGTTGATCGCTAAATAAGAAGTTAACTCACTTGGCTTGACGTTTTGGTCATGCCAAGGCGCGCATAGGCGGTAGAACACTGAACATAACTAGTATTAATTTGGACCATCTGATCTGAAATAAATTGTATTGAAAATGTCCTCTTAACCAGTTTTTTCATTGATTTATTTCAAAACTCGAAAGTTTGTTATCCTTTAATTTATTAGATTCGTTTCAAAATGTCTCTAACGTTGCCAGCACCTGTATGAGTCTTTTTTTCCCAACAGGCCAATGAAATCACTCCACGTGTCTTCTGTAAAATAAATTAAGTGAAATATTCATATACTTGTTCTAAATAATTAGGCTTCAAACTATCCAAATAATTACATGTACAAAATCGATGACCCTAGTGGTGAGAGGTTCTTGAATGGTTTCCGTTGGCACAGAAGATATGTAGCTATATGCAGTCATTTGCTCCCATTTCTCCAACCCAAAATAGTGCATCACTTATATATTCTACCCTACACCTGAACTGTTGAATTTTGGGCTCCAATCTCCAATTGTTGAGCTCAGAAAACATCAAAATCGACACCACCCAACTCAAGCTTGACCCAAAACTTCTACACTTTGTTTGCTCCAAGTTTCATCCCCATGAAAGAGATATAGTGGTGGTGATTGCAAGTCCACACAGGAAGGAAAGGAGGAATAACAATGGTAGAATCTCACCAAGGAATCACACCACAAATCGGCTACCTCTCCTCTCCACTCTCTTACACACACTTCACACACTAGAAAACGACTGGGAATGGGGAAATAAGAGGGGTCAATTATGTCACTTAATTTTAGGCCAAGCACTCCCTCCAAACTAGGTCAAAGTACACTAAATGGGCTACCTAAGAATTTTCACAACTAATCACATAAATGGGCTAACAACATAATCATCCAAACCAAAACTTGGGCCATCCAAAAGTATAGCTCCTTTCCGAGTCGATCCAAGTCTATGATGTTGCAAAAATAATTCGACAACTATTTTCCATCATCGCCCGAAATTTATTGGATATCAAAAAACCCAACACGAACATTGCTGGTGAGCTTGAACACCTTTCACTTTCAAGAAACTCGATGAACCAACTGAGCTGTGTCTGATGTGAGACATGAACAATGATAAGTGTAAGATTATTGCTAATGAAGAAACTGTGTGTCAACACAGTGCTGCCTGCATAAGCAAAGTTAACTCCGCGAGATTTATCTACCTTATTGTTGCAATTCGACGTTTCGGCCAAAAAGTCGATCATGAGACGTCCGTTGGCGCATCGGTTTGTGGGGTGGCCAAGAAATGTCTGGCCATAATGATGGTTGGATGCGAAGCGGAATATGGTTGGACGGTGGCCGATCTTGTGTTGTCGGTGTTTGTTTCTGTGTCGCCAAAGGCATAAACTTTCTTGAAAAGGTGTGAGAGAACTCCAACTTTGGCAATTGAAGGAGTGGAGAAAATTAAAATGACAGCGGTTGTGACAAGACTATTTATTTGTTATAAGACTAACCACAAGAGCAAGGAGTTCCACAAGACCATGAAGTAAGGCTTCGTTTGATTCGCCATGTTTGGCATGGAATTCATTTTCCAACTTTTGTAATGTTTGATAGGCAAAAAAATTTCGGGAGATTTTTTTCATTTTTTTGAGAAAAAAAAAATTCTTGATGTTTTGGTGGGAAAAAAATTTTCATGTTTTTTTATTCTTTTTTTTTTTGCAATTAGAAAAAAGTTTAGATACAATGGTAAAAAAAAATTTCACTTTTATTGACAATTTTCATGCAAAACAAATGATATTCGGTATGATAAAATTTCTTTTTCAATTTTTTTTTGACAATTGGAACAATTTTAAGACCTAATGTTAAAAAAAATTATCACTTTAATGGACATTTTTCATAAAAACGAAGTCAAATGGACACCAAACTTTCAACATTTTTCATGAAAAATTATATAAATCAAACACAATTAATTACAATTCCCAATAAATTAATTTATAAACAAATCAATTCCCTATAAAATATTTTCCTTCCACCAATTTTTCACATTTGCAATCAAACGAATCCTAATTGTTCTATGGAAAAATTAACTAGTTTAGGCGATAGGAGTAGAATGCCTTTGAATGTACAACTGCCAACAAGGCAATAACATATTGTGAAAATTTGCAAGTGCTAATCCATTTTTAATATATTTTGATAAAATTTAATAAAATATATAGCTAAAATTAGTTGTTGAATTGATTTGGATTAAATATCCTTGCCAAATATGGGCCAAATTCTTTGTAAATTTTGATTTAAAAAAATGGTCAAATATGTGATTGAAAAGTTGACAAAAATTGTTGATCCCATAATATGTATGAATAATAATTGTTGAGTTTTAACTTAGATTTTTATCAAATTTTTTTAGTTAAACCGAACACGAGTTAAGCCTATGTTTACTACTCATTTTTTAGCTGTAGAAAATGAATTGTGTGACCGTTGGAGCACCAATTTCAAGAATAATGTGAGATGAAAGTCAACAATTCCGACAAAGTAGGGCCCCGCAACGATGGTATTTTTTTTCCAAATATGGAGAGAAAATGGGAAACAAACCGATACTAAGTATTGAAATTGACTTTTCATTTTCTCTTTTCTCGAATTATAGAAAATAATTTTCTGAAAATATGTCTATCAAATTAGTCTCAAAGATTATCCAAGCCTTTGTTTGGCTTTGCTAAAAAGTTCATTGTTTATTCAATCAAAGTTAAATATTATTTCCAACCACACATTTTATAAGATCGATTATTATTCCTATTAAAAAGTTACTAATAATTTTACATCAACGAGGTTTTTTATTACCTACACAGGGCTTCTAGCATGATTGTTGTCATCAAGTCGAGTTCTAGAGAATTCAATACAAAATTATTGATTCAAGGGTCGAAGGTGAGACTCAAACTTACTGATTTTCTTTCTATTATTTTTTAAGTAACACTTTCGGAAGTAAATCTCAACTAAACTTTTGAACACAGGTAATCAAAGAAATGCATAAAGGGGAACTTATCCTATTGAAGACCAATTTTGGCATGTTAAATTCCCCCTTTTTGGAGAAAATTCTCTTCCAAGATTGAACAAATTGTTCCGGTTAAAGTTGATAAATGGGCCCAATGAGGAACCCGACAAAGCAAAATCATCTGTATCAGCATGAAAAAATTACAAGGTTAAACTGATCCTATGACCTAATTCTATTTTTGTTAATTGAACAACAGATACATCAGCCATGTTGAATCATCCTCTTAAATTATCCTTTGGATTTCTTCGAAGAATGACCGGTCTTGCGCTTGTGTCGACTGAAATCTGACACAAACCGAAACGTCTGGCTGCATCCCGTCTCAGTGCAAACATAAGGACGAGCACCCGTATGAACTCTTATGTGTTCGGTCCGAGCCCATGCCCACTTAAACGTCATCTTGCAGCCTTTCCATGGGCACTTCAGGGGGCGATCGTCCATGTGAACCCTTCGATGCTGCACCAGATACTTGTGTGAGAAGAACTTTTTCCCGCATCCCTTGACTGGACAAATATTCCGTTTGTGCAACATAAGCTCCTGTTTCGAGCCAAAACTCATACTGCAGCCTTCCATGTTACATGGGTACTCCATTTCCTCGTCCCTTATTTTTGCATTGTTACCAATAGACGGAACCTTCATGGCTTGACTTTTCTTCGTTATCATATCTTTATGCTGCATCTTTGGTATGGGTCTCGCTTTAGCTGATTTGAGTCCTGAATCTTTACACGGGTTCGAACTTCTTCTTCTTAGTCGTGTACCTGGCCAGCCTTCCAGCTCACTTTCGATAAGTGAGTCGGACCGTTTCTTGTTATTATCACTAGTATTCTGAGGCTCAGGAGTCGCTTTCTTCATTTTCTTATCTTCAAGCTTACTCTTGACTTGCTTACGAGAGCTCCTGATTGGAGATTCTTCCACCACGTCTTCACTAAGTGGGTCAATATGTTTCTTGGTTCTCTCACGAGTAGTCTGAGGCTTGGGAGTATCTTTCTTCACTCTCTTCCTTCCAAGCTTACTCTTAAGTTGCTTATGAGAGTTCCCTAAAGAAGGTTCCTCCACCTCGTCCCCAGTGAGCGAGTCAAAATGTTTCTTGCTTCTCTCACGTTTACTCTGAGGCTCTGGATTCTCTTTCTTAGTTCGCTTGTTTCCAAGCTTACTCTTGACTTGCTGCTTATTAGAATTCCTGATTGGGGATTCTTCCACCTCGTTTTCAGTGAGTCCTTCAAAACTTTTCTTGCTTCTCTCACCTTTATTCTGAGGTTCGGGAGTCTCTTTTTTCATTCTTTTGTTTCCAAGCTTATTCCTAGCATGCATAATAGAGTTCCAGATTAAAGATTCTTCAGAAGATTCCTCCGGATTTTCTGCCATCAGAGATTTTGCTTTCACGGCTGACCTATTTCCTGATCTACTCTTCCTCTTTCTACAAGTTTTGCAACTTGTAGAAGTTGCTTCAGCAGTTCGGGTGGCATCCAATGGTCTCCGGAACTTCACATCCGGCTCAACCCAAGTACGATCTTGTTCGTTGAAATCCTTGTTAGTTAACATTGGGTGAACCTGACTCGACATCCAGACTTTACCACACCATTTTCCAGCAACAGCAAACCTTTTCTGCTTCATTGAACCCTTTCCACCATTATCAAGAGTGTCTGCTAGAGAACGACGTCCAAATGCATTATATACAACTGCATTGTATGGCATCTGCTTACTGTAGAGAGGAGACCGGCTAAGACTAGCACTGTAGTAGAGATTGATGCCAAGTTTCACGGCCCAGTCTCCATTGCCATGCATAGCATCTTCGCTATCTAAAGCTGATCGTATCATTTCCTCGTCCTCTTCTGTGGCCTCCCTGAACGGCGTATCATTCCAGAGATAATCAATTTTCAATTCTTCTGCCACCTTTTTTGCTTGAGATTCTAATTTGGGGTAGTCTGCAGATTTTTAAACAAAAAATATAAACCGGTGCATGAAAAGAAAAAAGAAATGCATGAAAAGAAGAAAGAAAGAAGGACTCCACATGGAAAGCTTGAAATGCAGGATCATCGGGCTACATAGAGCAAATATGTTTATAGTATTATTTTATTTTCACGTTTTGTTTGTAGTGATAAGGCTTGAGGGGGATGCCACATTTGGGTACGATCAATCCCATATTTCCATTCCATGAGTGTATAACAAGTCTATTTACAAATGAGTCATTACAAGTACGAGTTCTCAAATTATTGAGAGTCCAATATATCAAATCATGTCAAAATGAATTTACGCTGAAAAGGAGTCTTCCAAATTTGGAGAAGTAACCACAATCTATCACAGGATATTTCGTTTTTTATTCATTTTAGCTCAGTATAGACTCGAAAGAAACCAGATTTATAAATAGAAAACTAAATCACCCGGAAAAACATGTTATAATGGAAAAGATTGGACAATATTAAGAAAAAGAAGCACAAATCTTGTTCATCATCGATTTCAGCGTATCACACATGCACCAAAGGTATTAAGAACTATATGCTGAAAATCTAAATCACGTCTCACCTGGATGAATGACAAGGAAAATGCGTGCGCCTCCAAATGAACTGAGCCGCTGTTCTACTTGTACAGCATGCTGAAGGCAGAAGACATGCATTCTAGAATATTCTTCATCAGATCGTGAAGGAAAAGTCATAGTTGTCTTCTCAAATGGTACCAAAGCAGTGGTAATTATCACTTCATCCATATCGGCAACGGGGTTACAATTCAATGTGCTGTTCTGTAATTTCGTTAAGTTTCTAAAACTATGCGTTAAAGAATTTGGGTTTAATTTACACTTGTCGGTTTTAAACTCATCAGAATAGTCTAAACTTTGACACACTATAACCTTATTTTCTGCTCTGGCTGGGCTATGCTTTCCATAAGAATTGGAAATTTTGATAGGAACCTCATTCCCGCTGTCAACTTGGGAATAGCCAAGTTTTTTACTGTCATGTTCACCTTCAGTACAATCACTTCCTTCAGTTTCAGGGTCTTTGACAGGAATATGTGATTCAACCTCTTCCTCCTCAGAGTCAGAGGAATTATCATACATCAGAGCCAATAGGCCAAGGGCAGAGGTATCTTTTTGTGTCTTACTATTTGAAACAACTATCGCTCTATCATCATTTAGCATTCCAATTTGAGCAGCAGAACTTATTGGGACATCAAATAGTCCACGTGGTGTCCTTTTAAGAACAGATCCTGCAACTGAACAAAAAGTTCAAATTATAATTCACAGGCGAACTCTTTGGTTAGAGCACAACAGATAAAAAGGCAGCTTGGAAGCATGGATACTTCAAAACTCCCTTGCTATAAGATACTTGGATATATGTCCAGTATGCATAAAAAAATATTCTTAATAGCAGATATAATGTTGGGGTACTGTGTGGTTACGACACGGACACATTACGGACACAACAAGCACACATCTTGTATTAAAAAATTAAGTGTTCTGCAAAGACAAGATTTATTCAGATAATTTTTACCAATAATAAGCATTTAAAGAACAAAAACTGAATCAATTGCTCCAGCAACTAATTCAGTGCTTGACTTGAATTCATTTCAATACAATTTTTTTTTTTTTTTGTATTTCTTTTGATTACTATTGTTCCCTTAGCTTATGGAGAAACACCTTTAAGGATTTCCGCATATAAATCGCTGAACTATTTTGCCAGTTCTAAAAATCTGATACTTATTTTCTTTGCTTAAAATATTACATGGAGTAAATAAAGAAAATTTATATTTATTTAGATGATTTTGTGACACTAATCATATAAGGAATATATTATTTTGGTGGGAGGTTGCTTCTGCTGAATGGCATATTCAAAATTTTACACTGCATATATTTATACTTTATATTACATATGTATCCTAAAGATTTTGAGAACATCAAATCCATACTTTTTGGGTCACAATAATGCTATCTATACCTGTGCATCCTGAGAAGGCATTCCCTTTTCAAGCGATAGTCCCAGGTCCGCATATGGAATCTTTAAATTATACTAAATCGTAAACAATAAGCAGGGTCTTATTAAATTAGCTATTTAACTAGAAATCAAAATCAAGTATTCTTTTCTAGTCCTTCATATCTTCTATTAATTATCTTCCAAATAAACACTACACATATCTTCTACTAATTATCTTCAAAATAAACATCCGCAGAAGAACGCTAAATTTCTTGTTTATATAATGCATCAATCTTAAAAGAGGGTCTACATTGTGTAGTGGTCAAATCATAATGGGACGTGACAAGTGTACTTTATACACTTATATGTGCTCCTAAACTAGAATAAATATTGTTATTTTAAATGAATTGACGCTTAATTTTGTATATATTTTGTTTAATAGGTGCATCTCGATGAAAAAGATGGAATTGGACAAAAGAAGCAGAAAATTGGCTAAAGTGGAATTAATCCAAAGTTCGGGGATTAAATCACAAAGTGTTAATAGTTGATTCGGACTTAGTATCGATGATTGGAGAGAGGTTAGAGTAGATTGGAGAGAGGTAGATGAGCAAGAAGATACGAAAAGGGGACCAAAATGACTAAAGAATGAAATTCAGGGGCCAAAATGACTAAAGAACGAAATTTAGGGACCAAACCGCAACAAATAGAACTTTACTATGACATTGTGCGCGCATAGGCAAATTCTCTCGCGAACGCACGGGCCTGAATTCCATTTACCGAGAGCAGAACAAATAAGTGGCGGGCCTTTTCTGGGCCTAAACGGCCAAACTTTTTAGTTTGATACAAATTCTCATGGAAATCAAATTCAGCGTACTATTTAACCTACATGGGCAGCGATAACAAGACACAACATATCAACACCCTATTTTTTTACCACAAAAAAGACGCTAGCACAAGACAAGAGATAAAGATTCGAAGTCCGGGTTGAAAATTAACGAAGAAGAAATTGATTTTTCACTTTTCATTTATTGTTTTCAATTTCGGGTGATGTTTTTCTATTTTTTTTTTTTGTGTAATTTACATTACATGTCAGGCTAATTCTTTTCATGTATTGGATGCAAATGAAACATTTTATTATTTATTTTTAATTAAAGACAAGTAATTAGTTAAATTCTTACTTTCTCTTGATTAATCTTGTATGCGTAATTTTATTATTTGATTGCTTGATCACCAATTAAATATATAGTTGCTTGTTGTAGTGCTGGAAGGCTCACAATAAGCTTCCGTTTGGTACACATTAAAATTTTCATTTTCATTCTTCTACTCATTTTCAACCACACATTTTTTCAATAAAATAATATTTTTCATTACATCAATAACGTTTCTTTCTTTTTCAACCACACAATCTCCATCAATCTACTATTCCAGAATACATTCTTCAAAAATAATGTGGCTCAAACACACCCTAAGTCTAGAACACTACAAGATTAACATACATGCAATAAATATTAGGAATAATGTCTATCACGTGTCCAATCTTTGAGATAATCGTGAAATTGAATGCGTTCCGTTCATTCAAATTCGGACTATGAATAGATTTGGGTCGTGACTGGAATAGATTTAATTTATATTGGAAAAGAAAATTAATTACGATAGAATTATCGATTATCAAGAATGCATGAATGATACTAGCTACGTAACTGAGAATTGAAATAAATAATAATATGTGGATTCGTAATCCAATACACTCATTCCATATAAATACAAAGCTCGAATTTTACAAACTTTCGTAGATTAATTTAGAATAGTTATCCACCACAAATCTCTTTTGTTGGCTCACTTTGAATTTGACTAAAAACTAGTACACTTGAATTGAATTTATTCCATGTGGGACGTTACTCTCAACTAATCAATTCTATTACTTCCAAATGATCCCGTATGCTTGCAGGGTTTTGCACGAACAAGACGGGCACACAAGTCAACATAAACACTCTCAGGTGAGATAAGTTCTTCACTGGTCATGAAACTGATGCATTTTAGAAAGTAAGTTAACTTTCAAGTCAAACATGCTCTAAATCTGACCAAAGCACGTGTTTACTTTGTAAACAGATATGCCACACGAGAAATCATGCATCTCTATTTTCAAGTGTAGCACATATGATATCCAACATAAGCGCAAACTCAGAGAGAGAGAGTTATGCATACGACATCCATGTATAAGACACATCATCTACAAAATCCAATTACAGAAGGCAAAAAATATATGTAAAGAAACCCCATCCAAATGAACCAGCCAGTATGTATGGTTTTATAGAAGATTACCTGAGTGGGGATTCGTGTCACAAACTTTCACATCTCCAGTGCAGGGGTTGTAGCCATTGCCAGCTGCTTCCCAATCATCGAAGATACTACAATCAGCTGACATTAAATAACGAGCAGCAGCTTCTGTCGGTTGAACTATCGCAACACAGGCAAAGCACAAAATACCACAAGTGACACATGAAAACAGTCCCTTCTCTGACAATCTACCAAATTGGGAAGCTCGTTTTATATCAGAGCTTGCATTTCCTGTCTGAGGAGCTAAAGAGGGAAACTTGTTACCATTGCACAAAGAATAAACTTTCCCTTTTACGGGATGGCCCCCGACATCTTCACAAACAGTACTTTTTGTAGTTTTCAACTCAAGATCAGGTCTGCAAAATCTGGAGAACAATTTAGATCTGGTTGCTGACAGGGTTCCAAGTCGTAAATTTGAACTGCTTAAAGAATTTTGAGGAAGAACTACAACGGCAGATCCTTTTCCAAGAATATGAAGTGTATTGTTGTTCTGCATCACATCCTGCGAAAATAGCTCTTTGATCAACATTTCTCCTACACTTTTCTTTTTATCCTTTAACCGGGAACTCCGTGGTTCCACACAAATGCTCTTTGGTAAGCTGCAGACATAGAAATACAAAATGACAATGAATATAATTCGTAAGTGATAATAAGTCAATAGCAGTACTTAGATTTATGCATAAGCCACATGATTTTAGTTTGTTTCTCTTAACAACAATGGCAATAATTGACATAAATGCACTCGAGGCAACAAGAGCTACCCCATGTACATACAACATGACACAAAACTTCCCCAAGACAAAAACTAATCTATTCTGTTGTACATTTAAGTGAAAGCTTCAGCAAAGAAACATTTCTTCACATGGAAGTGCCATAACAAAACACGTGGTGTGGCCGTGTGGAGATTGGTGGCTAAATTATCAAGAGATGTACCGTATCATTTATAGGCTGAACTATTGGAACAGCGATTGAACATTAAATTGTTTGTACAAAAGAGTATACCCGACTTACAAGATGAGGGGTTTTTCAAGCATGTGTGTTAACTCAAGAATGAAAAATGGAAGTTAAGTGTTAATGGGGCAAGACATTGGAAACATAAGTAACACCGGAAAAAGCAAATGCAAACAAGAATTCTTTGTTCGTATGTACAAATGTTTTTATTTTTGAAATGTTTGAAGCAATATTCACAAGACATAGTGAAGAACGCTCAGGAATCATTTGGTTGGGAACCCAAAAAAATAGCATCTGAGAGTATAAATATGTAACAATTCAAAAGAGTCAGAGTAGGGATATGTTATTTTTTCTAGCCTTAGCATTCTTGGCTTCAGGGTTATAATTTAGAATACAATAAAACTACATTATCTCTGGGTTTGAACCTAAAACCACTGAAATTATAGAGGCATAACCAAGTGGAAGGCTTTTTTGAAAAAATATAGGGTACTGCAGAATGTAACTCAACAGAAATTCAGCTATAGCGAGGAATCAAACCTTGAACATAATGAAAGTGCCAGGTCATACAGTAACTGGAAGTGAGACACCATTGGCGAACAATTAATTGATGCCCTACGAACAGCAGCGTCTTTTGCAATCCTCAACCATTCAGGAGTAGCAATGTTAGCTGCCTCTCCACAGTTAAATCCTAAAATTGAAAGATCATACCAACAGTATAAAAATACCTTCATATCTCAACATTAAAAGTGATTGAGCAGGAAAAAATGTAGTACCATGACTAAACCCTGAGTGATAGGCTCTTGGGAAAGTAACAACAAATTCTCCAGCATTTTGCACCAACCTAAATCAAAATACCGGGAAGTAAGAGATGCCCAGATAATTTCCAGCCATCACTCAAAGGCTCAAAGCATTAAAGTAGCAGGACATGAAACATATTATTACGCCCTTGTTTGGGCTCCATTAAAATGTATTGTTGGGGGAAAATGTACTTTGGAATAATGATTTTTTGAAGAATGTGTGGTTAAAAAAGAAGGAAATTTTTTGAGTTTACATGTAATATTATTTTATTGAACAATGTGTGGTTAAAAAGATGAGAGAGAAAAATGAAATTTGGATAAAATGGAGCCCAAAAAGGGGCTAAATATGTAGTCACAACAGCATCCAAAGACTTTCCACAACTGAAAGAACAAAAAAAAATAAAAAAATCTCTTTGAATAAATATAGATGGCCAAGAAATATAATTTTTAAGAAGTCACATATTTAAAAGAGCATCTCTTCGCTCTTACTCTGTGTTTAACTTTAAATTCTTCCGAGTGTATAGAAAAGTTGATCCACCAGTTATATATAACAATTCACCTTCATTTTATTTCTTAAATTGGTGAGAGAGATACCTAGCACAGGTTAATAAGAGTGAAAAAAAAAATACAAGAACTTGACAATGTAGGCCTTTTCCAGATGCGAGTGAAATTAATTTGTAGTGGGCGAATAATATAAAGAACAAGACACCATAGTAAACTGTCACCTGCAGCATGGAACACCGGCATTAACAAGTACTTCAGGCGACATGACTGTGGTCTTCTCACCAAGTGTAGCAAAAGTAACTGAAAGAAAATGCATACTGATAAGTTCATTTGAAGGATGGACAAACATTAACTCAAGTATGTGAATAGAATATATTATAGCAGTAACAGAATACCTGCTGGTTTCACATTGTTCTCAAACTTAAGTGCGTTCAGGAATTCAAATATTATGTTCTCGGTTTCGAAGGGACCATTATTTTTTCTTTTCAGGGTGGTGGGAGGTAAGGGATAGGTACGAACACTATTTCTTTTAAATCATCAAACGAGGTCTTTAACTTGTAATAACACTATAGTCAACACCCTTTCCACACAGCAATTTATGCTGGACTTGAAATAAAACTAATACCTAAGATTACCGTTTATATGCACACACACTTCCCACCAGAATGTAGAACAGAACATATCCATTTACAGCCAAAACTATATCAATTGAGAAGGCAGAAGCATATTAGGCAATTTTAACAATAATAGTTATCCACTATAATATCCCACATTTAATAATGTTCACCTATTACACTTCCAAGCACATGTAAAATAGATCATATGCATTGTCAATATGCACGTTGTAAACAACTGATGCTAAATTTCAACTACATGTATCTGCTTCGATGAGTTAACTACTGTCTCACCGAGAGGATTTATCTCTCCACCATATCCCTGCACCCGGATCACCTCCTCAAACGCAACAGCCACCTCCCTAGGCACACCATACCATGTCTTTCCCGCGCCGAAGTGCATGTAATTCAAACTATGAAGGTCATGATCTTCCACGTGCCAAGCAAACCAACTAAACATCATAGCAATGTACACCATGGGAGAAGTTACCCCGGGAATTTCCTCTTTCATGAACCTTAACAAGGAACTTTTTGACCTTGAAACCCCCCTCATATTCCACTCCGTCTCCCCCACCGTCAATGGGCCCTCATTCCCCTTCCCACCAACCTTCTTCACTACAAAGGCAGAGCCGGGTATGTCATTCGCGTACTCCACTGAAAAGGGCTTATCCACAGTTGCCTTCCAATAAAGGGTCTCAATTTCCAACGCATTCAATCCTTTCTTCCCATACTTCTTCAAATAACTCTTCTCAAAATCCTTGGCCATCGCCTCGAATTCCGAAACAGTGTAATTCTCCCCACTCTGCCACACGGGTTTCTGCACCGGTTTGTGCTTCCTCGGGCAGAATCCGATCTGCTGCTGCCGAGTGGTGAAAGTCGGTGCGGGGTTCAAATCATTGGACCGGGCCAAAAGGGACTTGTTTAAATTAGCAATGGCAGTCTTCTTAGACGGTGACAGCACAGGAGGAACTATTTTGCAAATCCCATATTTGGAGGCTTCCTTTTCAATCTTGAAAATGTAAGCAATCGGATCTTGGAACTCAGCTAGGGTTGGGTGGTACTCTGGAGCTACTGGCAAAGATTTTAGCCATGGAAATACCTCAATATTCCTACCGCTTGCTTCTAGCCCGGCCATTAATAAATCACTAAAAAGCAGGAAAACCAGAACCTAAACAAACAAATACATATATACACACAACTCTACCAATCTTTGCATATGCATGTGATTGTAGTCGCAAGTATATAGTGAGATATAGGGTTTATGAAATTGATTTTGGATAAAATTACTGTTTTGCCAACGGATTTGTTCTGGTCATCACATAGGGCCACGTTTGGCTGAGTAGAGTATTAGAAACTTTTTATTCTTTCGAAAATTCACTTCCCTTTAACTGGAAAAATAAATAATAATATAAGTTATTGTTTGAGCCTCATTTCTCAAAATATAATTTTTTACTCGTTTTTAAATATACATCTTTCTTACAAAATAATTTTACACGTGAATCAAAAAAATTTCCATACTCGTTAGCAGCACATTTTTCAGAAAATTAATATTTCAAAATCTATTAATCCAAAATAATGGATCTCAAATGAGGGCTTATATAACTTAAAAAATAAATTAATAAATTATTTATTACTTATAAGTACTTTTAAGCTTGGCCGAACAAGGAGCAATGCTGTTGTCACTAGGAATCAGACCAAAAATAATAAATGATTGATGGGGAAGGGGTTCTTGGACGCGTTAACTTGGGATTTTTGCAATTAAGGTCCTTGTGTTTCTTTCAATTTATAAAAAAAAAGCCTAAGTGTGGGTTATATTCTTAAGATATTCTTTGTTTGTGCCCTGGTTTTGTAGCAGTGGCGGAACGACACTCGACAAGGGGGCGCGATCGAGCATGCCAACCTTGCTGAAACCTACAATAGCCGTCATGAACGAGTTGCCATGGACAAAGCTTGAAGCTTGAAGGTTTGAAATGCGGTGGCAGCCAACATGAATGAGAGTGATTCGGAAGATCAACAACTTAAGCCATTTTTTTAAAGTTGTGAGTCTTTTTTTAACAAAATAAAATAAAATAAAAATAAATTAGGCCCAATTAATCCAATGGATTGAAAATGCACAACATGCTTGGCTACTTGCTAGTTTTGTTCACTTGAATAACTTCACACCACACACAGACGCACTCAGCATTTCCAAACAGACCAAATCCTCTTCGTCGTTGTAGGCACGCACGTTGAGCCACCAGCCAATGCCACACTGCGCGACCACTACATCGTCAGTAACTCATTCCAATAGTGACAATGTGACATGAGCGCCGAGCCTTGTGCCTCTCTTCTTTACTTGTGAGCCTATTGTTAGTATTATGAAAATTGGGGATTTTGTGAGTTTGAGAATATGTAATATCATATATGTGGACTATGGAAATTGTGAAAATTGGAGATTTTGGAAATGGAAATTGTTAGGGGCCGTTCTCTTTGTGTTTCTATTTTGTGTTTTGAGTTTTGAATTCATTTTGTGTTTTCTGTTTTGAGTGTCTGTTTTGAAATTGCTGAAAACTCGTTCTCTTTGTCATTCTGAAAAACTGTTTCTCAAAATAGAAAACTTGAAAACGCGTTTACTTTGAAATTTTGATTTTTTTTTATAATATTTTATTCAATAAATTTTAATAATTTAATGTTAATCGATTGAAGAAAAAAATTAATGAGGTAACATTGCTAAAATTCTTTCGTCTAATTCAAATGATGTCTTATTTCTGTGTCCATAACAAAAAAAATGCATATGTTATCTTCATCACATTCTTCGTACAAAAATAACAAATTTTTCGAACTATTTGATTTCAAATAAGGAAACCATTTTCACTCTTATGTGCAATTTATAACTTAAAAAATGTTAACATAATAAGCAACACAGAGTATTTTTACAAATAGGTAATGATCATTATAATTAATTCAACGAATTAACAAAATTTATAAAACATGTTTACACGAATAAACAAAAAAATTGCCAAATGTTCTAATTTCTGCCTATGGCAGCCTTCACATAAACAATTCATCACACACTTTGCCATCTTCAATCCAAAGCCATGATCAGCGCAACTTTTTTTTTCGAATGGTGGTAATCACACGATTGAACACTACTTGTAAGATCGACCTGGGCATCCTCCATTAGCAAGATTCTGTTTAGGACTGGAAGAAACACTTGAACTGGCAATACTGCCATTTCCAGCAGATTTGAAAAGCTCTACATTCATTTCAGAAATTTTCTTGACTTTTTTTCTCTTGGACCTGTTAAAATCAAAACGCAAGAATTAGAATCATCACGTAACTTAACTGAAACAGTTATAAACAACAAAAAGCGATCAACTGAAACTGATTATTCACTTTAAAATTGGGCAAAAGGGAGATAGCAAGTGATATGAAACCTTAATTGACAAAAAATTGATCATAGAACATAAAATCAGCAACACCATAATAGTATACCTTCCATTCGGAGTTTGGTACCCTTAAAAACCACCTGATACCAATCATATCTGCAACTGAATACAGTCCAAGGCCAGCAACATTTGCTAAATATATGAAAATTTAGACAATGCACTTACTACTAACAGAAGAAAACCAAGGCATATTGCCTTAAAAGTAAAATCGCTGATCTTAATTTGTACACAGAGACTAGAGATAACAAGACATTTATCAATTAATAACCACAATCAAGAATAATGGCGAAAAAAGAAGTGAAGCTAGACATGTCACCTTCCAAAACTTTATGATTTATAATAGATGCTACTATGTTATATTTGTATTCAAATTCACATTCAATAAAACTAATCTGGATGATGCTACCTTCAAGGTGAGGACTTGATAACACATAGCAAACTGGCCACACTAAAAATAGCAACAGAGAACGTTGGGCTGCTAAAAGGGACTCTTAATGAAATAGAAATCTACAAATTACACCAAGCTCTCCCTAGTTTAAGCATATGCCCAACACCCTCAACCATTATTGGAACATATACCCAAATTAATTGACTGAAAATAGCAACAGATGACGGCTGCTAAATGGGTCTCTTAATGATAGATAAATGTACAAATTACACACAGCTGCACCTATGTAATGCTTCTGCTCAAATTCAGTAACAACTATAACAGGATTGATACCCATTTTCTACCTCATTAGCAACAGCCTGGGTCTTTCTCCAATTATCCCCTATAACCATAACAAGATTGACACCCATTTTCAGCTATAAAAACATCAGCTTCTCTACATACACTAGGCAGCAACCATCAGCAACACACAACCACCAAGGTGGTAAAACCTTGCTCAAAACTACTGCAGAACTATAATTATTGAAACTAAATTAGAACATCAAATTCCAAATCCAAAATATAAGAGAACACCATAAAAATATATGACATGTTTGATGACTTATGCCAATGTCCTTGGGCAGTATAATCAATTTATTGACATCAAATGAGGAAATTACAAATTTTATGGCAACTGGAAAATTACCCATCAGTTTGAGTTCTTAGAGAGGTACCTATAAAAACATTAATCCGGCTGGGAAAATCTACACAGGTCAGAGGGAGTTTTAAATAGGGCAAGTAGTTTTGATCATAAAAACATATGATGCGACTTTCCAACATCTAGCTTGGCAGGACCAATCCACAATCCACAATCCATTACCGACCTTAGAATTTGATTACAAAAAGCTAATCCCCACCTTTTACCCAAAAATCCCACCATTCATCGCAATTTGCTTGCGATGTTTGTGCGTCTTTTATAAGCAATTGATAAATCAAAAAAACAAAAAACCCCCAAACTTGCAGATTTCAAAGAGAGAGAACTTCACCTTCACCCTGCCGCGAACGACGCCGTCACCAATGGGTCGCGAAGAATGGGTCTTGTGTTCACAGAAGAGTCGCCTCTCCATGCCGGCTCCGGTATCGGCGCATCTCCTTCGTGGGCGTCGACAAGAGAGAACCGGCGTCCAGAGGGAAGGAAGAGAGGGGATGAATTGGAAGAACGGGAAGAAATTGAAATTGTGGGAGTGGAGGCGTTACTGTGTTCAAAATGGTCTTTTCCGTGTTTTGCATTTTTCCCCTGTTTTTGCTTGAAAACGCCAAAACGATGATTTTATCATTTTGTGTTTTGTGTACAAATTTTTGTCGTTTTTAAAAACGCGTTTTTGAAAATAAGAAAGAGAACGCGTTTTCACTGTTTTGGAAAATCGAAAACAGAAAACGATCCAAAACGACCAAAGAGAACGGCCCCTTAGTGTTTGAGGACTTTTGGAATCTATTAATATTTTTAAAAATTGGAGATTTTGGAAGTGAAAACTTGATGATAGTTTAATGATTTAATATGATTTATTATTGAACGATTTTTTCAACCAAAACGAAAATCCTTACCTGGTGCATCTATATATTAATTGAAGAATTTTTAATATTATTTAATTATAATATTAATAAACGATCTCGTTATTGTGACAGTCGACAATCAACGACTGCTCTAACTAGCTCCAATTTGTGGATCTGCTACTCTTTTGTAGGTTGATCTTTGGTTTTCTTTCTTTATTTTTGGACTTTGGAGCTGAAGATAGATGAATTTTGGCCTTCTTAAAGTTGTTGTTTTTATTTCTTCGAGTTCATAAAGCTTGTGTATATTTGTGTATTTTTATTATATTTGTTTCATATATTTCTTGTTGATTCGTAATTCATGTGTAGCCTAATTTTGTTTGTTCTAAGCATCGGTGTCTGATTGTGTCCTATTGCATTTTTTTGTGATAAAAAAGAGTATTTATGAGATTTTTAACACTCTATCCCTTTGTATTTTTTTTATTTTCGTAAAATCTGTCTTTGTGTCCTAATTTATACATTTTGGATAGTATCGAAATGAATGAGCACGCTCTCTATGGGCCCGTTAGACAATGGTCTTACATAGAGCACTCATTCGGTTTGTGCTTCAATGGCTAGCTCAAGTTTTTTATTTTGTTTTGTTCCTTTTTTCGATTGTGGAAATTACACCCAACCATGTTTTTCAACTTCCAATTTCAAAAATCAGATTTAAGAATTATTTATACACAAATCAGATCATAATTATTTTTAATATTAATAATAATATTATCATAAAATTAATTAACCTACCACCATCAATCTACCTACCCCAACAAATCCTAATTCATTTCACACCAATCTATTATGCAACATCATCTTACACCTCCGTTGGGCGATCGGCAACTGCGACACTACACGTGATAGGCACAACGTCAAAGCCTAGTGCTGCACGAAGTAGCAGTGAAGCGCGGTGTTCCTGCACACGAAGCTGCGGCAATGTGTGTGCATTGTTGCTACTTCGTACGCAGCGACGTCGCGCTTCCAACAGCGATGATGGCACACTTCAAATTCTTTTCGTTTTCTCTTCAGGTGTTGTAAGTTGTGTTGATAGTTATGGTGTGGTGTCGTAGATGTGAAAAAAAATGGTGGATTTGAAGAGGTGGTGGTAGTGATTTGTGGATACAAGCTGCGGTAATGGTACGATGGGAGTGGGGGTCGTAGGTTTTGGGACTTATTTATTATGGTGGTGGTTGCGGTGCATTGTGGGCTGTCGCTACAGGTTTGGGGATTTTTTTTATGGGATGGTGTTGCGGAAATGTTGTAGGTTACAACGGTAGTGGTACAAGCGGTGATGGTGGTGCTACAGGTGGTTTATTTCAATGAGACATTGGGTTTGGTTGTTGAAGTGGTGGCGGCGGCGGCTTATATATCGGTGACGGTGGAGGTGGTGGGCGACGATGTTGGTCGGCAGTGGTGATGTTGGTGGTGGTCGTGGTAGTGGGTGTTGCAATCGTGGGTGTTTGTGACCAATTATTTGATTGATTGTGACCAACAAATTCATTAATTTGTGATTAATAAATAATATGTAACCTAAAAATTTGAAAATATATGACCATTAAATAAGTTGCAATATATAAAATTTGTAATTTGTGACAAATAAAGATATTCTGTGATCGAAAAATATTCGTGACTAATTAATTTGATAATATATGACAAATAAATAAGTTGTGACTTATATATGTAATTGTGACATTAATATATTTAATTAATAAAATATTTTTAAAAATATTTAGTTATCACCTAAGTTTTGAGAATTTAAAGGTATTGTCCGAGTTTTGAATTTACACCTCGTACAAATTTTTCCCTTTTCGTTTTTGGTGGAAATTTTGAAGAAAATATATATAAAAACCCTTAGATTTAAAAAAAAAAAAATATGTCATAAGGAATTCCTTGTCATTGTCCTTGTTATATTTTCTTAAATTAATTGTTTTTCCTATCTTTTACTAATTAATAAAAAATTAAAACTCTCCAAATATTTCACTTTGCACTATTATACTATATCTTGTTTATCGAATATATTTATTTTGTTCAACTCCTAAAATTGCGATTGGTACTATAATGTATATGTATTATTAAATAATTTTTAGATAGATTCAATTTTTTTAAATAATATTAAAATAAGAAAATACATTTTTACATTTTTTTACGTCTAAACTTTGTCTAAACTCGTCGAGCCCGAAACATCCACTTCTTGCCACACATTTCGCTTTTTTAGAACAATGTGTACGCATGGATTGACTTTTTTTTTTTTTTTATATTTGGAATTTGACGATTTTTTTACTCTTCTCGTTTATTATTTTAGTGACAAATAACATGTCGTAAAAATGTTTAACCGACTCAATTATTTATAAGTTATAACAAATCGGATCGAATTGACATATGTTCATATCTGATACATTTAGTTAACGAATTATCCGATTCAGATCTTGATTGGGTTATCTGACTAAGACCTTAAATCCATCTTCAATTAATTTCATCGAATTCATATCAAAATCAAATCCATTGACAACTCTACCCATAACTCGCTCGTCTCTGACATTACTCTATTATCTCTATACTTTTATGTCTTATGCCTTACCTTCTCATAACTCAAGCTATGCCATTTTAATTCAACGACACTTGATCTTGTAAGGACATAAAGTTCAAAAGCCCTATCTTGTTCGAGCTTTCTATTTCAAGTTAAAGCTCTTGCATTAACTTTAACTTGATCATTTATGCACATTTACCGATAATTCTTATTTTACATTAAATCGATTTGTGCCCTGTTTTCATGTCACAAATCAGGCTTTTACCAACCGTATCTATCAAATCCTAAAATGCCATTGTTAAACCATTTTAACAAAGGATATTTATGTAAATTGTATATTCTTCCTTCATTCCTTAGGCGTGTTAGTTAGATACTTTGGTGTATATATATGTAAGCTGGAACACTTCATATCAGTGAATTCATTTCAACAAATTCTCCTGCCTTTTCTTCCTCAATCTTCTGTAAATCTCTGCATCTCTTCATGGTATCAAAGCAATTAATTGAAGCTTCCATGCAATGGCGGAGGATTCCAATGTTGCAGTAAATATTCAAAATCAGTTTGATCCTATTAATTCATCCGGTGAGTCATCTGTTGGAGAAATGGCTGGAGGAGATGTTAATTCTCTTGTTAGTCGGTTATTCACTGATCCAACCAGTCCTTACTATCTTCATGATGGTGATAACACAGGGATGTCAATTATTTCAGTTGTCCTTACTAATGACAACTATGCTACATGGAGTATAGCTGTTGTAATGGCACCCAATGTTAAAAACAAGGAAGGTTTTATTGATGGAACTATTGATAAACCGCATCAGGATGATCATCTCTTCAGTGCTTGGAGGAGGTGTAATCATGTTGTTTCTTCCTAGATTCTCAACTCCATTTCAAAAGAGCTTTATCCAAGTATAGTGCACAAGGACTCTGTAAGGGAGATCTAGATTGAGCTTCAAGATCAGTACAGTCGAGATAATGGCACTCACATTTATGAATTGAAAAGTAACTTGCTTCAATCTCGCAAGAAAACAGTTCGGTCAGGTCTTACTTCAATCGATTCAAAGGACTCTGGGAAGAACTGGACAATTATAGACCAGATGTCAACAGTGCTAGTTATAAACATAAGGATCAAGCTATGCAATTTCTAATGGGGCTAGATGATCACTTCTTTGCTGTTAGAAGTCAAGTGCTGCTGATGGATCCATTACCTTCATTGAATAAAGTGTGGTTGCTAAGAAACAACAACATTTTGATGCAGTAGCTTTTGCAAGTAAGATGGTGCACGGATCATTTGGGAATCAAAGACCTAATTCGTTCAACCAATCTTAGAAAGAGGACAGACCTATGTGTAGCTACTGTGAAATGCTTGGACACCTCGAAGGAAAGTGTTACAAGCTCATAGGTTATCCTCCAGGTCATAGATTTGCTAAAGGAAGAACACCAGTAGCAAGTGTTGTTGCTCAAGCTCCTACTGATAACCCAAGAATAACTAACCAAGAGGGAGATAAATTGGTTTATGAAACTTTTTCAACACTTAGTCTTAAAAACTATTCAATACACAATATAGAAATGCAAGGTGTAAAATAACAAGTAAATATGCAAATATGATAACTTAATTCAAGTATGAATATGGTACAATATAAATGGCAATGTAACGTAAAGTGTGATAAGTAAAGATAACAAGCCAATTTAATGGGGTTCGATACAAACAAGGAGTACTGATCCTTAAGTGACTTACAACAAGAAGTACTTATCCTTAAGTGACTTACAACAAGGAACACCTATCCGTAACGACAATCGAGTTTTTACAAGGACTCTCGAAACCACAAAGTGTAAGTAATAATTTTATAATTGAAAGAACTCTCTAAACAAATGATATAATCAAGTTAAGTATTTAGAGAGTTAGGATAACACTTCAATAGATATCAAATATTTAAGCTCAAGTTTTTTAAGTTGCAAAACTTTGATGAACAATAAATGATACAATAGTGAGGATCAATGTACCAAAGTTTTCAACCAATGAATCTCTCTTAACAAATAATACAAAGTTAAGTATAGAAAGAGATTTATACTTAAATAAGTGTTGGCAAAGAAAAGCTTTAGTCAAGAATGAGGAAATAGATGAGATAGAAGTTTCTTTGCAAAAATTGAATCTTTGATAAAATAGATGAAGAGAAAATTCAATCAAACAAAAAATTCTTGTAATAAATGAATTGAATGAGAATTAAGCAAACTCAATGTTCTTCAATAAATAAGCTATTTGAAATTCTTTTGTAACTTAGTGCACTGAATGCAAATGAGTTTGGTATTTATAGAGCAAAACAACCAACTGCAGGGACTTTTTGCTGATAGGTTCCGGTCGACCGAAGTCCAATTATAGCCGTTGTAAAATATTCAAACCGTTAGAGTTTCGGCAGACCAATTCAAACTTTCGGTCGAGTAACTTTCGAAATGAGTAGAATTTGGTTTTAAAGATGTTATATCACAGAGTTTATTTTCCAAAATCAATTTCATTTCGAAAATATTTTTATGCAAGTGATGAGATGTATAAAAATTAATTTGAGCTTTATACTTTGCTAAAAATCGACAAGTTATACATTTACACATAATTTTGAAGATTCGATAAAATATCTTCTTGACTTCTAATTTTCAAAGATTTTGTTTTCTTCAGATCACTTTTGATTGTCTTTTAAGTGCTTGCAACAGATGACGATTTGAACTTTTGAGTGATTAAGATAATGCATGAAAAATTCAAGAAACGAGATTTGTTAGAAACACAAGAGTAGTGTTTGTTATAATCAAAACAAATGGAGTTATATATTGAATCAAAGGTCAACACCTGCTGGTAGTAACTCTGAAATCATTAATTCTCTTCCAAGCGTAACTATTACTCCAGATCAGTGTCAACAAATTTTGGCCATGTTAGTTCCACAATTGCAAGCACAATTATCCATCTGCAGTTCAAAACCACAAGATTTGCCATCAATCTCATCTTCAGTCCCTGAAACATCTGCATTTTCAGGTAATCATGTTTGTTACAATGTTGCTACAACTGGAGTTAAATGGATCATAGACACAGGAGCCTCAGAACACATGGTTTGTTCTATTAAGTATTTGACCACTATGACTGCTGAGGCTAATGCATCTGTAAGACTACCTAATGGACATAATGTAGCTGTAACACATGTGGCACAGTGAAGTTGTCTATTGATTTGGTTTGAATCAATGTTCCAGTGGTGCCATCCTTTACCTTCAATCTGATATATGCTAGCAATTTAGCTATTAAACACAATTACTTTCTGATTTTCATACACAATTCTTGCTTTGTACATGATCTTTTAACTTGTAGGACGATTGTGGTAGGTAAACTTGAGAATGGATTGTATCACATTCAGCATTCCGATTACCAGTTCAGCAGCCAATCCTTCATCAAACCTCATCAACTCACAACACATTCTGCTAATCCTCTCAATATCAATTCTGTTATTTCCCCCAATACTGGTTGTAAACCTGTTTCTTAATCTTAATGTAATAAAGCTGACAATGCTACTTGTAATGCATTAAGCAATGATAATGTCAACAACAACATTGATCTCTGGCATTGCCGGTTAAGACATGTGCCGACTTCTAAGTTGTCTATTTTACATAAGTATGTTCCTACGTTCAACAAACATATGCACTGTTCTGTATGTCCCTTGGCTGAACAACATAGACTTTCTTTTCCACATAGTGAGACAAGAACTCCCAAAGCTTTTGACATTATGTCCCTTGGCTAAACAACGTAGACGACTATTGTTGACGTTGAAAATTGTATGAACAAGATTCAAACCAACTTTAAAGAAGAATACGACTTTAATTCATTGATAATACCACATTACAAGTAATTCCACCGCTCTTTTCTATGTTTATAGGAGAAATTTGATATATGGATATTACAGGAAGATACCTTCTGTCCCCACTCTCTTTCTTACTATTTCTTCTTTTATAGGAGAAAATATACATGTTTATTAATTTCTTATTTTTTCACCTACAATTCCGAGCCGAAGAAGTACACATGTTGGAATGATTCAATTGTCCACTGAGCTCGATCCGGTAACCCTCATGATGAGTAAATCTTACAGATAGAGTCTAGTAATTAAATGAAACAATCATTGGGAAGGGAGCCTAATTATTTGATCATGACTTATATAAGCAGTGATGTAAGATTATTCCATGTGGTATCATTTGATTGGTTGGTTAACTGATTCTGCCAGTGATCTTCAATCATTAAGATCCCCCTCCTTTAAAAGACTACACAATCTTCCTGGGCACACTAATCATCCGAGCTGACCTCACGCTGCCGAGCTCATACTATCACGTGGTCATCACATACATTAATCCGATCTGATCGACCTCAAAGCTCGGGACGTCAACAACTATAGTAGAATGACATGAACATATCTTATAAGAGACAAATCTCAAACCATACCTATTATTCAAGCCTTTTTCTCTTTAATCCAAACACATTTTCCATGCAATATAAAGATTCTAAGGTCTCATACACCAAGTTAGTTGTGTAGAGACTCCACAACAAAATGGTGTGGTTGAGAGAAAAAAATCAACATGTTCTGAATGTTGCTAGAGCTATTAAGTTTCAAGCCAACTTACCACATCAATTTTGGGGTGATTGTGTCCTTACTGCTACACATATTATAAACTGAACACCTACCTCTATTCTTGATGATAAATTTCCTTATGAAATGCTCTATCAAGCTGCACCATCCTACACCCATCTCAAGGTTTTTGGCTACCTCTGTTATGCATCTACATTGAAGAGAAATCAAACAAAATTTGACCATAGAGCCACACCTTGTACCTTCATTGGATATCCTTATGGTATGAAGGCTTATAAACTATATAATCTTCATACCAATACCACCTTCAATTTCATAGATGTCTCTTTTCACGAAAATATATTTCCATTTCATCACCCTTCTTTCTCTCGGGTCTCTGTCCAAGTTTGAAAGTTTTTCACAGCCTACTCAAACTCTCTTCCCGGCTCAATCAACTTTATATTTTGATATTTCTTTTCCTACTTCAGATTCTGCTTCTACTAATACTCATGCTCATCTTTCACTTGATCATACTCATGCTCATCCTTCGCTTGATCATATTTCATATCACCACAGTACCTCTAATTCTGACCAATCTTCTGATCTCTCTTCGCATGTGGTTTCCCCTCCATCACCTCTAATACCTACATGTAAATCTAGAAAGGTTACACGACATCCATCTTATCTACTAGATTATCATTGCAATCTAGCTTCTTAAGTGCCCATTTCTCAATCAGATTCTATGAAAACAGGTTTTGTATATGGTAAGAAATATCCCATCTCAAATCATTTGAACTATTCTCAATTGTCTCATGCACACATACAATACACATTGGCTTTATCTACTGTCTTTGAGCCTCACTCTTATGATGAAGCCTCCAAGTATCCAGATTGGTACCAAGTTATGGACTTAGAATATCAAGCACATGTTTCCAACCACACTTGGGATGTTGTTAAACTTCCAGATCACAAGAAACATGTAGCTTGTAAATGTGTTTTCAAGGTTAAACTTCGTTCAGATGGGACTGAGGAAAGAAAGAAAGCTCACCTTGTAGCCAAAGGTTTCACTCAACAGCCAGGACTGGACTACGTGAAAACCTTTTCTCTTGTTGCTAAGTTAGTAACTGTGAAACTCTCCTGGCTGTTACAGCTCAACTACAATGGCATCTACATCAACTAGACATCAATAATGCATTTCTTCATGGTGAATTGGATGAGGAGGTGTATATGTCAATGTCTCCTAGTTATGAGCAGCAGGTGGAGAATGAATAACAATTTGTTAGTTTGCAAATTAAACAAGTCCATTTATGGACTTAAACGGGTTTCAAGATAGTGGAGCACCAAGCTCACCTCGTATGTTTTATCATAAGGATTTAAACAATCGAAGGTTGATTATTCCTTGTTTAGCAAACATAATGGCTGCTCACTCACTGTCCTACTTTTTTATGTGGATAACATTATCATAGGTGGAAATGATTTGTTATACATTGAACAATTAAAAAAATAATTAAATGATCAGTTTAGATTGAAGCACTTGGGGACTCTTAAATACTTTATTGGGCATGAAGTTGCAAAAACTTCAAAGGGCATCTCAGTATGTCAAAAGAAGTACGCGTTAGAAGTTTTATCAAATGCACGATACTTTGGAGCTAAACTAGCAGTTAGCCTTCTACCACACAATTTGAAATTGAGCAAGGATGAAGGAAACAATGTCAAGGATGTGAGTAAGTACAGGAGGCTAGTGGGAAGAATCATTTACATAACCATAATGAGACCGGACTTATCTTATGTTGTACAACTGCTTAGTCAATTCCTTCAATCACCAAAGAAACCTTAACTGGAAGCAGATCATCATGTCTTGAGGTATTTGAAGTGTACACTCGGACAAAGCTTCTTCTTCGAAAGCAAACCAGGATTGCATCTTAAAGGCTATTGTGATGCAGATTGGACAGCTTGTTCAGACACCACGAGGTCTATCACTAGCTACTGCATTTTTCTGGGGAATTTCCTGATATCATGGAAGTCTAAAAAGCAACATACAGTCTCAAGATCTTCAACTGAAACAGAGTACTGGTCTATGGCAGCTGCTGTTTGCGAGTTGAGTTGGCTAAAGAATTTACTCGATGGATTGAGCATCACACATTCCAGAACAACTTTGTTATTTTGTGACAATCAATTTGCCATTCACATAGCAAGTAATCCAATATTCCATGAAAGGACGAAACATATAGAAATTGATTGTCATTTGGTTAGAGATAAGGTGCAAGCAGGGGAGATGAAAATGTTATACGTGACATCAAAAGAGCAAGTTGCTAATTTACTAACAAATGCCTTAGGTGGAGCCAGATTCAAACTGCTACTATACAAGATGTAGTGGTGGCAATTGAGTCAAGCGGCTTGTCGACTCGGCCGCTCGGCTCGTACTATAGCGGCCCACGAGCCACTCGGGCTCGTAAAAAAACGAGCCCGAGCACGAGCCAAGAAGGCTGACTCGATAGGCGAGCTGAGCTACTGAGCCGGCCTGCTCGGCTCGTTTTTTATGAGTGGCTCATCTAAATTTTTTTTATATAGAAGGATAGTTATAAAAAAAATCAAAAAAGCTGACTCGCTACAGTACGAGCTCGTGGGCCGAGCCGAGCTCGCCCACGAGCAACGAGCCGAGCAGAAGCTCAGCTCGTTTTATAACGAGTCACGAGCTCAAGCTCGTGGGCAATGAGCCGAGCCGGCTCGGCTCGTTTACCATCCCTAACAAGATGGGAGTATTGAACATACACTCCTCATCTTGAGGGGGAGTGTTAAACCATTTTAGCAAAAGAATATTTATGTAAATTGTATATTCCTCCTTCATTCATTAGATGTGTTAGTTAGATACTTTGGTGTGTGTGTATATATATATATATAGACCTAGAACACTTCATATCAGCGAATTCCTTCTTACAAATTTTCCCGCCTTTTCTTCCTCAATCTTCTGTAATTCTCCGCATCTCTTCAACCATTGGTCATTGCAGAAAATATAAAAGAAAATATCTATGTGAGGTTGTAGCTTTCAAGAGAAAGAAGCCACAAATCAGCTTAATGGATCGACGAGTGTCATACGTCAAATGTTGTTATGGAATTACGGTGAGGTTTGCAGTTCAAAAATTATATATTAAAATTTTAAATAAGATTTTATTTGAAGTTTGAATTTTAGAGCAAAAGCATGTGGGAGAATCATGGAATTTGTAGTTTGATACGTCGTGAATAGTTTTATTAAAATGAAGTCACAAATGGATAGAATTTGACATAGTTAATTAGAATATATTGTTACCTTTGGAGGATTTGGTCGGATTCATGGTGAATTTGCACGTTTTCACTCTTCATATTGTTTACGTATAATTTGTATTGGAATGTTTGTACGTCACATATAATAAAGAAGAAATAAACATGAAATATTTGTTAGTGATACTAGTCGAGGTTCGACGTTAATAGAAATAACTTACCGAACCGCTATATGGGTTTGGCCAAATTTAAAAGAAAAAATTCCCAGAGAAGATTTTTCTTGATTTAAAATATTGTTTATTGGACCGTGCTATGCTACCCTAATGGGTTACCATGTGGTGATTCGGTAAAAAATTTGGTAACTCATTAGGATGAAGTAGAATAATCCTTGTTTATTTGACAACGCAAATAAAGAGGGAAGATCATGTTTGTATCTTTTGCTTGTTGTCCAAGAGAAATCAATAAAAATATTTTAGGGCCCCATGAATCAAAAAGATTATTATTGTAATGAATGATTGGATCAATTAACATAACAGAATTCAATTTTTTTTTTTTTTTCTATAATTAACAAGTTATAATATAAGTTCCACCTGCTTTTTGGGTATTGAAAAATTGATTATTCTTGTTGTACATAATTTTTTACATAATCTTTTACTGAATCGACAAGTAGCGGCTCCCTATTGGAAGCAGGGGTAATCCATTATGTAAAAAATTAGGTACATGCTCCAGACGTTCCTCAATAGGGGGCCGTCACTTGTCGATTCGATAATCCATTATGTAGAAAATTAAGTACATGTAGCTTGATATTTGAAAAATTATACAATAAGGCTTCCAGAAATTATCAACTAAGAAGAAAATAAGACAAGACATTAATGTAATGTCACTAACGCATCAATTAATATTTGTGAAAGATCACAAATAGTAAAATCCCATGTTGAAATAAAGCAAGTCATTGCCAACCAGTTAAATAAAAGCAAGAAGTCGTTATCAAGATGAACGGTGAATTGAATTTTTGTGTTGGGGAATATAATTCGAACCGTTTGACAGGATTTTTGAAAAGTCAAAAGTTGTTTTAATAATTTAAAAAACTACTTCTAAACATATTTTGATAATTCGAGAGTGCTTTGTCTAGCTATAAGGGATATTGGAGAAAGCTAACGTAGAGTAGTTTCACGAGGGAGCGGAAAGTACTTTTACAAAAAGTTGAAGCAAAAATAGTAGTCTTATCAAATAGGTCATTTACTTTCGGAAAAAATCAATTTGACCAATATTGTTGATAAATAATATAATTATATGGACTTTGCTACAAGTACATAGAAGGATACATAAGGGTGTCCATAATGGACACCCCCCCTATGTACCACTATCATTTTCCTAACTATATACTACACCAGGTATAATGTGAATCAGAGAAAATTTACATGAAATAAGTTTCTCCAATGACTTGGATTTTAAGTTTGGTCTATTGTCACAGCCTAACGAATTTTTACTTGGTGACTTAATTTTAACATCGACGACATAATAGTTAAGTGCTTACCGTTACTCAATGTCCATCTTTTTCAAGATCCTTCATTGAAGTCGGTTACCTCTTCGACGTGCAACATTGTGCTAAAGAACATTGTCACTCCAAGGCACGTCTTTTGACGCTTTTATCGAGGAACACGTATGAACGTTCAAAAGAAAATAGTAATTCAAACTGAAACAAAACTAATCAGCATCGAAATTTTAAATTAAAATAATTCTTCCCAATTTCGCTTTCTTCTAATTTTCAAATGATATTCGAGATCCTTTATCTTTAATTAGTTAAACACTTATCGTATATTTGTTTTTAATTTTAAAACTAATGTACCCTGCATTAGTTAGTGTTTTAATTTATCAAAAAAATAAAATAAAAAAATCATTATTCTGAAAACTAGTTTGAATATCGATTGAATGGTCAGGGTCGAACCGATGGCCAAAAAAAATCAAATAATACATAAAATTAATTTATTATTTTCTATGTGGACATTATTTTAGCGGGTTTGAATTTTGGAAGAAATTCATGGGTCAGAGATTATCTTTCACTAAATCAAAAATTATGACTCCAATGTTTAAATTTACAAAATTCAAGGTTTTCTATTAATTAATTAATTATATTTTACAATTAATCTATTAAATTAACTATAACTGTAATATAATATAATTGACCCACCCCCCTCCACCTCCACCTCCACCTCCACCTCCCCCACTGCTCCGGCGACTATTCTGGTGACCGGCGACTATTCTTCGGGCGCGCTTAATTTCGGTGACTATTCCAATGATCGTTTCGCTGCAGCTTAATTCCAGTAACTGCTCCGATTCCGAGGTCACAGATATCTTATTAAATAGTTAAAATTTTAATTTTCAGTCACAACTTATTAAATTAATTGGTCACTAATTATTTCGAGGTCACATATCAAAAAATTGAACCATTCACAATTGACTTCATTGGTCACTGATAAAAAAATATCAGGTCACATATTTTTTTTAATGGAGGTCACAGATTTTTAATTGGTCACCATTTAAAAAATTATTCCAAATTTGTTGGTTATTGATTATATTTTCAGTTACAGAATAACGAATTTTAAGGCCACACACCCAATCCCAGTACACCATTAATAATTGGTCACTGGTCACAGATCGACCAAATAGTTGATCACAGACACTTCATCTCATTCGTCGCAACCGTCCCTCAATCCCAATACACCACCAATACTTGGTCACGGGTCACAGATCGACCAAATAATTGGTCACAGACACATCATCTCATACCTGCAGTCACCGCCACAGCCACAGTCACAGTCACAACCACCATCCAACAATAACACCAACAACAACCGCCACCGTCGCCCCCTACACAACACCACCAATATCTACCGACCAATACCCCCACACATAGAACACATACCGATCCTCATTACAATCGCCACCAGTTACGCACACAAAACCGACCCAATCAACCAAGCTTCATCCAGTACACGAGCGACCATCACCTTCCCGACTCATCTATTGAAAATCAAACAGAAACCAGATCCGTATCCACCATCTCATCCCCAAACTCTGCATCAACTGCCGTAACACACAAAACTCCAAAAAAAAAACTGCACCTACCAGTATCTATCGTTGTAAATCCTGTCGTTGTTCACTATTATGTGCTATTCTATTACTGTCAACAAATATCAATCGCCCAATCCCTAAAATCATAGCTGCGAACCTTAACAGCCTCGCGCCTGTCGTTCGCTCTCTCAGCTCGACACCTGAAGAAGAAAGGAGAAAGGGAAGAACCGCCGCCAATAACTCTACCGTCGCCCCATCTGCCGTTGACAGCGTTCACTGCCGCCACTCCACCGTTGTTGAACTCCGCTGAATCGCAGCGCAGTGTCACATTGCCAATTGAAGGGGAATGAGGGGGAGAGAAATGATTAGGGTTTGGGAAATGAGGTTTAAATTTGGTGGGGTAGATGGTATGGTGGGTATATAAATTAATCTAATTTAAAATATTATTATTAATATTAATTGTGAAATTAAAACCTGATTTTTTATTAAATAAAGATAAAACCTGATTTTTAAAAATGTAAAACTTAATGTCTGATTTTATGTAATTACCACTTGAATTTTCCCTTATTAAGGGTCTGTTTGGGTCGAATTAAAATCTGATTTTAATATAAGTCAAAATCAAACAATCAATATCAACCACATCTTTCATGGGTCTCACGTTTTTTTAACCACACATTTCAAATTTTTTTTATCACAATCCACTAAAAATCTGATTTTAATCCACACCGAACACACTCTGAATCGATCAATCCGATCCAATTCTTAAAACATTGTTGGACATGGCTATTTATTTCAACCTTGATAAGGTAAAGACATGCCCAACGACCAACAACTACCTTATGGGAATCTCCGTAAATTTAGTAATCACAAAGGAATTGGAGGGCCCTACATGTTTAATTTAATCCCGCCTTCTTCCACGGCTTTTTTTCCTTTTATAAACTCTCCATTTTACACTCATTTCCCTCACCCTCCATTTTTTTCTCACTACACTACACATTGAAAGAGAGGCAAATGGCATTCATTTCAATCTCCTTCGTTTCTCTCATTTTCTGTCTACTAATTCAATTCCTAGCTGCCTCCTCCTCTCAAGTTCAAGACCCCGAATTGGTCGTCCAAGAAGTTCACACGTACGTTTGACTATAAATTTATTGCGAATAGTAGAACTTAATTTGTCGTGTTTTTCAATTGTGTTGTACAATCATGTTTACTAACAATATGTGACATTTTTTGAATGCAGACAACTCAATGCCTCGAGGAGGAAACTGGGGTTTCTCTCTTGCAACACCGGGAATCCCATGGATGATTGCTGGAGGTGCGATGCCAATTGGGAGCGAAATCGCCAGAAGCTAGCGGATTGCGCGATAGGATTTGGAAAGAATTCTATTGGTGGAAGAGATGGAAAAATATATGTCATTACGGATTCTGGGGACTACGATGTGGTCAACCCAAAGCCGGGGACTCTCCGACATGCCGTCATCCAAGAAGAGCCATTGTGGATCATATTTGCTAGAGATATGGTAATCCGATTGAAAGAAGAACTTATTATGAATTCATTCAAGACAATTGATGGTAGAGGTGCAAGTGTACACATTGCCGGTGGTCCATGCATTACTATTCAGTATGTGACTAACATTATCATACATGGAATACACATACATGACTGTAAACAAGGAGGGAATGCTATGGTGAGGAGCTCCACAAAGCACTTTGGTTGGAGAACTATATCGGACGGTGATGGTGTGTCGATCTTTGGTGGAAGCCACGTGTGGGTCGATCATTGCTCCTTGTCAAATTGCCACGATGGATTGATTGATGCAATTGAAGGCTCCACTGCAATTACAATTTCAAACAGCTATATGACTCACCATAACAAAGTTATGCTTTTGGGACATAGTGATTCTTACTATGAAGACAAGAACATGCAAGTTACTATTGCTTTCAACCACTTTGGAGAAGGGCTTGTCCAAAGAATGCCGAGGTAAAGATCGAAACTCTAACATTAGTGCATGTTTGGCATACAATATTAGCTCATAGACGGACCATATATTGATGTAACGTGTTTTTTTACTTGCAGGTGCAGACATGGTTACTTCCATGTAGTGAACAATGACTACACCCATTGGGAAATGTATGCCATAGGAGGAAGTGCTGCTCCAACGATTAACAGCCAAGGCAACAGATTTCTTGCCCCTAATGAAAGATTCAGCAAAGAGGTAACATTCACATAATCGTTATTTTAAGATAAATTATATCCTTTTTCGGCTCTAAATTTAAAAGGAATAAGACATAATTCATATGTGTAAATGTGCAGGTGACGAAGCACGAGGATGCACCAGAGAGCGAGTGGAAGAATTGGAATTGGAGATCGGAAGGTGACCTAATGTTGAATGGAGCATACTTTATCCCTTCTGGTGCTGGAGCATCATCGAGCTATGCTAGGGCTTCAAGTTTAGGTGCAAAGCCATCTTCACTTATCAGTTCCATCACCTCCGGCGCCGGCGCACTCAACTGTCGGAAGGGCTCTCATTGCTGATAAATTATTACTACAAGTTAAAACAAGACAACATTATATATTTTCATTTGGTCTTGTGAAATTTAAGGTTTCTACAACCTATGAGATAGAATTTAGGAAAGTGTAAGGACTGAAAAGAAGGCCTAGTTTCAACTGCTTGTGGGGGGTTAATTTGGTGGCTTTTTCTTTCCACGAATTTTTACTTTTTATCTTCTTTTTTTTGCTTTTTATCTTTTTTCTTTTTGACTTGATTGTCAAATACAACCTAGCCTGCTAAATGTGAATCGTAGGAAGTCATATTTGGACTTCTAATTGGTTGTAGAGAAAGCACGTGGAAGATGTGTTGATATATTTTATTAAATATAATTTCTATTTATATTATCTCTCCCTTACATTTGTGATTATCGGATCCAATTCGAATAGTTATGATATTCGATACGATTATCAATCTAATAAGAGAAATTAAACTTTAAAAAACATATTTAGTGCTAAGTACCGACATGAATTATTCCATTTTTTTTCTCCAGTCAATTTCACCTTATAAAGTATGTCATCAATCTTTTGAAATCGGTTGTCGTCATTTATGGCTCGTATAGTAAAGTTGAATGCACAACTCTCGAGAGCATTAAAAAAAATTAAAATTCGACGAACTACTTCAATTGAGTCTTGTATGCAAATCGAATCCTCGGAGATTGAAATGAGAGAAAATGAAATGACGTTTATTTAACCAAAGAGCGTTGTTGATTTTTTTTTTTTTTTTAATATTATGAACCAAACTCAATAAATGGTAATAAGTTCTTGCTCATGGTTTGAAATTTTCGGTGGAAAACTTGTTTTTGATGGGACCAAAAAAGCAGCAAAAGCAAATGCTGTTTGATCTTCTTTTAATGGAGCTGTTGGGATGGACTTTTATTTTGGTTTTGAATACAACTTACAATTGCATGTTTGACAAAACTTTCTCAAATTTAAAGAAAGATCAATTATCGACTTGTAAACCACATTCATAGTGATTTATGTACTGAACGTGTTGATTATGTAAAACATTGGGTAATAATTTTGGCACACGTAGCATCTTCCTAAAATCTTATATCAAAATATTATGTATGGATGATATGAACTGTCCAAACAAGAATTCTTGAGCAAGGAGCAATCAATTCAGATATTCACTACCAATCGAAACTTTAATTTAAAATCGGCTTACGATCTTTTAGTGCAACTTTAATAAGGTGATTGGTTGTTATGACACGAGTTTATAATTTAATCATAAATTAAAAAAAGATAACTACAAGAATTACTTAATTGGTTGTCCCAGTTAATTTTTATCTTTCTTCTTATCAATTACATATTTGACAATAAAATAAAATTACACGTAATCCCAAAAATTTTCTTCTTTTTTAATTACACATTTTTCAAAAAATTATTTCAACTATTAAAATTTCAAATAATAAGGGCGAAACGAAACGAGTACTATGAGGAATTTGTCCTTAATCTGAGGCACAAATGATGGAATCATGTGCAAGAAACAGTGATTAGGCATAATAATTTCAAATAGTGATGTAGAATTTTATTACATCACAATAAGTAAATTGCTTTTGGTGGACAAGATGTTTGATTACACATTTACAAATGCAGATTCTAACGTTATAGCTGTCAAAATCTATTAGCTTAGTGTCAATTCCAAAATAATATACAATTTTGAAAGCTTTATAAATATAAAAATTGAGAAAATTACCTGAAAACCAATCAGGCATCTACCTTTTTTTTTTTTTTTTTGGTGTGATCATAAACTAACAGATAACATGTCACATAAAAAATGTCAAACGTCATGTTTAAATCTCAATCATACAATTTATATGTGTCACAATAATTTATTAGAACATGTAACACCACATATCACCTAATTTTTGACTAATTTTTTTTGACTAATTTGATAATTTTGAAATTTCTTAATCTACCGTAATTACAAAATTTTCCCATAATTTTTTTTACGAAATCCGATTATAATGACAAGAAATGATTTCTCAAGTTTAAAAGGATACTTTATCAAATTTAACCACAATCACTACTCTTTTTTTTTTTTTGTTGACGTAGGAATTCGCAGTCACCATCCGTGAATGTGCAATGGGTAAACCTCGCTCCATATGCAGTAGTCTAAAAAGCACATGAGAGAGATAAACCACACTAGGCAAATCTGGTGCGACGACTCAACCGAAAAAGTGTTGGCAGGGGATTTGAACTCGTGACATTCGATTTCCGCGTTCACTTACTCCACCAACTCGACCACCCACGAAAGAGTACCACAATCACTACTCTTAGACAATGTTTGATTGTACTTAGAAGTGTTATAATTTTATTTTTAAATTACCCTTCTTTGTAGACATGATTTTTAAGTTACTTTTTTATTAATAAAACTTTTTTATCTATAAAGTGATTCTCAACTTAACCTTAGAAGAGTGCCTTTTAAAACAAATACCAAATGTGTTTATGGACCAAAAATTACTCGATGCAGTTGAAAAAACGTTTTAATAAAGTTAGATTTTATATTTAAGAGATTAAGTATGACCTATTTCAAAACTAAGAAATAAGACTTAAAACTTCAAAAAAAAATATTAATTAGTTTTTATTTATGAAATAATTAATTAAATATATTAAAATCACAATTTTATATAATTTGGTCACAAATTACCAATTAATTGATAATAAATTATTTTTCGATCACAAATCAAACATTCTATAGGTCACAAATAAAAAAATTTATATATCATAATTTATTCATCGGTCACAAATCAAAAAAATATAGGCCATAATTTTCTATAAGTCGCAGCTTAATTCATTGGCACAATTTATCAAATTATTGATCACAAATTAACAATTTTTGAAATCACAATTTATCTATGTTATTAGTCACATTTTGTATTGATAATATATTAACCAATTTATTGATCACAACCAATCAAATAATTTGTGACAAAGACCATTACTTTGACCACAACCTCACCACTTCCTCCGGTATCACCATCATCAACACCACCATCGCCTGAAGCACTGCCACTATCGCCATCTCCATCTCAAACAAACCAATACCCACTACCACTCCAACAAAAACAACCAAATAGGGGAAAAAGAAAATACGATCAAAGTAGAATAAACACAAATGGTAAGAAAAGCCTTGCACAACTGCCACATCGTTGTGCTGCTGCGCAGCGGCGTAGTGATCGTCATTGTACGAGATGTTTCACACTCGTATTCTGCACTTTTTTATGCATAAATAATTAAATATGTTTTTATTTAATTATTTAATAAATAAATTTTAATCAATATCTGATTTTTGAAGGTTTAAACTTTATTTCCTAGTTTTGAAATTAATCACACTTTATGTATGAAATTTTCCCAAAAGTAAACTTGAAGTTTCCCTTCAACACTACGTGTCCATATTGAGAAAACTAAAGAGCAGTTGTTTGGGCTTAAAGGAAACTGAGAAAATTTCCTTGTTAGCCCCCTGGACAAGAAACTATGTTCATCAGTTTTTGGGCCTGAGATTTGGAACATGTGGAAATTACACCACACTAGGTATTTAAAGATGATAAATCAAAAATCAGATGTAAAATTTATTTAAGCATAAATTAAGTGATAATTAAATTATTTATTAAAAACTAAACTATATTATATTACACCTACTTTCGAGATTTGTTTCTATCCCATGTTCTCTCTCCCTCCCATCTCTCCGATGCCAACCAATCGATTTCGACGTCAACAACCCAAATCGCCCTTTCCCCATTCCATCATCTCGCAACGCCACTGCGATTCGCCGTTCGTGGGAATGGCCGCTGGCGGCAAGAAAAAACAAATATGAGTGACGCATTCGCGATTTTGTTTTTGATGATGTTGTTCCATGAAGACCATTGACTAGGTGAGGCGAAATGGCCAATTGGTGAACGAGACCCCATGCGACTTAATAGTAGGGACAATCAGATTTGAGATGCTGCTTCTAACGCTGATGTGGTCTTGAAACGTAGTGTTGGCTATTATTTTCGGTATTGGCTATTGATTTTGGTGTTAATGGATGTGATGTCGTAGTTGTTGGCATTGATGAAGGTGATGTTGTGGTTGTAGCGGCTGTAAAATTTTAGGCGGTGGTATCGCGATTGTCGTGCAGGTGGTTGTTGGTGATTTGCAGATTGTGGTATCGGTGCTAGGGCTGGTGAGTTGTGTTGACTCACAATTTTTTTATAGGCCACAATTTGTTGTGCGTAAGTCACAAATCAAAGTCTAAAGTTCAAAGATCGTTTAAAATTGGTCACAGATCAATGTTCACATTTTATTTAAAATTGATCACAAATCAATGTACATAGGTCACATATTAATTAAATTGATCACGGATCAATGTCCACATGTCCCATATCAATTAAACTTGGTCACATATCATTGATTTATGGTCACATGTCATATCGTAAATGTCAAAAGTCAATGTTCACATGTCACAAATCAATGTCCACATGGTTACAAGTCACATATAACACGTCATATGTCAAAGTGCATGGGTCAAAGAACACAAATCCAAGAGATTTTGTCACACGTCACTGATTTCTCCTACCTCAGTTATTCGAACTAGTCACAAATTCAATTAACCGAATTTCGACGATGAGAATTAAAGTTGTTTGCTCCGATAAGTACTCTATAAATTACACAAGGGGTTGTTTTTCAATTTTCAATTTGAAAAATAGATTTGAATTACATCAGCACTACTGAGCCATCGATGAAGAAGATGATCAGTCGTTGGCAATGCTCAGTCGTATTCTCCAACGGCCACTATGTTTCTCCTTCTATCTCTGCTATATAAATCAGTGATGCTCAGTCGTCGCTGAAGAAGTCACGGCGATTTCTGTAGATTCTATCTTTCTTTAAGCGAAGTTATTTGGATACTAATAACTGTGAGGATGAATGTCGACCGGTGGATGCCGACGACGACATGATGGATGGTGGCGGGCGAGCAAGGTGTGAGAGAGTGGTGGCAGGGATTTGGTGGGGTGGATAGATTAAAAGTTAATTAACTCGAATAAATAATTTTAATTATAAATAAAATACATAATATAATTATTCTTCCCCCTCAAAATGCTGCCAAAAATAGCAGAAGGGGGTTGGGGAAAGGGGAAAGTCCTTCTCGTACTGCTAAAAAAATGGTGTGGATGTGATGGTCGTAGCAGTATGGTGGAGGTGAGGTGATGATGTAGCAGGGAGAGGAAAATGAAAAGTGTTATTTATTTATTTTTAAAATCTTCCCTTTTTAATTTTTATGATTTATTTAGATTTTGTTAATTTTTTTAAATTAAGAATAATTAATGACAATTTCCACCCTTTTAAAATTTGATGACCAAAGGATTGATTAACGAATAATTGGGTGAAATTCAACAATTTGAACACATGTCGCTAATTTATCTAAGGTTGAGAATCCAAATATCCAAAAATATTTAGCTAAATAATGTTAAGCAACACTAGTGATGTTTAATATCAGTTCACATGATCATTAAATGACAAGTTTTGTTGACCCTGAAAAATGGCTCTAACACGTGGCAAACATGATAAGTCTTCACGTAAGCTCCTCCCCTGCACACGATAGCATGTCGTTGGTCACTCATGACCTTTTTCGATGGGGTTGGAAGCATGCGCGAGCACTCCGACGGTCAAGTCAGCTTTCAGATCAACCAAAATATGATCGCCGACGATTAAACAATCATCGAGACATGGTTGAGAAAGAGAGTAAGCGATAGGTGTATATTTCTAAGGGCATGAGAGGATTATAATGCCTAAAGTTACCAATTTAGTGGAATAAACTACAATCCTTCTTCTTGCATAGGGTGATGGTATTTATATTAATGATGGGAAGAGGAAAACTGTTGGATAAGGAGGCACGTGACGTCAGATATTCAAGGGGGTCGTCCCATCCTAGACGTCAACTTGTCAATCTGTAGGTTGTCGGACATTTAATGTTCTGACAAATGTATCTTAGTTGATCGTTTGCATTCTGCCATACATCCCATCAATCAGTCATAGATTAGACTTTGGAAAGATCTATGTACAAAAGATCTCGACAGAAGTAGGGCGAGGCATGTTCGTGAGGTAGATGATGTGGAGTGCAGGCCTTTGCATCCGCTGCAAGTTGCAGATGAGTTCGGTTCTTCTGTCAGCATGTGCTTCGGTTTGGGATAAGGTGATCGCTCGCCGGACACTTCGTGCCATGCGAATTCACCTCATCTGTCACGTAGCTTTGATGGGATTCAGTTCTTTTGACAGGTGGCGGGTCTCTATAGACCTGTAACAAGTTCAATTAAATGTATGAATATGAGACTTATTTAATTGAATTTGTCATTCGGTACCATGTAACATGATGTTGAATAGGGTTATATAGGACTACTCTTGTGTGTGGCTCGAATCGTCGTTGGGTAAATGACACATGAGTTTAATTAATTTAACCATTGGTTAAATATGTTCATAGTACAAAATCATCATTGACGTAATAAAGCATAGTGTAATACATTTTTGTTTGGCTCCCAATATTTAAATTTATTTTCAATTACACATTTAATAGAACACTTATATTCTCTTACCTACCGTGAAGATTTTTATCTTACTCACTTTGATGAGAACCTTACTTACGGTTATCACATTTAGAGAGAATTGCCACATCAATAAGTGGACATTCTTATCCCGTCCAATGGAATTCATAATTTTTATTAACTTTTCAACTACAAATTTTATTAACTTCTATTAAAATTCAAATTTTAGCAAAAATCATGATGTTGTCTATGCATTTGGACGGCCTTTATTCCTCCCCAAGATCACTAATCAAATATTTTGTCAGTTTAATACCGACGCGTGGATTCACATATTCTTCTCAACAAAATGTTGGTACACGTGCTATCATACATTCTTCTCGCCAAATTTTTGATTGGCTTATCTGATTGGTCCATGGATGGCTGGCCGGGTAGTTCTTTAACAGTATTTAAGATCTTCAATTTATTCTTCATCGAGTACAAAGGTGCTACAAACTTAAAACAAGAGACTTAAATGTCAAGAAGAATCTCAATTTTAGATCATTCGACCCTTTACTTCTTCCCGAACCGAATATCAATTTTTAAAATATTGGTTTAAAGTTAAAACACATCGATCGTATCATACTTCGTAGTCCAATTTGGGCCAAACAAAGGATCAAATGCTTTGATATTTTTTCATGAGCCCTGCTACATGGCCAGGTCCACAAAGGGGGGCGATTTGGTGCCTTAGGCTGGGGGTCTATGGCCCTGATCAAGTATCTTTTCCCTTATTTCATTATGACACGTGGCAGTGATATGCTTACTTGGCATTGCTATTTCTTCTTTTCTAATGGGTACAAGTTGGAAAAATCAGGTGTGATGAGGATTAGGACGACACATAGGAATAGGGAAGGGAAGTGCCTATTCTAACCTCCAAGGGCCGTTCATTCCCCGGTTTTAGCAAGCCCAGTCTAAAATCGCAAATTGAATAATACCAAATATGAAGGGTATACGTGTCATTTAATCTCCCTTCTGACTAATTCAGATTTCCATCGGCATAGAGCGGGTTTAGGTGATGATCTTTTGAAAACCAGCAAGTGCATGGGATCGTGGTCAAGTAATATAATGATTAATAGAGTGCTGAACCTACGAAAACTATGTGTTTGACCAAATTAAAATTAATTACAATTTTAATCGAATAGAAAATAAATTTTGTGATTTTTTTAATACTAATTTCTAAATTATCAATTAAATCAATGAAATCAAGTATATTTGTTTTTCAAATATGTAAGATGCATTGTTGAGATGTTGAGTCCCCTTTGTTATTTCATTTTTAGTATAACAATTAAATTGACAATTTGACATTATTCATGTTGGTTAATGTTCCTAATTTAATTAAAAGTCTCTATCGATATCGATCAAATCCATTTTCCTCATGTGACCTTTCAACCTCTCAATGAAACATGCAAACGTGATAAATGCATTAACAAGTGCTAGAACATCTATTGAAACCATATAAATCATAAATGTATATATCTATATTCTATCGAACCTTACAATGTTTATTATATTATGCTTAAACCCTATATATTATCTCTCTCTATAACAATAAAATCAACTAACAATTCTATTGAAGATCAAGCAATTGAAAAGAACGATAAAAACGAGACATCCACAAATCAAATTAAATTAAAGTCAAAAAAATTAATAAAAAAAAATATCATAACAAGGGTTCATCTTATCATAACAATGTATAAAATTAGCCTAAAATATTGAAATTACAGGAAATAATATTTAAGTGAAAAGACATAACCCATATTTTTGATAAATTGAGAAAATAAAGATGAATCTTGAAATCTTAAATCTCTTCAATGATTTTTTTATAAATCTTCACTTGCACATTCTTTTTTTTGCCCAAAAATCAAGTTTGAATCTTCACTTGATTGAATTCTTGCAAGTTTCCTTCAATTCTTTCACAAAAATTATGAATTTCCTCACTTTAATAATAATTGATGAATATTGGAGTATAATATGTATATGAGATGTCTCAAATATGTATTCTATTGTTATGTATTTGTAAGAGTCGAAAGTTGGTTGAAAGTCATGTCCAAATTGACTTCCAAAAGAGTTTTACAACTTTGTTAGAAATAGAGAATATTTCTAATTCGGACGTTTACTATGCCAAAAGTCGGTTTCAATATTCAGCTAAAAATCTGGAATATAATTTTTACGATTGGAAATTGATTTTGATCATATTTCATTCATTTTTGAGTTCTAATTACATCTAATTGTCTCCGAAAAATCTTTCGAGTATCATCTTTTGGTCCGAATCAATTATTGAATATTTTCAATTTGGTTCTCAAACTTTAAATTTTATCATTTTTCACTTATTTCTTTCGATTTCTTGTTCAATAATTGAGTTTTACATATGTAACATAAAATATAACAATTTATGATATATTTTGTTAAATGAATTATGGGAACAATACATATATCATGTTTTTACTTTACACAATTTCAAACATACAAAAACAAGTTTCAAATTTCAAAAATCAGATTTTTAATATTTTTATTTATGAAATAATAAATTATTAAATCAATTTAATATTACATATATTAAGGTCACAAATCTATACAATTTGGTCACAATCTAAAAAAATTTAGGTCACAATTCAAGATTTTCATAGGTCGCAATTTGTTAATCGGTCACAAATTAAAAATTTAAAAGTCACAATTTGTTCACCGATCACAAATCATAAAATTTGTAAGTCACACCACTTATTTTATGGTCACAAACATCACATTAATTGAACATAAATTATATTTAGGTCACAACTTATCAAATTATTAGTCACAATATAATAATTTTTAAGTCACACACCATTTATTGGTCACAATATAATAATTGAACATGTATTGGTCACGGTTTATCTAATTCATTAGTCACAAATTGTTTATTGATCACACAACAACCAAATTATTGGTCACAATCAACCAAATCATTTGTGACCACCATTTCGCTACTGCCTCCACCAGCTGCACCACCACCATCACTATCCAATAGCACCATCTACATCTCAAAATGAACACCACACCCTCCCCAACACCACCCCAAGACCACCACCGCCACACGCACCACCAACACGTACACACAGCATGTCCACTGCTGCCAACATGGACGCAAAGCGAATCCCGAGCCCATCGCATCTCCACCACCATTGTGCAGCACGACCACCGCCGCCAACACCAACACCAACACCACCACTTCCCAACAACAAAATAACCATTTCAAAAATCGCAGCCAACGTCCTAATAGTCAACACCATTACCACCGTCCCACCATCACCATCAATGCGCCGCCGCCTGCCTAATTCATCGCCAGATCTAACATAATCGCCACTACCCAAACACCACCACCACCACAACCCCCATCCACGAGTGAAAATACAGCCCAAAAATCCCACACCAAATCGACAAAGACGGGCAGCCCACCACTCGTCCCCATACCAAATCAAGGCGATTCAGATCTCCACCACACCCACACCCACAGCAACACAGCAGCACCGCACAACTCCACTGCACCAGTAAAAAAAGCAGATCTGGACTGCATAGAGCGTAGTCGAGGCGCGGAGGTACGCTACGCAAAGCTGCCCCATCCGTGGACAGAAGTACCGCGCCGCTGCTATGAGAAAGCGGCGGTGGTGCCTCCTATGCCGGAGTCTCCTTCCGTCGGAGTAGAAGAGATAGAAGAAGGGGGAGGGAGAGAGAGAGAGAGAGAGAGAGAGAGAGAGAGATAGAGAGGTAAATGATTAATTGATTTTGTAATATAATTATTAATATTAATTTTTTTAATTATAACCTGATTTTTGAATAAATAAACTTTGAATTTGATTTTTGAAATTGGATCTTAAAACATAGGAGTAGGTGTAATTTCCTCATGAATTATTAACTATCGATATTTTAGAAGCCCGAATAAATGTGACAAACCCTAGTAGATATTTGAAGTTACGAAATGTGTGACTCCACTCTGTTAAAACGCGTTTTTTTGTGGCGTGGGTGCCAACCTTCGCGTTGTTATAAATGCTTCGACAGGCTTCAATGGTAGTCACCAAACTCCAAAGACTCTTCATAATTCTTTCATAGGAAGCAAATTTTCCGACGAAATGGAAGAGAAATTGAATTCTCAGATCTCCGTCGATGGAGAAATGGGGGAACCCGACGTTCAAATCATCACTTCCGGTGGGCTTCGCATCTCAGCTCACTCTCACATTCTGGTAATGGATTTATGTTTTTTTCGATTTTTTTTATTTTTCATAGTTAGCGTTAAAACCCTCAGGATTCAGGAATTCATCTTTTTCTAAACATTATCTGGATTTCGGTCTATATTAGTCCAATGCTCTTGACTCTTGTATGAAGCAATTTCCATTCTATGAACATTATCTGGATTTTGGATCTATGTTAGAAATGAATACATTTGGTTGGGTTTTTTTTCCGAATTGTTTGTTTACTCTTTTCTATACGTGGGTATTTTGCTGGAAAATATGTAGGCTTCAGCATCCCCGGTACTGGAGAGTTTGATAGAAAGGCCGCAAAATCACCGGAGCTCCCAAAGGAATATTTCGGTACCTGGCGTCCCATGTGGCGCCGTTGCGATGTTCCTGAAGTATCTCTATTCCTCCAAGTCAGTTATCATCCACACGCCAATCTTCATTCCTTTTATTTCTTATTTTATTTAATCTTTTATTGGTAAATTATTAGTGTTTCCAAGATCATACTGTTAAGCATTTTCTGTTCGGTTTTTATTCAGGTGCATTGAGGAGCACTTGGAGAAGTATGGGATCCACCTGCTGGCGTTATCACACGTGTACTTGGTACCACACCTAAAGCAGAGATGTACAAGGGGGTTGGCCGGGCGGTTGACTATTGAGAATGTGTTGGATGTACTTCAGCTTGCAAGACTTTGCGATGCACCTGATCTTTACCTCAAGTGCATGAAAATGTTGTCGTGTAATTTCAAGGTAGTTGAGCAGACCGAATGTTGGAAATTCTTGCAAAATCATGATCCTTGGCTTGAACTTGAAATTTTGCAGTTCATCGATGAAGCTGAAACGGTATACACTCTAAACATTACCCCATTGTTCAAATATATATCAGGTTAAAACACACGTCGCTACTGAAACATGACAATATTTTGCCTCTGTTTGGTTTGGATAAAAACATATTTTTAGTAAATTTTGATAAAAGTCGGTGAAATACGTGGTTGTAAAGTTGATAAAAGTTAGGGTTCCGTGAAATGTGTGGTTGAAAAGTTGATAAAAGTCGTGGGTCTCATGAAATTTGTAGTTGAAAACTGTGGAAAAATGAGTTTTTAATAAATGGTGCCAAACATGGGCTTTTTGTTGACTTATCAATCATCCGTAGCTCTACTAATTGGGCTTACGACCAACTATGGCAAAAAAAACATTAGATGGTGATATAAGAGTTTATATATTGAGAATTAGGCTTATAGTTTGTGTTTATCAATGTAATAATGATTTAAAGTTGTTCTTGATAGAGGAAAAAGAGGACAAGGAGGAATAGAGAGGAGCAGAAGATGTACCTACAGCTAAGTGAAGCAATGGACTGTCTGGAGCACATATGCACTGAAGGGTGCACGAGCGTTGGACCTTATGACATGGATCCGAGCAAGAACAAGAGTCCATGTAACAAGTTTTCCACGTGCCATGGACTACAGATTCTGATCAAGCATTTTGCAGCGTGTAAGAAGAGGGTCAATGGAGGATGTTTGCGATGTAAAAGAATGTGGCAGCTATTTCGATTACACTCCTCAATCTGTGATCGGCATGACGAATGCAGGGTTCCTCTGTGCAGGTAAAAAAGACTTTACGACTCACGCTTTAATTTATATGAATACTACACCCTAACCGTTCGAGTAAAAGCACGCAAGATATATAGTGGTATATTCTACATCATTGTATGATTTCCCTATCCAATTTGCAATGAGTCAATGACTATACCAGATATTTTAGATTCAAGGAAAATCACATGCTAATTCTTTGTGATTTTAGACATTGATGGACAGTTTGGAGTCCCTAAGAATAGAAACATCATTGCCTATTTTCTGTCCAAAATATCTTCATAAAGGAAGTCCTATTGCATGTAGCAGTTTGATTGATTAAATGGCAATTGACAACTATATTAGACCAAATGCCTTGATATTTCTTCTTTATGTCGTTAGTTACCGAGCATCTAAAAGTTTATATGTTTGATGTGTTACTTCAGACAATTCAAATTGAAGGTTCAGCAGAATAGACGAGGAGACGACGCAAGGTGGAGACTACTTGTACGAAAGGTGGTCTCAGCTAAAACTATATCATCCTTGTCTCTCCCCAAGAGGAAGAGAGTAGAGGAACCTCGGATTGCCCAAATGAAAATGTACCTAGAATAGACGGATACTTGTCCAAAGTTGAAATTTTTGGTGAATAGTAAGCAATCTTGTAAATGAAAATGTACTTGTTTTTATTTCTTGTTGTCATGTCATTTTTCTGTCTCTTTTTTACTTATATTTTTTAGGAGTTCTGATGGGGTTGAGTTAATAGCTAGTCCAATCCGACAACAATCATAAATTGCTCGTTTCCTCGTCGTGGATAAGTAGCTGTGATAAACCCCAAGTGGATTATAGGGACTACACATAGTTTTTGAAGGGATTGCTTGGTTGTAAATTACGAATTGTTTCAATTTCTGATATTTAAAATAGTGTTCAGATTTATGTTTTTAATTAATGAATGAATTTTTTTTGCTCCTTTAAGATTGATACATACATATGAATACAATAAAAATAGAAAAATATAAATAAAAGGGGAAAAAAAAAATGTCGCGGGCAAGTGGGGAAAGGGAGAAGTTGGTGGTTGTTGGCTGGAAGGGTTTTTTTTTTTTTTTTTTTCTCTCTTTTATTAATTTTTAAAGTAAATTTCTTTATTTTTGAGCCATGCTATGGAAACATAACCCTTGACATAGGGGGTGACATTTAATGTCACCCCCTATGTCAAGGGTTATGTTCATCTAGCAAAATTCTTATTTATTTTACTCAAAAAAAATGTCACCCCCTATGTCAAGGGTTATGTTCATCTAGCAAAATTCTTATTTATTTTACTCAAAAAGTGATACATAGTCGTGTTACTTTTCACTAAAGTCTCAAGCGGATAGAAACAATCCACTAAGGGACAAATTTCATATAAATAACAAGGAACATCCGAGTGTGGTCAAGCATGCCACTGCAAGTGGCCTTGTGCGCAAGTTGCATTTTGTACACGTATGACCATTTGCATTTGTATTCATAGGTATCAATTTGGGAATGGGGATACGTGAATAAGTTCAGGTTTTAAAAATATTATCAAGTTCTTTTATGAAACATATATTTTATATTACAATCAAAAGTCAGCCGCCCCTTCCAATAGGGGGGTGCCAAATCACTTGGGCACCCCCACATTTGTCATACAATTTGAACAAAGTAACATAACTCATAAATAAATCATTTACTTTTTCCTCTTACAAAATAAAATTATCAATTTAAACGTCGGGATTAGTCACAATTTAATATTATTTGTAACACGAATCAATTACATGTAATCAGTTGAAGTTAGAGCGAGCTCGATCCATTGCCGCCTTTATCCCTAATCTCTGCATACAACTTGCAAGGTTCATTTGCCATTCTTGATTTTGCGTTGATGTAGGCAATATGACTACACGTAATCAATTAAACATTTATTGCATGTCATTCTATTACCTATTCATGCTACATATTATGTATGTATATTTATTGAAAATGAGTAGAATAATGAGAATAAAAATTTTAATGTGTACCAAACATGAGTTTATAAAGTTGCTCCACACTTACAAGATCCATGTTGCATGAAAGTATTTAGCTAAGAAGAAAGATGATAATAAGAATATTTTTACCTGAGATTACAAGTATGTGCAGTAAGTGGTTCAAAGATGTCCTCATAATAAATACATCTACAAGACTGTTGGAAGTGAACCTGAAAAAGAACTCACATGGCATGTATAAAGAGCATATACAACCAAACTGCGCCCCTCAAAACGAAGAATAATCGCGTTCCACAATCGATAATCTCTAGCGATATTAATCTACACAAGGACAGCAGATCTACCTCGCTTGACAACGTCATTATTCGTATGCAAAACCTCAGAAAATGGTAATTACTTTTTCATTCAGGTATACTGGCAACGATAGAATTCCTCAAAGATTTCGACAACTGCCATTCATAATCTATAGACAAGGGGCGACTTTCGACAAATAATTGAATGTTGGCTAAAAAGGAGACCTGTCGTTCCAAATACAAATATTACCATTCTTGTCCGATGTAGCTAGAGGTTTCCCGAGACCACTCCACGAGCAGCATAGAACAGGAGCTGTGTGTTCTTTTAGAGTACTTACTATTTTTGCATTTGCTACTGACCAAATATGTACTGATCCATCCACAGATCCAGAAGCAACATAACCATCATCAGCACTGATGCACGATCTGCTCCAGTTTGACGCTACTCTGTAACCATTTGAGCGCAACGTGGTGCAAATTTCGAGAGTACGTATGTCAAACAAGTTATGCAAGTTGTCTCTACCACTGGTCAAAATCATGTTTCCATTTCTTGATAAAGAAAGAGACGTTATAGGAAGTGAATGTGCTGCAACTTCACTTAGAAGTTTTCCCGTCTTAATATCCCACAGTCGAAGATTTCCATCCATGTGACCCGAACAGATGGTCTGTCCATCCATACTGAAACAAAGGGTATTGCAATTGCTTTGAAAAAGTAGTGTGTTGACACAGTAACCTTTCTGCAGATCCCAAACTTTTATCGTTCGATCATAAGCTGCACTCACAACACTGCGGGTAGATACTTTGCTCACATCTACGGCACATACTTTGTCTACATGGCCTGTGAGAGTGTGCCGTACCCGGCCCGAACTTACATCCCATACGTACAAGTTATTTGCACTACTTGCTGCAATGACAGATCTGTTATCGTGGGTGATGCAGAGATCAAGAACAGTGCCCAGACAACCACGAAGAGTTCGACTCTGTGACCCCGTGTTTGTATCCCAAGTTTTAATAGTCTGGTCCTGTCCCCCACTTATCAACTTGCTTGAATTATATTCAAACAGTATAGAGGCACAGCCACCATCATGGGCCGGGATTCTTTGCCTACATGTAGTCGGAATGGGTGACTCTATATAGTACTCAGCACCTTCTTCACTTAGGCGCACTACACCGTCCACTTGTTGACGGGCAAGTTGTTCTATGCTGCTGACCTTTAGTTTATCTAGTATGTCTCCATAAACAGCATTGGCCTTAACACAAGAAACATATAATTAGCATTCAGCAAAGACCAACCACTAGAAAACAAGAATGAGATCAGATGCACTTTTTTTTTTTTTTTTTGATAAAGAGATCATATGCACTTTTCTTTAAGCAGTAAAAGAAAGAACCAAATTTTCTAGAAAGTGGCGGCATAAAAAGGGGTCTGTATTTCCCAGGGGTTTTGGGGCAGTGACACCTTCCATTTTCAAGTTTCAAAAGAATAATAATCAGCATCCAGCCACGCTTCAAGCATTATCATTAGAATGACGGGCTCACTAGAAGAAGTATTCGACATTCTAACAGAATGGCATAATAACACTTGTCATATCTAATTCAACAAAGGTGTATACAATAAACAAAATTCATTAACAAAGAAAAGAAGTTTGTTACTATTTCATTCAAGATGAATAAGAAATGACCATAATATCATTGAAGCCCACTCATTGTTTTCCTAGGCGGGTCAGGCAGGATGTAGTATCAGCATGAAAAATATTACGAGTTAATCATATTCAAAGGAAGAATATAGTGCTGATAATGATTCAACCCATGAAAGTAAGAGAATAATACATCATTTAGCCGTTCAGCATCTTTCATTTTCTGCAACATCCAACGGTCAATAAGCATTTTATTTTCCGCCTCAGCATTACTAGCTCTAAGAGTGGTTGCTTCGAGTTGTTCTTTTAGACTCTGATGTTCGCTCATTAACAATTCTAAAGCTTTACTCTTTTCTTCTAAACATGCAGTTAAACGAGAACGTTCATCCCTGAAAAAGAAATAAATTTAGACAATGGAATAATGCTATATGCTACTCATAATCTCAACCCCACATGGCTCGTATCTATCGAAAAAATCTTTTTTCCCCAACTAAGGAACAGAAATAGAGAATGTCAAGACAAAACCTTGCTAGATTAAGCTCATTTTGCAAGTCAGAGACCAGGGCTTCTTTCTCTTGGACTAAAGCTTTAGAAACTCTGGAATCCGCCACTTCCACCACAAGCTGCTCTGATAATCGAGCTTGAGCTTTGTAACACTGCTGGAGCTCCCCTTCAAGACTTTCAGCTTTTTCTTTCCACTCTGAGCCCTTCAAAATAAAATGCACGGCTTGATATAAGAGCAAATATTTGCAACTATCATACATCATACTGTACAAATTTGCCTTAAATAGAAATCTCAGCCTTTCCAATATTGTCAATATTGTCCATAACAAGAGATGAAATTCTAGATATCATGATACATAAACGAGGAAGAACCATGGACATAAACAAGTTCAAATAACATGAAAAACAAAATTTAATATCAAATAACAAGTTTTAAGAATCACGTGCTTTGCAAGATCAACTAGAAGCTGTGAGGCCTGAGAGAAGGAAAAACTACATGGTCTAACATTATATCCTTGAGAGAGACGTAAGAATTTATTCAAAGTTATCGCTGGGAGCGGGTGATGTTTCTTTTGTTCATGAAAAATATTCACAATTATGTTATTCATGGTAGGAAATCACAATCAGAGGAAGACCCAGGAGTTTGGATGGGATAAAGTATCAAAGAAAAATTATCAAATTAAATATTATTGAAATGAGAGATTTTGAAAAGGAAGTTGACTTTCACGTGATTAGTTGTTACATGAAACCGAAAATAGCTAGGCAAAATTTCAACGTAATTCTGATGATAAAAAAAAAAAATTAAATTCATGTGATTTTCTTGAACAAAAGAGCAATATTTTGAATGCTATTTTCAGTTTTACTCAATGTTTTCGGTCTCTATGAAACATGATAGAATCTTTGCACAAATTACTGGTGCAGATTCTTTTTGACCCGTTATTTTGATCCTTACAGCTTTAAGGATTGCATGAATTATGGGTTTTACGAAGGAAGGTCTGAGTCACGAAATAGAGAACTGGGAAGGGTGTAATTTTCTAGTTTTGTCTAACAGAAGGGAAAAGTCCACATAAACAGAGAAGAGAAATAATTGCAGACTTTTTACTGCAGAAAAACTATGAAAAGAGGCAATTTGGGCCTCCCTGCATCATGTTCAGTACTATTTAAAGAAACGACAAAGGGATAACCGTGCAGGTAAAAAGAGCCTTTCATGTGATGCATCACGTTGAATAGAGTAAGATTGACAGAACATCCCAAGTATTGAGGAGATTATGTAGTCGATGCCTTACAATAAATTCACCTATCACATGAATGCACTCCATTAAGTAACACGTGTGGTAAACTTCAACAGATCTCCTATTTGATATTTTATGCACCATAAGAAGAAGAATGGAATCTGACTAGATTGACTAAAGTGATTTCTGCCTTTTTATAACACAAGTCATCTTTGCATATGATTTGATAAAATGGTGGCAGTTGAAGATAGCCGTAGTCAACCTAGTAGTCTATACCACTCAATAATCAATATTATGTTCACCAAAACCCAAATTTCCTCATGGTGCCAAAAATCCCAAAACCATCCAGCATTAACAATGTTTAAAGAAATTTCTATTAGATATAGTTTCTCTAAAAGCTATCACAGATTTAGATTTTAGTCCGATAGGAGATCAAGACCCTCATAAAAAATGACCAACTTTATAATTATATGAAACTGATGCACAACACAGCTCTAATGAGCAAACACTTTCTTATCCACACAAGCGTTCGTCTATTTTATAGATTTTATATATCGAACATCATAAATGTGGTTTTTTATGTATGAATGCCAGTAATTTTGCTTTAGTGGTAGTTAAAGCATTAGGAAAATAAGGAAAATAAGTTACCTATGTAGGGTTATAATCTTTCAACTACCCCATAGGATGATCTTTCCCACAAACTTTCAAAAAGAAACCACAAATATATATACACATATAAATAACCTGAGAAACCAAGGGGCGCGAAAGGGCGATTATAGCCGGGGCATGAGCGCCCTCTTCGAGTAAATGCCGTTTTCTAAGCGCTCTCAGAGCGTGTTTTATTGCTTCCATTGTTATTTCTTCTCGAGACCTGAAAAATCAAACAAAAATATCTCAAAAACACATTCAAGCCCCAAAAATAATATAGGAAAAAGAATCAGATTGAAAGGACGAATGGAATAGCATACGAAAAAATGGAGCAGATACTTACATTTTGGGTACTGGATTGATATATCTTTATTATCGGACTGTTTAGAATGTTTTCAATTAAATTTCCTGGAAGAATATTGTGATCAAACGATGAAGATCGACAGAAATTGAAGAGGAATGATCGATAAACTCATTAGAAATAATTCATATGATTCTGAAATCAGAGTACGGGAAGGATTTGATGGTGAAGGAACACAGGAGAAACCCTAAATGTCAATTGCGTGTATGTGTGGCAGACAACTATACAGTCCCACGTTGAAAATAGACAAATTGTCGGGTCGGGTCGTCGTTTCCAAATTTTGCTTGGTTTCTAATTGAAAATTTATGTAATTAGGTCATCTCCGATGCAAGACCATTCGCACCAAAATGCACCAAATTTTAGTGCAAAGGGCCTCCAATGGAGCAACATCTTTTGCACCATTTTTTCAAAATGGTGCAAAGTCAATTTTGCCCTTCATTTACTTTGCCAAAAGATTGATTGGAGAGTATTTGTGTCATTTTAGTTATATAATTTTCAATATTATTATTATAAATGATATTATTAGTATTATTATTTGCATTGAAATTAAATTTGAAATGTTCAAAATAATAATTACTGAATTAATTAAAATAAGAATAAAAAAGATTTAAAATATAACTAACATGATGATTTATAGTTAATATAAAATATTTAATAATAAAATATTTAAATTTGAAATCATCGTTTTCAAGAATTCTTTGTCCGTCATAGACAAGGCGAGGATAAAGAGGCTTACGTTGCACTCCGAAATGCATTAATCGATCATTTGTGGGAAGAATATATGAATTCAGATAATTAAATTGCAATGATATTTCGACTTCGTATTTAATAATTTAATATGTTTTAATTGTACCTTGTTTTAATAATATATTTATTTAATGAATTTAATATTTTCCTTTATTTCGTAATTTATATATTTATAAAATGAATAAATAATTAATATTCCGAATAAATAAATTACTAAGAAGAAAAAAATAGAAGAAAATGATTAAATATTGTTCATTTGGTGCAAGATTTAATGTAATGATTGGAGTTGAATTTTAGTTTGGTGTAAGATTTTGTACAAAATGATGCAAAATTTGGTGCAGCGCTGAAGATGGCCTTATAAGATTTCAAGATACATCTCTGATAAAGTTTTGTCACATATAATTTAATTAATCAGATCAATGTCACGAGAACACAATTTTCTTACAATTACGTACTAGTTATAAATCACACAATTCACAATCATAAAATGCATAATTTTTTAGATCCTAATCACGTATTTATTAGTTGTAAATTACTCAATTAATTAGGTCACAACACTTTTCAGTTTAACCCACACACTCTTCCATCGTCGGTACCACCCAAATCACACTCGCTAACTCAAATTCACAATCCACCACTGTCTGCACCAAATCCTTTCTTTTATCCGACTTTCACTTTTTCGATGCATGTTGACCATTTCCACCTCCATCGCCACCCCATGTGGGATCTATTGTTTTTGTGGGTAGGATTATTCATCAAGATGGTGTTAAAGCTATCTTTTGGGACATTTCTGTCATCAAATTCTCCACCATCTCTACCTCCAACTCATCATTGTCATTTGCACCTTAAATCCACAATCACCACCAGATTACAATAATCGTTGCCACGTTCAATCAATTGAAGATAATGTGATGTGACATAAGCTATGCATGCGATAGAAAAGCAACAGAAGCTATAGCGCATTACAATAGAAAGTGGTGATGCAATGGAGAAACAATAGAAGCGGTGGCACAGTAAAGCAGCAGCAAAGTTGTAGCACCACCCAACAACAATAGAAGCAATGATTTGTTTGCTTCGATTAATCATTGTTTTTATGGTTTGGGGCAGGGTAGGGTGGGTAAGGATGGCATCGAGTGTGGTGGTTTGGTATGGTACCCGACTTTGAAAATGATTAACTTCAATGTCGATATTTGAAATGTAAAGTTTTTAGTAGGGTTTGGTGTAATTTTCTTTTTCTAATTCTTGTTTTATCCACAATCACCACTCGAGTGCATAATTATAGAAGATCCATCAAACAATTCCGTCGAATTGAATATATGAGTGAAGATGATGAGACATAGTTTTGAACTTTTGAGATTTTGACCTTGATACGCATCTATGAAGGGCGTGTTTGGTGCAATAAAATCAACTTTTATTTGATTATGTTGTATGAGTAAAGTGATTTTATCTTTTTTCTTTTTAATACAATTTTACAGTATTTGTGGTCAAAAATTTATTACGAAGTAATAATTGAAAATTTTATCAAAAAACATGTGATGGGCATAATTTCCACGTGATAGGATTTAGGTAAAGAAAAAGGGAAAATTTCATAATGAATAGATTTAATTTCACCAATTTCAAATTTAAAAGATAATGTTTAAAATTTAAAATTTCAGATTTTTAAGGTTTAAAATTTTAAATCTCAGATTTTTAAAATTTATATATATATATATATTATTAATTAAATATATTAATGTCACAATTCCATATAATCTGGTCACAAATTTTACATAATTGGTCACAAATTACAAATTTTACACGTCACAAATTATTTTACGGCCACAATTCAAAAATTTTATAGGTCACAATTTGTTTATCGGTCACAAAACGTCACAAATTATTTTACGGTTACAGTTTAAAATTTTTTTATGTTACAATTTGTTCATGGTCACAAATAAAATTTTTTATAAGTCACAAATTACCTTACGATCACAATTCAAATTACAATTTGTTCATCGATCACAAACCAAAAATTTATACGTCACAATTTATTTATCGATCACAAATCACAAATATTATAAGTTTATCAGATAGTCACAAAATTTCAATCTGAAATTTTAGTCACAAATTATCTTACGTTACAATTCAAAAATTTTGTAAATCACAATTTATTCATCTGTCACAAATCAAAAATTTATGCATCACAATTTATTTATTGATCACACTTTATCTTTTTCATTGCTCACATGTTGTTTAGTGGTCACAAATTAACTAATTTAATGGTCACAATCAATCAAATAATTTGTGACCACAACCAACACTTGTGACCACTACCTCACCACTCTTCCAGCAGCACCACCGCCACTGTAGTCGCAAGAATCACCACCACCACCTCTCAACAGCAACACCATCTCAAACAAAAACACCACCACATCGTCGCGCCAGATCCACCAACACTTCGACATACCTATCACCACAAACATCTCACCATCACCTCCGACCACTACCACCAACTCACCAGTATCACAACCAACGTTATCAGTTACCACCGCCACCACAAAAAAAAAAAATCAAATCTAAAATTAACAGTCACACATCACCGCACAACAAACACCACCACCTCAAATCCATTACCATCAATGCCATCACCATCGTGACCACCACAACCACCATCTACACTCTCCACCACCATGACCACAATCTCCACCACACCACCCCACCACCTATACTAACCAACAAATCCCCAAACCTACCATCATCACCGCAGACGCCATCGCCGCCCCGACCACCACCAACATTATCACCGCAATCACCACCAATCCACAACCACAACCACAACCACAATCACGACCACCACCACCACCACCACCAACACCATCTCCATCACAACCGCCACCACAGCTACTATCTTCTCTATCTTCATCTCCACCGCATCGCAACCACCAACCTCACTAAAAAAATCCTCAAACCTCCACAGCCACCATGATGTCCACAAATCACACAAACCCATTACACCACAACCACAAATCCACCACTCCGGTCCCTACGTTGCGCTCCTTCTATGACGCTTACATCGCCCCTCGATTCGTTTTGCAGTGGTGACATTGTGACGTTTACATCATCCCTACGCGACGCTCACATGAAGAGGGCCCTCGCAGTAACGATCGGAGGTGTCTCCGACAACGAGTGCTCCTCGACGACGATGACACACTAGTGGAGAGGGTGGAGAGAGATGAGATACGAAGAGAGAAGATAAGAGAGAATTGAGAGAAAAAGAGAGAAAATTATTTAGGATTTAGAATTTGTAGTGGATGGGTAATTATTATTATTATTATTAACATATTTATTTATAATATTTGAATTAATATCTGATTTTTGTATAAATAAACCTTAGATCTAATTTTTGAAATTGAATCTTGAAAAATCTGATTAGGTGGAATTTCCACAAGAAAAAAATTAGTTGGGCGGTTCGAGAAATGGGCCAAGTCGAAGGTCCAAGAAACTCTAGGCAAGAGACTGACACGTGCATCGAAAGAGCTAGAGACTAGAGAAAAGGCGAGAGAAGTGATTAGAGTTAAAAAAATAAAAATGCCTTCCACGTACACACACTCGCTCTCAGTAATTGCGTATGGTTGCCGCTATCGTGCGCCTATAAAGCTATCGTTATCATACTTAACTCTGCGACACCTTCACTCTCACCGCCGTCTCACTATATCTCAATCGCCGCCTGTTTCGGCCCTCTCCGCGACAGCTTTTCTCCTTCGTTCTAGCCTCCCTAATACTACCATCTTCACGGGGAATTCTCTGTTCTCACGCATGGAAGTAAACCTCCCTCTCTTGCACACCCCTAATGCGTTTGTATATCTAACGTTTTTATATCCATTCCTTTCGAATGAATGCCGTTTATTGTTCTTTAGGTTGTTTTTGAAGTAAAATTAGGGACAAATAGAAGATGTATCTATGAAAAGTCTGAAATTTGATTGGAATATAAGAAATTTGTTATGGTGATAGTTCGGAGTGGAGCTGCGTTAAGAAAATATTGATTCTTGTATATATACATCGCAGTAGATATTGAAAGTGCGTTTGATTATTGTGGCCAGATTCTGGCCTGAAGTGATTGTGATTGGTTTGGAAACTGAGTGACGCACCTAATTTTGTTATTGAATTGTGAAAGTACGGCAATGGTGCATTGGTTTAATTAGGGACTTAATTGTTTTTAACTTCGAAACAGTCTAATTTTCTTTTTTGATAAATGGATGAAATGATTATCATAAGGAAAATGTTTTCAGTTTGGGATGTGAAATCCAGTACTGACTTGAACCAGAACTCTATTACATTTTCTTTGGAAAGTTATTCTCTGTCGAAGTTTATCAATTTGATTTTGCCATTTTATTTCTTTATTTTCTGACAGGTCATGAGATGGACCTTCCTGTTACCTCTTACTTCAATATTGTTTTATGTTTCTCAACAGCGATTCTGGACTGGAAGTGGAATCAATACAAACAAAAAAATGGTAGAGAATTTACAGAGTCATGGAGTGATTAGGTCGAAAAAAGTAGCCGAAGTAATGGAAACTATTGACAGGGCTTTGTTTGTGCCAGAGGATGCCCCACCATATATGGACAGTCCTGTGCAGATAGGCTACAATGCCACTATTTCTGCACCTCATATGCACGCCACATGCCTCCAATTGTTGGAAAACCATTTGAAGCCTGGCATGCATTCTTTGGATGTTGGTGCGGGTATTGTTTTATCCAAGTTGTTATTGTGATCGAAAACTTGTTGACCAGTGACTTCAGTTATACAGTAATACGTTACTGTCTTCTAGAAGCATTGACATTTGAAGATGTTGTATAGAATTGTGTTTCAAGTGAAATTTTATTTGCGTATAAATCTAGTAAATTTGCAATTGAAACTTCAATGAAGCGTGTGCTATCTTCTAGGTGCCACTGAGGTTGTTAGGAGTTAGATCACACTGTTATGAGTTTGGACTGCTTATTTCTAGTAATGCAAAGAAATTTTTTGCATAAATTGATTTTCTTGGGATCTTTCAAACTTCCACTACACTTCAGATTTCTGGATTATATGAGATTCCTCCTTTTTGTAGGAACGGGGTATTTGACAGCATGCTTTGCTATCATGGTTGGACCACAAGGTCGTGTAGTTGGGGTGGAACATATTCCTGAGTTGGTTGAATCGTCTCTTCAGAATATCCAGAAGAGCGCAGCAGCTTCGCTATTGAAAGAAGGATCCCTTGTGATGCATACTGGTGGTATGTTTTGAATTGCCTCACTGTTTTTCTTCTTCTTCTTCTTCTTTTTTTTAATATATATATATTGAACATTTTGAGACCTTTTTTCATCTAGTTTGCAAAAAAAAGCATGTTCATGTTGCCAGATGCTTTCTAATTATTTCTAATGTTATGAGGGTGGTTCTTTTTTAGCCCCCGTTTGACACCCTTTAATTTCTCTTTCTCTTTCTCATTCTCATTCTCATTCTCATTCTTCATTTCAACCACATATTCTCCAAATAAAATAATATTACACACAAATCAAAAACTTTTCATCACTTTTCCACCACACATTCTCACATCAATCACTATTCCAAAATTTCTCTTCACCTAAAAATGGGTTTCAAACAAGGGCTTAGTTTGCAAGATGAGGATGTTGTTGCGGTCAACAGATATGACAGTGGCTGTTTATTGATTGCTACATATTTCTTCACCATGTAAAATCTTATAAAAAAATTAAGATACTTCGAACACAAGAATTTTCGGATTGGTTACTAGGGCCCCGTTTGATCTACATTATCATCTTATTAAAATGAAAAATATGTCCGTTATCCATCACATCAACATTTAAATTTAAATTTTCTATCTCTTGTGCGAGCCCCAATAACGGCTTTATTTTTTATTCTCATTCTACAATAATTTGGCTCAAACGGGGGCTAGAATGGTGATGATACATAATTGTTGTACGCTTGCATGGCTTACGTTGTGGAAACTGGAAACTGTATTACAATAACTTAATAAATATTTCAAGAAGAAATTATGTATTGAGAACTGAGAAGAATATTATGTACATTAGGTTTGATTATATGACAAATTAATTTCATTCTGCCTTCATTTTTGTCATTTTAGTTTTGCCGGTTGCTATAGTGCTCAGGGTTATGGCCAAAGAAGTGAACCAGTAACACTATGAGGATGTTTGACCAAGTTTAAAAGGTTCAATTATATTTTGAAAGAGTTACTTTTCAAAATAGTAACTTCCTTAATAGGAGTAGGTAACGTATAAGTTAAAACTTTTTACTTTTCTCACGCTTAGCCAAACATGCTCTATGCCTACTAACTAATATGATTAGATGTTTATATGTCCTTTTTTATAGGTTTGCTAAAATAATTAATCCTGTGCGGCAATGCATGATTGGTGACTATAATTTGACAAGAGTGGACGGTGTCAGTCTTGCACTATTTAGAGGGTGTTTGATAGAGATTAAAATTGAAAAACTAGCCGTTATTGTTGACTTTTATTAGATGAGTGGGACCCAACAACGGCCATATTTTCAATATTAATCTGATTAGTAGCCCTACCAAACAGGCTCTTAGTATACAAGATCAAACAGGACTATGGCTACCCTCGTGAGATTTAGTGCCTCATTTTGAAATAAGATTTTATGTTCAGTGTGGTGATTAAATTATTTGATTAATCTTCGTGTTAAATCTGGTTTAAAGATGAAATTGGTTCATGGTTTTCAGCTCAGCAAAATATGTGCTTTATTCCTAGTTTTCAGCTCAAATGTAACGTTTGATTGATTCCACGTTGGCTAATAGGAAGCGTGATAGATAATACCAGGGACGTCAGCTTCCTACACTAGCAACAGCTTAATCAATTTCAATTACAATTTATGACAACACGCAATTTAGGAGGCTAGTCTCTCTGGTACTGTTGATTTTGCTGTTCTGAAGATATAAACTTACCTCATTCCCTGTGCCAATATGGAATCGTCCCAATGCTTATTTAGATACTTCCATTCAGTTCTAGCTCATTCACCTTGCCATGGAATGAGATATCTTCAAGGTTTTTGATACGAAATACTCTCTTTATTTGTAGTGCATATAGTTGTCCTGATGAATCTTGTGTTGCATCTTGAAATATTAGTTGCAATGGTGACTTATTTTATGCGTCACCTACATTCGTTGGTTGTATTATTTTGTATGTTGACAGATGGCAGGCTGGGCTGGCCTGAGTATGCACCGTATGATGCTATTCATGTTGGAGCTGCGGCACCAGAAATTCCCCAAGCACTCATCGATCAGTTGAAGCCTGGCGGCAGGTTGGTGATCCCTGTAGGGAACATTTTCCAGGACTTGCAGGTTGTGGACAAGAATCCAGATGGTTCACTAAGCATTCGAAGTGAGACTTCTGTTCGTTATGTACCATTGACAAGTCGAGATGCTCAGTTACGGGGTTAAAGGTTGTGGTATTAGTTGGGTAGATATCTGGGATTCTGAACGTGTAATGAGGTTCTAGTTGTTCATATGCCTTCTATTTCAGTTTCTTGTACAGTAAATGGTATAAACAGATAACTGTGGTTCTGAACTTGTAACAAGGTTCTAGTTCATATGCCTTCTATTTCTGTTTCTTGTACAGAAAATGGTAAACAGATTTGCACATGAGTGAACTTTTGATGGTTTTACTTTTGATTCTATACCGCCCCATCCCCACGCTCCAAAATTCAAAGCGAAGAAGGAAATAAAATCTCATTTTCTCATGCCTAGTATCTTTGCATTTTTTAGACTGAACATGGGGAGAGTGTAGCTTCCAAACCAAAAAACTCTCTCCTTAACACAAACACTAAGCAAGCAAGCTGCCTTTTGATGATCCTTTGGAGCTTATGTTTTCGAACAGCTAAAGCTTCGTAAGAGAATTTTCTACTTTGTTTTTGTCACTACAAAAGAAAAGCTTGTAAATATTCCTTTACAAATGTGAAATCTTTATGCACTTGTCCGTAATTTTGATACGAAAAGGAAGTGAGTTAAAAAAAAAAAAAGGAAAAGCAGCGTCTAAAAGGACGAGAAACCAAAAGAAAGAATGAATTGGTTTAGATAAATTTGATTATTTTTATGTTAATTGTAAACTGCTTGTAAATGACTCTTCTTCTCAAAAATAAAATGTCTCAAATGTTCCATTGTTATCACTTATCCGACGCTCGCATATGTAGAGTCAAAAGAGTATTGAGTCGAAGCTGAGGGTATTTTCTTTGGGGTTTGAGAGATGGAATAGTCTTTTGAGGATTCTAGAGTTGACTGGATTATCCGTCCAACCTCTGAGGTTTTTCAAGTAAAATTTGGGTCCATTTCATTTTCACCTTTTTCAGTTCAAATTTGATAGCAGGCAAGTTTATTTCCATATTTTCCAAACTTAAACATCATAAACGGTATCTCCATAGTAAACAAAAACATATTCTGAGTTGCATGTAATCAACGGCTTTGCAGAAGAAGAGCCTTCATTTGAGGGAACAAGCAGCCCTTTCACTTTAATCTCAAAATCTGACCAAGCCTCATCGACTTAGCACCCAAACCATTTCAAATGGAAGCCAGCAAACATCCCGCGCCCCCTTTACTAACTCCATCCCCAGTATGAAATATGACCAGGTTCAGAAGATGGCTGTGCTTCCAACATGTCTAGTTTAAGAAACCTATTGTATTCTTTATTAGTATCAACCAATTTCCTTCCCACATACTCTATTCTATACAATATACATGCACAAATCCTGTGTGAGCACATTTCATGGTTTGTTATTCCAGCATTGAGATCGAGAGAAAAAGGGGAAGACTGGTTGTTAAGAAACACGTATGGTATATATATAGCAATCTGCCGTTGGCATAATATTTACAAGAAACTGCCAGACATACCAGATGAAAACTGATAAACAATCCTTAACCCGATAAACACAACAAGAAGAAATGACTAAAGAAAGTCAATAAGGTGCCAAAAAGAAGACCCAAGGATTGAAATAGTCTACAGTGTCTTGTATTTCAATATTTATAGAAACCTGCAGTTGCAAGTGATCAACTTCCAATAAACAATGTTAACAGTAGAGAGGGTTCTGAATGATATAACTGCAAGTCTGCAACAATAAATATATATTTGCTGGAGAAGTTCAATAAAAATCTGAATATTGATTACTAGTATTTTTCTTAGCATAAACAGGGATGGTGTTTACTTCAGAATAGGAAAACTAACTTCAGACTGGAAAAAAAGGCATAAATCTCGGGATTTTCTCAAGAATCAAATCATAATCTCCATATGTTACCAGCTTAAGCAACAAAATTAACAGTAATAGCGCAAAATGGACTTGATGACCAGAAGAAAATTTTACCATTTGACAGCAGACTAAAATATGATTGCAACAATCCTCACTTTGAATATCTATGAACTCCAGGTTACGTGTTTTCTTAAACAAGTCAAAAGGAGTTACGCCTGGCTCCTTCTTCAGCAATATTTACTCTGATCACTCTCCCGTCCAAACTCTGCAGCAAGCAAATGAAGATGTTATTATGAAGATTCCAATCTCCCAATTCTATACTATATCAAACAAGAGTGTTTTCGAAAGCTTTATGCCTTGAGATGCACTCAGACAAGGCATTCACGAGGAGCTTCAAAGCTTACGCTTTGGGTGCCCTTTTTCAAGGCTTGCACCTTGCAATACTAAGGTACACGCCTCATTCCGTCAGCTTCAGGGTGGCTGAGAAGTGGTTCCATTCAGGCTGGTTATTTATAGACAAAAAATATTTTAAGAGTTTTATTGGGTTGTTTAAAAAATGTAAGAGCTTAGAGAGGATAACCAGTGAAGGGCCTGCGCATGCCCTGGTCCTATACTTTAAAATTCAAACGTGACTTCCCCAAATGAAGTTGCCACATTTTTTTACGGCAAATGATTGGTGACAAGAGACTTGAAATGAAACTTTATTCTTTTCTTTCTGTTATATATTTCTTGTTATCTTTGAATTTTTCCTTATCTTTCTTCTGAGTTTGATTTCCTTATAAAGTTGAAAGTAAACAGAATTCTTATATAATTTATAACTTGTTCTAGTTCTAGATTAGTAGTCTTGTGAAGTGATTACTACTTTGTTAAAATGTTATTTGCTAGTTTTTGTTGTCCATTTTCAATTGCCAATTACTGATATTAGATTTTTATTATCAATTTTCTTATGCTTAAGGTTCACTATAAGTATAATTTTGTAATTTTATACTTTCGAATAATTTATTGGTTTGTGTTGAGGCTTGGCTCATGGCACTTGGAGACTAAGGTCTGCCCTCAAGTTGAAAAAATGCCTCGCTACCAGATTTAGTCTTTTTAAACACGAACAAACAATAGTTTCCTTCATTAATATATAAAAAATGGTGTAATCTAAAACTTAGTTTCCAAGCAATAAATGATCATATAGACCTTTTCAACTCTCATCTAATAAATAAATATTTCAATAATTGTATTTTCCAAGGATGATAAATCACAGAGCATTACCTGTCCATCGAGGTTAGCAATGGCATCATTCATTTCAGACTCGCTTGACATTGTTACGAAGCCAAAACCACGAGATCGACCGCTCTCCCTATCATAAACTATGCGAGCATTTACTACTTTACCATGCTCACTGAAAACCTGTTCTAGTCGTCCATCATGAACGCTCCATGGGAGGTTACCAACATAAATTCTGTAAGAAGGTTCAGACACTCGAGGTGGACGTTCTGGTCGGGACCCTCTTGGGGCTGCCTTGTTAACAACCAACAACCTTCCATTTAGATCCTGTCAAAAAATGAAATGAACTTACATAAACTTGGCTGTAGAAGGCACTTGGTCAAAGAAGAATGAGATACTTTTCTAATAATTTTCAAGAAATCCATCAAAGTTCATGCAAATGGTTTGTAGGCCAAGATGCATTAACCTGAATAAGGGGTTTGGCATACCCTAGCATATTGAAAGAAGAACGAGGTCGAGTACATATTGTAGGAGAAAAAATATAAAAAAGTTGAGACATACTACACTAAATAAAAATGGCATAGCAAACTTTATTTAAAAAAGTTCTTTTCTCCATGTTGTAAACACGCGTGCATAATTTATTTACAATGTTTGAATGACATGATGAATTAAACTGTAAGACTTTAAAAGTGAGTTGATTAGATATAGCAGAAGTTCAAAACATGGAAGCACAAAACAGATGGCGAGAAAAAGGAAGAATTTTGAACAGATTAATACTGTTACAATATATTACATTTTACTCTTAAAATCATATCTTCAGATCAGACAGGAGATGACTCAAGTAATTAGTTGATCGTATTGATGCAATTTTGACTAAAGAAATTAGTTGCATTCAATCTTCAAAGTCTGGCAGCTGCAAATAGAGCATACTGGAGCGACTCGAGCAAACATATTTTCACTTTCAAATTTACTGTGATATCATTAAATATTGGTAGATCCCGTATCATGCTTATCCTTAACAGCCAGTACTGGCTGGCGGACATCTGATATCTCTTGCCAACAATTTTCCCCAGTTGGTAGGGTGCCCATGTAAATTTTGAATTAAAATATAATCTAGCACCTTCCTCAGCATGAAACAAATTTTCATTATTTGATCCATCATCAGATAAGAATGTAAATTGATATGCTTGTATCATATGGATCGACTTTGGTTGGTGATTTTTTCCTTTCACGTAATCAGACAACAGATTATAGTGCATGTTTGGCTAAGCTTAAAAAATCTAACAATAAGTAGATAAGTAATTTTGAATAAATAATTAATTTGTTGGTCAAAGTTGGAAATAATAAGTTCCTTATTTTGAAAGCATTTGCTACCTTACTGTCTAAATTGTGACTTTTTTTACCTATAAGTAAGAAATAAAGCAATTTCTCTAAACGTGTCTAAAAACAAAAAAGGTTGCATCAAAGTATGTTCAGTAACTTTTAAACATAGCCAAACATGTCGCATAAGCATAAGCTCAAAATTTATCTTGAGGTATCATACACAAATAATGTTATTCATAGAAGACAGACCATAAAGTGAGAAATGCTGTCAATAACAATATCTAAGCCATGTAAATTGCAATGGGAGCATTTGCATGATATTGTATAGTGTACCAAAGTCGAGTTGAAGTGGAGTTGCAAAAATAAGACCGATAATTTTTACTACTTTTCAAATAGACCAGACAAAGACGAGAAACTATAGAGCATTAAATTTGTATGGTACTTGCAGAAGATGAAACACTATGCCAGCTTTGGAAATGAAAAAATACATTGCTGAACAGTGGTATATACTTGGTCTTTTGAACATATTTGAATGAGGTATAGAGACAAAAATTGATTTTTTCTTTTTAATTCGGTAACTAACAAACATTTTAAGGGTCCGCTTCTGCAGGCTGTATGACATATTCCACAAAATGTTTCTGCATTTTCCAGTGTTTGATTGAATTAGAGTTCAGAAAAAAATTCAGAGGAAATCATTATACACCCTATGAGGAGAAAGAAACTTGTGGAATTTCAAGAAATAAATCGTTCATTAATAACTACAATGCCTGACCACCGAACATGCTTGGTTGTACTTAAAAGTTGCTTTTCTATAATGTTAATTCAAAAAATGCAAGCTTTTGTTAGGGTAAAAAAGGTAATTTTGAAGAATCATTTCAGAAAACAAAGCACATTTCAAAAATAAAAATAAAAATCGAAAACCTAAGTTTTCAAAGCATGCTGTACTACACCTACTACCACGGCTCGCGACCACCTCTTCAATTGCACTATTCTTGCTTCTATGCCACCTCCTGTAGTTACCGTATCTTATACAATGCTGGCAATGCAGGTGGCTGTGGTTGGCAGTGGTGATTATGCCACACAGTGGGTGATATCATACAATCTAAAAAAACTGAGGAGCAATAAAGCTGAGGTATAGCATCAAAGCAAAATCTTGGGTAGTTTCTTAATTTGTCACACTTATTGTACTATGTTTCCAACATAATCATGAAAGAAATGCAACCGCAAAAGCAAACTGTTATGATACCCTACCTATTTACATCTAGGCATGACTCAGATAATCCTTCAAATATTAAAACTTTTCCTATTACTCTAGCCCTTCCAATCTCTAATTCGAGAATTAACCGCAGACCAGATTATTAGTCCATGTATTCTTTCATTGAAGTTTCTGATTTTTCATCATAATTTGCACATGTTGCCAAAAACACAAAACAAGGCCAAAATTCATATAACAAACCAAAACAACATGCATCCATCTAAATATGCAATTCATCATTTTTTTCTTCTTGAAAATGATTTTAGGAAGGTCCAAAACTTACATAACGATGGAACATTTCTACAGCCTTTTCTGCTTCTTCCACAGTACTCATCGTCACAAACCCAAACCCTCGACTCCGATCAGTCACCCTATCGTAAATAACCTGCAACTCACATATAGCCAGCGTTAAATAATCCCTAAGAAGTCCAAACTTTTCAATCAAAACCAGACGTATAAAACAATCTTCTCTAACCAAAAGCAATTAAAATAAGAAGTATTTTAAATCCAAGTACTCACCTCAGAAATTTCAACAACACCAGCCTGCTCAAAAAGCTGAGCCACCTTCTCACTGTCCACATCGAAAGGCAAATTCCCCACATACATTTTAGCTTCCTCAGGTGGCTCCACATAACCATCACTCTCGTAACCATCCTCAACAAACTCTACAACGTCATCACTCCCTTCTCCTACTTCAGCTTCCCCTTCAGATATTTCTTGATTATTCCAGTTTAAATTTCCTTGCAATTCTTGTTCTTCAACAAGTACCGGGTTGTTCTCTTCTTGCAAAGCAGCTATTACAGAGAACCTCAAATGGGGTGTTTTCATTTTGGGAGTGGACAAAGAGAGATGAAGTTTTACGGGTTTCAGTGGGATTGATAGATTTGAGTGTGAATGTGAAACTTTTGCATTGGTGAAGAGTGATGGGACTGAAATTAGGCAACCATTTGTTGCCATTGTTATAGGCTTGGTAGCACAAGACATTATATATAGATGTGTGTTTGTGCAGAGGAAAGGAGAAAACGATGAAAAATGGGGATTTCCGAGGGGTTTGAGGATAAGGAAAGGGGTGAGCGAAGGGAGAGGAGGGAAGTTTTGACGAATGGTTTCGCGTTGCTAAAGCGGCGGATGGTCCAAAGGCAACGCTGCTTTGATGGGTTTATGATATTTTTTGTTGCTCTCTTTCTTCGGCAAGGGTAGGGTGTGGTGTAAATTGGGTCGGATCGGGTTGACCCAACTGACTTGACTCGATTTGAGATGGACTCGTTTACAGAGATTGACCCAGAATACTGCCCCAGTTTGGTGTAATAAAATCACATTGTTAATAAATTTACATTAAAAAAAAAAAAATTGATAAAAATTGTGAATTCGTAAAACGTGGGACTAAAATTAATTATTAATTTTGACTTAAATTTCTATCAATTTTTTAAACTATACCGAACCAAGCTTAGGGTATTCCAAGACATCACCAAAATAGAACATTCCAAATTACCATCAAAAGGATAAAAAAAAAAAAAAAAGAATAAGAACATCCCAAGTTTTGTGTAAACCCCTATGTTAAATTATATTGAAAATGTTCTTCAAATTTGATAATGCCAAACATGAATCCTCTTGAGCCCCGGTTTTACGACGATTAAATCAAAATTCTTTTTCTCAAATTCATTTTTAATCACATATTTATATAATAAAAATATTTTGAACTTAAATTCAAAACATTTTTCCTACTTTTTAGTCACGTATTCTTTAAAAAATCATTATTCCAAAACTCATTTTCTTAAAAAAATTAAAATGATTGTCAAATAGGGGCTAAGACTGCATTCACCTTCTAGCTTAACTATCAACATCTCGTTATTCATGTCATAGGTAAACTTTTTTCTTTCGTCTACCTTGTAATAGCTCAATTTCGTAACCTCATACTTCAACCCTTACTTCACATCCCAAATAATCTGAGCATAAATTTTCAATCGCACCCCATAGTTGTCATATCAGTCACTCTCAATTAGGCATGATTTTCATTAAGGATTAAACTAGTTGTACACACTTTGTGTACATCAAGTTTTATATTCGACGCGTTATCAAAATATGTGCCGTTAATTATTTAAAGTGTTGTGAAGATCAATATCTAAAAAATGTCACCTCGTAAGAATGTCAAACTTAATGTACATGTATCTTGATCGTTTCATTAAACATATGTAGATTTTTTTTTTTTTTTTTATTTTTTGTTTTTGTGAAAATAGAGTTTTATAACAGTGATTTTTTGGAAAATATGCAGTTAAGATAACTGTGTCTGGGAGGGCTTAAATTGTCCAAAAAACTGATTTTCCTACCGTTAACTACTGAAGCTGGAACCCACCTGTGACACAGCCAGTCAACAATGGCTGCTTGTCTTCATCTTTAACGGCACAAAAATCAATTTTTTGGGTTGAATTAAGCACTCCCATACAACCCCATAAGGAAAAGTTTTGAGTTTAAATGTAAAATTATTTTATTAAGAAAAATATATTGTTGAAAATAAGTTTGAAAATAAATGAATCGTAGAAAATAAATTTCAAACAGGGACGTAATACGATACTCCATAGTATCCACAAATTCAAAGGGATAATTCCGTTTAACAAATAAGGTGATTTATTTACTTACCCTTATCTGAGAGATGGTTAATACTTCACACTTAAAGGTATGCATGGACACTTCAATTCAACCCTTTTTTTTTTTTTTTTTTTGGGGAAATTTTAGAAAGAGATCCTCCGACGTAAGAATGTAAAGTTAGTTACCAAACATGCCCGCAAAAGATAATGAACCTACAAAAATGGAAAGCATAGACATCAAACCTTTTATAAATTTAAAGGACTACTGTGATTCTAAGATTGTGATTGTTGGAGTTTCGTTTTGAAACGGTCTATTACTAGTCAATTTTTTTTGTCGAAAACTTGGTCGAGTCAAGTACTCAAACCCCAATCCTCTTGAACTCTTATTGCTCTTGATTCTATCGGTCGGACAAGTTTTCTAAGTTGCATTTCACAGCAAAAATGATCAAATGTGCCCATTAAAGTTTTAATTTAAAGACCATCAAAGTTTATGTCCTCAATTTGATCCTATAAAATTTAATTGTTGCCGTAGAATTAAATCTTTTTATGAATTTTGTATTTAAAAAAAAAAAACAATAAACGACAATACAAAGAATCTTTAGAACTATTGAAATATTGGTTTCAAAACCTTCCATCATCAGTTCCAATCTGCAAAATTATCTTAATTCCACCGAACTGGAATATATTTTGAACAGAGATGCTGAATGCTTGTAATCTAGAAAAAGGAGAAAACTGAGGATCTTTATGGAGGATTCAACAAGATTCACAAGGCTGCCCCTTCCTTAATCAAGTTCATATCAATTTCATCGATTCTGACAGTTCCTCGAGTACACAATATTAGACTAAATAATATACCCCCATTCAGCACATCACAAGAGATTATGCATAAATAGTAACTCTGAATACAAAACTGTGATCCAAACAGAAATGCACAGAATGTTCGATTCAAAGGCGAGCTACATGAGGTTTGATTTCCAGAATCACAAAGAGATATCTTTACCAAAGAGTCCAGTTATTCCCTTGGCAGGGTCTTTCTGTTTAACAATCGACTCTCCAACCAGCACCTGTAGAAATCACAAAGAAAGATTGTCGGTTCAAATTTGCATAAACAAAGAATAATGTTTTCCATAAAAGCTGAACCCGAGCTGTAGTTCATGCCCAGAAACGATCAAACCTCTTATATTGAAATAAACTTCAAAGGACGTGGTATTGTTGTGTGGTCAAGTGTGGAAATATCATGGCAACCAAATCCTAGTGCTACATAAATCTTTAAAAAACCACAATCTGCATGTGCATGTGAACATGCTTACTCGGACTTGATCAAAGAAACCTCCTCTGAACTATTTAGCAATGTTTTTAAACCCGACTCGAACATTGCCAGAAAAGGTAAAGAATTGAGTGTCAAAGATTTAGCTGGAGTTTAACCAGAGGTCAAAATGTTAATAAACAAACACAAATTTATTGTTAATTTCATCATATATAAACAAAAAGCATGTTTGGGAGTTAGTTTTGGTTTAAATTATAGTTAGATAGAAATCAGTGATGGATAAAATTATTGGACCGATTAAAAACAGCTGCCAAACTTACCAAAAACTGTATCAATAACCAGATATTAGGTGCAATAATGTTAATAGTGTTCAAAATAATAGAGGATGATGTATGTCAAGGTTAAATTACTCAAAAAACTGTACTCTCTCTCTTTTTTCCCCTAAAAATTATAGAAATGCAACCAAGAATTCAGTGAACCAATGGCTAAACCATTGGGCTGGATGCTGGTTGACTGGGCTTCGTCCTGGGTTTGTAAGATATGATTCTTAAGCAGTAATTGGATTGATTTCTGGGTCCCATTCCCGGTTTTTTCTGGGAGAATCGATTTGAGTCGGTCTAGTTTTCAAGAAACTACTATTTAATCGAGAGAAATCAAATGCAAGACTAGTTGGTTGTTTCTTAATTGTCTTTACCAAAGCCATGATCTCTCAGAAAAAGGATTCCTACCCAAATAGTGCACAACCACAGAGGTAGGAATTTGTTTTTTCTTAGCGCCATTTGCCTACCATTCTCCAAAAACATCTTTTTAAAAACAAAAAAACTCATTTTCAATTACACATTCTCACAATAACATATTTTACACATAAACCCAAAATTTTCCAACATTTTAACCACATTCTCCAAAAAATCACTATTCCAAAACTCATTTTCCTCAAAAAACTTTTTTTAATGGGGCATCAAACAGGGGCTTAGTTTGCCTGTCTGTTTCTTTCTTTCGTCTACTACTCATCTTTATCTTAGGCATGTTGTCCTCTTAAAATAATTGTTAGGTGTTCTTAATTAAGATGACAAAGGATAAAAAAGAAGGGTATATATTTCCCAAAAAGTTTTCAATCAGCAGAACTCACAGCTTTAACACCAGCTTCTTGTACATAGGAAATATCATCTGGAGTGAAAAGTCCAGATTCCCCAACAACCTGAAGAATTTGAATATTAGAGGTAAAAAAATATTATTAAGGTGGAATGATGTAGATAATACATCATTCACTAAGAAAGGAAAAAGAGATGATAAAATGTTTGGCTAAGCTTGAGAAAAATACAAGTCACTTTCTGAAGAAACTTTTTGTTTCCAAACATTTTTGGATCTGTTACCTTTTCTTACAAGTTATAAAAGTTATTTATATTAAAAATAACAGTGTCAAAATAAATAACATACTCATTTCAAACTTGAACCAATTAAAAAATATATATTTAGCTAACTTAATTACTTACAAGTATCCTTTTAAGCTTAGCCAAACACACTTCATGTACAAATGATGCTAGGATTTACTCACTGTTATCCCTTTCTGACGGATCCTTTCACCACGATCACCTTCGAGAAGCTTTTTCGTGTTACTAACATCAACCTTAAATGTTTCTGCAAATTGGCCGAGGTAAACTCTCTTTAAAAAAAAAAAAAAAAAAGTCAACAATGAATCATCTTACACAGTAAAATAGTTTCATCATCTCTATCCTCATGAGTGAGTCTACTGAACATCCAAAGTAGAGATATCATTCCCAATTGTTCACTGGTCAGGAATTAAAACCATTTTAACTTAAAGGCTACAGTAATGACAAACAATTTAATTCGTGCCATACTGATAGAATAATAGTTAGAAAAGCACTAAGCTATGCAACGAAGAACCACACTGAGGAAATAATACCAAAATTCTAATGAAGCTTCAACATTAACCAATAAGTACATCTTCCTCCACAAGCTAAACACAAAAAATAACTCAAATGCACTAAAACTATAAAATGAAGGTAAAGTTAGTAAAACACTTTGATCAACATACACCAAAGTTTCATGTCAGTTGCCAAACTTTGTTTTGTTCCAAAGTGGCAGCTGAAGTTTGTTTTTTGTTTCGGTTTGGTCACTTTTTAAATTCTGTTAATTTTTCTAACCACGTGTATGGCATGGAAGACATCCATGTTGACGCCACATTAAATTTGTCCTCTGCCATGATAGATATTCTGTTAAAAAAAACTAACGGATGTTAATTATGTAACCAAACTGAAATGAAAAGGTAAACTTTCGCGACCACTTTAAAACAAAATAAAGCTCAGTTACTAACATGAAACTTGACTGTAAGTTGAGTGACTAAAAGCATTTTTAACCAAAAATACTTCATATAGGTATAGTATTTGGTCATAACTCTACACAATTAATTGAAGCCAGAAAGTACCAAGGTCTCGATTATTGATGCCAACAAGTTCAATCCCATCTATTTGGAGGACACGATCCATCTCTTTCTCATCATGTACCTATAATATGAAGTACCAGAAGAGAGGCCAAGAGTTGCAATTGTGGAGATAATAGCATATCATTTCACTCGCCTCACAAGATTTAACAATGAATATCCACGCAAGTATGTCTAGCACGCATCAAAGATGCAGAAAATGAGTATTACATAACCCTTGCACTAGAGAGGTTTTTCTCGAACGTTGGAAGAGCATAGAAAGATAGACGAACTGAAGACATATGTCACTTCTTTAGCAACCACGAGAATGATTCGCCACTTAAAAAGTTAACTTACAAGAAATAAGTAACTTTAATAAATAATATTTTTCATTGGTGAAGTTGGAAATTAGTAAGTCACTCATTTTGACATGGAACTAAGAGTTTTTTTTTTTTTTTAAAGTAACTTTTTACTTTGAACTTTAAAGTAAGGTATCGAATATGTTTTAAAAGAAGCTTTTACTTTTTTCCTATTAAAGTCGAGACAGACATGCTCACAAATCTAACTGGTTTGAGCTTAAACACAATTTTCTAAGATGGTCATACGACACAGATTTTTATCAAGGACTTTGATGATCATGCAATGAATTGAGTAAAAACATGGAAGTACGAGGAGTACTCTATTTGAGACAACTTATGGGTCTTTAAGATCATCAAATGTTTTCAATCTCTAATGAAGTGGGTGTGCCATGCTAGAGATGCTAACAACAAAGAGCAATAGCCAAACCTCAACCAGTGCTGCCAACCCATGCAATTTGCAGATCTTGGTCAAATATTTGATGTCGAGATCTGGTAAAACACCCGCAATTAATAGAACTGCATCTGCACCTTTAGTTCGAGCATAGTAGATTTGCCAAGCATCTATTATGAATTCTTTACACAGTAGAGGGCACTACACACATTGTACAAAGTCAGTAAAGAAATATGAATAGCAATATCAAGCTTGTATTTTGAGCTATAAGGCGAAAAAATATTGGAAGTGGGCATACCTTTACTCCAGAATTCCTTATGGCCTCTAAATTTTCAAAGCTTCCCTTATTTGGTACAGAAAAGGGAGTAAGTGAAAATGGTACTTCGCAGTGAAACAAAAACCAACAAACCTTGAAAAAAAATACCTTATCGACGTAGCAATATTTCCTAGAAGCAAAAGTTTGAGTACTAAAAAGTTGATTCTTGCCTGGAAATACTTCTGATCTGTCAAGACACTTAGGCATGCTGCCCCACCTTTTTCATAAGCTTTAGCAATCTCAACCTGTGGAGTGAAAATATTCAAAAGAATGATATACTTGTAGAAATCTCAACAGTACAGAAACATTTCTAGGAAAACTGAACAGAGGGCGAACAGCTTCTCCTGGATGTCTTCATGGGTTTGGGAAAGAAGAAAACACCACCAGAAAGCAGAATCTTCGTTATTATCATTAAATGCCACTATATAAATTCAGTTCATATTATGAAACATCCATACGTGCATCGTAGGGAGAATGAAAGGAAAATACATTGTTATAAATTTCTCTAAATTTTGCAAAGAAACACAGAAGGACTTGGGGAAATAAATATTTGAATTAACTTCTCAATGAATTATGTCATTTTCCTCCCATCTCTCTATCCTTAAACCCTTATGAGTTAGAAGCCAACATACCCTATATTTCTTGTCCCTGGCAGCAATTAGCAATCTAAACTTAGCTTAAGTTGGAGGACCAGGACCACATGCTGCTTATTCATGTACTGAATTCAACACTTGCTCCCCAACCAAAATCATTATGCAGTAAATAGCTGATTAAGTTGATTATTTGACAAAGCCTATCCAGCGCATAAGAAACAAAGTATCAAGCATGGATTTTTTTTTTTTTTTTTTTGGTTGCTTATCATAGTAAAACGAAGAGAAAATTTGTTGCTGGAAGTTCATCATGCTAAAGAATTGTTCTTTCTTTTGCGTTATCGATGTACACATGCAGAAATACCCTACACATTGGTGATAAGTACGGCCCTGCCTTCTATCTTCTACTTCGTGAATAAGAAAAATAAGACATTTCATCTAATTTTGTTGATTTCAATAGTGATATAGTTGGAAATTTAATCTACTACCACCGTCAAAAAAATATAGAAATCGAATACTTGTGCACAGAACAGCCACAATTGTGATGCCACCATCTGAGACAATAATTCAATATAGGAATCACTTATACCCTGCGTAACATAATTTTCTGCAATATTTACTTCTGCTAGTACCAGACCATGCTTATCGAAATATATCTACATTCCATCTGAAAAAGGTACGCCACTTCATCACAAACTAAATTTCCAAATTCCAGGGGCAAGGGAAAGTAAATATATGTCCACATATAATGCCAATTAACATTGCTAACTTACAGGATCAAAATCTTCTCTAAGAACTCCTCTACTCGGCGAGGCCTTTTTCACTTCAGCAATCAGACCAGGTAATCCAGTTCGTGAATTTGCTGCCTTAAGAGCTCCAATAAAATCGCGAACAGGTGGAGCACTGTCAAGTGCTTTCTTCAACGTAAAAAGTGGTTTCCTCTCCTTCATCTACAAGTCACTATCCAATAACAATTAATACCAGTTTCAATTCTCGAGAGCATACCCCATCCACATCCCACGCACCAAAAAAATAAAAGAGAGAGAGAAAGAGAAAAAAATGTGCATGTATTGCCAGATCAATTGTACCTGTGATGCTTCCGCGTACTTCTGCCATATAATTTCTTCGAGAATATTTCGCGGGGTGTTACCCTCATTCTGCAAGCAAAACTCAAAAGGACCCACATAATGCTGAGGAGGTCCACTTGGAGGCCTTCTCCTAATCCTTATCCCATGACTTGCAGCTACTTCATTTTGGAACATCCCCAGTTCCCACTCTTTAACTTTGAGTGCATCTCCTTCAGAAATTCTAGATTCCGATACTGTGGCTGATCCATCTTTCAATTCAGACTAGAAAGGGCAATCAAATTGCATTTTAATCTCTTAATAATTAACGTAAAGTTCGTAACTTTCAAGCATTTGCACCAATTTTTTTGCAGCTAATTATCACTTCGAGAATTATTAAACAAATCAGGTCTTTAGTACTATTCTTTACGCGAAAGAACACTTCAGCGATAAGATTAACTAAAACCCCACAAAAGAAGCAACCCGATATGATTTAAACTCACAGTACGTTCCAATTCAATAAGACCCATCAAATATTACACGCTCGTTGATAAAATTTTATGTATGTATATGAATATAAAACGATGAATAAAATTACCTGCTGAGCCTTCAAAATGTGGGTGGAGAATTCCCTATTGGGAGTGTGACGGGGCATAAGGCTCTGTTGTATGTTGTATATAAGAAATAACTTGTTGCAGTAAATAATATTTTCAGAATCGACTTGCTTAACAGTAAGAACAGAATGTATTAATTTAAACGGGTAAAAGCAGAATACAAAGCATTAAACAAACAAAACAGAAATGTTAAAATAATTGCAGAATCCGGTATGAGGATGATCGAGGCGAGAACTAGGCTCTCTGTCCTTAAGACGTTTTTACCCCGTCACACGGTGCTTACGGTTTGGTATGTGGTAAATCGTCTCCCAAGATACAACGATCAAAACTTGCAGAAGCAGCACTTCGACTGCAAGACAGCGAACCAGAAATGGAGTACTCTCTCAGACAAATGCAGAAACAGAAAGATGCGACAAAGACTATGTATGCAGTGAATTCGAGTGTATTTTTGGTGTATCGAAAATGAAAGCCTAAGGACCCTTTAAATAGAGGAGGGAGTTGGACGGTTGAGCCTCTTACAACTCCCCACTTAGAGCAGTTTCACCACTCACGCCCACTTAACTCCCCACTTAGAGCAGTTAAACGTCCACTTAATCAAATGACGGTTTAGGGAAAAACCGTGAAAGGGAGGGAATTAATTAATTGAATTCAGATAAAAAAAAAATTAAATAAATTTTATCCAAAAAATTAATATTGACCCGGCCCGGCCCAAGCCCAGGCCCACGACCCGAGCTCGTGCTCTTGCCGTGCCGAGCCGAGCCGGCCGGCCGGTCGGACGGACGGCGGCGGCGCGCGCGCGCGTGTGGCCTTCGGTTAGTCTAAACATTGTCTAAGACTCCCCCCTTTCAAATACTATTGGTACCCCTTGGGGCCCAAACCCATTTCCAAACTTGATGTTTATTAAGTGGTTCAAGGTTGTGTTCGCAACCGATGTGGGATTGGAACAGTTTTCCAATTATTTCACATTTATTCCTCTTATTTATTGTCCAACTTTCAACCATAATTTCTCATTCATATTGAAATGATTTTTCACAATTAAATATTCTACACTCATCTACTCGGAACGTAGAATTTAATTGAACATTTATTTCGATAATTCGAACATTGGGTCCCACTTAAAATTGTGGTCAAAGTTGACCCATTTGGGCACCATTTCCAACAATCCCCCACATGAATGGAAATTATCATGACTATGCAATGCAGACACGAACAGAGAATACATGCGAAAGACTTATTGCATCAGGAGAGGTAGCTTTTGGCTTTGAACCTGCCTTAGTGGAATACTATCGAGTTTACTTGGCTAATCAGTGAACTGATGTCTTGAACTGTTCAGCCGTTGGTGTAAACCAAGGCAACAATATCCACACAATAATCTTTCTATTCAATTCTTAGGTTCTCATAGTTGTGTTCATTTTGGCCCTGAACGATTCTTGGGATTCATAAGTGCTTTAGAGAATTTTAAGCCCCAAATTCTCATAGAAGCGGCCCCACTTCACACTTATATAGGTGATCTCCTATTAAGAGTATTCTGCTGTACTCCACTCGGATTATCCAAGTTATAGGAATCATTAAAAGTTACAACTTAACCTTTTACATTCTGCAGACAGCACTATTTAATAAAGGAATGGTCTAGTGCTTAACTGAATCTTAATAACTTAGTTGTCCCATTGAACCAAGATCTTGGGATCTCCAGTCAACAAGGTTGGGTTACCGTCATTAAGATTCATGCATGTTCGGCTTTAATCCCATTCCCTTTGATAGATAATATACTTGATCTCTTGGTAAGCCTTTTGTAAGCGGATCCGCGAGATTCTCCTTTGATTTCACATAATCAATGGAGATAATACCATTTGAGATCAACTGCTTTATGGTATTGTGTCTACGACGTATATGTCTAGACTTACCATTATACATGCAATTTTGTGCCCTTGCAATAGCTGACTGATTGTCACAGTGAAGACTAATTGCAGGCACCGGCTTAGGCCAACACGGAATATCCTCTAAGAAGTTACGAAGCCATTCTGCTTCTTCTCCAGCTTTATCTAAAGCTATAAACTCTGATTCCATTGTCGATCGAGCTATGCAGGTTTGCTTTGAGGATTTCCAAGACACAGCTGCACCACCAAGTGTAAATACATAACCACTTGTGGATTTAGAATCTTTCATATCAGATATCCAATTTGCATCACAGTATCCTTCTAATACTGCTGGATATCTCATATAATGTAATCCAAATTTTAAGGTATATTTTAAATATCGAAGTACCCTATTCAATGCCTTCCAGTGATCATTGCTTGGATTACATGTGAACCTACTCAATTTATTAACTGCGAACGCAATATCAGGACGTGTGCAGTTCATTAAATACATCAAACTCCCAATGACCTGAGAATATCTTAATTGATGTACAGGTTCACCTCTATTTTTTGCTAAGTGTAGACTCGTGTCTACTGGAGTTTTGACTGGACTTTCATCAAAAACTCCAAATCTCTTTAACACAGACTCAACGTAATGAGATTGTGAAAGAACAAGTCCATCTGGTGTTTTAGAAATTTTAATTCCAAGAATTACATCTGCTACACCCATGTCCTTCATGTCAAAATGTTTTGTTAACATTTTCTTAGTAGACACAATGATATCATGATTGCTACCTAGAATTAGCATATCATCCACATATAAGCATACTAAGACATATGCTGTCGGTGTACTTTTATTGTACACACACTTATCACACTCGTTAATTTTAAAATCATTTGACAACATTGTTTTGTCAAATTTTTGGTGCCACTGCTTTGGCGCCTGTTTCAGTCCATATAAAGATTTAACGAGTCGGCAAACCTTTTTCTCTTGTCCATGAGCGACAAAACCTTCAGGTTGCTCCATGTATATTTCTTCTTCCAACTCTCCATTCAGAAAAGCTGTTTTAACATCCATTTGATGAATTTCGAGATTATGTATTGCAGCAATTGCAATAAGGATTCTTATCGAAGTAATCCTTGTTACTGGTGAGTAAGTATCGAAGAAATCAAGACCTTCCTTTTGTCTATATCCTTTTGCTACCAACCGAGCCTTGTATTTATCAATAGATCCATCCGATTTTAACTTTTTCTTGAAAATCCACTTGCAACCTAGAGGTTTATTTCCAGGTGGGAGATCAACCAACTCCCAGTATGATTTTGCATTATCGATTCAATTTCACTATTGATAGCTTCTTTCCAAAAAGGAGCCTCTGGTGTTGACATTGCCTCATTAAATGTCTTTGGTTCATCTTCGATCATATACGTTAGAAATTCTGAACCGAATGACGTAGACTTTCTAGTCCTTTTACTGCGTCTGAGTTCTTCTTCATTTTCATCATCATTTGCAATATCGTAAGTTCGTTTTGTTGAGCTTACATCACTTTTGTCTTTACGAGGAAAGACATTTTCGAAGAAACTTGCATTCCTTGATTCAATTATTGTATCTTCATGTATATCCGGAATCTCGGATTTATGCACAAGGAAGCGATATGCACTACTGTTATGAGCATATCCAATAAATATGCAATCTACAGTTTTTGGTCCTATTTTTATTTGTTTAGGTTTTGGCACTTCGACCTTTGCCAAACACCCCCACACTTTCAGGTATTTATATGAAGGTTTATGACCTTTCCATAATTCGTAAGGTGTTTCATCCCTTACTTTGTGTGGTATTTTATTAAGAATGTGATTTGCCGAGAGGATAGCCTCCCCCCACAAATTTTGTGGTAGACCAGAACTAATCAACATAGCATTCATCATTTCTTTAAGCGTACGATTCTTTCGTTCCGCAATACCATTAGATTGAGGTGAGTAAGGAGCCGTTGTTTGATGAATGATGCCTTGTTGAGAACAAAATTCTTCAAACGGCGCTCCATATTCTCCACCTCTATCACTTCGAACAATTTTTATTGTTTTGCTAAGTTGATTTTCCACTTCATTCTTATAATGTTTAAACATTTCCAAAGCCTCATCTTTGGTTTTTAACAAATAAACATAACAGAACCGAGTGCAATCGTCAATGAAAGTAATGAAATACTTTTTCCCACCTTTAGTTTGTACGAATTTCAAGTCACATATATCGCTGTGAATTAATTCTAAAGGTAAAGTATTTCTATCAACTGATGGAAATGGTCTTTTGGCTAACTTAGCCTCAACACAAGTTTCACATTTGTGATTAGAATCGAAACTTAAAGAAGGTAGCAAATTTAAGTTCATTAATTTGCGCACAGATTTAAAGTTTGCATGTCCTAATCTTTTATGCCATAAACAAGAAGAATCAACAATATACGCAGAAGTAGAAGCTTCATTCATCTTGTTCAATTTAGGTACAATAGTAAGAACGTTCATCTTGAACATCCCATCAGTCATGTAACCCTTCCCAACGTACATTCCATTTTTAGTTAGTACAAATTTGTCAGATACAAATACTAACTTAAACCCATTCTTGCTAAGAAGGGAACCAGAAACAAGATTTTTCCGAATGTCCGGCACATGCAGCACATTGTTGAGGACGAGTTCCTTGCCAGATGTCATCTTCAAGGTTACCTTTCCTTGTCCTTCAACCTTTGAGCTTGAGGAATTTCCCATGAACAGTTGTTCTCCATCGATAGGTTTGTACTCAGAAAACACGCTCTTTTCAGCACAAATGTGGCGAGTGGCACCAGTATCCACCCACCATTCCCTGGGATTTCCAACACTATTACATTCAGATATTACAGCAGATAGGTGCATTTCTTGAACACCTTCAGTCAGATTTTCAGTTTCAACAATATGTGCACGGTCAATTTGCTTTTTAGGCTTGCGACAGTCACTTGCACGATGTCCGGGTTTGCCACAGTTGAAACAGTCCCCTTTGAACTTCTTGTTCTTCTGGTTATTTTCATTTTTCCTCGGGGCAAAGCTTGAGTGCTTCCTTTTCATGTTCTTTCTTGAACTTGATTCAGCCATGTTTGCTTTAGCTTCCATGCTTGGTCCCCCGTTCCTCCTTTCAGATTTCTTTGTATCCTCTTCGATCCTCAAACGCACAATCAACTCCTCCATGTTCATTTCCTTGCGTTTGTGTTTGAGGTAATTTTTGAAATCTCTCCATGAGGGCGGGAGTTTTTCAATTACTGCTGCTACTTGGAATGACTCACTTACAGTCATTTTTTCAGCATGTAAGTCATGGAGAAGTACCTGCAAGTCTTGAACTTGGGAAATAACAGATTTAGAGTCAATCATTTTATAATCTAAAAATTTACCAACAAGGAATTTTTTAGATCCAGCATCTTCAGTTTTATATTTTTTCTCTAAAGATTCCCAAAGTTCTTTTGCAGTTTTCATTACGCTATATACACCATATAACGAATCATTTAACCCATTCAGTACATAGTTTTTGCATAGAAAGTCAGAGTGTTTCCATGCGTCCAAAGCAATAATCGAAACTCGATTATTTTCTCCTTGTTGAACAGAAGGAGGATCCTCAGTGAGAAACCTTGCCAGGTTCAGAGTGGTGAGATAGAACAGCATCTTCTGCTGCCATCTCTTAAAATCGACCCCATTAAATTTTTCAGGCTTCTCTCCATGAGGAATATGAGTTGAAGCAGACGGACCAGTCACAGTTGACGTAACTGTAGCCATAGTTGGCGTCACAGTAGGGGTCACAGCCACAGTGGGGGTCACAGGCACAGTAGGGGGAATTGCATTCGTCCCAGAAGTGTTAGCCATTTCTGTTTTCAAAACAGAAGATCAACAAATCAGAATTTCCGAATTAAAATTCTGCAGAATAGTAATGTAGCAGAAAAGTCTCTGCAGAATGAAGCAAGTACAATCTGGAAAAGTATTTATTAAAAGAAAACGTCTTAAGATTGTTGTATATAAGAAATAACTTGTTGCAGTAAATAATATTTCCAGAATCGACTTGCTTAACAGTAAGAACAGAATGTATTAATTTAAACGGGTAAAAGCAGAATACAAAGCATTAAACAAACAAAACAGAAATGTTAAAATAATTGCAGAATCCGGTATGAGGATGATCGAGGCGAGAACTAGGCTCTCTGTCCTTAAGACGTTTTTACCCCGTCACACGGTGCTTACGGTTTGGTATGTGGTAAATCGTCTCCCAAGATACAACGATCAAAACTTGCAGAAGCAGCACTTCGACTGCAAGACAGCGAACCAGAAATGGAGTACTCTCTCAGACAAATGCAGAAACAGAAAGATGCGACAAAGACTATGTATGCAGTGAATTCGAGTGTATTTTTGGTGTATCGAAAATGAAAGCCTAAGGACCCTTTAAATAGAGGAGGGAGTTGGACGGTTGAGCCTCTTACAACTCCCCACTTAGAGCAGTTTCACCACTCACGCCCACTTAACTCCCCACTTAGAGCAGTTAAACGTCCACTTAATCAAATGACGGTTTAGGGAAAAACCGTGAAAGGGAGGGAATTAATTAATTGAATTCAGATAAAAAAAAAATTAAATAAATTTTATCCAAAAAATTAATATTGACCCGGCCCGGCCCAAGCCCAGGCCCACGACCCGAGCTCGTGCTCTTGCCGTGCCGAGCCGAGCCGGCCGGCCGGTCGGACGGACGGCGGCGGCGCGCGCGCGCGTGTGGCCTTCGGTTAGTCTAAACATTGTCTAAGACTCCCCCCTTTCAAATACTATTGGTACCCCTTGGGGCCCAAACCCATTTCCAAACTTGATGTTTATTAAGTGGTTCAAGGTTGTGTTCGCAACCGATGTGGGATTGGAACAGTTTTCCAATTATTTCACATTTATTCCTCTTATTTATTGTCCAACTTTCAACCATAATTTCTCATTCATATTGAAATGGTTTTTCACAATTAAATATTCTACACTCATCTACTCGGAACGTAGAATTTAATTGAACATTTATTTCGATAATTCGAACATTGGGTCCCACTTAAAATTGTGGTCAAAGTTGACCCATTTTGGCACCATTTCCAACAATCCCCCACATGAATGGAAATTATCATGACTATGCAATGCAGACACGAACAGAGAATACATGCGAAAGACTTATTGCATCAGGAGAGGTAGCTTTTGGCTTTGAACCTGCCTTAGTGGAATACTATCGAGTTTACTTGGCTAATCAGTGAACTGATGTCTTGAACTGTTCAGCCGTTGGTGTAAACCAAGGCAACAATATCCACACAATAATCTTTCTATTCAATTCTTAGGTTCTCATAGTTGTGTTCATTTTGGCCCTGAACGATTCTTGGGATTCATAAGTGCTTTAGAGAATTTTAAGCCCCAAATTCTCATAGAAGCGGCCCCACTTCACACTTATATAGGTGATCTCCTATTAAGAGTATTCTGCTGTACTCCACTCGGATTATCCAAGTTATAGGAATCATTAAAAGTTACAACTTAACCTTTTACATTCTGCAGACAGCACTATTTAATAAAGGAATGGTCCAGTGCTTAACTGAATCTTAATAACTTAGTTGTCCCATTGAACCAAGATCTTGGGATCTCCAGTCAACAAGGTTGGGTTACCGTCATTAAGATTCATGCATGTTCGGCTTTAATCCCATTCCCTTTGATAGATAATATACTTGATCTCTTGGTAAGCCTTTTGTGAGCGGATCCGCGAGATTCTCCTTTGATTTCACATAATCAATGGAGATAATACCATTTGAGATCAACTGCTTTATGGTATTGTGTCTACGACGTATATGTCTAGACTTACCATTATACATGCAATTTTGTGCCCTTGCAATAGCTGACTGATTGTCACAGTGAAGACTAATTGCAGGCACCGGCTTAGGCCAACACGGAATATCCTCTAAGAAGTTACGAAGCCATTCTGCTTCTTCTCCAGCTTTATCTAAAGCTATAAACTCTGATTCCATTGTCGATCGAGCTATGCAGGTTTGCTTTGAGGATTTCCAAGACACAGCTGCACCACCAAGTGTAAATACATAACCACTTGTGGATTTAGAATCTTTCATATCAGATATCCAATTTGCATCACAGTATCCTTCTAATACTGCTGGATATCTCATATAATGTAATCCAAATTTTAAGGTATATTTTAAATATCGAAGTACCCTATTCAATGCCTTCCAGTGATCATTGCTTGGATTACATGTGAACCTACTCAATTTATTAACTGCGAACGCAATATCAGGGCGTGTGCAGTTCATTAAATACATCAAACTCCCAATGACCTGAGAATATCTTAATTGATGTACAGGTTCACCTCTATTTTTTGTTAAGTGTAGACTCGTGTCTACTGGAGTTTTGACTGGGCTTTCATCAAAAACTCCAAATCTCTTTAACACAGACTCAACGTAATGAGATTGTGAAAGAACAAGTCCATCTGGTGTTTTAGAGATTTTAATTCCAAGAATTACATCTGCTACACCCATGTCCTTCATGTCAAAATGTTTTGTTAACATTTTCTTAGTAGACACAATGATATCATGATTGCTACCTAGAATTAGCATATCATCCACATATAAGCATACTAAGACATATGATGTCGGTGTACTTTTATTGTACACACACTTATCACACTCGTTAATTTTAAAACTATTTGACAACATTGTTTTGTCAAATTTTTGGTGCCACTGCTTTGGCGCCTGTTTCAGTCCATATAAAGATTTAACGAGTCGGCAAACCTTTTTCTCTTGTCCATGAGCGACAAAACCTTCAGGTTGCTCCATGTATATTTCTTCTTCCAACTCTCCATTCAGAAAAGCTGTTTTAACATCCATTTGATGAATTTCGAGATTATGTATTGCAGCAATTGCAATAAGGATTCTTATCGAAGTAATCCTTGTTACTGGTGAGTAAGTATCGAAGAAATCAAGACCTTCCTTTTGTCTATATCCTTTTGCTACCAACCGAGCCTTGTATTTATCAATAGATCCATCCGATTTTAACTTTTTCTTGAAAATCCACTTGCAACCTAGAGGTTTATTTCCAGGTGGGAGATCAACCAACTCCCAGTATGATTTTGCATTATCGATTCAATTTCACTATTGATAGCTTCTTTCCAAAAAGGAGCCTCTGGTGTTGACATTGCCTCATTAAATGTCTTTGGTTCATCTTCGATCATATACGTTAGAAATTCTGAACCGAAGGACGTAGACTTTCTAGTCCTTTTACTGCGTCTGAGTTCTTCTTCATTTTCATCATCATTTGCAATATCGTAAGTTCGTTTTGTTGAGCTTACATCACTTTTGTCTTTACGAGGAAAGACATTTTCGAAGAAACTTGCATTCCTTGATTCAATTATTGTATCTTCATGTATATCCGGAATCTCGGATTTATGCACAAGGAAGCGATATGCACTACTGTTATGAGCATATCCAATAAATATGCAATCTACAGTTTTTGGTCCTATTTTTATTTGTTTAGGTTTTGGCACTTCGACCTTTGCCAAACACCCCCACACTTTCAGGTATTTATATGAAGGTTTATGACCTTTCCATAATTCGTAAGGTGTTTCATCCCTTACTTTGTGTGGTATTTTATTAAGAATGTGATTTGCCGAGAGGATAGCCTCCCCCCACAAATTTTGTGGTAGACCAGAACTAATCAACATAGCATTCATCATTTCTTTAAGCGTACGATTCTTTCGTTCCGCAATACCATTAGATTGAGGTGAGTAAGGAGCCGTTGTTTGATGAATGATGCCTTGTTGAGAACAAAATTCTTCAAACGGCGCTCCATATTCTCCACCTCTATCACTTCGAACAATTTTTATTGTTTTGCTAAGTTGATTTTCCACTTCATTCTTATAATGTTTAAACATTTCCAAAGCCTCATCTTTGGTTTTTAACAAATAAACATAACAGAACCGAGTGCAATCGTCAATGAAAGTAATGAAATACTTTTTCCCACCTTTAGTTTGTACGAATTTCAAGTCACATATATCGCTGTGAATTAATTCTAAAGGTAAAGTATTTCTATCAACTGATGGAAATGGTCTTTTGGCTAACTTAGCCTCAACACAAGTTTCACATTTGTGATTAGGATCAAAACTTAAAGAAGGTAGCAAATTTAAGTTCATTAATTTGCGCACAGATTTAAAGTTTGCATGTCCTAATCTTTTATGCCATAAACAAGAAGAATCAACAATATACGCAGAAGTAGAAATTTCATTCATCTTGTTCAATTTAGGTACAATAGTAAGAACGTTCATCTTGAACATCCCATCAGTCATGTAACCCTTCCCAACGTACATTCCATTTTTAGTTAGTACAAATTTGTCAGATACAAATACTAACTTAAACCCATTCTTGCTAAGAAGGGAACCAGAAACAAGATTTTTCCGAATGTCCGGCACATGCAGCACATTGTTGAGGACGAGTTCCTTGCCAGATGTCATCTTCAAGGTTACCTTTCCTTGTCCTTCAACCTTTGAGCTTGAGGAATTTCCCATGAACAGTTGTTCTCCATCGATAGGTTTGTACTTAGAAAACACGCTCTTTTCAGCACAAATGTGGCGAGTGGCACCAGTATCCACCCACCATTCCCTGGGATTTCCAACACTATTACATTCAGATATTACAGCAGATAGGTGCATTTCTTGAACACCTTCAGTCAGATTTTCAGTTTCAACAATATGTGCACGGTCAATTTGCTTTTTAGGCTTGCGACAGTCACTTGCACGATGTCCGGGTTTGCCACAGTTGAAACAGTCCCCTTTGAACTTCTTGTTCTTCTGGTTATTTTCATTTTTCCTCGGGGCAAAGCTTGAGTGCTTCCTTTTCATGTTCTTTCTTGAACTTGATTCAGCCATGTTTGCTTTAGCTTCCATGCTTGGTCCCCCGTTCCTCCTTTCAGATTTCTTTGTATCCTCTTCGATCCTCAAACGCACAATCAACTCCTCCATGTTCATTTCCTTGCGTTTGTGTTTGAGGTAATTTTTGAAATCTCTCCATGAGGGCGGGAGTTTTTCAATTACTGCTGCTACTTGGAATGACTCACTTACAGTCATTTTTTCAGCATGTAAGTCATGGAGAAGTACCTGCAAGTCTTGAACTTGGGAAATAACAGATTTAGAGTCAATCATTTTATAATCTAAAAATTTACCAACAAGGAATTTTTTAGATCCAGCATCTTCAGTTTTATATTTTTTCTCTAAAGATTCCCAAAGTTCTTTTGCAGTTTTCATTACGCTATATACACCATATAACGAATCATTCAACCCATTCAGTACATAGTTTTTGCATAGGAAGTCAGAGTGTTTCCATGCGTCCAAAGCTATAATCGAAACTCGATTATTTTCTCCTTGTTGAACAGAAGGAGGATCCTCAGTGAGAAACCTTGCCAGGTTCAGAGTGGTGAGATAGAACAGCATCTTCTGCTGCCATCTCTTAAAATCGACCCCATTAAATTTTTCAGGCTTCTCTCCATGAGGAATATGAGTTGAAGCAGACGGACCAGTCACAGTTGACGTAACTGTAGCCATAGTTGGCGTCACAGTAGGGGTCACAGCCACAGTGGGGGTCACAGGCACAGTAGGGGGAATTGCATTCGTCCCAGAAGTGTTAGCCATTTCTGTTTTCAAAACAGAAGATCAACAAATCAGAATTTCCGAATTAAAATTCTGCAGAATAGTAATGTAGCAGAAAAGTCTCTGCAGAATGAAGCAAGTACAATCTGGAAAAGTATTTATTAAAAGAAAACGTCTTAAGATTGTTGTATATAAGAAATAACTTGTTGCAGTAAATAATATTTTCAGAATCGACTTGCTTAACAGTAAGAACAGAATGTATTAATTTAAACGGGTAAAAGCAGAATACAAAGCATTAAACAAACAAAACAGAAATGTTAAAATAATTGCAGAATCCGGTATGAGGATGATCGAGGCGAGAACTAGGCTCTCTGTCCTTAAGACGTTTTTACCCCGTCACACGGTGCTTACGGTTTGGTATGTGGTAAATCGTCTCCCAAGATACAACGATCAAAACTTGCAGAAGCAGCACTTCGACTGCAAGACAGCGAACCAGAAATGGAGTACTCTCTCAGACAAATGCAGAAACAGAAAGATGCGACAAAGACTATGTATGCAGTGAATTCGAGTGTATTTTTGGTGTATCGAAAATGAAAGCCTAAGGACCCTTTAAATAGAGGAGGGAGTTGGACGGTTGAGCCTCTTACAACTCCCCACTTAGAGCAGTTTCACCACTCACGCCCACTTAACTCCCCACTTAGAGCAGTTAAACGTCCACTTAATCAAATGACGGTTTAGGGAAAAACCGTGAAAGGGAGGGAATTAATTAATTGAATTCAGATAAAAAAAAAATTAAATAAATTTTATCCAAAAAATTAATATTGACCCGGCCCGGCCCAAGCCCAGGCCCACGACCCGAGCTCGTGCTCTTGCCGTGCCGAGCCGAGCCGGCCGGCCGGTCGGACGGACGGCGGCGGCGCGCGCGCGCGTGTGGCCTTCGGTTAGTCTAAACATTGTCTAAGACTCCCCCCTTTCAAATACTATTGGTACCCCTTGGGGCCCAAACCCATTTCCAAACTTGATGTTTATTAAGTGGTTCAAGGTTGTGTTCGCAACCGATGTGGGATTGGAACAGTTTTCCAATTATTTCACATTTATTCCTCTTATTTATTGTCCAACTTTCAACCATAATTTCTCATTCATATTGAAATGGTTTTTCACAATTAAATATTCTACACTCATCTACTCGGAACGTAGAATTTAATTGAACATTTATTTCGATAATTCGAACATTGGGTCCCACTTAAAATTGTGGTCAAAGTTGACCCATTTGGGCACCATTTCCAACATTGTATAGGCCTAAAGAATGCCGATTTTTTAAGAAATTGTTGAGAAGAAAATCTTGGTTTTGCAGTTGAAGACGATGATAATCCCTTAAAACTTTCCATGTATGTAAAATCTCTCCCGGAATTGGAACTGGAACTGGAACTGAAATTCACTATATGTGAGTGTGGAAAATTAATGTTCAAGGGACGGAATGGAAAGTGGAAACTATTTTTCTTGCGGCGGCGATAGGGGGGTGTCGATGCGTTACAGTCGCATTGGTCAACAAATGAATAATGTTAATTGCAAATAAATTAGTTATATAATAATCTGAGATACGGTGTACATAGAGAAGACACAATAGGGTCAACATTTTTTTACAATATTTTATTTTGGGACCCACTGCCATGTGAGATTTCTGGTGAAATTCCGGTGAATTTTTTCTGGTAAAATGGATTTATTTCTTTTTTCTTTTTATAATTTGATTGAAGAAATTATGATTCAATTGTATCTTACCATGTAAACATATTAGGCACATATAGCACAATCGTCAAAGAATTATGGTTAGGAATCGAATTTGAATAATGATACTTATACATAATAACGTAATGATTTACTATTTTTTTATTGTATTGAAGAAATTTTAATCCAGACATATCTCACAGCATCGTGTGTATGTAAATCATTATGTACTCGTAGCACAATCGATCAAGTTTGGAGAAAAAACTGGACAAGAAAAGGTTAGGGAAAAGATCACAAGGTTAGGCAAGTGAGATACCGAATTTGCAATTTATGCTAAACAAAACTCGGCAGTCGGTAACTAACTTAGGTAACTCAATGTATTATGGGCTATTCTCTTCGTGTTTCAGTTTTCAGTTTTGAATTCATTTTGTGTTTTATGTTTTGAGTGTCCATTTTGAGATTGTTGAAAATGCGTTCTTTTCGTCATTTTGAAAAATTATTTTCAAACATAAAAATAAAAATAAAAATTAAATTAAAATTTTCACTTGGTTTTAACTAAAAAAACGGCCAAAACGACTTTTTTGACGTTTTTTTTTTTTTTTTGTAAATTTTAAACTCGTTTTTTGAAATTTGTTTATGAAAATGTGTAAGTAAACATGTTTTCGGTATTTTCAAAAACTAAAAATTGAAAATGACCTAAAAATAGCATAGAGAACCTGTCCTTAGTTTTTGGGACGAGCCTTTTCCTCTCAAGCCATTTGCGGGACAAATCGCACTTGTTTGGTACGTGTTTATATTTTAAACATTTTGATCAAATTCATTTTGTATTTAGATATAGACGAGTTGGAACAATAAGGATTTAGCACTTACAATTACTAATTTATAGAAAAATTGTTGCAGTTTGCATCCAGTGAACATGTTGAACACAAAATTAAGCCCATGTTTGGTTTGGCTAAAAAATCAAAATTTTGAGAAGAATTTGATCAAAAATAATGAAATGAGTGATTGAAAAATTAATAAAAGTTATTAACTCTCATAAAATGTGTGATTGAAAATGAATTTAGAAAAAAAATAAACGTTAAAAATTTGGACCCAACCAGGAGCTAAAACACATGGTTCAATAAGGTAGACACGCTCACATAGCTCATCGAATGCCTCCGACAGCCCGGCAATAACTGTTATCAGGGTTGCTTTCCAATTGCATTGGACAAGTAGTTAATTATATAATTATATACATGTTTATTTGCATAATATTGTTAAGAAATATAGTATTATTTTATTTTATTCTTTATTAAAGGTAGAATAATTTTTTTAGTTTCCCTTATTTTATACTATATATAGTCTCTATATTTAGGTTTTGTATTCACTTTTTCATTATGCATTATTAATGAAACCCTAGCCTCCATTTTTTCTTTTTTTTCTTTGAATTGTTTAACAAATATATGTCTATTCCGATGCATTGTATATTTCATAAATTTGCAGTGTTAATGGAATAAAAGTGATACATTGTCCTAATTGAAGAACCGAACACAATATTATTTTTTACTTATAAACTGCAATACAACACAATACAATACAGATATACAATCCCAGGCTAAAAACGATGGTTCCAATTTATTTATTCGTGCGAGTGCGTGTGTGTGTGTGTGTGAAAAGCATAAAGAATTATGAATGTTTAGTTTATGGTGCAAACTGTTGTTTCCATCATGCTGCATGAAATTCATATGGATTAGAGATAGCATTGAGTTGCAACAGCAAAAAGTGGAACTTTTCTATGGATTGAAACACCTGGGCGTTCACTCATATCCAAATCCTCTCCTTTTGCTCCATTAGGCAATTCCCAGTCAAATTTCTGAACAATATTTGCCAAAACGAATTCGTTAGTTGCCATTGCGAAAGAGATTCCCGGACAACCTCTTCGACCGGCCCCAAATGGGATCAATTGGAAATCGAGTCCTTTGAAATCTATAGACGAATTTAAGAATCTTTCTGGCTGAAACTTATGTGGTTCTTCCCAGTAAAGAGGGTCTTGGCCAATGGCCCATGCATTGGTCATAACCATCGTCCCTGCTGCAATGTCATATCCCATTACATTGACGTCTTCTCTTGCTTCACGAGCAACTAGTAGTGGGATTGGGGTGTGGAATCGAAGAGTTTCCTTCACTACAGCTTTCAAATAATGCATTTTCTCTAAGTCAGCATCTGTTATGTCATGTTTTACATTGAGAACACCCCTCACCTCATTTTGCAACTTTTTCATAACTATTGGATGCCTTAAGAGTTCTGTCATTGCCCACTCTAGAACTGTGGATGTGGTATCAGTTCCGGCAGAAAACACATCCTGAAATAATCAAGAAAGTTAAAAAACTAAGGCTAAAGGAATTAATAGTCACATAAATTTTAAGATGAGGTGGTTCAATCGAAATAGACAAAATTCTTGACTTCAAAATTTTATTACAGTTACATGTGAGGGAGGGAGGGAGGGAGGGGTGCTTACCAAAATTATGGCTTTGACGCTATCTCTATCAATGGATACACCAGTGGTATTGTCCTTGTAAATCTTAAGCAGAATATCTACAAAATTCTCTTTACCTTCATCATTTCCACTTGAATTTTCCATATCCCAGTGTTCTTGAATCACTCCTTCAAGAAACTCATCAAGTTCTTTAGCAACAAAATCTACTCTAGCATCGAAACCATTAACACGATTAATCCACGCCAGCCATGGAATGAATTCTCCAATACTAATAGTCCCCAAAAGTTCCAAAAATTCAGTAATCAACTGCAGAAATTTCTCCCCAATAGCCCCGTCCCTGTATTTCCTCCCGAAAGCTGACCTACAAACAACGTCGTTTGTGATTGCCGTAAACAAATCACTCATATTCAACGGCGATGAAGAAAGACGCGATTCCTTAATTTTTTCCATCATCAAGGCCGTTTCTTCTTCCCTTATAGCATGGAATGATTGTACCTGTTATGGACAGAAATGCACTGTTAGAAAATCTTATCAAGTCACTCCATGCAATTCTAAACTCGTAAGTACGCTCAGTTTATGTACTATGAACATCTTTGGCCTAGACTCAGTTTTTGCTTATTTCCGTCAGTATCAAGAGTGGTATTGCCGAAATAAACAGCTTCTTGTACAAAAGAAGAGAAGAGGGGCATGGGAAATGGTAACAGTACCCTTTTGTTACTCAAAAGCTGGAGTACAAATATGCTTTTCAATTGCCTCCAGTATTCTCCATATGGGGCAACTGACAAATCCTTCATGTCGTAAAGAAGCCGCCGGCAAACGCTATTTTCGGGCCTGTCAGCGAAAATGACATCATGGGTTTTCATAATTTCCCTGGCGGCGTCCGCCGATGAAACGATAAGCGTCGGAACTTTTCCAAAGTGAAGAAGCATTAGCGGGCCGTATTTTTTGGCGAGGGATTGAAGGGAATAGTGTGGGAGCGTGCCGATTTGGTGGAGATTTCCGATAATTGGGAGTTTCGGCGGCGATGGCGGCAAATTTTTGCTGTTTGTAGGGGCCGCCATCCGGTTGACGAATTGCCATAGAAGAAATATAGTGATAAAAGTGAGTATAAACGGATTTTGTAACAGAAATTCAACCATTTGGTGCTTAAAACTCAACATACTTTCTGTTTTGTGGTTGTCTGCGTTCTGTCTTTGTCCCTAAACTCTACTAGGCTCTTCTATATATACGCACAGGAATGCGCGTAATGAGACTGCAATGCTTTTTTGATATCCACTATAATATAAAATATTTGTTTTAATTTTAAGTCCGGTCAGAATAAATTTTTTGAATAAATTTATCAAAAAAAAAAGAATAAATTTTTTGAATAACGGGCAGTTAAAATACATTTTTTTTTTATAATTTTACGGGTAAAATTATTTTATTAAAAAAATGTGTAAATAATAGGTGCTCACTTTAACTTATTCTATCAGTATTGAGCCTCCATCTTTAAATATCTACATTTATTTATGAAAAACTTATGGTAAAAACCCTAAAATTCGATGTGTGTGTTAAATGGAAAATTATGAATATATTTTTAGGCACTGTTTGAGCCAAAATTATTGTAGAATGAGAATGAAAAATATAGTCGTTATTGGAGTCCACACAAGAGATAGAAAATTTAAATTTAAATGTTGATGTGATGGATAACGGTCATATTTTTCATTTTAATGAGATAATAATGTAAATCAAACGAGGGCTTAGTCTAACAATTTAATTACGCTCGACTTGTAAAATTCGTTCAACTAACTATTTAAGAATTCAAGCTAGTCCCTGTTTGGTTTTGCTATCACATTTGATTTTGATTTTGATAAAATTTGATGAAATGTATAATTTAAAAATTGATAAAAGTTTTGAGTCTCAGGAATTATGTTATTAAACTTAATTGTTGACTTGGAATTATATTTTTGTTGATCTTTTTAGATTTTATTATCCATACAGCCTCTTATGTTATTTATTATTATTATTTTATTTTTTTGTGTCGAAGATCTACATAATTATTATAACAAGAAAATGATATTATGCTTAATTTTATCATTTAAAAACTCAAAATATTAAAAAGGAGATCGCCCAATTTCTAGAAAGAAACAATCGGTAACAAGAAAGCAGTTATCACATAAATATGGGGTTATAACATAAAGTTAAGACGCTCAAGTTTAGTCCAGAGATCGTAATGTCTGGCGTGTGGCATTTTCCATCTCGTACAAGACAGAAGAATTGTTGCTTGGTGTATTGCTTGGTACACTTCCTATATAATATCACATGACACTTTGGCCGTGTCTGGTGGAAATTTTAAGTTGAAAGAAACTGATTTTTATAACGTTGCTTTTCAATGTGGGGCCCGCATGTGAGAAATAGAAGTCAACAAAGACAGGCTGAATTGATGCATAACGGACCAAAAATCAATTTTTTTTTATCCATTTTAATTAGCTCCAGGCACACCCTTTATCATTTGACAGTTTAAACTACGATCAGTTTTTTTCATCTAATTTTTTCCTCTACATCATTTCGATCACTTTTTTTGCACAAACAGCAAAACCCGTTTAACTAATATTAGCCCGTGTTTGAGCCAAATTATTGTAGAATGAGAATAAAAAAATATAGTCGTTTTTGGGGTCCACATAAGAGATAAAAAATTTAAATTTAAATGTTGATGTGATGGATAACTGTCATATTTTTCATTTTAATGAGGAGATAATGTAGGTCAAACAAGGCCATAATATTTAAATTTTTGTTTTCATCTTTATCTGATAAGTCGAAATTGTGGTTTAAAATCCAAGGCTGCATGTCTCCCTCCCTATCTCCTATTTAAAGAGTGTACCATAAATCAAGTAGGTGGGCCCTGGGGTGTCGGAAAACAAATGGAAGAGACAAGGGAGTTGGAACCTGACGTAGAAGTTTAACGAAAATAGACTTGTCCTTATTTCGCCCTTGTTTGATCTCATTTTTGAAAAAAGTAAAAAAATATATTTTAGAACAATATATTTTTTGAAAAATGTGTGAGTCAAAAAAGGAAAATTATAACAGTGATCCCTAACATTTTTAACTTTTGTAGACATTATCCTAACTTTCAATTTGTGTCAACGATAACTCATAACCTTTTATAAATATGCAGTTGAGATCCAACTTGACGAAAACCATCCATTCGATCGTTAGTTGACCTGAAAAATACAAAAAAATGAGGTATTTTGGCTATTTGAAACAAGTGTATTTTCGTCCATGCAAAATTTTCCCCCGCCTTAACTTCTTCCTCCAAACCAAACGAAACTCCAAAATCGTCGTCGGACTACCACCATCTTGCTATCGTGCGCCTCTTAACAATATTTTTGTCCCTTCCCATCTCCTTTATTGATCCCACATTAGCATAAAAAAAAGAGTCATCAATTTTTTCTCCTATTTCTTCGAGACTATTTCATCGGCCGTTTTACTAACCTGCACGTCCTCAATCAAAATCTCCTCCATCACCATGGGCGGAGGGGAGCGGGGTCCTGGGAGGGACCCTGACCCCCCCTCCCCCCAAATTTTTTTTTTGTATTTACCAATTTGTATTTGAAAAAATCTTTCATGAATTTCGTATTGTGCATTTTTCTTGAAATACTGAGATTTCAGGTTCTCTAAGTGTTATGGTGTCTGAGTGATACCTTTTATTGAAGGGGAAGACAATACTTTAAACCCGTTTACATCTTATTAATTGAACGAGAATGCTAAAATTTTATATTCTTCTGCTATAAAAATTAAAATGCATTATGCATATATGTCTAAATCTTAACTTCTAATTTTGAAGTTTGAACCAGTAGAATTGTAAGCGCCCAAAAAATAATTGTCGATTATCGACATGTCTCCATGAAAGCAGTACCATCTTTTAAGTATTCAACTAATGTACATTAATTTATGTTCTTTTGTGTCCTTTCTCCACGATAAAGCACTAACTTCTTTCATTTTAACAAATAATGTTTCAAAAAAAAATCGACGGCCCCCGTAGACCCCACCCATTCAACTCTAGGACCCTCTATTTCTACAGGTTGGCTCTGCCCCTATCCATCACCGCCAATTTTTGACCCTTGGCCTAAATCTCCCAACCTATATCCTGCTTGTGATAGAAGTTTTATTTTTTGCTCAAAGATGAGAGCTTTTTGGTCTACAACCTCACCGCTGCCTTGCTAATGTATATTGCTACCACCTGCACAACAGATCTATCAATCAGCGACGTCTGGTTGGCTAACTAACGATTTTTCTTAGGTGATTGTCCTCAAGGAGTGAAGGTGATTTCTGAATGTTTTTCAGCTTCGAACTCCACAGCTGTGGTGGTTTTGGTTTTTTTTTTTTTTTCAGCTTCGACCTCCTCGAGGTATGAAGGTGATTTCAGCTTCAAGGAGAAAAGGTTTTGGCTTTCATTTCTCAGGTGAAGGTTTTGAATTTTTCATGGGAACCTGGGTAATGGATTTCTTGTGGTTTGGTGGTGGTGGGAAAGGGAGAGGTGGTAGCATTGGGTAGTGGCCAACGTCTTGTAGATGGAGACGGCAATGATCGGTGAGTGATGGATCGCCGTTGTCTTGGGTTTGATTTTAGGGTGGGGGTGGGAAAGATGACTTTTGATTTTGGTTTTCATTTTTTTATTTAGTTATTTTATTATATAAAATATAAATTTACTAAGTTAATCTTTTAAAATTGATCAATCTTTTGACTTTTGATCAATTAAGTAAAGTTGGACCTTGGCTACATATTTATGAAAAGCTAGGAACCTTTATTGGCACGAATTGAAAATTATGGTAAACTCTGTGAAAATTGTAAAGGTTATGAACCGTTGTTGCAATGTAGTGAAATGACCCATTTATTCTTATGAAATTTAATACCTACTAGTTCAAAATTGGCTTTAATAGATCACTTTATTGACTAAATTTTTAAGATAACATTACACATTTTAGTCCCTGTTTGGTACACATTAAAATTTTCATTTTCATTTTTTTATTCATTTTCAACTACACATTTTTTAATAAAACAATATTTTATATCACATCAATAACTTTTTCTTCCTTTTCAACCACACATTTTTCATCAATCTACTATTCCAAAATATATTCTTCCAAAATGACGTGGATCAAACACACCCTTAATATATATACCTGTGTGGTCCCCACAGGTTGGAACTTTCCAACAGTTGACTGAATCACAAATCCCCCACTAGATTTTATGAATTAAAATTTCATCACACGCTTTCTTGTTTGATATTTTTCTTCAATCTTTTTACCTCTTTGTGTTTGTTCATTTCTGAGTCCAAACGACTCAATTTGCGTCCCAGTTTGGGCATCTGTTTCTTTATTTCGTCCGTCCTAACTTTTCTCCAACTAACGGAAATAAAAAAAGGAGAGGAAGAAAAATAATTGATTAAGAAACATTCAAGACACGTACTATAAAAAAGTTGCCATGCATTTCGGTCTTAATTAAAATAAAATGTTTCAAATCTTGTACGAATCTTTGAAATATCGAATGTAGATGTTAGTTCACATGAACATCTAGCCTATGTTTTGCACAGTTTCAGTTTTTTTTTTCATCAAAACTTACACATTTTTAAAACCTACAAATTTTATATGGGCCAAGCCGGCTCGGGCGAGCTCGGCTCGCCACCCAACGAGCCTATGGTCTTTTAAGATGATTATAGAGGGTGGCCACTTTTTAAGATCATCTAATGCAACCTCAACCATAGGACACTAGATGTGACGATTGTAAAGTTGACACGTCAATCTTTAAGATGAGAACACATGTCATTCATCCAAAGATAATCATATCTCATTTTATACTATAAAAGCTCACAATGGATGTCATTCGCATATAATGCTAATTTATACCCTCAACAGTGACTTAGCTTGGTAATATTATTTATCTTAAAATTCAATTATCGTGCACTTGTGACTTTTGTTCATTGTCCATCACACATCCAAATATATCAATATAGTTGACATGCTTTATCATCGGAGTGTAGTGACCGCATCCCCACCGCTAGAGAATGCCACATACACCTAACGATATGTACAAGTATGCAAGAGTTTCACTCATTTACAAGAATGAAATCGAGATCTCTTGACCATGTTTCCTAATAAAAAACTGAGGTCAACAAAACATATATCCACATTTTATTGTCTCAAGACTAAGTCTCGTGATGACTAAAGTTTGTGCCCATTCGCCTTGGTTTTTTCTATGCATTTTAGTAATTGCCTTATTTTTTTTTTTTTGGATTATTATTTTTCACCTTATTGAACTATTGTATTTGTAATACACACATTCTAATTTTGTTAATTTGTTTGATTATAGACTTTTTAAAGATGGTTTGTCTATATTATGAGCATATTTTCGTATTTTTAATTAATTATTCTATTAGTTGTATCAAGGCTTTATCAGGGGTAAAAAGCTTTGCTACCCAATTTAGGCTCTTTGAAACATTAAATGTAATTATTCAGTACTTTTACTTCATAGACATTTTTCACATTGCTCCAAGTAAATTCACAATTTGGAGTGGTGGTTAACAAAATTTGAAGTACATAAATTTATCTCGTCTATAATAATTTAAGCTTTACAATAACGGTAGACGACTTACTAATCACCTATATTTTAACTATTTATATGAGTCCTTGCCACTCTAAATGAACAACATTATTTATATTTTATATGCGTGCGTTTGTCTATTAACGATCACTATTTATTTCATAAATCTTCACAATTAGACATTAAGTTGTACACTTTTCTTATTACAAAACAAAACACCATATTATTTTGTAATGTATGTTAGAATACATTACACTGCAATCTAACAAAGCCTAAAAACCAACATTGGTTAGAAATAACATTTAGTTGCAACAGCCATAAGAGGAACTTTTCTATGGATTGAAACACCTGGGCTTTCGCTCACGTCCAATTCCTCTCCTTTTTCTCCATTAGGCAATTCCCAATCAAAATTCAGAATAATATTTGCCAACACAAGTTCGTTAGTTGCCATTGTGTAAGAGATCCCCGGACAACCTCTCCGACCGGACCCAAAAGGGATCAATTGGAAATCGAGTCCTTTGATATCTATTGGCGAATTCAGGAATCTCTCTGGCCAAAACTTTTCTGGTTCATCCCAGTAAAGAGGGTCTCGACCAATGGCCCATGCATTGGTCATGACCATTGTCCCTGCTGCAATGTCATAGCCCATTACATTGACATCTTTCCTTGCTTCCCGAGCAATCAGTAATGGGATTGGGGTGTGGAATCGTAGAGTTTCTTTCACTACAGCTTTCAAATAATGCATTTTTTCTAAGTCAGCATCCGTTATGTCATGTTTTCCATTGAGAATTCCCCTCACCTCATTTTGCAACTTTTTCATGATTCTCGGGTGCCTAAACAACTCTGTCATTCCCCATTCTAGAACTACGGATAACGTATCAGTTCCAGCAGCAAAGACATCCTGAAATAATCAAGAAAGTTGAAAAATGTAAGGTCGAGGGAATTAACAGTGGTATAAGCTTTTAGATGAAGTTTCAAATCAAAGTAGACAAAAATCTTGACTTCAAGGATTATCATATACCACCTATTTATTCTTGGAAATATAGCATTTTAATAAAAACAAACTAGTTTGGCTTGGGCACGAGGGAATGTGGACGATAAAATTTAAGTGATATATGTGTCTATCTATATTAACTTTAACTTTAAATGACTGGTTCAATATGGTAATCAGAATCCGAGCCAAAAGAAAACATGAGTTCAAGTCTCGTCGACACTAGTTATTATGCAATTGTTTTGATAAAATGTATTCGGTAACCGCGTGTAAAGAATGTGTCGAGGACAAAACTTAAATAAATAAATGTGTCACTTACCAAAATTATTGATTTGATAGTATCTCTATCAATGGAAACACCAGTCTTATTGTCCTTGTAAATCCCAAGCAGAATATCAAGAAAATTCTCGTTACTTTCATCCTTTCCACTATGATTTTCGACACCATTTTCCAAGTGTACTTCAATCACTCCTTCAAGAAATTCGTCAAGCTGTTTAGCAACATAAGCCACTCTAGCGTCAAAACCATTAACACGACTAATCCACGCCAGCCATGGAATAAATTCTCCAACATTAATACTCCCTAAAAGCTCCAAAAAATGGCCAATCAGCTTGAGAAATTTCTCCCCATTCGCCCCATCCCTGTACTTCCTCCCGAAAGCTGATCTACAAACAATATCATTCGTAATCGCCATAAACAAGTCACTCATATTTAATGGCAATGAAGAATGACATGATTCCTTAATCTTTTCCATCAACAAGACTGTTTCTTCTTCCCTTATGACATGAAATGATTGTACCTGGATTCAAAAAAATCTTAAAACAGTAATATTCCTATAAAAAAGTATTCTACAAGTTAGATCAACTTATGTACCAAGAGCGGTTGGCTTAAAAATAAAAAAAGAAACCAAAAAAATGGCTTTTATCTGGCTTGAAATAAATCAGCTTCCTCGACAAAAGAAGCTTGGCCAAACATGCTCTTAATACACGGTAATTAACTTATTTTAGCTGTTTATCAAATAACTAATAGTACCCTTTTGTTGCTCAAGAGATGGAGAACAAAAATGCTTTTCAATTGCCTCCAGTATTCCCCATACGGTGCAACTGATATATCCTTCATGTCGTAGAGAAGCCGCTTCATAATGCTGGATTGTGGCCGATTTGCGAAGATTACATCATGGGTTTTCATAATTTCCCGTGCGGCATCCGCAGATGAAACGACGAGTGTTGGAACTTTTCCGAAGTGGAGCAGCATTAGGGGGCCGTGTTTTTTGGCCAGAGATTGAAGGGAACGGTGGGGGAGTGTGCCGATTTGGTGGAGGTTTCCGAGGATTGGAATCTTTGTCGGCGATGGCAGGAGGGTTTTGTTTGCCGTAGGCTGTGGTAGCCTTCGTTTGATGAGGAACCATATGAGAAATGCAGTGATGAGAGTGATTATAATTGGATTTTCTAGTAGGAATTCAGCCATTTCTTGTTTGAAACTCGACATGCAGATGCTATCTGTTAGTCCCAAATTGTTGTTTAAACCAAAATGATAATGTAAACTTGCAGAAAATTAAAGATAGAAATTTTCATCCATGGGTTCGGATGTTCACCAAAGTTTCTTCAATAGCCAAAATTTACACAAAATTGGAATCAAGAAATTTTGAGAGAGAAATCAGAAGAGAATGCTAAAGTTGCTCACACACGTGTGTGTAGAATAGGGTTATAAAGGAGACAGCCCTCCATGCAACAGCCACGATTAAGCCACGCGTAAGGCCAAGATTAAATCGGTTGAAAAAGTCAAAATCGCCATTTTCCAAAACACGCTTTTTCACAACTGTCAATGGTATTTTCAACCGAAAATTTAATGAATTTTAATTTTTTTTTAAAAATTCAATTGAATTTTGTGAATTTGAATAGATATTCAAGTAATCCATAAGAATCCCAAAGAAGGATTATAAAAATTCTATTAAATTTCGTAAATTTGAATATATTTTTGTAAAATCCATAAGAATCTCATTAGAGATAGTGAAATTTCAAGAGAATTTGTTGTGTGCATTTTTAAGTTTGAAAACTATTTAAATCTTTTGAAATTTCTTTCTCGATGGTGAAATTTCAAAATAATTTGCTATGCGTAGAGTCATGCTACTTGTACAAAGTTAGGTTGCAAAATTGTTTACAAAATGCGTGTTGGCAACATCTTGACTAATGATTTAAAAAACGTTTATGAAATCAATGACATGGATCTTGTCACATTATTTTGTCAATAAACTTTTGTAAACCACATTTGTACAACTAGCATAATTGATATTTTTAATATTGAAATCAATGTAAATCTTTTGAAATTTCTTTATTAACGTCACTAGATGGAATCGTGTTAATCAAGTAAGTTTCAATTTTTAGAAACTCACCCATAAACAGTTTTGAAAGCCTAGAACTTAAAATCTTGCATCTTACTATTTCTAGTAAAATTCCGTTCATACTTTCTACCATATCATTCTGTTAAGGGGTGTGTGTGTGTGTGAAAACTTTATACTTAAAGTGTCACTTTTCTTTACAAAAATGATCAAACTCCAAATTGCAAGAATCTAGATCATTGTGGGTTCTAAGTTCTTTAATTTTTCTATTGATTTGATTTCCAATCAACATTTACTATTGCTTAAAGTTTTGAAAAGTATCAAATTTAGTTTTTAGCAAAACAAGTACAAGCCTTCCTTGAAAAATCATCTACAATTAGTAGATAAAATCCGAACCCATTAAGAATATTTATATTAGTTGGTCTCCAAAAATTTACAAGTAAATATTCAAGAACAGAGGTGGATTCATAAATGCCCACTAATAAAAGGCATTTTGTTTTGTTTTCCTAAAATACACTCTTCACAAAACTAATTGTTCTATTTTCTCTTTTTCCAAAAACTCCTTTCTTTTATATTCAAAGGCTTTGATCACTTATATGGCCCAATCTCTGAGCCAGATGAGTTATCTATCATACTTTAATTGATTATTGAAGAACTATTTCCTATTAAAGGCTTAGCCTACAAGGTGTAAGTTCCATTCAACTTAGAAGTTGTTACTGGTCTGTGTCAAATCCGATGCCTCGTCGGCCACGTGTTAGCAGAGGTGGTCCATATCACGCCACGTGGTGGCCGATGTGATTGCGTATGGGACGAGCTGATTGCATAAGCCGAAGTGGTTACACTAGGGAGGAACTGGACGCACACCCAACAGAAGAGTCGAATTCATCCACAAGCCACCGCGAATGCAAAGTCCCGCACTCCCCTTCTACAATGCTGTTCATGCCTCGCCTCGCCTCGCCCCAGCAAAGATCTCTTTACAAGAATCTTTCCAAAAGTCAAGTTCCTGACTGATTGATGGGACGTGTGACAGGACCCCAAACGGTCAATTTAGCTGCCTTTGTCAGAAACATTCAATGTCAGCCAATCTATAGAGGGACGGACTGACAGCTAGGATGGGAAGAGCCCTAGGGATCTGGTAACACGTGTCTCCTCATTCAATGACTCTCCTCTTCCCATCCTTAGTATAAATATCCCCTCCTCATGCTAGAAGAGGGATTCGAATCCATTTACTCCCCTATTACATTGAAAACTTAAGTATCACCCTCTCCCTTCAATACTAGCATTGTTTTTTATCATCACATTTTACATCAACCACTTCGTGGTGAGTGTTCCACCGCTGCTAAATCATTTTCGATTGAAACTTGAACTGACTTGATCGTCGGAGTACTCGCGGCCGCTCCCAACCCCTCCAGGAAAGGCCATGGGCGAATAATGACGTGCTACGTGTGTAGGGAAGAGCTGACTTGAAGACTTATTCTGTTGGCCACGCGTCGAAGCCATTTCTCGAGGTCAACAGAAGTAAGATTAACTTTTCGAGAATTCAAGAAGATTTTAGTAAAGCCTTTATGAATATTTATATCATGTTCATTATCTAATTCTCTTAAGGAAATTAGATTTCTCTATAAATTAAGTATATATCTTGTTTTATTCACTCCAGAATGTGATTGATATTTAATAATAACTTTTAGTTTTTCAATACCTTTAATCCGACAACTCGTGTGAGTTTCCATTTGTACTCGTCTCTATTCAGATTTTCAAATTCAATAAACCACTCCCTAATAGGACATGTAAAAAGCACAACCAGAATCAAGTACTCATTCATTGGTACTTTTTCTAATGGTAATCACTTAGACAACTCCATTCAATTAAAAGTTATAGAATTGATTTCTTGTTCTCAGTGGGTAGGATAAAAAAATTTCATTGTTGATGTGGTAAAGAAAACTGTATGTATGGTTATCTGAATCCATGACCATTGCATAGAACCATAAGTAAAATTCTTTTGCCACTTCAATAGTGAAGTTTTTATTACCCATTAAAATTTTATTTCATATTTTATATCAACTATTTTTTTGAAACAACGTTTTATTAAATGACTTATTTTACCACAATAGTATCATTTTCTTTTTATTTCCCCTCATTTTCATTTTTGTCATTGCTTTTGTTTGTTTGTCAATCTCTTTCTTATAAGACTTAAAGTTACTCGAGTTAAAAAAGGATTAATAGCAGAAAATTCCCTAGAAACGTTTTCAGTTGCGATATACCCTTACCTATTGGAAATCGCAGAAAACCCCCATTTTGAAATCCTTTGTGTGAAATACAACATTTTTTGTGCGAAAAAAACTCCATACAGTTCAATTCCGTTAGTTTGACAACCCACAATGAAAATCTTTTTTGCAAATTACACGAAAATCTTTTATTTGCACAACACACAATCCCAAACTTTAAAAACTTTATCTTCTTCCCCACTTTCGCCACATCCCACCCCAATTGAGCAATCTCACACTACCTCCACCACAATGACCATAAACAAGAAGGGATTTCTCACGAGGGTTGGAATGAAAATCGAAGAAAAAATCACTCTAGTTGGTCGCTAAACTTGGGAGATTTTCTCCCTAGTTCTAACAAAATCTGGGGTGCGATTATCGCAACACAAGGGAAAATTTCTCCCATGGTCTTTGAGACCCAAATCCATTGGTTAGGTTGTAAATTAGGGGTTGAATTTCTGTTTTCGTGATGCTTGAGTGAGTAGCAAAACATTAATATATGGGTTTGGCAACAACAGGAAAGTTTGAAGGTGGCAAAGTTGTTGGTGGATCGTGTTGCTGCCTTTTTTAGACCTATTTCTTGCAATGTATAAAGGTGTAAAGTGGATTATGCTTGGCTGGTCCGACCTATGTGACCTGATTTTTAGTTCGTACCTAGTTTTTTTTTTTGGCACGGGCTCAGGCTCGAGTTTCGGCTTTGCACAAGCAACAAAACGGGAGAAGGCGATGAGTATTTTGGCGCTCTTCTAGAGCTCTAAGAGGGCTTCTTTTGTCTAGCTACTGACTTGGGGCTGGACATTGGAGGGAAGGGAGGACAAAGTAGGGGTGACGAGTAATTAGGTCTTTCTGCTTCTCATGGTAATGGATGGTGGAAGTTATGGGATTTGCTACTTCTCATGGTAGTGGGAGGCAGGATGTGGAGGGAGTGGGGAAGAAGACAAAGTTTTAAAAGTCTGGGATTGTAGGTTGTGCAAATAAAATATTTTAGCGTAATTTGCAAAAAAAGAAAAATAGAAAAAAAAGTTTGAGATCACAATTGCAATTATTTTTTAAATTTTGGCAATCCTTACTGTTTTTAATTGTCAGATTAACAGAATTGAACTATAGTGTGGTTTTTCGCACAACAAAGTTGTATTTCTCATAAAAGGTTTCAAATAAAGGAGTTTTCTTGGTTTCCAATAGGTAATGAGCTATATTGCAAATGGAGACTTTTCTAGGGGGGTTTCTACTATTAATCCAGGTAAAAAATTTATTTGTTAGATTTTCTTTTATTGTTAACCTCTCACCACTTTTGGTGTTTTTAAAGTCTACTTTTAAGTTTAACTCAAGTTCTTTATTTCTTAATACTGAAATAACTATATCTATAGCTTGAAATAATTTTGTGAACTTATCGATGTTTTCTTCTAAATTTGAAGATGTGTCAAATATGAAGTTGTAAAAAAATCTCAAGGAGATAACGCTTCTAATTTCTTTCAAAGTGTATTAGCCGAAGGGGTTTCTCCTCATTTCATAGTAACGCTATCAGATAAATGAAAAACAAAAATATAACTCCAAACAATCTCATCAAGTTATTTTCTTCTAAGGGCACTAATTTCCGTTGCCTAAAAATTATCCAAGGCAGTAGCATGCCCTGTTGTAACAATAAAGCTTTTGTTATAATCTGGAGAAAAAAGAGAGAAAATTAGAGAAGTTAATAGATTTGTGTGTACTATAATGAGAACTAAAACGTCATATTTATAAATAAAAAAAAGATTATGGATACAATAGTAACAATTTTTATTCACTAATAAACTTACCATTTACAACACCACCCTTAAATTACACATTACAAAACATGTCTCGTTAAAACCTTGTCAAGAAAACTGAATGGGACAAAACTTGATAGAAAGAAAAAGAGTACATCTGCTGCCCTTGATTTCAGTTTTTGTCAATTCATCATTGTCTTGTATGTCAATGTCTTCAAATAACACCGTCTTCACGCGATATATTTATCAACCTTTTGATTACTGTAGTAATATGATGATTCGAAAAAATAGCTCTTGTTGATCTCTTTGGGAGTCTCATACATATAAAAACATTATTTCGAGAGTGAATGTCTTGTATATTATGTACATTCATTGCACAAATAATATACCTCCTTAAAACTTTATTAGGAAAAATTTTGTGGGAAAATCATAATGAATGAAAAATAGTATATTATTCTTTTAAGTATGTTACAAAAGTTGTCTTATTAAAAACATTGTCAGAAAAACCTAAAGGGACAAAACCTTGGTCAAAGGGAAAAGAGTTCAATACGTATTTACCCCCTCATCATATTACTTGAATTATATGCTTCAAGTATATTAAATCTTTCAAGATAATATTAATAGTCTGCCGATTAGTTAACTATAATCAAATTTATTATATGCATATCAAATTTCATGCATTGTCAGACTAATATAATAGAGAATTGTGATTACATTCACTGCATGATAATTTATATATTTACACAACTTTTTCGCAAAATTCATTGTGTAAAGAGTCGTACATCTCATATTACAACTTTACTTTTCTCATTTCCTTTTGACAAAGGTATACATATTTAGGTGTTTAAGCTGTAGATCGAGAAACTTCTAATTTCTCAAGTAAGTTTAATTTTTTATTAGTATCGCATCCAGAAACTTTTGTTTTTCTAGTAAAATCAATTTAGGATTGCTTCCCTTTTATTTGGTCAATCATTCTTTTTATGGATATATTTCAATATATTTATTTCGATATCATCTCTATTCATAATATGAAGTATGTACATTATGTACAAAAATATTGACGACAACGTTTTATTTGTCGATATTATTTATTTTCTCATGAAGAAATACCTTATTGAAATATCTCGATTTTCAATATTTCAAGTACCTAAACCTCTTCTGGGATTTTATAGTATGTTTATGTTTAAATACTCATCAAGAGTATATGTCTTTTTAATGAGATCTTCTTTGCTAATTTTGAAGATTTTATATTAGAATCGAATATCATCACACTTTAGGCATGCCATCAAATATCATATTAATTAATTGTCCTCTAAGACGTTAATTCGAGTCGGAGCATTGAACGCTAATGTGTGAGATATTATTAATCTCTTTAATCAGTAAATGCATCTAAATGAATTATCTTTCAAACTCGTGGTTCGAATGATTTTTTGCGAGGATCTAGATAATGATGCATTTATACATTATTTTCAACTTCTTAATTTCTTGCTGCAAAATATTGTCACTAGGCTGCATATTTTGGATGGAATTTAAGGACTACTTAAGTTATTATGTGACAATAGCAGTCTTATATTCCAACGGGAACATGACGATGTCAAAGTCCAAAGACATTAAGTTCCCAGTTGTAAGGAAAGAAATCAGAGTGGTTAGATTTCAATAAAGTATATAAGGACAAACTCCATAATCATGGATCCATGTACTAAATGGCTACAACCCAAGGTCTCTCATGAACATAATGCATATATGGGTGTTGTATCTTTTGATGATATGTCAGTTTAGTGGAAGTTTGTATTTGGATGTTGTCTGTTTTAGACACATATTTTATCCATGGATATTTGGTTAATATCAGAAATAAAGTATTCAGTTTAGTTTCACTCTAATTAAAGTTTATGGTTGATCTCACTTAAAAAATAATGTTGGACCAATTGGAAATAGACATGTTGGATCACATAACGTGTAATTTTCATGCTACACTTCCATGATTGATCTATGTCATTTGGTTGTATGGGTGTACGTGACCATTGATGGATTTAGTCACGCTAAATGTGACGACAATTGCTTTGATCCTATATCAATATGATTGATGTAACGCCTCGAGTTATGTTAACCCAGATTGCCACGTCATCGTCTTTTGCCCCAATTTCATAATAAAAAATTGCGGAAATAACCTAATTTTGAAATCACATTTGTAATTGAAAAACTTTATCGACAAGTAAACTCATAGGAATTTAAAATTTAAATATCATATTTTAGAAATAGCGGAAACGACAAAATGTTATCAATATTCAAATACAAAAACTTCAAAATTTAATAATTTCGATAGTCAAATTTTTCTGTGTCACCACTGCCGGATCAATCACGATCGCCTCCGAAGTCTGCAAATATCGTTAAAATAGCATAATGAGTATTTCGAAAAAATACTCAGTAGACTCATCGCCGATAATTAATTTACAGAATAATTGAATACACACTTATGCAATATACAACGTGATATCTTCTTCTTTGACTCATCTTCTTGAAAATCATAGGCTCTTTAAAATCATGGGGTGTGGGTAGTCTTTCTTTCTCGTGCGTATAAAGCACATAAGTTATGCATAATATTCTCGTCTTATCTCATAAGAGATTCTCTTCTTTCTCATGCAATTAAGCATATAAGTTATGGTAAGTATAACAATATCATATATCTCATACGACATATTCTCGTCTCATGCATTAAAGCATATAAAGCACGTAAATTCACATAAAGCATGCAATTATAATTTAAACTAATTAATGGTGGTGAGTCTACATCAATATCTCGAGTTTCGTGAAAATGGTGCGAGAAGTAACTTCAATCTCCTAATTGTCCGTACGTTTCATCTAGTCAAAATAGAAAATAAGTTTGAATTAGTATTTCGAGGTTTTAAAGTTTTAAAGTGTTGAAATAAAATTTAAGGGCTTAAATGAAAATTATTAAAATTGTAATAAATGGCTTAACATGATAAGGTAAAGTTTAGGGGCTAAATTGGGAATTTATTAAATCTGAAAATAAAAGTTTAAGGACTAAAATAGTAATTTTTGAAAGTTAGGGACTAAACTGTAAATATAATAAAGCTGAAAATAAAAACTAAAAGCTGAAATAATAACTTTTATAAGTTTAAGGACTAAACTGTAAATATAATAAAGTTGAAAATAAAAGTTAAAAACTGAAATAATAACTTTTATAAGTTTAAGGATTAAACTGTAAATATAATAAAACTGAAAATAAAATTAAATGGCTGAAATAATAACTTATATAGATTAGGGACTAAACAGTAATAATAATAAAGTTGAAAATAAAATTAAATGGCTGAAATAATAATTTATATAAACTAGAAGTTAAATTAAATAACTTTTAAACTAAAAATGAGAAATTTAAGGGCTGAAATTAAAACACTTATAATTAAGGGACTGAAATGAATAAACTTAAAACTTGGGGCTTTAATAATAAATTTAAAAAAATCAAAAATTATAAAATCTCTTTTTATCTCTCTCTCTTTCTCTCTACAGAGAGAAAGAGAGGCGACGGGGAGGGAAGGGGCGACACGAATCTCCACCACCACCACCGAAGGTGGCGCCGACGGTCGGAAGGTGGGGGGAGGGTTTTATTTAGGGCTTTGGGCGCAATGGGTTGGGCAGCGAATGGAGGTTCGGATTCGAGGCTAGAGGATTCGGGTTTGGCTCGAAAGTGGTTTGGAGGATGAGGTAAGTTATGGGTCTTTTATTTCTTGGTTTTGTGTGGCTATTGGTGTTGTTTTGGGGTCGAAACGGGGCTGGTGTGGCGACGATTTGGTGTTGAGCTTTCGGTTGGAATGTGGCGGTCGAGTGGTGGTTCATGTGGTGGTTTGTGGGTATGGCTGCAACTCGATTGGCTGCAGTTAGTGCGTTTGGATGAAGCAGTAAGTTAACTGCTTGTGTCGAATTTGGGTTCTCGTTTTCGAGTGTTCCTTGGTCACGATTTGGGCAGTAGGTTTGTGGTGGTGTTGGTGTTGGTAGGTGCGTGTTGGCTGCAGTGAGTTGGGCTTGCAGTATGTGGTGACCTTGCAGTTGTTAATGGTGATATTGCAGTGAGTGAATGGAGTTTGTTTGCAGCTTTGGTTGGTCTCGGTTTGGAGGTCATTGAGTTGGAGCTTGTAGTATGATGTTACGGTGAGTTGGGTGAGTGGTGTAGTGGCTGCATTGTCTTGTGATTTCACTGATTTCTAGCATCAATGGTGTGAGTGTGAGTGTGAATAGTGGTAAATTAGGGCACAAAATCCTATGCGGTTAATTGGGCCAATTAGTTGGGCTTTAGAGTTTTCTAATTGGGCTAAAAATAATTAAATTCCGATTTTGGGCTCATTTAATTGGACTTAAATGAATTGGGCTAAATGAATTAAAATTCAAGGTGTTGGACTCATATATTTGGACTATAAACATTGGGCTTATGTAATTGGACTTGAAATTAATAAAAATTGGATTTAAATAAAATAATTCGAAATTGATAATAAAATTAGTATTTGGGATTGAATTCGATCGAATAGATTTGAATTCAATTTTATAACGGCTAGACGAACGCGCATCTCCAGAAAATTAGGGTTAACGTTTTAGCGACACATTTTTCGAGAAAACTAATTTATTAATTAAAAGTTCGCGGTCGCTACAACTGATGAACGAGATTGTTTGAAATACCCATAATAATAATAGCAAAATTTTGATCTCATAAGGTTGTGCACATTTGAAAGGTTACACGTATGGCCCAGTGAGAGATTGTTGGAAAATTCCAACTTATATGAGGCCACACATGTAATATATTAAAATGTGTGTTGCTATTGTTTAAATATTAGTCAATTAAAGTGATCCAATAAAGATGAATTTTGACTATTGGGTATTAGGTTTCATGGAATTAAAGTGTAGAGACCGGATGTTTGTTTCAAATTGATGAGGGACTGATTTGAAGCAAATGAAAGATAATGACATTTTATTATCTTATTCTTATTATATGGGTCATGGTCCCCAATTGTGAGTGGTTTTTCTTCTTGTCTACGTCCACATAGAGAGAATTCAAGAAAATGCCACAAATCACTTCGGAATAGAGATGGCAACGAGCCGAGCTTTTGCTAGGCTCGTTGCTCATGGGCGAGCTCGTCTCGGCCCACGAGCTCGTCTCTCACGAGCCACGAGCCGAGCGGCTCGGCTCGGCTCGGCTCGTGAGATTTGATTTTTTTTTTGTAACTGTCCTTGTAAGGAGGAGGAAAAAAAATTGGACGAGCCGCTCGTCTAAAACTAGGGATGGCAAAAAAGCTCGACGGTTCGCACGGCTCGGGCTCGGCTCAGAAAAAGCCTCATTTTGAAGACTCGGCCCGAGCCGGGCCGGCCCGTGTGGCTCGAGTCGGCCCGCAAAAAAAAAATCAAAATTTGCCAACTCATTCCACTTATCATGAAACTAATAAACTAATTATAAGTGACAAATTTATCTCATATTGTATCACATAGATTATTTTGAAAAATGGGTGATATTTTTTTGTTTAATATTTATTGTATTATTAGTTTATTACTGTTTTCATTTTTCTAAAACTCTAAGTACCTAAATATTTAAAGTAAGCATTTTCTCATTTACACAATTGTTTATTATTCTATAATAAGTGAAATTATTAGTGATATATATTGTTTAATTACATTTAAAAATTTAGCTAATTTCATTAATGGTTACTAAAATTTGTAAGAAAATTTAAATCGATCATTAAAAAGATTTCTTATTTTGTTATAATGGATAGTTATTCATTTATAAATCTAACATGTTATCCGACATAAGCCTATAAGGTGCCACAAAAAAAAAAAAAAAAACTCGGGCCCGCTAAGGCTCGGGCCAAAAGTTCGGGCCAAGCCTCATTTTTTTTGGTCGGGCTCGGCTCGAGCTTTTTTTTTTTCCGGCTCGGCTCGGCTCGTGCTCGGGCTCGTTTCTTTACGAGCCCGAGCGGTTCATGGGTCGCTACAGTACGAGTCGAGCGGGCGAGCCGACGAGCTACTCGGCTCGATTGCCACCTCTACTTCGGAAGATCAAAACCAATTCAGGTGAAGAATCAGACATCTATGGTTCAAGGTACGCTTCCGCTTTCATTTTGTTGTTCTCATTGATTTCAATATAGAGTATGATTTTAAAGATTATACATGAGAAAAAGTTTTGTTTGAGTATATGGATTGAATTGATAATCCTTTTATGAATTTCTATCATTCTAAGTTGCATTTCACAGCAAAAATGATAAAATGTGCCCATTAAAGTTTTAATTTAAAGACCATCAAAGTTTATGTCCTCAATTTGATCCTATAAAAATTAATTTTTGCCGTAGAATTAAATCTTTTTATGAATTTTGTATTTTAAAAAAAACAATAAACGACAATACAAAGAATCTTTAGAACTATTCAAACAATTGAAATATTGGTTTCAAAACCTTCCATCATCAGTTCCAATCTGCAAAATTATCTTAATTCCACCGAACTGGAATATATTTTGAACAGAGATGCTGAAGGCTTGTAATCTAGAAAAAGGAGAAAACTGAGGATCTTTATGGAGGATTCAACAAGATTCACAAGACTACCCCCTTCCTTAATCAAGTTCATATCAATTTCATCGATTCTGAGAGTTCCTTGAGTACACAATATTAGACTAAATAATATACCCCCATTCAGCACGATTACTCATTCCATTATTTTTTCCCCGTTCACCCTTGTTTAGTTTACCTCCTCGCATATTTGGGTGTGTTTGTTTCGTTTATCAGTTGACTCCCGACAGGGACAAGTTAGATCCCAGTGCTTTAAAATGTGTCTTCCTCGGCTATTCTCGAACACAAAATGGTTATCGATGTTATAGTCCATCCTTATATCGCTCATTTGTGTGTGCAGATGTTACATTCTTTGAGTCCACCCCTTACTTTTCTACCTCATCCTCTCGAGATGATCTAGATGTTACACTTCCTTCGCAAATTGACCTCACCCCTACACTATCTTCCTCTGCCCCAGATCCTATCCCATCCAATCGTTCTTCAACCCCTTTGCAGGTATACTCTCATCGCTAGAAGGACGCCTCCGCTGTTGTGCCCATCGTTTCTGTGCCCTCAGATTCTTCTCCAGCGAACCTACCATTGTCTGACCTGGACATGCCCATTGCCATTCGGAAGGGTAAGCGCACTTGTACTAACCATCATATTTCTAACTTTGTCTCATATGCGCATCTATCCCCTTCATACTCCTCTTTTGTTGCTTCTTTGTACTCTATTTCTATTCCTCAGTCTATTTCAGAGGCCCTTACTCACCCTGGTTGGGCAAAAGCAATGGAAGAAAAAATGTTTGCCTTACATCATAATGGCACTTGGGATCTCGTCTCGCTTCCGCCTGACAAAACTATAGTTGGATGTAAATGGGTGTACACTATTAAGGTTCATCCGGACGTCACCATTGATCGACTCAAGGCTCGCTTAGTTGCTAAAGGATATACTCAGGTCTACGGTCTTGATTACTATGAGACCTTTTCTCCCGTTGCCAAGCTCGCTTCTGTTTGTTTGTTCATCTCTCTAGCTGCCACTTTTCATTGGCCATTACATCAACTTGATATCAAGAATGTTTTCTTAAATGACGATCTAACCGAGGAAGTATATATGGAGCAACCTCCTGGATTTGTTGCTCAGGGGGGAGTCTGATTTGGTATGTCGTTTGAGGAAATTTATTTATGGCCTCAAGCAATCTCCTAGAGCATGGTTTGGAAGATTTAGTGAAGTGATCACTGAATTTGGTCTTCAGCGTTGTGGAGTCGACCATTCTGTCTTCTACAAGCAGAGTAAAGTCGGAAGAATATTGTTAATTGTGTATGTGGATGACATCGTGATTACTGGGGATGATCACATTGGTATTCAAGAATTCAAAAGGTGTTTGCATAGTAAGTTCCAAACCAAAGATTTGGGTCACTTAAAGTATTTCTTGGGGATTGAAGTTGCTCGATCAAGTCAAGACATTTACCTGTCCCAGAGAAAATATGTCCTTGATCTATTAAGTGAAGGAATGCTAGGAGCAAAACCTACAGACTCGCCTATGGATCCAACACCAAATTATTGCCAGATCAAGGTGTACCCCTGACAGATTCAGCTCAATATAGACAGTTAGTTGGGAAGTTGAACTACCTGACAGTTACCAGACCATATATCTCCTTTGCTGTTAGCGTTATCAATCAATTCTTGGATCGTCCAATGATTTGTTACTGGGATGTAGTGATTCGTATTCTCCGATATCTGAAAGGTGCTCCTGGTTGTGGTTTGCTATATCAAAATTTCAGACATACTCAAATAAAGGGCTACACAGATGCAGACTGTGCCGGATCACCCTTAGATAGGAAATCTACTACTAGGTATTGTGTGTTTGTTGGTGGTAATCTTGTCTCTTGGAAGAGTAAAAAGCATACGGTAGTGGTGCGGTCGAGTGCAGAGTCGGAATACAGGGCAATGGCGCATACCACTTGTGAGTTAACATGGTTGAAACATTTGTTGGAAGAACTTGGATTTGAACACACTTCACCGATGGACCTGGTATGTGATAATCAAGCAGCACTTCACATTGCTTCCAACCCAGTCTTCCATGAGACAACGAAGCACATTGAAGTTGACTGTCACTTTATTCGAGAAAAATTGTTGCAGAAGCAGATTGAGACTAAATATGTAACCTCAGTTGATCAGTTAGCTGATATATTTACTAAATCGTTGGGGCTCAAGGATAAAGTACATTTGTAACAAGTTTGGAACATACAATATATATGCTCCAGCTTGAGGAGGAGTGTTAAATGGTATTTAAGTCTTTTATGTAATACATAAGGTTTCCTAAGTTCTTATTATAAATAGAATGCTAACACAACATGTGATAAGCCTTCTTATTCTTTTACTTTAACAGTTTTAAAAGTAACTTTTCCTTTTTTCCTATTAAAGCCGATACAGACGTGCTCACAAATCTAACTGGTTTAAGCTTAAACACAATTTTCAAAGATGGTCATACGACACAGATTTTTATCAAGGACTTTGATGATCATGCAATGAATTCAGTAAAAACATGGAAGTACGAGAAGTACTCTATTTGAGACAACTTATGGGTCTTTAAGATCATCAAATGTTTCAATCTCTAATGAAGTGGGTGTGCTATGCTAGAGATGCTAACAACAAAGAGCGATAGCCAAACCTCAACCAGTGCTGCCAACCCAAGCAATTTGCAGATCTTGGTCAAATATTTGATGTCGAGATCTGGTAAAACACCCGCAATTAATAGAACTGCATCTGTACCTTTAGTTCGAGCATAGTAGATTTGCCAAGCATCTATTATGAATTCTTTACACAGTAGAGGACACTACACACATTGTACAAAGTCAGTAAAGAAATATGAATAGCAATATAAAGCTTGTATTTTGAGCTACAAGGCGAAAAAATATTGGAAGTGGGCATACCTTTACTCCAGAATTCCTTATGGCCTCTAAATTTTCAAAGCTTCCCTTATTTGGTACAGAAAAGGGAGTAAGTGAAAATGGTACTTCGCAGTGAAACAAAAACCAACAAACCTTGAAAAAAAATACCTTATCGACGTAGCAATATTTCCTAGAAGCAAAAGTTTGAGTACTAAAAATCATTATGCAGTAAATAGCTGATTAAGTATGAATTATGTGTGACAACAATTAATGTTTGAGTATATGTGAGAAACTGAATTCGTAACAATATACAACGATAAGCTTGTGTAATTATTATGTTTAGATATTATAAATAATTGATTTATTATTATGGTTGGTTATTCTCTCTATCTAATCAGTAATTTTGTTTTCAGATATGATGATCACGAGGTCTTCTTAAACATCATTATGTTTTGTGGGTTTTATATTTAGTTTAATAGACTTGTATGGTAACGTTATTGTAACGTCATCGTATCGTCTTAGTCTAAAATGGCAAACAAAAAACTATATTTTAGTTTATTATGATTTCACTCTGATTTAGTTGGTATTTAAATTTGTAGTAGATATATTTAGTTTGTTTTAGATTTATTGCTAGTAAGATATAAATATATATTGAATTCAATGAATAAATGTCATAAAAGTAGACCGACAAAAAAATATACGGTGAAAACGACGGTTTAAAACCGGACCAAACCGTTAGGTTTAGATTTGAGTTTTTTTCAAACCGTTCAAAATGATTTGGTTTATGTTTGGATTTTTCTCAAATCGATTTAAACGGTTTGGTTTGAAAATTTGTCAAAAATCGGTAAAATCAGACCGCTTACACCCCTTCAGGGACTTGGGGAAATAAATATTTGAATTAACTTCTCAATGAATTATGTCATTTTCCTCCCATCTCTCTATCCTTAAACCCTTATGAGTTAGAAGCCAACATACCCTATATTTCTTGTCCCTGGCAGCAATTAGCAATCTAAACTTAGCTTAAGTTGGAGGACCAGGACCACATGCTGCTTATTCATGTACTGAATTCAATGCTTACTCCCCAACCAAAATCATTATGCAGTAAATAGCTGATTAAGTTGATTATTTGACAAAGCCTATCTAGCGCATAAGAAACAAATTATCAAGCATGGATTTTATTCTATTTTATTTTTTTGTTGCTTATCATAGTAAAACGAAGAGAAAATTTGTTGCTGGAAGTTCATCATGCTAAAGAATTGTTCTTTCTTTTGCGTTATCGATGTACACATGCAGAACTATCTTCTACTTCGTGAATAAGAAAAATAAGACATTTCATCTAATTTTGTCGATTTCAATAATGATATAGTTGGAAATTTAATCTACTACCACTGTCAAAAAAAATATAGAAATCGAATACTTATGCACAGAACAGCCACAATTGTGATGCCACCATCTGAGACACTAATTCAATATAGGAATCACTTAGACCCTGTGTAACATAATTTTCTGCAATATTTACTTCTGCTATTACCAGACCATGCTTATCGAAATATATTTACATTCCATCTGAAAAAGGTACGCCACTTCATCACAAACTAAATTTCCAAATTCCATCTGAAAAAGGTACGCCACTGTCAAGTGCTTTCTTCAACGTAAAAAGTGGTTTCCTCTCCTTCATCTACAAGTCACTATCCAATAACAATTAATACCAGTTTCAATTCTCGAGAGCATACCCCATCCACATCCCACGCACCGAAAAAATAAAAGAGAGAGAAAGAGAAAGAGAAAAAAATGTGCATGTATTGCCAGTTCAATTGTACCTGTGATGCTTCCGCGTACTTCTGCCATATAATTTCTTCGAGAATATTTCGCAGGGTGTTACCCTCATTCTGCAAGTGAAACTCGAAAGGACCCACATAATGTTGAGGAGGTCCACTTGGAGGCCTTCTCCTAATCCTTATCCCATGACTTGCAGCTACTTCATTTGGAACATCCCCAGTTCCCACTCTTTAACTTTGAGTGCATCTCCTTCAGAAATTCTAGATTCCGATACTGTGGCCGATCCATCTTTCAATTCAGACTAGAAAGGGCAATCAAATTGCATTTTAATCTCTTAATTATTAACGTAAAGTTCATAACTTTCAAGCATTTGCACCAATTGTTTTGCAGCTAATTATCACTTCAAGAATTATTAAACAAATCAGTTCTTTGGTACTATTCTTTACGCGAAAGAACACTTCAGCCGTAAGATTAACTAAAACCCCACATAAGAAGCAACCCGATATGATTTAAACTCACAGTACGTTCCAATTCAATAAGACCCATCAAATCTTACACGCTCGTATGATAAAATTTTATGCGTGTATATGAAAATAAAACGATGAATAAAATTACCTGCTGAGCCTTCAAAATGGGGGTGGAGAATTCCCTATTGGGAGTGTGACGGGGCATAAGGCTCTGTTTTATAGGCCTGGAGAATGCCGATTTTTTAAGAAATTGTTGAGAAGAAAATCTTGGTTTTGCAGTTGAAGACGATGATAATCTTTTAAAACTTTCCATGTATGTAAAATCTCTCCCGGAACTGGAACTGAAATTCACTATATGTGAGTGTGGAAAATTAATGTTCAAGGGACAGAATGGAAACTATTTTTCTTGCGGCGGCGATAGGGTGGTGTCGATGCATTACAGTCGCATTGGTCAACAAATGAATAATGTTAATTGTAAATAAACCCCAGTTTGACACCCATTAATTTCTATTTATATTTCTCTTTTTCATTCTCATTCTTCATTTCAACCACACAATCTCCAAATAAAATAATATTACACAAAAATCAAAAACTTTTCATCACTTTTCCACCACACATTCTCACATCAATCACTATTCCAAAATTTCTATTTCTTCCAAAATGGGTTTCAAACAGGGGCTAAATTAGTTATATAATAATCTGAGATGCGGTGTCCAAAAGAAAATAAGTTTTTTTTCCTCCAATTTTGCCGTGTTCACAAAATACTGTACATAGAGAAGACAGAATAGGGTCCACGTTTTTTTTTGCAATATTTTATTCACAGTGGGACCCACTACCACGTGAGATTTCTGGTGAAATTCCAGTGAATTTTTTCTAGTAAAATGGATTTATTCTTTTTTTTTTTTAATTTGATTGAAGAAATTATGATTCAATCGTATCTCACCATCTAAACATATTAGGTACATATAGCACAATTGTCAAAGAATTATGGTTAGGAATCGAATTTGAATAATGATACTTATACATTATAACGTAATGATTTACTAATTTTTTTTATTGGATTGAAGAAATTTTAATCCAGACATATCTCACCGCATCGTTTGTATGTAAATCATTATGTACTCGTAGCACAATCGATCAAAGTTTGGAGAAAAAACTGGACAAGAAAAGGTTAGGGAAAATATCACAAGTTTAGGCAAGTGAGATACCGAATTTTCAATTTTTGCTAAACAAAACTCGGCAGTCGGTAACTAACTTAGGTAACTCAAATATATTATGAGATATTCTCTTCGTGTTTCAGTTTTCAGTTTTGAATTCATTTTGTGTTTTGTGTTCTGTGTTTTGAGTGTCCATTTTGAGATTGTTGAAAATGCGTTCTTTTCCGTCATTTTGAAAAATTGTTTTCAAAAATAAAAATTAAAATAAAATTTTGACTTGGTTTTCACTAAAAAACGGCCAAAACGACTTTTTTGATGTTTTCCTTTTTTTTTTTTTTTTTTTTGGGGTAAACTTTAAACTCATTTTTTGAAATTCATTTATAAAAATACGTAAGTAAACATGTTTTCGGTATTTTCGAAAGCTAAAAACTGAAAATGACCTAAAAATAACATAGAAAACATGCCCATAGTTTTTGGGACGAGCCTTTTCCTCTCAAGCCATTTGCGAGACAAATCGCACTTGTTTGGCACGTGTTTATATTTTAAACATTTTGATCAAATTCATTTTGTATTTAGATATAGACGAGTTGGAACAATAAGGATTTAGCACTTACAATTACTAATTTGGACCTCATAAAAGTTATTTACTCTCATAAAATGTGTGATTAAAAATAAATTTAGAAAAAAAATAAACATTAAAAATTTGGACCTAACCAGGAGCTAAAACACATGGTTCAATAAGGTAAACACGCTCACATAGCTCATCGAGTGCCACCGACAGCCTGGCAATAACTGTTATCAGGGCTGCTTTCCAATTGCATTGGACAAGTAGTTAATTATATAAATGTTTATTTGCATACTATGTATGTCTATTCCGATGCGTTACATATTTCATAAATTTTCAGTGTTAATGGAATAAAAGTGATACATTGTCCTAATTGAAGAACCGAACACAATATTATTTTTTACTTGTAAACTATAACACAACACAATACAATACAGATACAATCCCAGGCTAAAAACGATGGTTCTAATTTATTTACTCGTGCGAGTGCACACGTGTGTGTGAAAAGCATAAAGAATTATGAATGTTTAGTTTATGGTGCAAACTGTTGTTTCCATCATGCTGCATGAAATTCATATGCATTAGAGATAGCATTGAGTTGCAACAGCAAAAAGAGGAACTTTTCTATGGATTGAAACACCTGGGCGTTCACTCATATCCAAATCCTCTCCTTTTGCTCCATTAGGCAATTCCCAGTCAAATTTCTGAACAATATTTGCCAAAACGAATTCGTTAGTTGCCATTGCGAAAGAGATTCCCGGACAACCTCTTCGACCGGCCCCAAATGGGATCAACTGGAAATCGAGTCCTTTGAAATCTATAGACGAATTTAAGAATCTCTCAGGCTGAAACTTATGTGGTTCTTCCCAATAAAGAGGGTCTTGGCCAATGGCCCATGCATTGGTCATAACCATCGTCCCTGCTGCAATGTCATAGCCCATTACATTGACATCTTTTCTTGCTTCACGAGAAACCAGTAGTGGGATTGGGGTGTGGAGTCGTAGAGTTTCCTTCACTACAGCTTTCAAATAATGCATTTTCTCTAAGTCAGCATCTGTTATGTCATGTTTTACATTGAGAACACCTCTCACCTCATTTTGCAACTTTTTCATAACTATTGGGTGCCTTAAGAGTTCTGTCATTGCCCACTCTAGAACCGTGGATGTGGTATCAGTTCCAGCAGAAAACACATCCTGAAATAATCAAGAAAGTTAAAAAACTAAGGCTAATGGAATTAATAGTCACATAAATTTTCAGATGGAGTGGTTCAATCGAAATACAGAAGTCTTGACTTCAAAGTCTATTACCACCTAGGAAACTATGCTCGTGTCAAACCTTTGGTGACATCTTAAGCACAAGGAACTTGTACGTATTTGTTTCTTTCAATAGCAGTGTTAGCTTTCGAACCATTATTTCTAAAATACATTCTTCTCTAAATTGTTTTCAATCACATATTCTTCAATAAAATAATATTATATGCGAAGCTAAAAATTTTCCTTATTTTCTAACACATTCTTCATCAATCTATTATTCCAAAATACATTCTTATCTTATGGAAAAATGGGACTCAAACTGGCACAAAGTTGTTCAATTTTATTACAGTTACATGAGAGGGAGGGGTGCTTACCAAAATTATGGCTTTGACACTATCTCTACCGATGGATACGCCAGTGGTATTGTCCTTGTAAATCTTAAGCAGAATATCTACAAAATTCTCTTTACTTTCATCATTTCCACTTGAATTTTCCATATCCCAGTGTTCTTGAATCACTCCTTCAAGAAACTCATCAAGTTCTTTAGCAACAAAATCTACTCTAGCATCGAAACCATTAACACGATTAATCCACGCCAGCCATGGAATGAATTCTCCAATACTAATAGTCCCCAAAAGTTCCAAAAATTCAGTAATCAACTGCAGAAATTTCTCCCCAATAGCCCCGTCCCTGTATTTCCTCCCGAAAGCTGACCTACAAACAACGTCGTTTGTGATTGCCGTAAACAAATCACTCATATTCAACGGCGATGAAGAAAGACGCGATTCCTTAATTTTTTCCATCATCAAGGCCGTTTCTTCTTCCCTTATAGCATGGAATGATTGTACCTGTTATGGACAGAAATGCACTGTTAGAAAATCTTATCAAGTCACTCCATGCAATTCTAAACTCGTAAGTACGCTCAGTTTATGTACTATGAACATCTTTGGCCTAGACTCAGTTTTTGCTTATTTCCGTCAGTATCAAGAGTGGTATTGCCGAAATAAACAGCTTCTTGTACAAAAGAAGAGAAGAGGGGCACGGGAAATGGTAACAGTACCCTTTTGTTACTCAAAAGCTGAAGTACAAATATGCTTTTCAATTGCCTCCAGTATTCTCCATATGGGGCAACTGACAAATCCTTCATGTCGTAAAGAAGCCGCCGGCAAACGCTATTTTCGGGCCTGTCAGCGAAAATGACATCATGGGTTTTCATAATTTCCCTGGCGGCGTCCGCCGATGAAACGATAAGCGTCGGAACATTTCCAAAGTGGAGAAGCATTAGCGGGCCGTATTTTTTGGCGAGGGAATGAAGGGAATAGTGTGGGAGCGTGCAGATTTGGTGGAGATTTCCGATAATTGGGAGTTTCGGCGGCGATGGCGGCAGATTTTTGCTGTTAGTAGGGGCTGCCATCCGTTTGACGAATTGCCATAGAAGAAATATAGTGATAAAAGTGAGTATAAACGGATTTTGTAACAGAAATTCAGCCATTTGGTGCTTAAAACTCAACATACTTTCTGTTTTTATGGTTGTGTTCTGTTTTCTGTCCCTAAACTATACGAGGCTCTTCTATATATACACACAGGAATGCGCGTAATGAGACTGCAATGCTTGTTTGTTATCTACTATAATATAAAATATTTGTTTTTTACGTCCCGACTTTTAAAGAGTTTGGTAATAAATTCCACGTATTGACAAAGAGTACCATAAATCAAGTAGGTGGGCCCTGAGAGTGTTAGAAAACAAATAGAAGAGACAAGGGAGTTGGAACCTGAGTCACCTGACGTAGAATTCAACGAAAATAGACTTGTATGCCCTTGTTTGATCTCATTTTTGAATATTTATTTATTATTTTTTAAAGAGGGTAATAGCACAAACCTACATTTCAATATCATTGTTCAAAACGTATTTATCTTTCATTTTTTGGTATTTTCACCGATATATTCCACCTTTCATGACACAAAAGGTCCTTTTAAACCATTTTTCCAATAAAATGATGATTTTACTTTCATATTCAAATTAAACAAAAAGAAAAGAAAAAATAAATAAATAAATAATTGCAATCATAGTCCTAAATTTTTCAAAATATTACAGATAAATACTAAATTCTCCACCACCATCACTTTTACAGCCCCGCCAAGCCGCCACCTATAGATCCACATAGCACCACCTTTTGGTCACCACGCCCGCCCGACTCCACCACGATTGGTCTCGCTTCACTCTCCCCAACATCCTCTCTCACAGTATTGATCACAAAATTTGTTGAAAACATCCACATTTGCAGACTAAAATACCAAACTAACGTATACAACCCTTCATGGCAACCCCACTTTCGACACCACCTACGGTCTCGCACAACCACTGACGGTTACCCCTCACTTCAGCGAACCTATACATTGGCTCACATCAATCAAACATGCCTCAAATCATTCTATTGTAATCTAGACATTCGACAGTGGCGACATCCATTTTGCGAAACCCTTATCCTTCAATTTATGTATCCCACAACACTAAATCCTCAAATTCGCATCAATCAAACCATCAACAAACACAAACGACAATGTGTATTAAACTAATCGAACAAATTATCCCCCAACCGTTTTAATTTGAGGTCCAAAACTCTTCACGGGCGCTATGCATGGAGAGAGCTATCTGATAAAAATTGGGGGGTCCTAAGTGCTCAAATCGTCAAATTCGTGTGTGGGAGGACAATGGGAGAGTGAAGAGAGGTTGGTGGTGGTGGTGGTGGAATCCGATGAACGTGGTGGCCGAAATGTGGTGCTATATAGAGATGGCAGGCCTCGGTCTGCCTTAGACGGGGCTAGGGGGCGACCGCCTCCCAACCAAAATTCTTTTTGACTCGCCTTCACAAAATTTTGAAATTTTTTGTTTTTTTTCATTAATAAATATTGATCCAATAACTTACATTTTAAAATTCAACCATATAAAAATCTTAGATCTAAATAAAAGATCCAATAGTTACTTAAATAAATAAATAGCTCAAACTCAATCCAAAAGCAAATGACCCATTTATGAATCTATTACTCACTGTTGCATCAAAAATAAAGGAAATTTGGTTCTAACCCATTGTTTAACCCATTTGCAAAATGAAAACTCAACATAATTGTAATATAATTAATTCTCAATTCCCAATCCGCTTCACAAATTATATAGATAGACAATTTACTTTTTATCCTTTTGATGTTCATCTAACGTTCATGTTTTCAATTTGTATAGCGTTAGACACATAGATATATATATTATTTTTGTATCGACAAACTGATTGTCTTTTTGGTCAATCAATCTAACTTGCCTATTTTGGTACTAAAAAATGTCGTTTTCAATCTTCTTCTAATTAAAAAAATTCTCGAGGGCTCTACCCCTGAACCCTCGAGAGGGGGCCCGCCCCCCTCGACCTCCCGTATTTTCGCTCCCAAATTAAAATCCTAGCTACGTCCCTAGGCGGGGCGGGGTGGGGCGACCCCGTTTCCTATTCTTTTTTTTTTTTTTTCAAAAATTTCCAATTAACTTATAATTTTTTTCTTTTGTGGTTAATTATTTTTTTTATTCTTCACGGGACGGGACGGGACGTGTTCGGGAAGGGGGTGTGAAGGGGTTCGGGGCGGGGGCGTGTTTTTTTCATGCAATTTTTCATCCCACATTAGCATAAAAAGACAGTCTACCAATTTTTCATCCTATTTCTCCGAGACGATTTCCTCTGTCGTGTCCGTCTTGCTAACCTGCACCTCCTCAATCAAATTCTCCTCCATCACCACCAATTTTTGACCCTTACCCCAAATCTCCCATCCTATATCCTGCATGTGATAGAAGTTTTATTTTTTGCTAAAAATGAGAGCTTTTTGGTCTGCAACCTCACCGCTACCTTGCTAACGTATATCGCTACCACATGCACAACAGATCTATCGATCAGCAACGTCTGGTTGATTAACTAACTATTTTTCTTAGGTGATTGTCCTCGAGGAGTGAATGTGATTTAAGAATATTTTTCAGCTTCGAACTCCACTGCGGTGATGGATTTGGTTTTGGTTTTTTTGAGCTTCTACCTCCATTTTTTAGCTTCGACTATTTTTCATTGGTAATGGTCCTCGAGGAATGAAGGTGATTTCAGCTTCGAGGAGTAAATGTTTTGGTTTTGATTTCTCGGGTGAAGGTTTTGAATTTTTCTTGGAAACCTGGGTAATGGATTCCTTGTGGTTTAGTGGTGGTGGGAGAGGGAGAGGGAGAGGGAGAGGCGGTAGCATTGGGTAGTGGCCAACGTCTCGTAGATGGAGATGGCAATGATCGGCAAGTGACAGTTCGTCGTTGTCTTGGGGTTTGATTGTGGCGTGGGGTGGGGTGACTTTTGATTTTGGTTTTCATTTAGTTATTTTATTATATAAAATATAAAATTACCATGTTAACCTTTTAAAATTGTTCAAAATTTGGTCAATTTTTTGACTTTTGGTCAACTAACAGTCAAATTGGTGGCTTCCGTCAAGTTGGACCTTAGCTACGTATTTATAAAAAGTTAGGAACCTTTGTTGGCACAAATTAAAAATTAGGATAAAGTCTGTGAAAGTTGTAAATGTTATGAACTGCTGTTGCAATTTTCCCTTAAAAATTAGAAAAAAAATTTGTAGTAAAATGACCCATTTATCGTGATCCAATACCATTTTTCGCTCCCAGTCTTGGTATAATACGATTCAGTGCCTAATTCACCATTTAACTCCTCTTGCCAATCCATTTTTTTCCAAATGCACAAGACATAAGCGAACGGAAAAGGGAAAAAGCTATCAGGGAAGTAATTCTTAGATTAGTGTAAAATTATTTTATTGAAAAATGTGTTGTTCAAAATGAGTTTTGAAAAGATAAAATAATGTTCAAACAAGCTCTTCATAAAACACAAATGAACCAATTATTTTATCACTATTCTCAAAGAAATAGGATGTTGACTGAATTACAAATCTCCCACTTGATTTTATGAATTAAAATTTCATCACACGCTTTCTTGTTTGATATTTTTCTTCAATCTTTTACCTCTTTGTGTTTGTTCATTTCTGAGTCCAAATGATTCAATTTGCGTCCCTGTTTGGGCATCTGTTTCTTTATTTCGTCCGTCCGAACTTTTCTCCTACTAACGAAAATAAAAAAAAGGAGAGGAAGAAAATTAATTGATTAAGAAACATTCAAGACATGTACTATAAAAAAATTGCCATCCATTTCGGTCTTAATTAAAATAAAATGTTTCAAATCTTGTATATTTTTTCAAATATGGAATGTAGATGTTAGTTCACATGAACATCTAGCCAATGTTTTGCAGTCTTTTTTTTTTTTTTTTTTTTTTTCTTTTTTCAACTTACACATTTTTAAAACCTACAACTTTTATCAACTTCTAAACCGTACGTTTTATCATTTTTTAATAAAAATTTGATTTGATTTTAACCAAACTCGTTAAGTTCGCAACAAGTTGGGTGGTTCTCGTGCAATTTGAATTTGCAAGACAGGTCCATGGCCACCTCCATTAGCTTACTCCCTGCCCAGAATCATTAATAGCTGGTTTTCCTGATTCATGTCTTGAAGTTACTTATTAGTTATTTCACATAGCCTGGTTAGTACACATGCAACCAATTATTGAAGACGCATTATATCCCAAAGAATGCATTTTTTGGGGTGGAATTTGTGACGTCATTTTATCGGGCTTATCGTTTTTCTAATTTCTATTTTTAGTCGAGTGTGGGAGATTATCTTTTGATTTACCACAAGCAAAAGGGAAATTAATAGCAGGTTATCAAACCGACAACATCTCAACACAAACTAATATTATCCAAATGAAGAGGGAAGAGAAAGTAAATATGTTATTCCTGAAACTCTTATTATTGATCACGTGGAAGCCAGTTAGGAAATAACAAAAAGTGACTTAAGGCTCACACACCACATCACTTTACTTAAATGGCCTTATCATTCAAGAAAGGAAGTGATATGAACCGCAGCTATCGAACCCCGATGCTTGAAGCGAGGTGCCACGCGCTCTTGTAACACATTTTTAAAGCAAAGTGCCTTTTGGTTCCACAAGGCACCTTCCGATGTTTCGCTTAAAAGATCTTTCATATAAAAACTTTTATACAATTGGTTGATTTGACATCTCTGCAGCAAACACATTTTCAGATGACAGATCTAGATTATAGAGGGTGGCCACTTTTAGGATCATCTAATGCCACCTCAACCATAGACACTAGAGGCGACGATTGTGAAGTTGACACATCAATCTTTAAGATGAGAACACATGTCATTAATCCAAAGATAATCATATCTCATTTTCTACTATAAAAGCTTACAATTGATGTCATTCACAGATAATGCTAATGTATACCCTCAACAGTGACTTAGCTTGGTAATATTATTTATCTTAAAATTCGATTATCGTGCACATACTAGTGACTTTTGTTCATTGTCCATCACAAATTCAAATAAATCAATATAGTTGACATGCTTTACATCGGAGTGTATTGACCGCATCCCCACCGCTAGAGAATGCTACATACACCTAACGATATGTACAAGTATGCAAGAGTTTCACTCATTTACAAGAATGAAATCGAGATCTCTTGACCATGTTTCCTAATAAAAAACTGAGGTCAACAAAACATATGTCCACATTTTATTGTCTCAAGACTAAGTCTCATGATGACTAAAGTTTGTGCCTATCGCCTTGGTTTTTTCTATGCATTTTAGTAATTGCCTTGTTTTTTTTTTTTTTTTTTTTTGGATTATTATTTTTCGCTTTATTGAACTATTGTATTTGTAATACACACATTCTAATTTTGTTAATTTGTTTGATTATAGACTTTTTAAAGATGGTTTGTCTATTTTATGAGCATATTTTCGTATTTTTAATTAATTATTCTATTAGTTGTATCAAGGGTTTATCAGTACTTTTAATTCATAGCCACTCTAAATGAATGACATTATTTATATTTTATATACGTGTTTTTGTTGATTAACGATCACTATTTATTTCATAAATCTTCACAATTAGACATTAAGTTGTACACTTATCTTATTAAAAAACCAACACCATTTTATTTTGTAATGTATGTTAGAATACATTACACTGCAATCTAACAAAGCCTAAAAACCAACATTGGTTAGAAATAACATTTAGTTGCAACAGCCATAAGAGGAACTTTTCTATGGATTGAAACACCTGGGCTTTCGCTCACGTCCAATTCCTCTCCTTTTTCTCCATTAGGCAATTCCCAATCAAAATTCAGAATAATATTTGCCAACACAAGTTCGTTAGTTGCCATTGTGTAAGAGATCCCTGGACAACCTCTCCGACCGGACCCAAAAGGGATCAATTGGAAATCGAGTCCTTTGATATCTATTGGCGAATTCAGGAATCTCTCTGGCCAAAACTTTTCTGGTTCATCCCAGTAAAGAGGGTCTCGACCAATGGCCCATGCATTGGTCATGACCATTGTCCCTGCTGCAATGTCATAGCCCATTACATTGACATCTTTCCTTGCTTCCCGAGCAATCAGTAATGGGATTGGGGTGTGGAATCGTAGAGTTTCTTTCACTACAGCTTTCAAATAATGCATTTTTTCTAAGTCAGCATCCGTTATGTCATGTTTTCCATTGAGAATTCCCCTCACCTCATTTTGCAACTTTTTCAAGATTCTCGGGTGCCTAAACAACTCTGTCATTCCCCATTCTAGAACTACGGATAACGTATCAGTTCCAGCAGCAAAGACATCCTGAAATAATCAAGAAAGTTGAAAAATGTAAGGTCGAGGGAATTAACAGTGGTATAAGCTTTTAGATGAAGTTTCAAATCAAAGTAGACAAAAATATTGACTTCAAGGATTATCATATACCACCTATTTATTCTTGGAAATATAGCATTTTAATAAAAACAAACTAGTTTGGCTTGGGCACGAGGGAATGTGGACGATAAAATTTAAGTGATATATGTGTCTATCTATATTAGCTTTAACTTTAAATGACTGGTTCAATATGGTAATCAGAATCCGAGCCAAAAGAAAACATGAGTTCAAGTCTCGTCGACACTAGTTATTATGCAATTGTTTTGATAAAATGTATTCGGTAACCGCGTGTAAAGAATGTGTCGAGGACAAAACTTAAATAAATAAATGTGTCACTTACCAAAATTATTGATTTGATAGTATCTCTATCAATGGAAACACCAGTCTTATTGTCCTTGTAAATCCCAAGCAGAATATCAAGAAAATTCTCGTTACTTTCATCCTTTCCACTATGATTTTCGACACCATTTTCCAAGTGTACTTCAATCACTCCTTCAAGAAATTCGTCAAGCTGTTTAGCAACATAAGCCACTCTAGCGTCAAAACCATTAACACGACTAATCCACGCCAGCCATGGAATAAATTCTCCAACATTAATACTCCCTAAAAGCTCCAAAAAATGGCCAATCAGCTTGAGAAATTTCTCCCCATTCGCCCCATCCCTGTACTTCCTCCCGAAAGCTGATCTACAAACAATATCATTCGTAATCGCCATAAACAAGTCACTCATATTTAATGGCAATGAAGAATGACATGATTCCTTAATCTTTTCCATCAACAAGGCTGTTTCTTCTTCCCTTATGACATGAAATGATTGTACCTGGACTCAAAAAAAAAATTAAACAGTAATATTCCTATAAAAAAGTATTCTACAAGTTAGCTCAACTTATGTACCAAGAGCGCTTCGCTTAAAAATAAAAAAGAAGCCAAAAAAATGGCTTTTATCTGGCTTGAAATAAATCAGCTTCCTCGACAAAAGAAGCTTGGCCAAACATGCTCTTAATACACGGTAATTAACTTATTTTTGCTGTTTATAAAATAACTAATAGTACCCTTTTGTTGCTCAAGAGATGGAGAACAAAAATGCTTTTCAATTGCCTCCAGTATTCCCCATACGGTGCAACTGATATATCCTTCATGTCGTAGAGAAGCCGCTTCATAATGCTGGATTCGGGCCGATTTGCGAAGATTACATCATGGGTTTTCATAATTTCCCGTGCGACATCCGCAGATGAAACGACGAGTGTTGGAACTTTTCCGAAGTGGAGAAGCATTAGGGGGCCGTGTTTTTTGGCCAGAGATTGAAGGGAACGGTGGGGGAGTGTGCCGATTTGGTGGAGGTTTCCGAGGATTGGAATCTTTGTCGGCGATGGCAGGAGGGTTTTGTTTGCCGTAGGCGGTGGTAGCCTTCGTTTGATGAGGAACCATATGAGAAATGCAGTGATGAGAGTGATTATAATTGGATTTTCTAGTAGGAATTCAGCCATTTCTTGTTTGAAACTCGACATGCAGATGCTATCTGTTAGTCCCAAATTGTTGTTTAAACCAAAATGATAATGTAAACTTGCAGAAAATTAAAGATAGAAATTTTCATCCATGGGTTCGGATGTTCACCAAAGTTTCTTCAATAGCCAAAATTTACACAAAATTGGAATCAAGAAATTTTGAGAGAGAAATCAGAAGAGAACGCTAAAGTTGCTCACACACGTGTGTGTAGAATAGGGTTATAAAAGAGACAGCCCTCCATGCAACAGCCACGATTAAGCCACGCGTAAGGCCAAGATTAAATCAGTTTAAAAAGTCATAATCGCCATTTTCCAAACCACGCCTTTTTCACAACTCTCAATGGTATTTTCAACTGAAATTTTAATGAATTTTAATTTTTTAAAAAAATTCAATTGAATTTTGTGAATTTGAATAGATATTCACGTAATCCATAAGAATCCCAAAGAAGGATTATAAAAATTCTATTAAATTTCGTAAATTTGAATATATTTTTGTAAAATCCATAAGAATCTCATTAGAGATAGTGAAATTTCAAGAGAATTTGTTGTGTGCATTTTTAAGTTTGAAAACTATCTAAATCTTTTGAAATTTCTTTCTCGATGGTGAAATTTCAAAATAATTTGCTATGCGTAGAGTCTTGCTACTTGTACAAAGTTAGGTTGCAAAATTGGTTTACAAAATACGTGTTGACAACATTTTGACCAATGATTTAAAAAACGTTTATGAAATCAATGACATGGATCTTGTCACATCATTTTGTCAATAAACTTTTGTAAACCACATTTGTACAACTAGCATAATTGATATTTTTAATATTGAAATCAATCCAAATCTTTTGAAATTTCTTTATTAACGTCACTAGATGGAATCGTGTTAATCAAGTGAGTTTCAATTTTTAGAACCTCACCCATAAACAGTTTTGAAAGCCTAGAACTTAAAATCTTGCATCTTACTATTTCTAGTAAAATTTCGTTCACTCTTTCTACCATATCATTCTGTTAAGGGGTGTGCGCGCGAAAATTTTATATCTTAAAGTGTCAATTTTCTTTGCAAAAATGATCATTGTGGTTCTAAGTACTTTAATTTTTATATTGATTTTATTTCCAATCAACATTTACTAAAGTTGTGAAAAGTATCAATTTAGTTTTTAGCAAAACAAGTCCAAGCCTTCCTTGAAAAATCATCTACAATTAGTAGATAAAATCCGAACCCATTAAGAATATTTATATTAGTTGGTCTCCAAAAATTTACAGGTAAATATTCAAGAACAGAGGTGGATTCATAAATGTCCACTAATAAAAGGTATTTTGTTTTGTTTTCCTAAAATACACTCTTCACAAAACTAATTGTTCTATTTTCTCTTTTCCAAAAACTCCTTTCTTTTATATTCAAAGGCTTTGATCACTTATATGGCCCAATCTCTGAGCTAGATGAACTATCTATCATACTTTAACTGATTATTGAAGAACTATTGCCTATTAAAGGCTTAGCCTACAAGGTGTAAGTTCTATTCAACTTAGAAATTGTTACGGGCATGTGTCAGACCAGACACCTCGTCCACCACGTGTCAACAGAGGTGGTCCATATCACGCCACGTGGTGCCCGAGGTGATTGCGCATGGGACGAGCTGATTGCATAAGTCGAAGTGGTTACATGAGGGAGGAAATGGACGCACGCCCAACAAAAGAGAGGAATTCATCCACAAGCCATTGCGGATGCAAAGTCCTGCACTCCACTTCTACAACACTGTCCCTGCCTCGCCTCGGCCCAGCAAAGATCTCTTTACAAGAATCTTTCCAAAAGTCAAGTTCCTGACTGATTGATGGGACGTGTGGCAGGACCCAAAACGGTTAATTCAACTGCATTTGTCAGAAACATTCAATATCAGCCAACCTATAGAGGGACGGACTAACAGCTAGGATGGGATGAGCTCTAGGGATCTGGTAACACGTTTCTCCTCTTCCCATCCTTAGTATAAATATCCCCTCCTTATGCCAGAGGAGGGATTCGAATCCATTTACTCCCTTATTACATTGAAAACTTAAGTATCACCCTCTTCCTTCAATACTAGCATTGTTTTTTTATCATCACATTTTACATCAACCACTTCCCGGTGAGTGTTCCACCGTCGATAAATCATTTTCGGTTGAACCTTGAACTGACTTGACCATCAGAGTGCTCGCGGCCGCTCCTATCTCTCCGGGAAAGGCCACGGGCGAATAACAGCATACTACGTGTGCAGGGAAGAGCTGACTTGAAGACTTATTCTGTTGGTCACGTGTCAGAGCCATTTCTCGAGGTCAACGGAGGTAAGAGTAACTTTTCGAGAATTCAAGAAGATTTTAGTAAAGCCATTATGAATCTTTATATCATGTTCATTATCTAATTCTCTTAACGAAATTAGATTTCTCTATGAATTAAGTATATATCTTGTTTTATTCATTCCATAATGTGATTGTTATTTAATAATAAGTTTTAGTTTTTCAATACCTTTAACCCGACAACTCGTGTGAGTTTCCGTTTGTACTAGTCTCTATTCAGATTTTCTCTCTAACAGGACATATAAAAAGCACAACCAGAATCAAGTACTCATTCATTGGTACTTTTTCTAATGGTAAGCACTGAGACAACTCCATTCAATTAAGAGTTATAGAATTGATCTCTTGTTCTCAGTTGGTAGGATAAAAACTTTTCACTGTTGATGTGGTAAAAAAAACCATACGTATGGTTCTCTGAATCCATGACTGTTGCAGAGAACCATAAGTAAAATTATTTTGTCACTTCAACAGTGAGAAGTTTTCATCACCCATCAAAATTTTATTTCATATTTCATATCAACTATTTTTTTGAAACAACCTTTTATTAAATGACCTATTTTACCACAATAGTATCATTTTCTTTTTATTTCCCCTCATTTTCATTTTTTTCATTGCTTTTGCTTGTCCGTCAATCTCTTTCTTATAAGACTTAAAGTTACTTGAGTTAAAAAAGGATTAATAGCAGAAAATTCCCTATAAACGTTTTCAATTGCGATATACCCCTACCTATTAGAAATCGTTATAAAACCCCCATTTTGAAATCCTTTGTGCGAAATACAACATTTCTTGTGCGAAAAAACTCCATACCGTTCAATTCCGTTAGTTTGACAACCCACAATGAAAATCTTTTTTGCAAATTACACGAAAATCTTTTATTTGCACAACCTACAATTCTAAATTTTTAAAACTTTATCTTCTTCCCCACTTTCGCCACATCCCACCCCAATTGAGAAATCTCACACTACCTCCACCACAATGACCACAAACAAGACGGGATTTCTCACGAGGGTTGGAATGAAAATCGAAGAAGAAATCACTTTAGTTGGTCGCAAACCAGGGAGATTTTCTCCCTAGTTCTAACAAAATATGGGGTGCGATTATTGCAACACAAGGGAAAATTTCTCCCCTGGTCTTTGAGACCCAAATCCATTGGTTAGGTTGTAAATTAGGGGTTGGATTTATGTTTTCGTGATGCTTGAGTGAGTAGCAACACATTAATATATGGGTTTGGCAACAACAGGCAAGTTTGAATGTGGCAAAGTTGTTGGTGGATCGTGTTGTTGCCTTTTTTAGACATATTTCTTGCAATGTATAAAGGTGTAAAGTGGATTATGCTTGGCTGATCCGACCCATGTGACCTGGTTTTTAGTTCGTGGCTAGTTTTTCTGGCACAGGCTTAGGCTCGAGCTTCGACTTTGCACAAGCAACAAAACGGGAGAAGGCAATGAGTATTTTGGCACTCTTCCAGAGCTCTAAGAGGGCTTCTTTGTTCTAGCTACCGACTTGGGGCTGGACATTGGAGGGAATGGAGGACAAAGTAGGGGTGACAAGTAATTAGATCTTTCTGCTTCTCATGGTAATGGTCGGTGGAAGTTATGGGATTTGCTACTTCTCATGGTAGTGGGATGTGGATGGAGTGGGGAAGAAGATAAAGTTTTAAAAGTCTAGGACTGTGGGTTGTGCAAATAAAATATTTTAGCATAATTTGCAAAAAAAAAATAGATTTTCTTTTTTGAGATTACAATTGCAATTATTTTTTAAATTTTGGCAGTCCTTACTGTTTTTAATTGTCAAATTAACATAATTGAACTATAGTGTGGTTTTTCGCACAACAAAGTTGTATTTCTCATAAAAGGTTTCAAATAAAAGGGTTTTCTGTGATTTCCAATAGGTAATGAGCTATATCGCAAGTGGAGACTTTTCTAAGGGGTTTTCTACTATTAATCCAGTTAAAAAATTTATTTGTTAGATTTTCTTTTATTGTTAACCTCTCACCACTTTTGGTGTCTTTAAAGTCTACTTTTAAGTTTAACTCAAGTTCTTTATTTCTTAATACTGAAATAACTATATCTATAGCTTGAAATAATTTTGTGAACTTATCAACGTTTTCTTCTAAATTTGAAGATGTGTCAAATATGAAGTTGTAAAAAAATCTCAAAGAGATAACGCTTCTAATTTCTTTCGAAGTGTATTAGCTGAAGGGGTTTCTCCTCATTTCATAATAACGCTATCAGATAAATGAAAAACAAAAATATAATTCCAAACAATCTCATCAAGTTATTTTCTTATAAGGGCACTAATTTCCGTTGCCTGAAAATTATCCAAGGCAGCAGCATGCCCTGTTGTAACAATAGAGATTTTGTTATAATCTGGAGAAAAAAGAGAGAAAATTAGAGAAGTTAATAGATTTGTGTGTATTATAATGAAAACTAAAACGTCATATTTATAGAAAAAGATTATGGATACAATAGTAATAATTTTTAGGACTGCAGGGTATAATTTTCATTCACTAATAAACTTACCATTTACAACACCACCCTTAAATTACACATTACAAAATTTGTCTCGTTAAAACCTTGTCAAGAAAATTTAATGGGACAAAACTTGATCGAAAGAAAAAGAGTATATTTGCTGCCCTTGACCCTTGATTTCAATTTTTGTCAATTCATTATTGTCTTGTACGTCAATGTCTTCAAATAACACCGTCTTCATGGAGATATTTATCAACCTTTGATGATTGTTGTAACATGGTGATTCGAAAAAATAGCTCTTGTTGATCTCTTTGGGAGTCTCATACATATAAAAACATTATTTGGAGAGTGAATGTCTTGTATATTATGTACATTCATTATACAAATAATATACCTCAAAACTTTATTAGAAAAAATTTTGTGGGAAAAATCATAATGAAGGTAAAATAATACATTATTCTTTTAAGTATGTTACAAAAGTTGTCTTATTAAAAATCTTGTCAAAAAAATCTAATGGGACAAAACCTTGGTCAAAGGGAAAGAGTACAGTACGTATTTACCCTCATGATATTACTTGAGTTATATGCGTCAAGTATATTAAATCTTTCAAGATAATATTAATAGTCTGCCGATTAGTTAATTATAATCAAATTTATTATATGCATATCAAATTTCATGCATTGTCAGACTAATATAATAGAGACTTGTGATTACATCCACCGCATGATAATTTTTATATTTATACAACTTTTTCGCAAAATTCATTGTGTAAAAAGTTGTACATTTCATATTACGACTTTACTTTTCTCATTTCCTTTTCACAGAGGTATACACATTTAGGTATTTACGCTGTAGATCGAAAAACTTTTGATTTCTCAAGTAAGTTTAATTTTTTATTAGTATCGCATCCAGAAACTTTTGTTTTTCTAGTAAAATCAATTTTGGATTGCTTCCCTTTTATTTGGTCAACCATTTTTTTATGGATATACTTCAATATATTTATTTCGATATGATAGCTATTCATAATATGAAGTATGTACATTATGTACAAAAATATTGACGACAACTTTTTGTTTGTCGATACTATTTATTTTCTCATGACGAAATACCTTATTGAAATATCTTGATTTTCAATATTTCAAGTACATGAACCTCTTCTAGGATTTTATAGTATGTTTATGTTTAAATACTCATCAAGAGTATATGTCTTTTTAATGAGATCTTCTTTGCTAATTTTGAAGATTTTATATTAGAATCAAATGTCATCACATTTTAGGCATGCCATCAAATATCATATTAATTAATTGTCATCTAAGACGTTAATTCGAGTCGGAGCATTGAACGCTAATGTGTGAGATATTATTAATCTCTTTAATCAGTAAATGCATCTAAATGAATTATCTTTCGAACTCGTGGTTCGAATGATCTTTTGCGAGGATCTACATAATGATGCATTTATACATTATTTTCAACTTCTTAATTTCTTACCATAATGCTGAGAGAATTGTCCAATCAAATTGAGAATCAGCAAACCGTTTTATAAAATATTATCAATTTGAGGTAAAGATTCAAACTACACATTTATTCTCAACATTCTTTACTTTCTATCTCAATGCATTGTTCCAGATCAATTTTATATATATTACACTATCAAAATAATTGGATAGAAATGGGAAGTTGGCATGATGCATAACGATTTTTTCTAAATAAAAATGAGAAGTATTTTGTTCTCAATTAAATTAATTGGAGGCGTTTAATGGATAATAATGTTAAACCTTTATCGATATTTCAACTAATACTGATTAAAAAGTTAAGACTTGGGATCACCAGTATTAACAAGATACACCATCTTGATTGTATATTTTGAAAATTATGCTCATAATTTGAGCAATAATTTCGCAAACTTAATGTTGCAAATACCATACAATCATTTAGTATTTGTATCAAATCTATTAGATACAAATAATACACACACATATACATACTTAAAAATAAAAATGATGTCACTTGTTGGAAATGCAAGCAGACTGGACACTATTCAAATAAATGTCCTATAAAAGATAAGATCAATAGTCTTCAAATAGATGAAGATATTAAACTCCAGCTTCTCAATATAATTTCTAGTTATGACGAAGAATCTAATTCTGAATTAGAACCTGTTTTTCAACATCAAGAAAATTCTGACTATGAGTCAGAGAATTCTTCTAACTCCTCTTCTTCTAGTCAAGAAAAAGAAATTTGTGGTTGTAAAACCATTAATGTTCTTACTAGAGAAGAAGAACTCATTCAAGATATTGTTGATCAAATCAAAGATCCCCAGCTAAAAAAAATTTGCTACTCTTTTACCCTCATCTTCTACATCTGAACCCGTCATCTTTCAAAATATTATGAATCGTTTTTTTGAAAAGAAAGCTTCTACTTCTGATTTGAAGATGGAAGTAAATCAAATGAAATCTCAAATTGTCATTCTTGAAAAACAGATGAAAGAAGTACGAATGGAAGCAGTACTTTTTAAATTTAAATCTGAACATCTTTCTCAAGAATCTTCTGATGAGTCCGATTCAAATGATACTTCTCATGCTTATCACCCTAGCTATCATTCTCCTCGTCCGTCTGATAAGGATCATTCAAAGCGATCTTCTGATAAAGAGGATGAAGCTAAAACTGAGAAGGTTAATGTTATTAACCGAATTCAGTTACAGAAATGGTATTGTCATATGACAATTATCATTAACAAAGAATTCAAACTTTCAACCCGTGTTCTTATTGATTCTGGTGCTGATCAAAATTGTATTAGGAAAGAATTAATTCCTACCAAGTATTTTAAAAAAACTATTGAGCGACTATATGGAGTCAGTGGTAAAAGACTCAACATTCAATATAAACTTTCAAGAGCACATGTTTGCAACTCAAATATCTGTTTCAAAAATATATTTTATCTTGTTAAAGATTTGGATCAAGAAGTGATTCTTGGTACACCTTTTATCGTTCAAATTTATCCTTTTAAAGCAGATTTTAAAGGATTGTCTACAAAAATTTTTGGTCAAGAAATATTTTTCAAATTTATAAATCCGCCCTCTTTTAAGGATGTTAATTTCTTAAAAGAAGCAACAATTTCAAAAATGATTAATAATATAAATTTAAAAAAGCAATATATTCAATTTCTTAAAGAAGAAATCAAATTCAAAATAATTGAAGAACAGTTACAAGAATCTTCAATAAAAGAAAAAATTTCTATTTTTCAAAAACAAATTGAAAAAGAAATCTGCTATACTATTCCAAATGCATTTTGGGATAGAAAGAGACACATTATTTCCATTCCATACAATTCTGATTTTCAAGAATCTAATATCCCTACTAAGTCTAGACCAATTCAAATAAACAAAGATTTACTTGATCATTGTGTCAAGGAAATTAATGATCTCCTTGAAAAAGATCTTATTCGACCGAGTAAATCTCCTTGGAGTTGTTCAGCTTTCTATGTCAATGATTCTGCTGAAATCGAGCGTGGAGCTCCACGACTCGTAATCAATTATAAACCTCTCAACTCTGTTCTTCAATGGATTCGTTATCTTTTACCTCAAAAGAAAGATATCCTCAATATATTATTCAACGCATGTATCTTCTCCAAATTTGATATGAAGTCTGGTTTTTGGCAAATTCAAATCAAAGAGGAAGATAGATAGATACAAAACTGCATTTAATGTTCCATTCGGACAATACGAATGGAATGTTATGCCCTTTAGTCTCAAAAATGCTCCTTCCGAATTTCAGAAAATCATGAATGATATTTTTAATCCATTTTCAAATTTTATCGTTGTCTACATGATGATGTTCTAATATTTTCTGAAAGTATCGAACAGCATTTCAAGCATTTGCATACATTCATTCAAATTATTAAGAAAAATGGTTTAGCAGTATCTGCTAAAAATGTTGTTTTGTGTCAAACGAATATTAGGTTTTTAGGACATAATATTCATTTAGGAACTATTATTCCTATTCAACGGAGTCTTGAGTTTTCTGACAAATTTTCTGATCAAATCCTAGAAAAATCTAGTCTTCAAAGATTTCTTGGTTGCGTCAATTACGTGTTAGACTTTATTAAAGACATTAGGCTGATATGTGACCTCTCTTTTCAAAAGATTATAAAAGAAGCCTGATCCCTGGAGTCACGAGCATACTTTGGCTGTTCAAAAGGCTAAAGCAGCTGTCAAAAGTATACATTGTCTTTCAATACTTGACCCACAAGCCTCGATCATTGTCGAAACCGATGCCTCTGATATAAGGTATGGTGGAGTACTAAAGTAGATTCCAAAAAGGTCAAAACAAGAACAGTTAGTCAGATTTTGCAGTGGAATTTGGACTGGCCCTCAAAGAAATTATTCTACAATCAAAAAAGAAATTTTATCAATTGTTTTATGTATTTCAAAATTTCAAGATGATTTAGAGCTTGTTTGGTAACAATTAAAATTGAAAATATGATCGTTATTGGGTCCCACTCGTTTAATAAAAGTCAACAATAACGGTTAGTTTTTCAATTTTAATCCAATTTTAATCTCTCCCAAACAGGTTATTAATCAATAAAGAATTCATTCTAAAAACTTATTGTAAAGCTTCAAAAGACGTTTTACAAAAAGACGTCAAAAACCTTGTTTCAAAACAAATTTTTACAAGATGGCAAGCTATTCTATCTTGCTTTGATTTCAAAATTCTATATATACAAGGAAAATCTAACTATCTTGCAGACTTCCTAACATGAGAGTTCTTGCAAAGGAAGAGTGTTGAGTGATACATTTATGAGAAATGAATTTCTCTTCTTCCTCTAAGAAGAAGAATAAGCAAAAATCTTCAACTCCTTTACTTACAATTGATGATTATATTTCAAATTCTCATTCTTCATCTTCAAATTCTCAAAAAACTACATTAGCTCCTACTGAAAAGGCTTCTATTCAAAATGAACCTTCAAACTTCAAAAAAGTTGTCCAAACAGGATCTGGTAAGTTACCGAAAATTAATCCATCTCAAATCACCTTTCATTATTTTACAAAACCTCTTTACCTTCCTATTTGTGATATGGAAACTTCATGGATCCATAGATATTCATCCCTTGATGAATGTATTCAAGATATTTTACCTCAAGACTTCCATTTCTTATCCAAAAATATCAAAAAAATCAAGAGAATACTATGAAACTATTCTCGTCAAAACTGGATCAGCCATCATTACTCATACTCCAAATCGTCAAAAACAAGATTACATTGATTTTTCAAAAATTTCTATTCAAAGGGTGTGGTCTTATGAAGACTGGGGGACCAACCCATGGAATGAGAAGAAAATGAATCTTCCAAAAAATACTTCATTTGAATCTCGTTTCAATTATTTTGACTACATTGATGCATGGTCTAATGTCTTTTTCTTTAGACCAGTTTCGCAATCCTGGTTTATTCTTTTTAACCAGGCTTGTTCAAACAATTTTCTAAAATGCTTTCAAACATGATTCGAATATTTTGGCATTGACGATACTGTTTTACCTAGTCTTACTCGTCAAGGATTCGAACATTTCAAAAAAGAGGCAAAAACATTTTTAAAGCCTCAAGAAAATCTTCTATTTCAATTTTCAATAAATCTCAAAGTTTCATGGATTTTCTGTTGGGACTATCAAGTTATTCAAAATCCTGGTTCGGAATTCAATGTCAAAAAGATTGCAAGAAGATTCAAAATCAAATGGTGGTCGAAATTTCATGAAACAAATTGTTGTCCTAAGGCAGTAAACTCATGGATTCAAGAACAAAAGAATATCGGAATTCCCTCTAAAAAAGAGCAAGAAAAAACTGCCGACTTTCTTACAGAAAAATCAAAATTATTGGCTATGTTAAGTCAGTACAAAAATCTAGAAGAATTATCTGTAATTTCTGAGAAAATTGCAAATTTAGCAGAAGCCGCTTCAAAGAAATCAAAGTCAGAAACCTCAAATGAAGAATCAGATCATGCCTATGATAATGAAGATGATTGTTATGGGTACGATATTGATGACTTAATTGATCAAGAAAATCAGAAAACTACCAAATGACTACATGGACCAAGTTTCTCGATGATTACATCAATACCGTGCTAAAAAATCAAAGGATTTACTTTTCAAGATGTGTTTGCCAGCCACAAATTATTTCTCCCAGCTTTGCCGACAATAAAAAAGAAGACCTGACAAAGAATTCAAAAAGCCGGGAGGAGATTTGTGATTATGTGAAGAAAGATTCAAGATTTTCTCATAAAGTGAAAAATGTTATTTTTCACGTGCTCAAGTTTTTGAAAGTTTTCAAGTGGCCATCAACAAAATTCAAGATACTCTCAAGAAGTGGACAAAAATTATTTTCAAGATGCTCATCAAGTGAAAAGATTTTCAAGAGGCTCTCAGGTGCAAGTGGAAAGTGAAAATTATTATTTTTCACGTGATTCTCAAAAGTTTCAATTTTCAAGTCTATTTTAGCAGACCATTTCATCTGTATTCTCAAGCGTAAAATAAGAGTTTTATTTTATCGTTTTCAGGATAGTTTGAGAATTTCCTTGTAAATTCTAAAGTTTGTAATCTCTTTGTGTAATCTCAAATTTTTAATATCAATTTCAGTTTTCAAACTTTAAGTTTTATTTACTATCTTTCTAAAAATAATCTCATTTTACCTGATATATATATATATATATATATATATATATAGTCAACGTGGAAGGTGAAGTGGCCCCATTTGTCACCCTAATTAATTTTCAAAAATATAAGAAATTCAATCCCTATTTAGGTAGTGATGATTAATAATCAATAATAGAGAGATCAAATATTATATAAGATTTTATTGGATTGAAGAATTTTCTAGTTCTTCATTGGATAATCCATATGAGTTTTTAATTTTGCACCATTATTGATCCAATGATAGTCCAACTAGTCATGCTAACATATAATTCAATTGTTTACTTTCAAAGAATATGATTAAACATTATATAATCACATATCATTCAAGTAATTAAACTAATCAATTTTCTCATGACATTAATTATGTATTTTCCTTCGGGGATAAATATGAATTCAAAATGACATGTTTTTCGAAACATGTATTATTTCCAAAGTACGTTGTATTTTATTATTGTACTTTTAAAAGCAATATATTAATATTATTCTAAAATATTGAAAATTATAATCCATACTATTCAAGAGCAATCAAATATTATTATAATAAATTATACAAAGATTTATTCTTCAGGGGTAAAAATAATTAATGTTAGATTTTATATTATTATGATCTTCTAGAGCAAGTAAAATCTAACTAAAATATTAATGAGAATTATAATGTGCTACTTCAAGATCATATTATATTTTACTATTTTTTCTTCAAGAGCAATGTGTCAATATTTTTTTGAAATATTGAAAATTATAATTCATGCTCTTCATGAGCAAATAATATTCTCTTGAAATATAAATTATGATGGTGTGCTACTTCATTATAAAAGACATGATGGATTATCAATTTAAAGTTTATAAAAGAATATCTAAAAATATTTAATCATGTTAAAAATAGCAATTACCAAATAGATAGGATATTAATTTAGATATAACAAATAATTATCAAACATGCATTAGAAAAAAAAAAAAAAATCTTCATATATGAAAGTTAACAGAATTGACTATATTCATTATTGGCTAATTTTTTTTTTTTTTACCAACATGTGAAAGATACCGAATACGTGAACTCATATATATAAAAGTTAAACGCTTGAATAATTTTAGATGAACAACTTAATAATGAATTCCACATACACAAAAGTTAAAGGTATAGATTCCACATATCAAAAGGCATGAATTGAAGGTATGAATCAAAATGCAATTATTGTTTCAGAATTAATGTATATGTAAAAAAAAAATTCTCATGTATATAACAAAATTGAGAATTGATGCATACGTAAATAAATTTTTTTTACAAGTCACCAAATTGATTTTGGAACGCGTGACATATGATTATGCATAAAATTTATTATTTTCTACCTAATCTATTTTGATTTTGATAGAATCGTGCTAATAACGTGTTATAAATTAGAGAGACAAGAAAAAAATCAGAGAAGTCAATAGATTTGCGTGTATTATAATGAGAACCAAAGTTTTATATTTATAGAGAATGATTAGGGATATTTAATGATAATAATTTTTAGGGTTGCAGGGATATAATTGTCATTCATTAATAAACTTACAAATTACATCAAATTTTTTTTTTTTTTTCATTATTTGGTGCCAAAGACTAAAGTCTCCACCATCATTCCAAAATCTACCTCAAATCTTTGTGAAGAAGTCATTTTTGCAAGTAAAGGTGTTTTCAATCCACATTATTTTGAAAGAATGTATTCTGAAATAATAGATTGATAAAGAATGTGTGGTTAAAAAAGAAGGAAAAGTTATTGATGTGATGGAAAATATTATTTTATTGAAAAATGTATGATTGAAAATGAGTAGAAGAATGAGAATGAAAAAAATAATGTAGATCAAACAGAGGCTAAGAATACAAAATCATGACACAATTACAAATTACACTTAGACAAAGTTAATCAACAATTATTGTATTTTTTTTTTTTTTGTTTGAAAAACGTTTTATACAATAAAAGAGTTTTTCACAAATCATATAGAACTTACAAAAATGAAATTAAAGAGTTACACTTGCAACAATATAATTAATATACATAGAATAAAATATAAATTGTATCAAGATTTAACAAATGATCATGGTAAGCAATATCACTACTATATTAAAAGAGAGGATACTAAATCACTGTTCATTTGTGCACTCTCAATTTCACACTAAAACTTGTTCTCCACCATTCACGATCTAGTTTTGCTACAGTGATTCCCTGAATATCTAGCCATCTTTATTGACTAATTGGTATATATTTTCTTCATCTTCAACCGTCCAATTACAGTTGATATTTTATAAATATCTTCTCCTCAAATAACTCTAGATCATCAATTTCAATCTCCTCTATACCAGCCCGATAAAGAATACATCACACCCATAAGTAATCATACATTCGATTCAGTTTTTTTATAATTCATTTTCTCTGAGTTATTTTAATTATTGCGATTTGTATATGACATGAACAATTAAGAAGTGAAATTATGGATGAGATAAATAAAAAATATCTAATCTCGTTAATCAATTTGTCGATACGATCACGTTGAAAAACAATCAAATTATGTAATTTCTATTGATTCCTCGCTTATGTTGAACAATGGAGAAATAATCTCAAATTTTTATTGGAATACTGTTTCTGAAGAAACCAAATAGCATTGGCAGAAATGGCGAGCTGCAAATTGGGTCGAACAACATACAGAGTAATAATAAGAAGAAAAAAAACTAATGAATTGAAGGTGTTGTTTTTTAATAGAAAAAGAAAAGTAAGGAATAGATAATGAATGCACCAGAAAAAAAAAACGTGTCTTCAGATTGTGCGAAGACACGGAGACTCCCGTGTCTCCGGATTGTACAGAGATAGGGTCTCCTTTTTTTCTTATTTTTTTAGTCAAAAAATTCTACTTATTTACATTTTGCACAAACTATAAATATAGTTTCACGTAGGCTGTGTTTGATTCCCCCTCTTTTCCATAGCATAACTTTTCTATGGAATTCCATTTCCCATTTTGAGCTCATGCATAATATGTTTTCTCATGATTTTGGTGGATTTATGTTTTCCATCTTTTTTTTTTTTTTTGGCAATAGGAAAAAATTCTAAATACAATGATAAAAAAAATTATCACTTTTATTGATAATTTTCGTGCAAAACAAAGTCGAACGAATGATATTCGGTATGATAATTTTTAAAAAAATTTAAATTTTTTGGCAATTAGAACAAATTCTAGACTAAATGGTAGAAAAATTATCATTTTAATGGACAACTATCATAAAAAACAAAGTCAAACGGACACCAAATTTTCAACATTTCCTAGGTGAAAAATTATACCAATCAAATACAATTAATTACAATTCATAATAAAACAAATTCTAGACAATTCAATTCCCAATAAAACATTTTCTTTCCACTCATTTTCCACTCTTGCAATCAAACGGACCCTTATTAATAATTTAATTTAAAAACATTAGAAAATATTCAATTCCATACATACATGAAAATCAAAATTCCTTTCGAAAGCGTAACCCCGAGCCCCCACAAGGAGCGTTGCCCTCTCGACCCCCGCGACCTGATCGTCGGTCGATTTCGACCGGGAGCGTTGCCCCCCCAAACCCCCACGAGGGGTGCTGCCCCCCAACCCCCGTGACCTGACCGGGCATGTCGATCCCCGTCGTGGGCATTCCACAAGAGGCATTGCCCCTCAACCCCCACGAGGGGCAATACCCCTCTCGTATCGTATGTTTTCAAAAGTTTCGTTTATTTTATTTTCTCTACTCCACCTTCATAACGAATATGTATTGTTGCTTAATTATAAGCTAGCAAAGTTTTTTTTTTTTTTTTTTTGTTAAATCATTACCATATGTGCTTGTAAATTTCAAATGTTTTTGTTAACTTAATTCGAGAATTTCTTCCATGACCGACATTTAGATATATGATCTTCTTAATGACAAGGAGCACATACTCATGATCAAAATCATTCGTGATCATAGCAGACTAAAAGTACGGATTCTTTAACCATTCATATGTAGTACTTTTTGTTCCTTGAAATAACATTTCAGTTATAAAACCAGTAATGTCTTAGTCGATTACTTTTGGTGACACTCTCTTTCACTTCTCCCTATAATACTTACAACGATTAATATACAAATGAATATACTTTTAAATTTTTTCATCTTTATACTTTTCATTTATTATTGTCATTAAATAAAATACATCAATAATGCCACATTTTGCTTGGAAAAAACTTTGCTTAACATCACATCTCTATATTATCCTCAATTCCAAGTTCAAAAACAGAATACAATTTTTTTTACAGAGGCAAAGAGCAAACACGTTGTTACACCAATCATACTGAACTCTTCAAGTTCTTTATAACTGAAATTGTAAACATATTTGCCAATGCAACCGAGTTTGTCATGACAGTTTCGATTTCCTCTCATATCAGAAATTTCTTCTTCAGAGTTCATTCATTTTCTTCTTTTATACAAATGTGTGGAAATTTTGTAATACAATCTCTCATATAATGTTAGCATTCATGACGCTAATATTACTTCCAAAAGAACACAGCCCGTGCATTGCACGGGAATGCACGGGCCGAAAACTAGTATAAAGAAAAATGCAAATCAAGTAAACTTTAAGGACTGAAAACACGTTTGTATCCAGTGTTCCCTCATATTCTCATATGATCGCATGAGATATTGGAGGAAAAAAATGCATGGAAAGAAATAATACAAGGATGCATAGAAAGAAAGAAAAAATGTTATCTCCTTGATTACTTTGTCCGCCATTGTTAGTTTATTCTCATATGATCGCATGAGATATTGGAGGTAAAAAATGCATGGAAAGAAATAATACAACAATGCATAGATAGAAAAATAAAAAATAAAAATGTTATCGCTCTTACCGCCATTGTTAGTTTAATAAACAAAATACATTTACGACGTTAACGAATACCTTACATTATTGCATGGGGTTAACGTATATGGTAGTTATACGTTCAATTTAATATTTGGGTCTACATGTAACATTAGTTAAAACTAACAGGGCAATTCATAAAATGATTAGACTCGTAAGCAACTGAAATTGGATGACTTGATTACAATAAATTGAAGATGAGTGACTAAATATGTAAACAAATTGATGTTGGTTGATTAGATTGCACCAAATTAAATATGAGTGACCTATATCCACCTTAGCTCAAAGTTAAATTAAAGTAATTTGATTTTTAACAATTAAATGACTATGACAAGTAATGTTAATTTATTCCCATATTCCTTACTTCAACTTGTTTAAGATTCCACTTTTTAGAAGGAAAAAAAAAAAAAACCATTAGATTATTCAAAATAATTGAATCTTCAAATGAGGGAAAATAATTTTTGTTTACAATTATGCATCTTTTAGGAAAATTAAGTTTCCAATCAAGCTTTTGTGGATACTTTCGAAATAATTTTGTCTAACACGACTTGTCAATTGTCACAAAAATAAATCATACTCATTCATACAATTAATTTTTTTATCCGATTCAATGCAATAAAGCCGAATGTGATCAATAAAAGAATATTACTCATTTTACACATTTAAGAGGTAATTGTCAATAATAGAACATAATGCATTCAACTACTTGCTAAAAGAAGACCAATCCCATCGCCATGTCATCTTTGTCATGAGACGAGCCTCCAAACATTTGCATAATTTAGTTTCAAATAATCTATCCAAATATTTCGTAGGATTTATCATATTTATCAACTTTTAACCATACATGCTTATAAGTAATTATAAAATTCAACAAACACGTACTAACTAATTCTTATAAGATTCTTGGTCATGCATTCTAGTAAACCTGCCCGAGAATGTAAGTCTTACATGCATAACTTTTCCCAAGAATGGAAAAAACTATATGCACTTTTGCTTATGAGATACCTAGATTGTTGATAGTTAAATATAAAATAACACAATTAACACCATATACGCTTGTGTGTCACTCATAATCTTTTAAACTTACTCAAAATAAGGGGGAATGGAAAGGTGAAGGATGGCAACGAGGGTGTGAGTCAATCCCTTTTTCCTCGATTTAGAGAGGTATTGTCGCAATAGGCAAAAATATTTTTCTTAAAACAAGAGTTGATGTGCAAGACATGACACATTTTGACAGAAAAGCTCTTAAGTGGACCTTGATGCATTAAAGAAGCAATGGTGGACATCTGAATGTCAAAAATATTTAGATAGATTCTCGAGTGCTCATTTTTTCAAATGTTTAGGACCGACACTGCAATTTACTATTCCTTAAAAGCTTAGGAGAATCTTATCTTAAACAAAACCAAGGGTTATAAAAGTATCCACGTGTACGGTTAAATATTTCCTCAAGGCCCTCAACCGACTCTTCACGACCATATTAGTAGGTTTCTCCTGTGCACGCATCACAACGTACGTTATCGCATTCAACTACGGACTCTCTCTCTACGTTGAACGTATTTTCTCTCTCTAGTATTTTCGGACTCTCTAATGGAGATGGAGCGCGTGACTGGGTTGACGATGGACTGGCGACCGATGAAGAAGCCTCGGTTGGGCTGGGATGTTGGACCTGAAGCTTCTAAGGTATTCAAGATCTCATCTTAATTTTTTTTAGATTTATGTTTTTTTTATTAGATCTGATGTAAAATTAGAATCTAGTTTTATCAGGTATGATTGATTTTGAAAGTTTTGCCTTGTAGTTGATATGTAAACAGGAAATCAATGGATTAGATCTGTGAATTGTGTGTTTATTTTTACGACGTGCCTTGCACAATATATTAGATCCTGTAAAGTTGGATGGTCATCCTTACGTTTAGTTCTATGTATCTGATGCAAAATTGATTATTTGCGATCAGATATGATACAGTTCGATTAGTTTGCCTTCTGATTGTTTATATGTAAAGATGAAATCAATTGGTTAGTTCTGTGATTTTTCTAAATTTATTTGTATGATGTGTTTCGCACTTTCTATTAGATAATATGTGTTGTATGGTCATCTCTGTGTTTTGTGATATAACTTTTATAGGTCCCCAATTGCGGGGATTAATTGTTAAAATTCTATTTTGGTTTCAGCTGACTTGTCTATTGGGCAACTTAATCTTATTGCTAGGTAGTTTTAATGATTTATGATTTCTGTATGTACCTCTGTTTATTTATATCCCGATCAAGTCTTTCTGAATGAATTTATGCTAATAGTTGTTCACCTAAATGGTTTGTTAACATGACATTGGAAGATCTATATCTTCTTAAGCATCATGAATATGGCAGGGCTTTTCTCTGGGCATTGTTTTCTTTGGTATTTGAGTCAATTCTTTCTCACGATGTTCACGTGTGGTGGTATACGTTTTTCTTGGTTTTTAGATTTAATTATATGCACGTATGTTCTATTTTATGATAAATTCATTTCGGTGTTGTTCTATTGCAATGAATGAAGCGCGTTTGGAAGGGTATGGAAGGTGGTGTCAAGGAGGTAAACAAAATTAATGATATTTGATATTTAAAAAAACGTGAATGGATGCCTGTGTGTAGGCTCAGCTAGGATTCTTTTGTGGGCAAGAGATTGGGAATGTGACAAGCTATGCACCTTCAAGCACAGACTACGCTAGTTCTCTGTTTGTTAAGGGCTTGGCTCAAAATGGTTCTCCACCAAGGCGAGAAGATGACAAAGATGGCCATTATATATTTGAGCTTGGAGAAAATTTAACTTCTCGCTGTAACTACCTTATACTTCATCAAAAAAAGTTTTCTCTCTTGTTTAAATATATATTCATGTAGATTATGTTTGAATATTATAGGCAAATTTTCCTTTTCAAATATTAATAATCCGTGACCCATAACTTTTAACATATTTTAATATATACACATGGAATGAATCGTGCTTAAAACATTATGGAAAATGAGTACAACTTGCCTGTGCAACAATTGATGTTTTCATCTGATATGAGTTTTTAAGCTTGTCGTAAGGCTTTTGAAGATCTTATTTCTATTTTTGATTAAGAACAAATGACCTGGTTTTGAATAATTAAACCGATAGTAGGTTCCTTGTTTCATATATAGTTTTTTTACTGATGGAATCACTCTCTCTAATTGTTGTATTTCTGTGATATATTTGCAGATAAAATACACAGCAAGATGGGTGAAGGTAAATCCCTAAACCCAAAAAGGAGGGAGTTGTCTGCTTGAATTGGGATTGTTGCCTCTGTTCTGTTTTCTAAACCGAACTTTTATTCGCAGGTACTTTTGGTCAGGTCCTGGAGTGCTGGGATCGGGAAAAAGAAGAAATGGTTGCCATCAAAATCGTTAGAGGTATTAAGAAGTACCGTGATGCAGCTATGATTGAAGTGGAAGTCCTCCAACTACTTGGAAGACACGATAAAGGTGGCAATCGGTGAGTGCAAATTTTCCTTAAAGCTTTGTCTTATACTGCCACTTCTACGGCTTTTATGATCGTCATTGGTTGAACTGGTTTATTCTTTGCAGTTGTGTACAAATACGGAACTGGTTTGACTATCGTAACCATATCTGTATTGTAAGTATATGATCAATAATTTGGTGGATTAGTTTCCCCAATGTAACAAATATTTCAAGATTAAGATCGTGGGTGAATTCAAATGGTCTTAACAGGTCTTTGAGAAGCTTGGACCAAGCTTATATGATTTTTTACGGAAAAACAATTATCGCTCATTTTCCATTGACCTTGTCCGTGAGATTGGCAGACAGCTGTTGGAATGTATAGCATGTGTGTAATAGTTCTCTTCATCGATAATACATGTTTTAGAATGTTTTAGACGTGACATTTTTAATACTTTAGAACATCAATGCTGATCTAAATTCCTTAAAACTATCTCTTTATATTTAATGTTTTGGGAGCATTTATATATTACTATGGGAAACAGTCTTCTCTTCTTAGTAGTAATAATCTAGAGATTGGTATTTTATAATTGCTCGATCCTCACCTAGCATTAATTTTTGCTCCAAATATTTTGCAGTCATGCATGATTTGCGCCTAATCCATACTGATTTGAAGCCTGAGAATATTCTTCTTGTCTCGCCAGAATACCAAAAAGTTCCTGATTATAAGGTAATTTTTTTTCTTTATTATTCGTGTCCTGACCAACTTCACATTTGAATACATTTATGCCTTCTACTTTTCCAGCTTTTCAGTGTTGATGCTTTATGCATATTTGGCGATGGCTTGTTTTCCTTCTCTGGACCGAAAATTTAATCTGCGAACCGTTATGTTCGTATGTCTTTGTCACCTCTGACATAATACACTTCTACTGCTTTTAGGGTTCTTTGAGGTCCCCAAAGGATGCCTCGAACTATAAAAGAATACCTAAATCAAGTGCTATCAAAGTAATTGATTTTGGTAGCACAACTTTTGAAAGAAAGAATCAGACCTACATAGTATCCACCAGACATTACCGTGCACCCGAAGTCATTCTAGGTAAAATTGATGAGCTATCATGTTGGAGTTGGTTTCATGTTTCATACTCTTCTATTATTTGGTTATTTAGATTCAAACTAATTAATTTGATTTTTTCCTTAAATAGGACTTGGGTGGAGTTACCCGTGTGACATATGGAGTGCCGGTTGTATCTTAGTGGAGCTATGCTCGGTATGTTATTTAGTTCCCTTCCTATTTGATTTATATTTTTGGGATGTTGGGTTTCGGTCGTGGCGATAATATCGAAATTTAGCATAACTCACGTTTTTTGCCTGCGATGGTACCCTAGGGACAAGCATTGTTCCAGACACATGAGAATCTGGAGCACCTTGCAATGATGGAGCGGGTTCTTGGACCACTGCCTCACCATATGTTAAAAAAGGCCGAGTATGTTTTCATTCATGCTTCTTATTCATGTCAGAAGGGATTGGATATTGGCTCAAGCATATGAAAACTGAAAGTTGATTTCAAGAATCATTTGTTTCCAAACATGTTTTTGGATAAATTACTCTTTTTCCTTTTCAAGTTTAAACAAGTTATTATAAAAAAATTAAGTGAAAATAAGTAACTTATTTTGAACTTTGACTAATAAATAAAATTATTTATTTATTTTAAAACAAATTAATATACTATCGAGCGCGAACTTTTAAGCTTTGCCAAGAATGCTCATTGTCTAAGATTGTTGGTTTACTCATTGCTATTCTATTTTACAGCAGACAAGCTGAGAAATATGTTAGAAGGGGTAGACTCGACTGGCCAGAAGGATCTCCGTCGAGAGACAGTGTGAAAGCTGTGCTAGAGTTGCCTCGCCTTCAGAACCTAATCATGCGGCACGTAGATCATTCAGCTGGAGATCTCATTCATCTATTACAAGGGCTGCTTAGATACGACCCATCAGAGCGATTGTCAGCTCGCAAGGCCCTCAAGCATCCTTTTTTCACCAGGGATCATACTGGAAGATTATGAAAAACGAGTAGACTAGGACATTCCAGGGAAAAGCTCGTGCAATGCAATTTAAGGTGAACACATCGAGTGTGTTTACCCGGGCAAAACACAGAGCGACGTGGCTGATTTCTTTGGTACAAGTTGAAGGAGCGTGAGGGAAGTCAGATGAATCTCGTCATTGCCTGGACGATTTCTGTTGTATGGCCATTCTACAGAAGTATATAGTGTTTTTTTTCTTTTTCTAGTTGAGCTTTGTAATGATAATCTATGCCCCAACGGGATCTCACTAATTTTATAATTTTTTTTATTTCATTGAGTATTCCTAGTGGAATCTAATGACATAATGACCCGTGTTGAATTTGTACATCCCTAGTTCATCACTGTTCTTTTCCTCGACTCTCTCGCACCCTTATCACGCATATGATAGAAAATGTATAATCTTCAATTCAAAGACTATAATCAAATCATTTCTCATATAAATCTTAAATTTGAATTCCATGTTGAAATTTAAGAAATCAATAGAAAATAAAACATACATCGATTTAAAGATTTCTGATTCTTTGCTTGAATGAGTTAGGATCTTCCAATTAATTGGTGGTTTTCACTTCAATTTTGATCTCTATTGATGAGGATGTAAAGAGTCTCAAGAACTCAACAACAATTGGGGATCATGACCTTATATATTCATAAGATAATGAAAGGTTATCTTTCATTTGTTTCAAATCGGTTTCTTTAACAATCTAAAACAAACTTTCGGTTTCTACACTTTAATTCTATGAAACCTAATACCCATTAGTCAAAATTCATCTTTATTGGATCGCTTTAATTGATTAATACTCTTTAAATAATAGCACCACACATTTTAATATATTACGTGTAGCACAAATATGTTAGAAGTTTCCAACAATCTTTCACTGGACCATACATGTAATTTTTCAAATGTGCACAACTTTATGAACTCAAAATTTTGCTATTATTATTAAGAGTATTTCAAACAATCTCGTCCATCGGTCATATTGATATAGGATCAAAGCGATTTTCGTCACATAACGTAACTAAATCTATCAATGGTCACGTACACCCATACAACCAAATGACATAGATCAATCATGGGAATGTAGCATGAAAATTACATGTTATGTGATCCAAACATGTCTATTTCCAACTGGTCCAACCTTAGTTCTTAAGTGAGATCAATTATAAACTTTAATCAGAGTGGAACTGAACTGACTGCTTTATTTCTTAAATTAACCGAATATCCATGGACAAAATATGTGTCTAAAACAGACAACATCCAAATACACTCCCACTAAACCAGCATATTATCAAAAGATGCAACACCCATATGAACATTATGCTCATGAAAGACCTTGTGTGGTAGCCATTTAGTAAATGGATCCATGATTATGGAGTTTGTCCTTATATACTTTATAGAAATCTAACCGCTCTGATTTCTTTCCTTACAACTAGGAACTTAATATCTTTAGACTTTGATATCGTCATGTTCCCATTGGAATACAAGACTGCTATTGTCACAGAATAACTTAAATAGTCCTTCAATTCTATCCAAAATATGCAGCCTAGTAACAATATTTTGCAGTCAAATTTCGTGATCATAATTAGAATACCCAACGATCACTAATTGGTCTGATTTTTCTAAATGTGATCATGTAATTTCTAATTCTCTATATATACTGAATAACCTCATGGCTGCTTTCTAAATTTTCATCCCAAATTTAGTTAAATATCTGTATAGCATTCCAACAATGAATGCTATATCCGGATGTGTATAAACCTGAGTATACATTAAATTCTCAATTTCTAAAGCATAGAGAATTTCACGTATTTTTATTTTATTTTATCCATAATGTTTTAATTGAGACTAAACTTATCTCCCTTATCAATATGAGTATCACCTGAATTACATATCTTTATTTCAAATCTTTTTAAGAATCTTATCAATACAACTCTTTTGTGAAAATCCTAAAAATATACCAAGAATGATTCTTGTGCATCTATATCCTTAATACAAAAGATGTATCATCAAGATTTTTCATTTCAAAATTCATTGATAGTCAAAGGCACTTGCAATTAGAATTAAAGACAACTTCTTGCTACTTGCCAGAAATAGAAACAATCATGCTCGGCGTTCGACAGTATACTAACCAAACAATCAGTCCAAATATACTAGAGAACGTGACACTATAAACGTGGCTTAAACACAGACTCATTTTTTTGGGTCAAAAACTTTTCCAATCACTTTCTTTCCATTTAGCCAGTAAAATGTAACCTTTTTATAATTTCTTTCACATTCTTCCTTAAATTCATTTTCAATCACACATTCTTTAATAAAATAATATTACACGTAAATCTAAAAAAATTTCTTACTTTTTAAGTTTTAACCATATATTTTTCATCACAAAATGTATTTTCCTCTCAATAATGTACATCAAACACTCCAGCAAGCTTAGCCAAACATGGTTGAGTTACACTAGGGTCCAAGAACCAGTTGACCTGATATTACACGTGGCATCATATTACCTGAATAGCACAGAAATCCCATGCTCCCGTCGGTCACAATACACCCTAAATTTATCTTATGGTAGAAATGGATAAAACCACCCTTTTGAGGTCCTCTTTCCTCTACTCATAGATAAACACCGTTATCCCTCCCACACACCACACACAAACCCTCACTCTGTCTCTCTCTAATACACACACACACACACTCTCTCTATCTCTCTCTCTACAAATTCCATTTTCTAGTCTGTACCTAATCCTTCGTCTATGGCTTCACTTTCAGCCGCCGCTGCCGCCGCAACTGCCTCTTCAAGACTTTCATACGCTTACACCCAGTCTTCTTCATCTGGCCCCTCCCTTACACCCAGTTCTTCAAAATCCACAAAAATTGTGTATTCCTCTTCGTTTACTCCTGCTTTATCTACCCTTTTTGTCCATCCCGCCGCCACCACCACCCACCGGTCTCACCGAAGATTTACAGTCAGGGCTGCTAGGGGAAAATTCGAGCGGAAGAAACCCCATGTCAATATTGGAACAATTGGCCACGTCGACCATGGAAAGACCACTCTTACTGCTGCTCTGACTATGGCCTTGGCCTCACTTGGAGGCTCCGCCCCTAAAAAGTACGACGAAATTGATGCCGCCCCAGAAGAACGCGCCCGTGGTATTACCATTAATACTGCTACTGTGGAATACGAGACTGAGAACCGCCACTATGCCCATGTGGATTGTCCTGGACATGCTGATTATGTTAAGAACATGATTACAGGTGCTGCACAAATGGATGGTGCTATTTTGGTGGTTTCGGGGGCAGATGGGCCTATGCCCCAGACGAAAGAGCACATTCTGCTTGCTAAACAAGTTGGGGTGCCGAATATGGTGGTTTTCTTGAACAAACAAGACCAGGTTGATGATGAAGAGCTGCTTCAATTAGTTGAACTTGAGGTAAGGGAATTGTTGTCTTCATATGAATTTCCTGGTGATGATATTCCAATTGTTTCGGGCTCTGCTTTACTAGCTTTAGAGGCATTAATGGCGAATCCAGGGATTAAAAGGGGTGAAAACGAATGGGTTGATAAGATTTACGAATTGATGGATGCCGTTGATGATTATATTCCTATTCCTCAAAGGCAGACTGATTTGCCGTTCTTGATGGCTATTGAGGATGTTTTTACTATCACAGGTAGAGGAACTGTGGCTACCGGGAGGGTAGAGAGAGGAACGATTAGGATTGGTGAGACTGTGGATATTGTCGGATTGAGAGAGACTAGGAATACTACTGTGACTGGTGTTGAAATGTTTCAAAAGACTTTGGATGAGGCTATGGCTGGGGACAATGTCGGTTTGTTGTTGAGAGGTATTCAGAAGGTAGATATTCAGAGGGGGATGGTTTTGTCTAAACCTGGGACTATGACTCCACACACAAAGTTTACAGCCATTGTATATGTGTTGAAGAAGGAGGAGGGTGGAAGGCATTCCCCCTTTTTTTCGGGGTACAGACCACAGTTTTACATGAGGACTACTGATGTGACAGGGAGGGTGTCCACGATCATGAATGACAAGGATGAAGAATCGAAGATGGTGATGCCTGGCGATCGAGTGAAGATGGTTGTCGAGCTTATTATGCCAGTTGCTTGTGAGCAAGGGATGAGGTTTGCTATCCGAGAGGGAGGAAAGACAGTCGGTGCTGGTGTCATTCAGGAGATTGTTGAGTGAGCCGTCAAATACACGAGCCACCATGCTTCACTTGGTGATATATCAATGATTTTGTGAAATTATTTCTCCTTTGGCAGCAAAGTCTTGAATTTAATTTAATAGATGGGCTTTCTTCGGTTACTTTGTTAAGCATTAGTGTATTAATTTCAGTTAATTGTTGTGATAATTCAATGGAAGTGTCTTATGTTTTGTTCATTGCTTTTTGAGCAACTTATATATAATAGCTAAATAGTTGAGTCTTTCTGCTTTCAGTAATAATTGAGAGTTTTCTTCTGCAAGTTTAGTGATTTGGTGGCCTTTTGAAAAAAAAAAAAAAAAAAAAAAACTGTTATTTATAAACTCATTTTGCTGTACTTTTATGGATCCGCAGTAGTTTTAAGCAGCTAGTGGCCTTTTAAATTATTCTACTTATTCAAATGAAATAAGAACTTCCTGCAGACCAGTTGGGATGTCCTTTGGCCTGCAGTCCTTCAAATTCATCAACACTTTCAGTAGGAATGTATGTTTTGTTGCTTGTACTAATATTTCTTTAGAATTTGTCAATTTTTGTTGATTGGTCCTTACTTCATTGATGCTGACTGCTGATTAAAATGTTGGCCTCTGGTGAATCCCTTATGGATTGGACACGGCATCAACTATTTCCTCATACATAGCAGGAAGAATTCTATGTAGTTCAATATACTTGTCATTGGATTTAACTTAGCATAGTTTTATGTTCTTTTCATTGCGTGTCAGCTATGTGTTCATAGTAGATAAAGTTGGTAATTTTAATTCGGCAGTTGAACTTATTGTATCAATGCAAATTACTATGTTTCAATTGTCGTGTATGCAATGCATTGAATAATTCATTTTACTATGTATTAGCACTTTAGTTGGCTAACGTTAAATTATTGCAGTATGTTTCACCAATTGAAATTTCCTTTCTCATGTATGTATTAACGTTGAGCAATTCATCTCGAGTAAACAGAAAAGTGAAAAACAATATTATTAATTTATTATGGGTTTAAATTGGGTCTGGGTCTGGGTCTGTTCACTCTTTAAAACGCTTAACCCAGGAGGAAAAAATCCTCTTCTTGTTCACTCTTCTCAAATGGGTTCTTGAGAGTTGAACCCAATTCTTCTATGTATAGCTTGATGCTAAGAATTTATGCTAACAAGGATTTTATGACGGAATTTTGGGTCACAATTACGAAAGAGAAAGGGTACTAGAAATATACAAGATAATGTTTGGGATTTTTCGGATTTTAAAGATGGAAAATGAGGCCACTGTTTTGAGACATTATTATGAAAAGCTGATAAAAGAGAATGCTATGCATAATTTGGCAAAAGAGGTCGCTCAAGTAGTTAAAAGTGCAGAATGGGGAGAAGAGGTGGAGAGGAAATTAGAGGAGTTGAAAATCGCTGAGGTTTTCAAAGAGCTTAGAGGAATAAGATTCTGAACGCTTTTCGCTTTTTTATGTGGATTGGTGGCAGTTTTGGTTTCAAGCACAGTGCTGTTGCGTATAATGGGATTTTGCGTGTTCTTTGTTGTGATGGATTAATCCGGGAGTTCTGGAGTATAGTTACAGGGATAAAGAAAGAAAGAGTGGCGGCTTTGAGATGGATCTTGATATGTACAAGTTTTTGAGGCAATTTCAGAAGAATAAGATGTCAAGGGATGCAGTGGAACTGTACGAGCAGATGATGGATAGCCCATTCAAGCCATCAGTAAAAGAGTGTTTCACCACGTCATCCTCCGGATCTTGATTTGGTGTCTAGGGTTGTAAACAAATATGGAGCAGCAGCAGGGCATTCCCTCTCGAAGACTCTCTATGATGGGATTAATAGGTCACTCTTGGAAGATTTGATGAAGTGGAGAAGATGTGGCCATGAGGAATGCAGGATATGAACCCAATATTATTACCTACAGTAAATTGGCATTCGGATATTGCAAAGCAAGATTCGAAGAAGCGTGTCAAATACTCAAATGTGATGGAAGAACTCAGACGTAAACCAGATATCGAGACTAGGACAATTCTGATACAAGGGCATCGTGCAGGCAATGAGGTCGACAAGGCATTGCTCTGTTTTGCAAAGATTATGGGTAAAAACTTCGATGTTGATGCTGATCTTTGAACGTGTTACTAAAGGGTTTCCCGAGTCAGCAGAGAAGGCACGTATCTAATCCTCACTATCAAACTTGCATTCCTAGTTTCCTCTGATATTATTTTAAATGGGTTGCTAACGGAAAATATACCTGAAGCGTTAAAAGAAATATAGTTAGGTAAATAGAGTTGTCCTTAACTTTGTAAATCGTTCTGTTAAACTCATCTTTGTGCTGATGAACTCGTTCAATCTTCATTAAAAGGCTTCAGTGAAATTCTTTTAAGCTGTTCTCAGATCACTTCACATCCTTGACTATAATGTGTAGAACTCCCTATCGCACATGGAATTTGAACTCTTTCTTTCTAGATACTGTCAAATACTATAAAATCTATGTTATCAAACAAGCTAATATGCACATCATTGGACCATTAGTAGAGGTCAATTTATTTATATATACACAAGCATAGTCGGCCAAAATAGAACCCCCAACAAGATGGTATAGATTAAAACACAGATATATGAACATCGTTTGATGAGTTATGCACAATACTGAAGTTCACCAAGTTTCAGAGAAGGAAATAGAAATGCACCAAGAAACTAAGATTTAAAAGGTAACATACCAAAACAAGTTTTAACCGCACATTTATTGATAACACCAACTATTTTTACTTTATACGTTTAGTAGGACCTTGATCTTTACTTTGACCATCTCTCTCCAGCAATAAGATCCATGACCACACGCTTGATACTTCCATTGTTCTTCTTCAGCAGTTTCTTGTTCATTTCTGTATCCTGGAAACCCTGCATCATCATTGGCCCGTGTTAGTGAATAATTGTAAGAATTCGATTATAAGCAAAAACAGAATGCTAGAAGGAAACAGAGGATAATTATAGTACAATATGGGCATGTTTGGTACTATATTGAACAGTGTTGGACATGATAACAGACAAGATTTTTAAACTTGTTTTTATTCTTCAATTCAGAACTGTCCAATTCAGCATAACAAACATGCCATATTGGTAAATGAGAAACAAGACACGAACCATCTCCTGTAGCTCCTCCAGTATCGGATCCCATTCAAAAACTCCACAAAGTTCATCCACAGATTTCTCCAAGTCATACTCGTTAGTCCTCAAGACCTCCTTGTTCTGATCAACCTGTTTGAAACCCATATCCTCAAGTTCCCTGAGGAGTTTTCCCTCAACTTCATTCATTTCCACAACTCCTTGAGCAGACGCCTGAGCATTTATAACAGCAGTCGATGCAGCAGAAGGCACAAGCAGAGTTGGATGAGCCAATGCTGGTTCTACTTCAGAAAGATCGATAATAGGATATAAACCAGGAGGAGGAGGTGCAAATGGAACAGAGCTCGACTCGCTGCTGCCAACCAACAAGCTATTATTAGTAGGGAATTTCACATCCTGCTCAGTGTTCGGTTGCACCTCAAGTACTTGTTGCCCAGACTCAGATGTCTTGTCGGAGTTGTCAGGCTCATGGTGCTTGTCCACTACGGGGTTGGCGTCCTCGTTTATTATTTCAAGGCCTGTTTGGCCATTGCTGACGGGAGGCAGGTTTAGGTTCAAGCCGGGAACAATTTCATGTAACGGCTCTGTAGGAGAAGTATCCACCTTCATAAACACAGAAAATCAATCCATATATACATATAGATAATACGGCAAAACATGAGTAAGCAAGGGATAATAGCATGGTGCCAACCCAACCTGGATAAGAGCCCAAACACGTTGCCCAAACTTTTGACCAGAGGGTGAGGCCATCCTCCAATATGAGATATAGCGGCCAGGAAGCTCTGGAGCAACAAAGTCCACTGCCACATCAAGCTCCTGGTCTACAGCCAAACCAGCTGCTGGAATCTGCCATGGTAGAAATCTAAGTATGGTTACTGCTTTTCTTTTATGACGAACAATATTTATATAATGTAGAAAGATAAATACAGGAAAAAAAGTGCTCCTAGAAAAATCAGACCCAAAGAAACAAGAGTATAAAAATAGTGCATCAAAGAGTGAAAAATATACACTGTTACAATTGGCCACCATTCAACATAGTGTATATAACCCAAGTTATCCCAACAACTTGTGCTTTCCGCTTTGAAGAAGAAACAAGAAGTGAAAACGAGAGTGATGCAGATAAAGGGAATGCATAATAGACGGCAAGAAAATGCAGATAAAAACATAAATTAAAAAGATAACCCACCTCAACCTCAACAGAACACACATCACCTATTCTGTCCCCTCCAATCCATACAAGTTTTGTTTTCTGTGGCCACACAAGAGTACCACTGTTCCTCATCCGCCAAATCTTGGTAAATGGAGTCAAAGGAGCCACAATAGTACCATCCAGGATATTCACATCCTGAATGAAACGACTATCCAGCTTCAAAGGTGCACCGCCCTTGCAGCCCCTGAAGACTGGTGGTGTTGTTGGAGAATGCTCGTGCTGCAATTGAGAAAATCACATAAGCCAGATATGCTTAACATAGAAAGATAACCATATATGCCGAAGGGAAAACTATAAAAACGAGGACAAACAGATGACAATGTTCGTACAAAGTGACGAGGCCCCTTGAAAGAGGAGTGCCGATAAGCCACTGGACGGTCAATGCTGATGTAGTCAGTGTCATTTCCCATTTTTGCAAAGCAGATGCTGCACAGATCGTAGTCCTCTTTACTGCAGGAACAACAAAAAAGAGTGATTGCCCGAAAATTGTCTAGAATAGATGAATTCATAAAAAAAATATACAACATCTTACACTTGCGACTTGAACCTAATGCCGGTTATTGGATGAACCCCACAACCATCACAACGGATACCTCTATGGAAGATTGCATTACTGTCACTCTGACTATTGCTCCTTTTGAACGGGCATCCATGAGAACCAGATTGAGGTGGCATATCAAAGTCATTTCTCAGAGGCATCCCGGTAAATGGACATTCAGCAATGAAGCTAGGATCAAGATGCGAATCACGAGACTTCCCAATGCCACTGTGTAACACATTTTTTATCCCATCATTGGGAGTGTGCCATTTCACAGAATCAGGATATTTAATAGAACCAACCACATTGGGGGGCTTTGGTCCTAGGTGAGGAACACTGGGCTTATTTACCTCGGTAGAATCTTTTTCCGGTATCACCTTATCATGTTTTATTTCCTTAGAACGTATTTGGTGCTCAGGTTTAAGTTTTGGTAAATCCTTGTTGTTTCTCAAGGATGGCTCTTCAGATGTGGTTTGAAAGTCCTTAGATATGACAGGTGAAACAATTGAATAACCAGCATCTTTAGTCTTTGTTGCGTCTGTGGTGCTTCCAGAAATTTGGGACTCCGAGAGTTTACTAAGGTAAGCTGACAATCCCATCTTTGAAAAGCTATTGGCCAGCTCAGCTATCCCTGGTGCTTTAGATTCCAACTCTGAGGACAGCTTTGTGAGAGTGTCACCAAGAGGCTCTGGTACTGATTTCAAAATTTCAGAAATATTAGACTTCAACATTTGGAAAGGTGGCTGGACGCCAGGAGATCTCAGGGGGGTAGAACTTCCACTTGACCGAGTATAAGGTCTGCTGCTCTTTTCAGCATTCAATTTCACAGTAATCCTCAACGGATTTATGGCCTGCCTCACCACATCACGGAGATCTTCATCGTCCACAAGTGTCACCACATCACCATCTTCGTCAATATAAGTTAGCATAAGCTTTGTATCGCGAGCAAAGGTAAAGAGGGAAAGAATTTTTTCTCTCAGTCCATCCATGTTAAGAGCAAGTTCCTGATCCACAACACTTGCATTGAAGCGCCTTAAGGTATCCCCGTACTTGACCTGTAAAAAGGTGTCAAGTATGAGTATCTTGTGTTTTAAACTTTATATCATTGGCCCATTGGACACATGTTGCCTTCATTCATAAAGCTTTTCCACAAACATTCAGACACCAGAAACATCCATTAACTTGTCTAGCTCCATCATGGACTATTTACAACCCAACAAAGCATTAGACAGCACAACATAGCACACTTGTGATAAACAATACATCAAAACAAATTTGGGATTGGAGGCAATCTTTGTGGTTAGGTTCAATTCAAAGCAGAGAAATTAAAATCTGAAAATAGAAAAATAGAAAACTACTTGAAGCTGAGAAATTAAAAGTTGAAGAAGAAAAGTAGTTAGAAACATAAGACCATACATTGAGACAAAAAATATGAATCACGTCAGCACTGAAAATGATACCCATAATCAAACCCCAAAAATTAAAAAGGGGGATCTAGAGAAGGTCAAATCCTACAAACTCGACGAATTTAGCTCATGACCACTACAGAAGCTTGAAAAACAAAGCTAGAAGGTGGGGTTTAATTAAAATCAGACCCTGAAAAATGAGCATAATAAGCAATTGGTAAAACATTTCATAGAATTCACTACTACACACGCGAAAGATAAAGAGACAGAACTGTTGAAAGCACAAAAATGTAAAATAAAAATCACTCAAAAAAACAGCACAATCAAGAACCGCTATTAAATCGCCAAGAAATTAACAACTCAAATCACAAACACAACACGAAAAGCAACTAAACCCATTACAAATAGCATATAAAAAAAATCACATAGGACGAGAAAAAAAAAAACGAACCTTGATCACAATCTCCATCGTTTATGAGTATAATCACCAAACCCTCCAAATAGCGTTCCAGGTAAGCCGCAGAAGCTCCTCTACATAAAATTATAGAAACACCATAACTTATAATTAACCGAAAATATCAAAATAGGATAGTATTAAAGCGAAATTAAAACAGAAAACAGCGATTAGATTAAATCTACATACATGAAATCCACGCTTCACTCTTTCTTTTGACAGAATTGTTTAGGAATGGGGTCTTATTCTTATATTAAAGATTCTCCATGTTATTTCTTTAATTAATATGGTTTTTTAATTTTCTTTTCTTCTTTCCAAAGAAAACTTAGGAGGTAAGTGAAACTCAAAGGTCGTACGTGTTTATGTTTATCCAGTGAGGGAAATCACCTAGTCCGCGGGTTATGGTAAGGAAAGTATAGGTGTACATACCATCCCGTGTGGACTAGGAGCAAATTTTTTTGCCAATTTGATTGGTGGAAAATTGCAGGTAAATAAGGTTCGTGGCTATTTTTTTTTTCCAAATTGAAGTGACGAAGAGATTAGAATATTGAAGTATGGTTTTTTCGGGTACGACGGAGTTTTACGGGTTACCTTTCTTTTTAGCACAGAAAGGGACATTGTACAATAGTAGTCTGTTCTGCTAGACTGTCTTCCGACTTCTCTCGGTTGTTTCGGAACGAAAGTAAATTTGATCACAATTTAAAGAAAGCTTACAAAATAAAATTGAAATGCATTGAAATAAACTTGATCATTGATTGCTTGAAAACTGAACATTACAATAGACGAAAGTAGGGAAATTACAATGGCTAGTGCAGGGGACGAACACTAGAAAATTTGAAAATGTTCGAAACAAAAATTTAAGTGACTGGAGTAGACGTTTAAAGTCTCTAGAATTATACTAAACTTTTCTAATTTCTAACTATTTTACAATTGAAATAAAATATTTACAATGTGCGGTCGAAATTGGGTAAACTGCAGCTACGATAGGGTCATGAAGTTTAAGTAAAACTGTGGTCCTTGACATTGAATGTTGATGTTGGTAGAGTTATATTGACCAATAAGAACAAGGGAACATTACGTTTCTAAGGTGTTTACTTTACACCTTTTCAAAAATACAAAAACAAGTTTGAAAATTCACAAATCAGGTTTTTTAAATTTTTAATTAATAATTAATGAATTATTAAATCAATTTAATTTTCGTAGGTCACAATTAGTGAATCGGTCACAACTTAAAAATTTAAAAGTCACGATTTGTTCATCGGTCACAATCACAACATTTAAAAGTTACGTTACTTATTTTATGGTCACATTTCAAAATCAAACTTGTTTTTGTATTTTTGAAAAGGTGTAAAGTAAACACCTTAGAAACGTAATGTTCCCATTAGAGGAAATTACACCTAGACTTGGTTTTAGAATACCATTATCATAAATCCTAAACCAAGTTTCATATTACAAAAATCAGGTTTTAATTAATAATTAAAAATTTTTTTTATTTTTTTTATTTTATATCTATATACAATAAAATCATTTGCACCCAATCAAACCCTAGAATCATTTGAACCCCTCTCATCAACACTCTCATCTCCTCTCCTTTCACCCTTCTCTCCTCCCTCTCCCTCCACCATTCTCCCTCTCCCTCCACCCTTCTCTCCTCCCTTTCTTCCCCCCTCCATTTCCCCCCCCTCGATCTGCCGCTGCGACGCAGCAGCAGCGTCGCCGCTGCGCGACGCAGCCGCCGCTACCGTCCACCGCCGCCACCTCCTCCGGCATCCTTCTCCTTTTACCGTCGCAGCGCAGTCGACATCATCCTCTTTCTCTACAACAGTCGACATCGCCCCTCTTTCTACCCATGCGGCGCAGCGGTTCTGCATCGCTGATTTGCTCCTTTTGCAGTGGTATCGTGCGACCGCCGAGAGCAACGCGATGACACCGCTGCGTATAGTGGCGGCCAAAGGACAGCGGGTTTAGGGATTTTTTGGTGGATGTGGTGTGATTTGGGGATTTTTTTACTGTTTGTGCCGATCAATGGTGGTTGTGGTTTTTGGTACAGGAAGTAGTGGTATTGCTATTGCTGGCCGTGACATTGATGGTACGAAAGTGTTGGCGGTGCGGGTGATGGTGTGGCGGCGTGGGTGTTGGTGGTGGCCTTGACACTAGTGGTTGTTTTGTAGCTGAAAATGGCGGTTTGTTGGTAGTGGGGTGGTGGTTTTGAAGTTGAAAATGGTGGTTTCAAAGTTGAGCGTTGGTGGTGGCGATGGCGGTGACGGCGTGGTATTGGTGGCAGTTCATGTGGTGGTGGCATTGGCGGAGGCAAGCGGACTTTGCGCTGGTGTGGTAGTGGATCTGGCATTATTGGTAGTGGTGAGGTGGTGATGAGAAATAGTTATGGCGATGGTAGTGGCAGCATTGGCGACGTCGTGTTGTTGGTGGCGGTGGAGTCAATGGCGAAATGGTAGTCACAAATGATTTGACGATGGTCACAAATGATTTGATTGTGTTGTGACCAATGAATTAGATAAACTGTGACGAGTATAAGTTGTGTGATTTAATTACTAATGTGCGACATAAAAATCATTAATTTGTGACCAATTAATTGATGTTTGTGACCAATAAGTTGGTCGATTTGTGACCAATAAACAATTTGTGACCATTGAATTCGATAAACTGTGATGAGTACAAGTTGTGTGACCTAAAATTACTAATTTGTGACCTAAAAATTATTAATTTGTGACCAATAAATTGATATTTGTGACCATAAAATAAGTAACGTAACTTTTAAATGTTGTGATTGTGACCGATGAACAAATCGTGACTTTTAAATTTTTAAGTTGTGACCGATTCACTAATTGTGACCTACGAAAATTAAATTGATTTAATAATTCATTAATTATTAATTAAAAATTTAAAAAACCTGATTTGTGAATTTTCAAACTTGTTTTTGTATTTTTGAAAAGGTGTAAAGTAAACACCTTAGAAACGTAATGTTCCCTTGTAAAAATATAGTTTTAAAAAAATGGAGCCCAAACAGGGACTTTATAATTTATATATGGGAACAATACATTTCTAAGGTGTTTACTTTACACCTTTTCAAAAATACCAAAATGAGTTTGAAAATTCACAAATCAGGTTTTTTAAATTTTTAATTAATCATTAATGAATTATTAAATCAATTTATTATTAATAATTTATTGGTCACAAATTAATAATTTTTAGATCACAAATTGGTAATTTTTAGGTCACACAACTTGTACTCGTCACAGTTTATCGAATTCAATTGTCACAAATTGTTTATTGGTCACAAACCGACCAACTTATTGGTCACAAACATCAATTTATTGGTCACAAATTAATAATTTTTAGGTCACACAATTTATACTCGTCACAGTTTAATAATAATTTAGGTCACAGACACCAAAAAACTTGCTACATGCTCAATAGCAAGGTCACAGACAAAAAAAAAAACCACCACAATTCAATATAGAGGTCACAGACACCAAAAAAGTTAGGTCACATACCAACCAAAAAAAAAAACCAACACCGTTCAATACCAGGTCACAGACCCAAAAAAAAAGCTAACCACAGCCCTAGATCCACCACCACCGCTCACCCACGCACATAGATCTGCCACCACACCCACAGTCCACCACCCCACACACAGATCCACCACACGCCCAGCTACACCCACAGTCAAACCACCACACTGCATCCCACAGCCACACCCGAACCACCACACGCCCAGCCACAGTCCGCCATGGAGAAAATCACAGAGATCAGCCAACCCACGTCACACCAACGGCACATCCCAGCACTGCCATTCTACCATTCAAAAAAAAAAAAATAAATAAACCCAGCAGCGTCGGCGCTGCTGGGCCAGCAGCCATCTCGCTGCTGTCGCTGTGCGACGCAGCAGCGTCGCACAGCACAGCAGCCGGCTGCGCTGCTGCGTCGCAGCGGCAGATCTGGGACGGGGGGGGGGACAGATCTGGGGGGGATGGAGGGGGAGGAGAGGAGGGCGAGGAGGAGGAGAGGAGGGAGAAGGAGAGGTGGCTGCCGGCGGCGGCGGGCGGCGGTGGGTGAGAGATGGAGGGGGAGGAGAATATATGAAATGAATTAGGGTTTAGTATGGTTTTATATTTAAAATGTGGTGGGGGTAAGTAGTAAGGGTAGGTATATAAATTAATTTAATTTTATAATATTATTATTAATTAATTAAATTTATAAAAACCTGATTTATGAAAAGTCAAAGTTAAATTTGGAATTATGAAAATGGTAAGTTAAAAGTAGGGTTGGGTGTAATTTCCTCTTTATATATATATATATTACTCGTGCATGCATATTTTTTCACTTCTTTTCTATGGACTATATTGTACATAATTGGAGAATACACTAAAATGTCGGGGGGGATTTAGTGTTGGGTAAGCCCAAGCCATCCAGGCCCAACTCGATTTTTCCTTTATAAAAAATATTATTTATAATATTAAAAAAAAAAAAAAGTCATGCTACATGTACATCATCTTTTACATCGTATCACGTGACAACACACCATTGAACAGTTAAAAAAACATTTTTCCCGCCTATAATTTTTTTAAAATAAAGAGGTTGTCATCCTCAATGTAAGGAAAAATCGATACAAGTTGCAAAAAAAAAAAAAAAAAATTAGTCTAGACTGGCTCCACCCCTGTTGATTGTACTCGTGTTCTTGTATGATACGTTTGGTATGTGACTTTTAATGTGCTTCTTTTTTAGTCGAACACAGTAGCAAATCGTATGCTTTGAAGCAGTGTGCTGATTTTTATGTTTTATTTTCTTGCTGTAGTATCTCATACATACATAAATGAAGCATAATTGTCCGTGCTCAATAAAATTTGTGTTGCCAAAAAGTATGAGTCGATTACTTTTCCTTTTGACTGTCATAGATTCCTTCAATTTCGACAACATTTATAGATGGAAGGGTCAAATTGAAACATATATAAGCTAGATGATCATATTGAAATAAATCAAAGTTTAACAACCAACCCGAAACAAACCTATAAGTTAGGGGACTTCTAGTGAAATTTCTCCCCGTTTCAAAATATAAGAGGAGAGAGCAGCTCCTGTATCAACATTTTCAAATTTCGGCCTCAAGGAAAAATGCTACAGTACCGGCATTCATGAACCACCACCCATGGTCGAACCGGATCATTCTGACGTCGCATTTGCTTCCACCCCAGTGGCCCCAACCCCAAAACGACGAGCTCCTTCTTGCTATGGAAGAATCCGATTACGAAGACAAGGTCATAATTACTATATTTTCCTGTTTTTTATGTTATTAATGTTGCCTCTGTCGAATACTTGTTGAAAAATTCTAATATATATGGGGTCATGCGTAATATATTAAAGTGTGCAGTATTATTATTTAAAGAATATTAATCAATTAAAGCCATCCGTTAAAGCTGTAATTTGATCAATGAGTATTAGATTTCGTGAAAATATAGTATGGAGACCGGAAGTTTGTTTTAAATTGGTGAGACGTCAATTTGAAACAAATAAAATATAATGATCATTCATTATCTTATTGTTATACGGGTCCCAAATTGTTGTTGTCTTTGAGATTCTCTGCATCCCTATCATCATATTGAAATTGACGAGAAGACCATCAATCAATTGGAAGATCACAACCCTTCAGGCAAATTCAACAAATGGAATATGAATTTTAAAGTTTATATATGAAAGGGGTTTAATCTAATTAGTTTGATAGATTATTTGAATCTATAATCCCTTTTCTAATTTCTATCAATACTATCATCAATTATATACTGTGTTGATTTATGCTGCAAAAATGCACACTCATGATGGTTATGTATGTGTATTCAATGAGTTGTAATGGATTTACGATTTTTATTTCTTTGATTTTTGGTTGGAACGAGCATGGGAATAATTCAGGTCCCCTTGCTTGGGACACTTTTGGTTAAGCTTAAAAGTGAAGTGAAATTACTTCTTTGAGTAACAGTTTGTTTTATTTAATTTATTACTTACTTTCAAGTCTAAGAAACTCGAAACTATTGTATTTGTACCGCATCAAGAATCAAGATGATGATTTACTTATTACTAACTTTTATTAATATAATTTTTAATTTTAAAAATTACTTATAAGTACATTTATGTGAAAGCAAACTTTTTAAGCTTAGCCAAATATGCTTTTGCATAATCAAGTTGATATTTGAAGAACACAAGGATTTTATAGGTGGTGCCTTTGATTTTCTTAGAAATGAAATGTTAGGAAATTGAACTTGGCAGAGCTAGAATGCAGCTAAGGTGAAATTGAGGAAAAATGGAAATAGAATTAACTTAAAAGATTTTATGTGGTCAATTTACTGATTGATAACAAATTACAAGAGAGATTCGGCACAAGAAAGATTATTTTAGTTCCATATTTTCTGAGATAACTACGGAAATTTTACCTGCAATTGGTGACAAACTACCCTCAGCAATCTTGATTTTCAAATTACCAAGACAAGGTGAAGGAAGCTAGTCATGTGATGAGTTGCACCAGAATCGATGATCCAAGGCACTGTAGTAGAGGAACTCGTTAACGCACTTAGGAGTCTACCTGTCTGTTATACCGAGCCTTTAGGGAGTTTAGATGACTGATTGGCACTCAGTAACTCGTGGAGGTTTTCTATTTTCTCTTAACTAAATGGGACAACAACCTCATTATCTGTGCCAGCTTGCATTCCACGCCCTCTTTTGTCACCAAATCGCCTATTCTTCCAATTTGCTGGCTTCACATGAAGTTTTCAGCACGTTTCTTTCATATGTCAAGGTTTGTTACAGTAGTCACACCACCGAGGTTTATCCTGAAATTTCCTTGGAGCTGGATTAGCTTTAGGGAAAAAACCAGCACAAGCACTGCCTTCAGCATTTATGGCAGAATTTCGATAGTAGACATTAGAGATATATTTCATATCATCACCAACCTTCTACTTTCTTCACACCTTACCTCAGAGATGACCTCTCTGATGGATGGAAGTGGTTGCTTGCCCAGAAGGCCAGAACTCGACCCCTTATTTCATCCAATTCAGAATTCAAACTGGTTAAGGATTTTAGAATCCTTTCCTTCTCCGCAGGTTTTAGGTAATGAGCATATCCTCAACACTCTTCCACTCATGTTTATAGAATAAATCAAGGTCTTTCACAAACTTTGAAATTTTTATACTAATTTTGTGACATTATCTCCACCTTGCTTAGAGCCTCACTCAGTTTTAATTGGATTTCATAGACTTGGGCTGAGTTCCCAAGTCCGAGTACATCTCAGAAACTCCATCCTACAGTTGCTATACAGTAGGTAGGCACATAAATTTTGGCCTATCATATAATCCATTGAGTTCACAAGCCAAGATATTACCATGGAATTGTTGGCATCCAATGTAGAAATGCAGAATCCTCTTTTTCCGGTCGCACAATTTCTCCTGTCAGGCATCCAATCTTCCCACGGCCTCTGATATACATTATCACAGACTGAGACAAGTGTAAGATGTTCTGGCCATTCAAACAATGTGTAGTCGAAAGAAATGATTTTTCATTTGTAGCTGTAACAGAGGACTGCAAGTCCTTGTTTTCTATTGTTGCTCCAGAAATATCTTCTCCAGACATCTTGGCTAAATCGAGGATCAACAAGAAAGAGAGGATTAAGGAAAGAGGAGACGAACAACCATTTTTTTTTTTACTGTCTTAATTCAGTGGGAAATAACCTCTGATACCATAAATGCAATAGCATTAGAGAACCGTGAATATGATTGTATTGCAATAGATCATTTAGGAGAAAATAAAGGTAAACACGATAATTTCTAACTGTACATTCTAGCCGTTCAGATTTAAAAAATAATATTATTTACAAGATTTGTATCATTTTATATTTCGTCTTCAACAGATTAGAAGTTGACCAGTCTTTATTTCACAATTGGTTTATTCATAGCTATTATATGTGGCTTTGCAGTGTAATGAAATCAGAAAGGCAAATAACAATTTAATCACGATTGGGAAGACTACTCTTGATAATGATAAAGAAGATGTTGACAATGATGCAGATGATGACGATCTTGACAATGCGGAAGAGTCTGATGGCGATGAATTTGAACAGGAAACTGGTTGAAGCTTTAAAAAAATTTGAGAAATGCTGTGAGTTTGGTATTCATCGTGCCTCTATCGTTTAGCCATTTGATTTACTTGTAACGTACGAGAAACATCCTCGTCTATGTAGCAGACCTTGTAGTTTGTTGTTGTATCCAATTTGCTATCATAATGTTTGTACACAACTTAGCAAGTACACGGGATAAGACAACATGCTTATTTTTGTTTCAAATTGTGAAAGATTGTTGCAGTCTCATAAAGAAGTCCTTTAAATGTATGCTTTTTATCGGAATAAGATTTAGACCATGTTTGATGGAGATTAAAATCAGATTTTTATAAAAATTGATGAAATATGTAGTTAAAATTAATGGTTGACTTTGATCCTACCAAATACGTGCTTAGTTTGTTTTTATTCTTAAGGCGTGTTCGGTAGAGATTAAAATTGAAAAACTAGCTGTTATTATTGACTTTTATTAGATGAGTGAAACTCAATAATGACTATATTTTCAATTTTAATTGGATTTTAATTCGTACCGAACAAGCCCTTAAAGGATATGTTCCTCCCAAGGCTTGTACTTGCTTTATCATAGATCATCGACTTCTTGACACATGGTACTGGGAGGTAAATCGCATCAACTGCGAAAGTGATAGCCTTTACGCATCATTGCTTTTGGCCAAAGTAGCGTTTAAGTAAAGGATTATGCTACATGTATAGGGTGACTTGTAAAGGACTAGGGAGTTTTCCGTCCTGGCCAACATGTGGTTTTATCCTTAAGTAATTTTTTTTATATTAAAAAAGTAATTTATTTTGTCAACGAACTTATTTGCCCGTTTATTTTTTGTGAAGGTGGTGTGTTTGATTAGAGATTTGTAGTTTTTGAAATGGTGATTTTGTTTCATTTGGCAATTTGGGGTAAAAGGTGGTGGTAGTGGGTGGTGCAAATACGATGATTTGGAAAGATGGTGGTGGCAACGACAAAGATGACGATTATAGTAGTGGTGCATTGGTTATAGTAGCGATGCATGCATTAGTAAGTTATAATTTCAAAAAAAATATTCACATTGTAACTTTTAGGGTTTCTGCCACAAAAACAAAATAATACAAAATAATTTATCATGAACAATATTAAATATAATGAGAAAATTACACCAAATGTCATTTTGCCATCATGTAATTACCAAAATGTCACTTTTTAAAACTAATTGCAAGAATGTCAATATTGGACATTTTTACCCCTCTGCATAATCTAAATACCTAACGTGTCTTGCATTGATTGAGATTTGACTACATATAGCAATTGTACAATGTGTCATAACCAAAGTACTACCTAAACCCTAAACTGTCAAAACAAGGAAAAAAATGGGGAAAATCATTTTAGAAGAAAATGAAGTGAAATTATGTGTTAAAAATCAGTTTCTTCTCCTCTGTTTTTTTTTTTCCAGATTAACAGAGTTTATGTTATTTTTTTGTTGAATCCGGTTACTTCATAACCGGTATGTGAAAATGATTTTTTGTTGTTTCCAAACTCCTCTTCGATCAAATAATTCCAACAAATCGGTTGTCGAGGAGAAGAAGTGGAAAGAATTGAAGGCTGAACTAAGTGCAAAATTTGAAAAGAGAGTGGAGGATCCATCATTGGCTACAAATGTGGAAAGAGAAGAGTTGAAGCTAGAGGTCAAGGAAAGGAAATTGACATTAAAGATGAGGAGAAAAAGGGACCTTGAGGTATCCTTCAATTTTGGAATAATATTATTAATCACAAGTGGATATTCTAGAATTCGATTCTGTATGTATTAATTTTTTCGTATAATGGCTCTAAGAAATCAATTTTTTGGTTTGTCTTCTACAAACTAGATTGGCGAGATTATTGTGATTGATTTCTTCACAAAATTTCCATTTGTTTGAATATGGTTAGATTGGTCTTTAAAAAGGGAGGGAGGGGGGGGGGGGATCAATGTTTCGACATTTTGTAATTGTGTAGGTCAATGCCTCCACATTTTTTCTCTAACTTCCTAAAATTTTGTGATACGTATTTTTTCATTTGCATTTGCGTTTGTTGTGAAGTAATGACTTTGGTGATTTTGTATAATTTTCTGAATCTTTGGCTCTCTCTATATCGTTTTTGCATTCGGTTTAGGTTTTTTCTTTTTAAATTCTGAAACTTAATTGTTATGTTGCTTCAAGAGATCTTAATTGTTTTTTTTTAATGTAAATGTCATTTGTTTGTGAACCTCCTACCATCTTGGTATGTGTCACCACTTCGTGTACAATGGTTTACCTCATAAATTATCTACATATGGGTGACTTGTGAACATGTGTTCTATCGTTTCCGACAATTAACTACTTTCGACGGGTAAAATAGGGATAAGCGAACTATCGTTCCCGACAGTTAGCCTCGAAATTCTCGGCAGTTGAGTAAATTTGGTACAAGTCAACTGTCGATCCCGACGTTAGACGCATTAATTCTTCGTCACATGTCATTTTACAGATTGTTCATGTTGCATTGGGTAGTAGTTTCAAGTCGTTATATGGTTAACATACATATGTTGATTGCTATTTGTTTGCATCCGTGTGTATTGGCTTCGACATTGATGACATGTGATTAGTTGATCCTTTTTCGCCTTCTTATTCATTGCAGAGTCCATGGAGTTTGAATTCTTAGTTCCGGAAAACGCAAGGTTGCTTGCACGCATATCCCATCGAAGTAACATCAAGTACGTGTAAATGGTGTTGGAGCACTTTAACGAATGACAGCGCCACGACTTCCGCGAGTCGTCCCTTGACTTTGATTTTCTAGTTTTGTGAACGTTTCATTTCATTTCATTCTTCATGAATCTATCGTGGAAGGTTGTTTTGTAATGTTGATATTAGTTAATGGCACATTAAATGTTGTGTTTAAGTAAATTTAATTTTTTTGTAATTTTATGAATAGTTTCAAACATTTTGTCGCATATGGAAAACGGTGCATTATATGTACATTGATGTACAATGGGTAATTTGTGTTGCTGCGATTACTTTATGGTTCACTTAGGTAATTATAGATTGTTCGAATTGCGAGTCATAAAGGATAGGGCAACCCGTAATTACGGCAATGACAATTCAATCGTATATTATGAAAATAATGACATCGGGAAGGATAATTTGGACTTTTTACAACAAAAAAGTGACATTTTGAACAAATTTAGTGCACATCTAAAGTTTTTGTGAATTTTCAAACTTAGTGGCATTTACGAAAATCTCCCTAAATTAATTAACGAGTCAAAAATTGTTCACTCGGAACTTGTACGAGCGTTTGACTGGAGAATTGATTGGTGGTCCTCCCTCCCTCCCGCTCTTACAATATTTTATTTGACTCTTTAAACTTGTAAGAAAAAGTCAAATATATCGACCTTTTTGACCACCAAATTTCGATACTTTGAATGTTCTTTCCTCGTTATTTGACTCTGTATAAAGAAAAGAAATAGTTGTTGTCTAGGAAAATGACTTGTCAAGTTGGAATATTCTCATTCACATTTATATATCAATTCGGGTCTAATATGAAAAATAAATTGTTTTGTTTTGTCTTTTTAATTTTTGCTAATTGTTTGTCTTTGTATTTGAGATGTATGATCAAACGTCAAGAATTTTATATATTGAGCTTGTTTGGTGCACATTTTGAGAGTAAGCCCATGTTTGTTCTATATTATTTTTTTCATTCTCATTTTTCTACTCATTTTCAACCACACATTCTTCAATAAAATAATATTTTTTATCACATCAATAATTTTTCCTTCTTTTTCAACCACACATTCTTCATTAATCTACTATTCCAGAATACATTCTTCCAAAATAATGTGGCTCAAACACACCCTAAAAATACGTTTTTACTGCTGATGTGATGAAAAATATGTGGTTGAAAATGAAAGAAAAGTTATTGATAGGATGAAAAATATTATTTTATTGAAAAATGTGTAGTTAAAAATGAGTAAAATAATGTGACTCAAACATAGCATAATAGTTATCACACCTCCAACCTAACTTTTAATAAATATTTAAACATTACTTTGTAAGGTTTTCTTATCTACGAATACTATAAAATCATAGTATAAAAAACATGAAAACTTAACTAAATCAATTAGAATAATAATTCAAGTAACTTAATTTACACCAACAAACAAGTCCTTTCGGGAGTTGATTGATTAATCTAGAAATCCCTAAAATTAAGTATCTTCGTCTTCCTCCCAAATCGCATAATTTATGAACACTCAGATTCTTTTGCATACTTTGGGTACTTGGAAATCACAAAAATCATGTTATGTTCGTAAAGTATTGCATTTCGTTATCCAATCGTCTGTAACATTTCGGATTGATTCGCATATCCAAGTTGAAGGAGAAATGGTGAGAAATGTTGTAATTGACAAAAGGAAAGATCGCTAAAAACATGTTTAGTTAGTTAAACGATACCACGTCTAACAACATAGGCAAGACGTCAAAACCGCAGGTACGCTATTTTCGTGAACAATGCGTAGCTTCAGTTTTGTTGAATAATGCACGATTTGTAATGAACAAAACCATCGTACAGTCCTGAAGACCGTAAAAAAATATAGTACAAGAAGTCAATGGGAACTTTTGTAGACAACAAATGATATATGACAACTATGTAAACTTATGGTATACATTCCTGGTCATGTTTTTGAGTTTGATTTTGTACTGCATATCATCTGAGGATTATCAAATTAAGGAAAAAAACTGAATATCTGATACATGTAGATTGCAGTAAGAAAAGACTATTTCCAGGAGGATCAGGACATCATATTAATCATTAATAATGCACAATACATTTTCATTGGTATCTTGTATTCATATAAAACCAGTATTTTTAGTTATTTAAACATTACGTAGTAAAACGTGAAATATTTTTTTATAATGATGCAAATATGAATTTTTCCATAAATAATAAGTTATTATATCTCTTGATTTTCTTTTCTTGAATTACTATCAACGGTCTACTAAACAAAATATTAAAAGTACATTTTTTAGCCCCTGTTTGAGCCACCTTTTTTGAAAATGAGAATGAAAAATATAGCCGTTATTGGGGCCCACACAAGAGATAGAGAATTTGAATTTAAATGTTGATGTGATGGATAACGGTCATATTTTTCATTTTAGTAAGGCAAAAAGGTGGCTCAAACAGGGTTATTATATCAAATGTGAAGTCCATAGACAGGTAAACGAGTCAGTAAGAAATGATTGGTTGCTACAGGTTTGGAAAAATCTAGCTGCGCTTTTCTTAGGGTTTCTAAAGCTTAAATAAAGTGCAATTCTTACTTACCTTAAAATCGCCATATTCAAAAATATTTATTAATCACCATGGACAAATTTGATTAGTCAAATAATTAAAAAAAAAAAAGAAAGATTATATTAGAAAAATATTTCCTTAATTCAATTATAAATCATATCAACCATATCTTCCATGTTTTGAGTGATTCTTACCATGCATAATATTTTTAATTCAGGTAAGAAATGTTTAGATCTTGTGGAAATCTTTATATAAGTAAAGAGGGACATTAAGGATTCATGCATCCGATGAATCTGCAGCTTGACGTGAAAAAGCATTCTGGCCTACTTCAACGAGTTCTAACCGGAAGAAGATTCAGCTCAGCATTTCAAAGCAAATCCCGTGTTCTTTAGTCATATTCGAAGAGAACACACTCTGGCATGGATGACATAATCATGTTCAAAGATTAGACCACTTGGCGTGAGTTTAGATTTGAGAATCTTAATCCAAGCGATGATTGCAATCTAATACAATAGTGAAGTGGTAATAAAATCAAGATTAGATGGTTTAATTCCACTTCTCCACCAAGTCAAAAGGAATAAGAAAATGAAGGAGTAGTTCTTTATTTCCTTTTGATTGTTTTAGTTAATTTTGTGAAATTACTAAACCGAAACTATTGTATTTTTGCATCTTGATTAATGGATTAGTTCTTCACGCCGTATCTATGTTATTTCTTACTTAATCGTATAAAAGATCATTATTTGCAAACTTTAAATCTGTTAACTTACTCCGATCAAAACTGTACTTAAAACTACATGTTAGAAGTTCTAACCGATTGACGTATTTGGACAATAATGTATAATTGAGACAGTTTGTTTAAATTAACTAGGTTTAGGCATTAACATTTTCCTATATGATAATGTAACTGAAAGCAACTTTTAAAACTTCAATTAAGCTATTTGTACAATCCTTGTTGACAACCATTGTTAATGATTTTGGTGTTGTCAAAATTCGGGTTATTAATCAAGGTTATACAAGTATCATGATTCTTAAACCAAAATACTATATGGTGTGCTTGGGAACTTGGGGGGTGTGAGAGATTTTATATGATTGTACAATTTTATTTTTTTTATTTTTTTGTAAGTCTCCCTCGTCTTGCAGTCCATCATTTTTCTCCGATTCACTATTTTTCCCCATAAATCTTTTTGTTGTTATTTTTTCACCTTTATATTTCTTAGCGTTCATATAAGTTATTTGAACAAAGATCCTATGGGCAAATCGATGGCTAATGAACTCCCCCGAAAGCCAAAAATAATTATATATTTTGAGATGAACAGATGTATAAGAAATTCTTAGGTAATTCTATTAAATGGGTTAAATTAATGTCCCAGTCAAGGTGTATACTTTCCACTCGTCCTTAAATTTCTAGCTGGCCAACTCACTAATGCCCAAATTATTACTTAAGTAAACTCATTGGCTTAACCTCACAATTTTAGGCCACCCAATAAAGAATTCAAAATATTAGCAGAATAAAAATATATAATCTCTCTACATTCCAAGTCTGAATTCAAAGGACAGGTTTGCTATATCATTTATTTATTTACAAAGAAACGTGCAAAGAGAAGAGAAGAGAAGAGCACGCTTCCTTTTATATAGCAAAATTTCAAATACAATCGTGTTTTGGGTGCTATGAGAATTAAAGAAAATAAAAATTAATAGTATAAAAGAGGAGTTTGGACATAATTCTGAAGGGTTGCTCAATTGGTCAGACCTTGAGTTTACTTCTCAATGATCACCAGTTCGAGTCCCTTCAGGGTCACTGAGATGAGTATCGGACTGTAAATTTCAACGACCCGTGTAATTGGTCGAAGCGCACGCAAATTGGCCCGGACATCCACGGTTATTAAAAAAAAAAAAAGAGTTTGGACATGAATTTATACGTTTCATTTATCATTTATCTATTTTATTTAGCTTTATTTACATAGTTTCGTCTATATTACAAAATAAAATACTATATTATCTTTTGTGAGACGATGATGGATAACAAGAATATCGTTGTTCTCAAACGATATTTGTCACATCTCGAATTGAATGTGATGCTTAAAGGGATATAATCAAATGATTTGAAGGATTAATTAAGCCTTGTAATAGAAAAACACATAAACACTTAGTGTTTTCTACTAAAATGTTAAGAATACAAAACAAAATTTGAATATGAACGGAAAGAGGTTTTGATCTTTCTTGTGTAATGGAATTTAATCTCGAGTAGTTTGTATCGATCATTAATCACTTATCTATAGACCTCAATCAATACTACACGAATTTGTGTCAAAATATGAAGAAGAGTAACAAATTTCCATAAAAAAACGCCATGTTTTAATTTGAAAATTCAACCAGCGGCTTGTTTTTAACTCTATGCGGCTGCATAGGTTGTTCAAAGGCAAAGCGTACAAGCCCTGCATGCCAATATGCGACCGTATGCCTTCATGGCCTATGCTTTTGGCCCTCAATTCCACTTTTTGTTCCACACTTTTTATTGATTTTTGAATAACAATTTCAAAAGTGACTTGAACTTATTCTCATCTTCCTCATTGCAGCTTATCTGTTTTTCGGAGTTCAATTATCTTCGTCCAATTACGAGTTATTTACCATTGTCTCAACTTTCGCCTGATAAATAATATTTGTGAAGTTATGTCATTTATGCAGATTGATCTGAGGCATCGTTATGGGAACAACTTACATCTATACTATAAAGTGTTGCTTAAAAGCTCTACCAATCAGCATTTCTTTTTTTGGTGAGAGAAGTAGTGGTGTCAAATGAGCTGTATCAAGTTATAATTTGAGAGATTTTTTGCGATCTAACTTGAACAAGGTTGATTTTGTTTCTTCCTCTACTTATATTGTGAAAACGATGAAAATACATTTTGTTTTTATATTGATAATCACATTGTTGATTGCGCTTTTAATTTATTTTATTTTGCACAAGTGTGCAGTTGGTTCCATATAATCTAAAGTGGAAATCACATATTAATTGAAACTTGAACATATCTACTTTTTAATAGGTTGGATTTTGGAGATGGCAAAGAGGTTGATCTTGAAGAGTGCCCAAGATCACAGCTTGATCAACAATGCGTCAAGTATTTTGGACCAGTATGCGATCAAAATTACATTACCATTTGCAAGAGATTTTTGTTCTATATTGCTGATTGCTGATTGATGGCATGTTTGGCCCATATTACTTCAAAAAAATATATATATATAATTAAAAGCATGTCCAAACTCCTTTTTGATCATTTAATTCATGACTTCGGTAGTGAAAACAACACTTGTTAACCAATTAAAACATAGTGAATGATAATTGTTTTACAATATTGTACGTAAAGAAATAATAATCTCCTACCATTCCAATCCTCCATAAAGAATAAAAAATAAAATTAAAAGCAATTATTAATTATTCGTTATGGTCTATTCTCTCTCACATACAATATGTAATGTCGGCATTTATTATGTATTATCGAATTTAAAAAGTATAACAAGCACACCGTGTCATACATTCCTTCAACACGTCTCTTTTTAATAAAAAATTTCTTCACACCCCCTAAAATGTTTCTTAATACGAAATCGTACTGTCGATAAAGTTAAAGTCTCTATTTGATGAGGATTAAAATCAAATTTTTATAAAAGTAGATGAAATGTGTGGTTTAAAAATTGTAGATCCTATGAAATGTGTAATTAAAATTAGTTATTGATTTTGACTTCATTTTAATTTTTACCAAACATGGATTAAATATAATAAGCTCTTTGAATATATATTTTATTGGACATATATTTTTATTTATTTTTAACTGCACGTTTCATGAAGATTTTTGAGCTACATTATTTTGGAGGAATGTATTTTGGAATAGTAGATTGATGGAGAATGTGTGTTTGAAAAAAAATGAAAAATTATTAATGTGATAGAAAATATTATTTTTATTGAAAAATATGTGGTTAAAAATTAGTGGAATAACGAGAATTAGAATTTTAATGTGGCTCAAACACGTGCGTATTTTTTAATCTCGAAAAGCGGGGCTAAATCACACCAACATAGCCCCTGTTTGGTATACATCAAAAATTTCATTTTCATTTTTTTACTCATTTTCAACCACACATACAATTTAAGAATGTATTCTTTCAAAATAACGTGGGGGGCTCAAACACACTCATATTTTAGCAATGGGGCAAACGAACAAATTTCATGATCAAACTACCACACATATTAGGTTAAAAGTCCCAAAATGATTTGACTTTCAATCCACGAGCCAGGTTCCTGAAGTAATAATCTCACATTAATTACGCCTCTAGGCTCTAATCATATCCACAAGTTATGCAACTTGCTTCAAATTAAATGATTACTTTTCAAGGGTATAAAATTTATATATAATATTCCAACCTTCGAATACCATCCTCCATTAGAGACTTTTTTTGTATAAGGGTAATATTGTCAATAAGAATAGAACGTGTCAAACGGTTCTAACCTAGAATGTTCTTTGTCCCGATCAAGCTGCTGGCCAACTTGCTTAATATTCGAATATTGTCAATCAAATTAATTAATTAATTATATTTTATTAGCTTAACTTATATGATTATCCCAACATTTAAGCCGCCCAACAAAGAACCCAATATGGTATATAAGCATTTAGTGGTTTTTAAATAAAATATCTCCATATTTTGGACCCAAGGGATTTGAGCCTTTGTTGACCTGCAGAACAAGAAAAAAAATTATCAGAATTAACGACGAATAAAGAAATTTAGTTAAAATTAATAAACAGTAACAGCAATGAAGAAATAAATTTTTTTAACCCAATTATAAATGCGTGACAAACACACGTGCCGCGCGGGTACGTGTAGCAAAATCCCACGTGAACGCCATACGATAACATCGGCTAACGGAATATATCTCTAAGACACGTGAAATCCATGAAACGGATGACGGCTCAATGTTGAAGGCATTTAACGGCGGAGGTTAACGGATTGTTCACGAAGCAACATCGGAGAATCGCGAATGAATTCACATCTTTATAACAGTTCACAGAAATCAATATTAAGCCTACTTAGCCAAAAAACTTTGTACTTAAATTTCTGTTTTCAGTTCTAAATTCTCTGTATATTTTTTTTTTATCGCCGAATATAAAAAATCCCATCAGGATTGGAAAAAAAATGAAGAAAAGCAATCAATTTTGGATTTCACTTTTTCTACGCTTTTGCACCTACTGCTGAAGAGGGTGGGAAAATTTCCTGCTCGGTGCGTAGCAGAAATGCCTAGGGTTCCTTTCCTGACAGCAATTGTATTTGCTCGCCGTCGCCGGACAAACAACCGCTGGATAGAAACGCCGACACGTCGAAGGTGCGTGATAACATGAGGTGAATGCAGGAACTGATTTACGCATAGCGGACGGGAAATCAAAACACGACATCGGAGAAGACGGAGAAGAGATTTTCTTTGATGGTTTGATTGGAAATAACACGGCTGTGATTTTCGTTTCCGGCGAAAGACGATCGTACTCTCCGATCACATTCTTCAGATCCTCATCACAAGCGATCGAAACCAACACATCTAAATCTTCGCTCGGTAGCTTACACTTTAACTTCATCGAGTGTCCACACGAATCTTCAAGTTTCACCATAAGCTCTGTATGAATTTCAAATTACATCAGTCTTACAGAAAATTCAAAAACTTCTGAACGATAAACAGAAACAATTTAACGAAGGAACGAACCTGCAAATGTTATTGACCGATCGACGGACAGAACTCGGTTGGAACCACCGGCGTAACGAAGCTTGCCGTCAATGGGACGAGGGACGATTTTGCCACCATAACTGTAGAGAAATTTGAGTTTTCGTTTACAGTTTGGACTGTCGTTCGAAGTCAAGTTCGGAGTCATGCTAGGGAAACTTTAATGAGAGAGAGAGAGAGAGAGGAAAGCAGGGAGAGAGAGAGAGAGAGAGAGAGGGGGGGGATTTTACTGGCACCTTCAAACCTAAAAAGACGAGTCCTATTTATAGGATTTATGATGGTTTAGGGAAATTGGAATAAAATATAATTCAACACGGAGAAGGAACGAAGCCAGTTCCAATTGATTCGGATATTCGCTTTTGGGACACGTTTGGTACCACAAAAGAAAATTATATACATATAACGTAAGAAACACTATAGAATTCGCTGACTTTGAAGGAAGTTTCATTCTACACTAGCATAACACGACTCTCTCAGATTTTAATATAAGTCAAAGTCAAACAATTAATATTAACATTTTTTATATGTGTCTCAACTTTTCAACTATATATTTCAAAAGCTTCTGTTACAATCTACTAAAAATCTAATTTTAATCATCACCAAACACCCACTATATGTGTTCAAAAGGTAATGAAAAGTCAAAAAAACCTACCAATTTATTTTCTCATAAATACTTCATGTAGAGTCAAAGAAAATACATGAAAAATGAAACCCTAGACAAAATCTTATTCATTTATTTCTTTCACGACCAATTACATATTTTCACCAACTTGTCGTAGTGCAAACAGACGTCAAAATCCCAATTTAGCAACGGTTTTTGCAAGTTAATGATGTCAAATTGTGCACGTAATGCATAAGCAAATGAGATCGTAGAGATTTGAATGTCAACAATGAACTAAGGCTCCGTTTGATAATGTTTGATTGACGAAATTTTTTCGGGAAAATATTTTCCAACTATCTAAATTTACCTTTTTGAGGAATAAATTCTTGATATTTTGGTTGGAAAATATTTTCCAGTTTTTTTTTTTTTTTTTGGCAATTGGAAGAAATTATAGACACAATGGTAAAAAAAAATTCACCTTTATTGACAATTTCCATACAAAACAAAGTCAAACGAATGATATTTAGTATGATTATTTTTATTTTTTATTTTTTTATTTTTGATAATTGGAACAAATTCTAGACCTAACTGTAGAAAACATTATCACTTTAATGAACAATTTTCCATGAAAAATTATACCAATCAAACACAATTAATTATAATTTCTCTGTAAAATATTTTCCTTACACCTATTTTCCACTCTGCAATTAAACGGACCCTAACAGAAATATGGAGAGAACCAAACATATCATTTTCACGTCATTTTTAAATTGCTCAAACCAAACATGGCCTTTGATTTATAATTTCTTAAGCGGAAAGGAAGAGTGGGGTGCGTGGCCGATTCAAGTAGGGTATTAGTGGCATCATTAGTTGGGCCGTTAATAGGGTTTGCCACGTGGCTAGGCGTTAAAATCGACTGAGTTTTGATTGGGCGGTTATGCGGCGTGTTTTAATTATATGGCCCACACGGTTAGTCATATCGTTTGGTCGTACAAAGTGTATGAACCTAGCCATTATGTCTTCTGTTCATTTTTGTGGGCCCACCGGGGTTGGGCCTTTTCTTTCTCCAAATTTTGCCGAATTGACAAATCAAATCAACAGATTAGAATAGAATAATTATGAAAAAATCTTGAGTTCTCTTGAAGATAAATTTTGCAATCTGAATATACCCCGTGACACACAATTAATTAATTAATATGTTAGTTGGACATAAGATCCACCTATTAATAGGTTTGTTTACGGAATCCACCTTACAATACTTATACAGAATCAAGTTGTAATACTACCTAGTACCTAGCAACATAAGTGACTATATTTTTTCACATTTTTGTCTTCATGTGGGGTTTAATGGTACCAAGGCCGGAAATTGGGCCTTCATCAAATATTAAAACAAGTGGCACTTTTCAAAAATCAAATATTTTTTATTTTTAAATATTAATTATACAATTTTCATCACAAATCATAATCAATTTCATTCCAAAATGCAAACCCTAGAATGTTCCTCGTCTTCTCGCTCTCTCTTCACTTTCGCCTTCTCATTCTCTCCCTTCACCCTCCATCTCTCTCTCCACTCTCTTCACTCTCTTCGTCTTCTCATCGGCGACTCCGTCGTGCGCAGCGCCAAATCGTCGTCGCCGCCGCCGCGCAGACAAGTGGCTGGTGCTACAGATCGGGCCGAAGAAGAAAAGGGATGGTGGTGTGTGACGGATGCAGATGGCGGCGCTGAGATTTGACTATGAAGTTGCAAATTGAGCAGATTATTGTTCGTGGACAGGCAGATTATTGTTCTCGATTTTTTTGGTTGTGTTTGCTGATTTTGGTGGTCTAGTTGTTCGTGGTGGTTGGTTGTGGTGATTTTGGCGGTGTGGTTGTTCGTGGTGGTTGGTGGTGGCAGCAGTGGTGATGGTCGTGGTGTGACTTATAATACTTGTGATTTGTGATCGATAAATAAACTGTGACGTATAAATTTTTATTTGTGATCGATGAATAAATTGCGACTTATAAATTTTTTGAATTGTGATCGTATAATAATTTGTGACCTATAAAATTTATGATTGGTGACCGTAAAATAATCTGTGGCTTATAAAATTTTTGATTTGGGAACGATGAACAAATTGTGACCGTAAAATAATTTGTGACGTTTCAATTTTTTATTTGTGACCGATGAACAAATTGTGACTTATAAAATTTTTGAAAATTGTAGAAAAAGATGTTAGAGAAATCATGGCTCAGTTTGTACTGAAGCTCCGATACTCGATAGACTTGTTAATCGTGATGCCTAATTTATATGAGATGTGTTGATTGACGTCGGAGAAGAAGGAAGATCGGGTGGTTTAGGATTCAAGATTTGAGTGGGTATGATTTAGAGAGAATATTGAGAAAATTTAATTATAATATTATTAATATTAAAAAATTAATTATGATATGATATTTGTATAAATAATTCTTAAACTTGATTTTTTTGAAATATGAAGTTGAAAAATCTGGGTTGATGTAATTTCCACATCCATGAAACATGGCATGATCTAACATGAAGATGGGCCAAAATTATGAGTAGATAAAAATGGGATGAATAACCAACAAGTACTTGTAAGTTTTCATGAAATGTATGGAACCTCATTGAATTAATAGAAATCGCATCATGGTTTTTCGATGAGATGATAATTTGGTAAGGAAATTTTGTCCCCGTGATATTTTTATTGTTTAAATAGATCAACATTGAAAGGGATATCGTTGAATAAGTTATGATATGAAAAAAGTTTCAAGAAGCTACGACTTTGACACGTCAGACTAAAAAATAACGTACACACAATTCTTTTCAAGTCATATAATCATTTCTTAAAAGAAATTCTAAATTAAAATAAAATATTGAGCACTCAATCTCAAAGTGAAGCAACTCAAGTTTCACCGCAGGCCTGTTTTTTTTAAGATGAGTCTACTACAGCTTTTGCTAGTTGGGAATGGGGCATTCAAAGTACAGTGACTCATTTGTAACAATATAATAATTCTATGGCAAAACTGAAATAATATGAAAAGTTGGATGACTACCAATGCTTATGGCCATCAGTTGTTTACTTGCCTGAGAAAAAGGGAAATTCAAAAATAACCGCAACCATTAACAATTGTAAACCCCTATAATCAGTTTTCACAATTTCATAATTTCGGGCTCAATCAATGGCTGCTTCGTACAGATCGAGGTATTTCATAAAATTAATTTTATCTATTTAAGAATTATTTTTACTATTCTTTATTAATGTTAATAATTGAAACAGACAAGGATTAAGCACGAGGCCAGCAGCAGTGGGTGGTAATTCTGATGAAATTCAGTTGCGAATTGATCCGATTCATGCCGACTTCGATGAGGAAGTCACCGGTCTTTGCAAGCAAGTTCGTCAACTCAGAGATGTAAGGTGTTTTTTTTTTTTAAGTGCATGAAATTTCTATATATGTGTATGTATGTTCCGAATTATGAACGTATGTTTGTGTGGTATTTTCCTAACTGCGTGGGATGAAGGCATAAATATATGCCTATGTGAATGCGTATTAACTCTGTTAAAATTGCGAGGTGATGTCAAAAAATATTTCTGTAATTGGGAAATTTTCTGCAATTAGGGTTTACCACAGTGATCATCTTATAGTGGAATTGATTAGTCATATCAGTAATCAGTGATCTGATACCTGTTAACTTTTTAGTCCGTAATAAGTATTTGTTTAGGAGTTAAATCAGGGACATGGATGTCATGATTGGCTAAATCTTTTGTGTAGTTATCGAGTTGTGTATATGATTTAATATTGACCAGAAGAATTTATAGCACAAGTTCCCTGGGCTACTTCAGCTTTTCTTGTATGAGCTATGGTTTGTGAAGATGATTGGTAATTTCCTTAAGTTGTAATTATGGCAAAAGGCATATTTTTTATTTTTATTTTTAAAAACTGAAGCAACTGCATATCCAATATAAAGACTCTATAGTTCTTGGAGATTGTAAATTTAATACACATCTGTATATGTATGTCAGGGTATTTACGAAATCCTGCTCTTTGCGCATCAACTAAAAAAATCACTTATTACCTGGGAATCCTCATGGCTTGTTAAACTAAAAACATAGGATTCAGATGAAGTGTCAAGAAAACTTGAAAGCTCTCTAATTAATTTAGGTCTAATTTTAAGCAGCAAATGTTGGTGAGAGTATCATTATGGTGACCAATCTAAGGATAGTGTTTAATACACATGAAGCTTCTGAGATAGATTTTGTGGTATATGATGTCACATGATCACGTGTATTTCTTAAGGAAGAATTCATTATGAAATTTGGCAAAATGAAATAAAGTTGTTGGTTCAAGCCTTATACCCAGAATTTTAGATCAAAGACATAGTATAATATCTTCTACATCATGCCTGGAGTTTTTATGTGTCCTTCCCTGTAAACAGAATGGATCACACAGCATAATGTTGTTACGAATGATTCTGAGTCTATGACGCATTGCATGATTTCTATTATGAAAACAGTTTTAATAGATGTATCTTGCGTGAAAACAAGAAAGGGGAAAGAGTAGTGGTTGGTTGGTTGAAGAAATAATATTATAAGGAGAATGGGATTTCAGTTATAAAAAGTCAAGTGAGAGAGCAAAACTTGCTCTTGGCTTACATATAGTATAAATGCATTGTTCTAGAAATTGGATGCAAGATCTTGTGGGCTTTGAATTTCCTTAATTTTAACTAACGAATTTGCAAGAAATAACGAGGGTTCAAGGGAAATTATTAATGGTAAAGTGAGGTGAGGTAACTAAGTTATCTTCTTTCCGAGCTTATTCACAGTTAAGTCCATTAGATGCGGCCTACCTGTGTTATTGTGATTTACCCTGCCCATTTGGTAAATCTGATGATAACTTGGGTTGCTTCTCTTCTAGAAGTTAATTTTTTCCTTGGCTTCCATCTTATTGATATTGCTATTATTCTTAATGACATTGCTACTATATGATTACGTTTCTTATTCTGTGGATTGTTTAATATTTTATATGATAAGGTTGCTTAATTTGAGGATTTTTAAACATGTATATGAATGTATTACTGAAGATTTTCTTTCTTCCTCCATTATTTGGGAAGACCTAGCTTTTACTCAATATGCAACTTGTTGCTAACAAATATGAGCACACTTAGTTCATGTGGTATTTTCGGCTCAATATTAAATTTTGTCTTTCTATCTTTTTGGACTCTCGTTTACACAAACAGTATTGCAGGTAGCTCGAGAGATTGAGTCAGAAGCAAAGTTCCAGAATGATTTCCTTAATCAGCTGGTATTTTATCTACTACACACTCCCTGAGTTTGAATTGAACTTTTGTTTCATCTGATTGCTGGATTTTTCTGTGGATTGTGTGGTAGCAATATCATTATTGACCATTTTTACTTGATATTTTATGTAGAAATAATTTTTTACTGCTACGATTCACAAATTTTTTTTCCCTTACCATGTTGGATTGAATTTGATCCCAACTTGTTGAGACATCTACGGTAAAAAATAATGAATGATCATACTGGTTTTCAAATTTTAAGTACTAATATAGTGTGTTAATGCTATACTTGATGACTCCTGTTCCCATAATCAACTTGACGAGGTTATCCTTTTCCATAAAAAAATCACTTCTTACAGTACAAACAGATTAAAAAACTAGATGAATGAAGGTAGAATCAAGTCAAAAACAAAATGAATCCAACAAATTATATGACTAGATGGTGCAGAATGAAATTCCTTGAAGAGGAGGGAAAACGCAAAATGCTACCCCTTACTTTGAGCTTGTTTTGGATTTGTTTATAAAATCGTTTTTATAAGTGATGACACTCTTTATTTTCTTGGAAGAGGATTTGTTTATTTTAAGTACTAATATAATGTGTTAATGCTATACTTTGATGACTCCTGTTCCCATAATCAACTTGACGAGGTTATCCTTTTCCATAAAAAAATCACTTCTTACAGTACCAACAGATTAAAAAACTAGATGAATGAAGGCAGAATCAAGTCAAAAACAAAATGAATCCAACAAATTATACGGACTAGACGGTGCAGAATGAAATTCCTTGAAGAGGAGGGGAAACGCAAAATGCTACCTGGGGATTACTATGAGCTTGTTTTGGATTTGTTTATAAAATCATTTTTATATGTGATGACACTCTTTATTTTATTGGAAGAGGATTTGTTTTTCGTGCTTGACTTGTTCTTGTTGCTGATAATTTTCCGAAGTGAGAGTTATGCCTTTTCAGCACCCGTTTTCGTAAACGTTACTTATTAAGTACATTTATACCTAGGAAATGCAACTAAGGGTTTACTTTATCGTTTGGAAAATAGGAATTCCATAGTTTTATGGGCTAGAACCAATGGACATTGATATGATAACAGGAAGAAGTCATATAATGGAAATAACATCCCTTCTTTACAAGGATCTCATTTATCAGTATGTGATTTCTTTTGTTGGTTGATATTATTTGCTATTGTTTTATTGTATTTATCATCCTTGACTAATATAATATTAGATTTATAATAGTTTTGGATTGGTTTGTCATAATAAAATGGTCTTCCCCTGATTATTTTGCCTGTACAGCAAATGACAATGATCAAAGCTCAGGCAGGGGTCAAAAACAACATGAGGAGACTCAACAAAAGCATCATCAGAGAAGGATCAAATCATGTAATGCATGTTGTTCTTTTTGCGCTTTTGTGTTTCTTCGTTGTTTACTTGTGGTCCAAGTTTTCCCGGAGATGAAGACAGACAGACTTACTATTGCATGCTGTCATCACTGGTGTACTAAATTGGGGTAAAAAAAAATTGTGTATAAAATTAAATTCAGTTTTTGGTGGCATGTTTTTGGTATGCAGTACTTGTCAACATTTCATGGACAATGGTTACAAAATTTAATTTCTTTTTCATTTTTTAATACTCCATAGTATTGTACATTTCAATGTAGCAAACACTCCATTATGGGTTCCCATAATTTCCGTGTAAAACAGGATTATCACATATTTGTTCCAAGAGCCAAGATTTTTACGCACTCGTAATCCAAAATAATCTTTTATGCAACCAAAATTGTAAGATTCTGTGCAATAAACAATGACCTCGTATGTTCTCGGAGCCTGTTTGATAGAAGCCATCAACGGAGCATTTATTTGTGGAACTCCATAATTAGAGCGTATGCACTGGCTCACAGATTTTCTGATGTATTTATGTTGTTATAAGCGCATGCTGATTTGAGAAACAGATCTTTGCATGCATGTTCTGAATGGAGGAATATAGAGGGTTTGAGGACAGTTCTTAGGAAAGTGATTGTTCTGGTTTAAGAATGGAATTTATTTACGATAGTGCACTTGTTAATGCTTATTCTAAGATACACAATGTTTATGAGGCGCGTTTCTGTGTTTTTTTGGGATAGATGAGCCAAATTTAGTAGTTAGTACCTCGGAATACTATGATGTCGTCAGATATGTTGAGGAATGTCGAGAAAGTTGTTCATGAAATGGGAGTAGACATCGCTATGATATGTTCACCTTGTTTGAAAGCTTAACTTTTGGAGGAGGTGAGTTCAACGTGATATCATAGTAGGTAGAGTTCCTTACTACCAACATTCTCTTCAATATTTTGTTTGTTATCCTGTCAACTGCTAATTTGCCCATCTCGTGTTTTAGGACACGTTTAATTAGGACTTCTGCCTGATGTCCTAAGCCCTTTTACCAGTGAACTCAACCAAGTTCTTGATTTGTATATTTGGGCCTAAAATTTTGTCCTGAAGTTAGAAATTCTTTACCCCCCAGAAAGCAGCCCTTTAAGTTGGTTTGGGCATGTGTTTAGACCTGCTCCAGAGCTCTTTGTTGATCCAAATTTGCTCTTCAGACGTCAGTTTGTCTTTTGGCCCAAACTCTGCCTAGCTTGTGCTCTATTTGCTTTTGAAATCTTTGGAGGGAGAAAAAGACAAAACTAACCTTGGGAAAGCAAGAAAAAAGCAATAATTTCAACAACATATCGAGTCATATATCCATGCAAACACCTTACACAAACATCTGTCTTCACTCATTCCACGCGTCGCCATTCTCCTCTCTTTATATACGCTCCACCGCTCCACTCTCTACAATCAACTCTCTTATATACACAAATCTAGCTAGCTTATCTCATTTAACCATCGTGTCAATGGCGGATTACCAGCAGCAGCACCAGACAGAGAAGGGTCAGGGTCAGGGTCGTCCTTCAACCTCACAAGTCTTGGCGGTGGTCACTCTTTTACCAGTAGGCGGCGTTCTCCTTTGCCTTGCTGGTCTGACTCTCGCCGGCTCCCTTATCGGGCTTGCTCTCACGACACCACTGTTCGTGGTTTTCAGCCCGGTTTTGGTCCCGGCTGTGCTCACTATCTGCTTGGCGATGGTTGGGTTCTTGACATCGGGAGCATTTGGGATAACTGCACTTTCTTCACTCTCTTGGCTCATCAACTACACGAGACGAATGAGTGGAATTATACCAGAGCAATTGGAGCAGGCGAAGCGGCGCGTTCAAGAGACGGCAGGGCAACTCGGACACAAGGCAAGGGAGACCGGCCAGAAGACTCAAGAAGTAATAAGACCTTAGAATATGTATGACATTGGCCACTAAGTGCATGTTAGGCTGTCCAATCCAGTCGGTTCTCTGTTTGAGTAATAATTCCTGGTTGATATGTTACTTCGGTGTAATTTGGTAATAATGTTGCATTAACTTCTTTAGAGAAATATGTGTTTGAAATCAAATTAAAATGGAGTTATTTAGCCCTTGTTCTTCCCATTTTCTCGTAACTCATTTTCAATCATACATCCTCCATTATTTTATTCACGTAAATTCAAAATTTTATTCTATTTTTTAACCATACACTCTCCAAAAAAATAAAAAAATAAATCAATATTTCAAAATTGAAAGCTCTTTCGCATTCATTTGATTATTCAATAATCTTTGAATTTACTCTTACGTATTTCTTGTAGAGAAACATTTGACTCTCTTAGCATATATCAAGATTTTCAAGACAAAATTCTTGGAAATTGGCCTGAGTTCCTATGAACTTCAGAATACATACTCGATCACAGATAAATCTGATGAATCAGGCCATGGAACTTGAACCACAACCACGTGATCTTTGTAACTAAAATCAACACTTACTCCATCAATGGTGCAAGATTGGGGCTTTTCAGATGCAAAAATCCTCATTTGTCCACTGCCCTTGACACCAGCTCGAACTATACCTTCGTCATGATCACACCCAAGTGACTGAATCGCACCCCCGGAATTAAGCATGTTGACTAATCCAATAGGGGCATATTGCACCAATTTTCTTGATAAAACTTTCACTGGAGAAACGACGAAAAGCTCGTAGTCGAACGGATCAAGGGCTATTTCGAGGTTTTCTGATGTCTTCAAGAGCCTTAATTTTCCCTCCTTGTACTTGTAAACGGCAAATATTTCTGATCCTTTTAAGGAAATTGGATTTCTACCATGTCCCCATTCTATGTCATTTGGAGTTACCAAACAAGTCAAATTGACTGAAAATTCACTGGCACTTTTGTTTCTCCTGGACACAGGGCACCATCCACCTCCTTGACAGTTGAACGCTCCAAGAACTCCTGTGAACTGGTGAAAATGCAACCCCAAATGACATAAAAAATTAAGATAGCAACCCAAAATGACATAAAAAATTAAGCTATGTAAATTTCGGTACACTGGATTGGACTAGATTAAAAAAGGGTTACCTTGTTGAGGTTCCAGATTTTGAGCACAGTTTTGCCATCATGCAATGGATCTTCAAACAGGCAATCTCTTGTTGGGAGAGCATAATGTTGGCATCTCAATACGGATCCATCAGGCAAAACCAGGCTCTTAAGCAATTGAAAATTATGTTTTCCAACTGAGTCACTTATATAAATTGGCCCTCCAGAAACGGCTCTTGAAGCAGCATGAAATTCTGCACATGGATGAGTAGACTGAAACATGTCCCAATCTGGTTGTATGAAGTTTCCCATCCATAAGCTATTGTAGGAACAATGTACCATGTGACAACCTTGTAGCCAAAAGGTCCCGTTTGGATCGCCCGAGGGATCAGTACACCAGAAATCGTCCCCTGTACGTGCCAAGATACCACATTTAGTGTTAGAGGTGTAAAGTTGATTGGACTTAAACATCGTATAAAAAGCAAGAATATTTTTTTGATTACCAACACGTCCAAGAGCTATGGCTTCTGTTCCAAGAAACATGAAGTCATTGCAGTGTTCCATGCTTGCAATAACACCATTTCCATTGAAATGTTTCCTCACTGAAGCTGTTAATGCTTTATAATAAGCTTTTGCTAACTCTACTCGGCCACCAAAATCTTCTGATAGCATCTCCAGCAACTGCACAGTTGAGTTACTTTAGAAAAAAAATGGAATTTAATATTTGTAGCACAAATAATCTTCCTAAATTTAGGCCAAGAGTTTTGAGGGAAGTTACATGTATTACATCCACTTTGACACCATCAATTCCAACTGATTCCAAATGAGAGTGCAAACCTTCAAACATTTGGTACACCTTATCTGGTGGGACAAGCCCAACTCCATTTTTGACAATTTTGTCTACAGCAAGAACAGTAGTTGGCGGAACGGTTGGTGGAATCGGTAGTAGTTGCGGAAGGTCGTCGGAATGAGACGGGGGTGGTGGAGGTGGGTGGGTAAATTATATATTATGTATCTTTTATATAATTATGTATATAAATAAAAAATAAAAAAATATATATATATATATATATATTATATAGATATAGAAATATATTATATATCTCTATATATATTTTTTTTTGAATTATATAAAAATTGTGAATGTATAGGTTAAAAAAAAAAAATCGGATTTTGAAAATGTGAAAGATGTTTGTTATTTTTGAATAGGAATAAACTTAAAATAGGATTTATGAATTTTTCTTTGATATAAATTGAAAGTAGAGTCGGTTACGCTGTTCTCGTGCTCTCCTCATACTACGTCACGTCATCACGAGCTCTCTACTCTATGAGAAGAGAGCCTGGCAGTTTTCTCTTCACTACGTCTTCTCTTAAAAGAATATTTGATTTTAGTCGAATATTTGAAAATTTGGAAACCAACTCGAGGACAAAAAACTACATATTGATTTTAATACCAAAAAAAAAAATTCCAGAAAAAAAAAAAAAAAAAAAAATTTGAAAAAAATATTAATTTGTTATATGAAATAAAAAATTTAGCCTTGTACGGTTAAATCACTTCTTCTAGCGGTTGGATTCTTTGAATATGGCTAAATCTTTTTCTTTAACAACCAAGATTTATTCAATGGTTCCAAGCTGTCTAGTTTTTCTTCTGGTTGAGATTTACATCTAGTAATGGTTCGAAACCGTCTAGATATACTTTCAAAGAAGAGCGGGAGTGGGACTGAGTTCTCCTTTCCTCCTCTAGTACTATAAATAGAGTAATTTTGGAGTGAATCTCGAATGAAAGAACTAAAAGAATGTCATTGGCCTTTACCTTAAACCCTTTATATGTATGTTCTTGCTATGAACACTTAGCAAAAGCTTTTCGAATGATGGAGGGAGATCCATGTCACGAGATCTCGATCTTTTATGCGGGATGTGGCAGAATGTATTGTCTTGAGAGCACAAAGTTGGACCGAGTTTAATCGAGCCTTTTGAGGGCTTATTTGGGAAATTTGGGTTTCTTCTAAGACCTCGTGGTGAATTGATCAAGTTTTTTCAGTAAATTTTGATAGAAGTTAATAAAAGTTAACGATTGATTTTGACTTAAATTTGATAACCGAATCAAATAGGAGTCTATTTTCCTATAATCTTGAACAATCTGTCATTATTGATGGTACAAATCCCCGATCTTGTGGGCCGACCTATTGGGCCAGTCCAAACAGGCCCATCACAGGTCGGTCCATAACAGGTCGGGCCCTACCTCCTAGGTCGAGCCCAATATCTGCGACGGATATAATTGTCCAAATCACTTGATCAGTTTAAACAAAAACTCATAGTTCAAATGGACTTTGCCTCATCACAAATTGAGCAACCCCAAACCAACATAAACACTCTAAAATATGGTAAGTACAGCCCTTCTAGGATTCCACCATCAACCCCTATAAATATGCTACCCTATTTCACTATTCAGGTACGTTTTTTCATAAGCATTAACATACTATTTCACTATTCAGGTACGTTTTTTCATAAGTATTAACATAAATTTATCTTCAATACTTGTTTGATTTAGGCATTGGAGGAGCGACGAAGACACACATCGACTCTTTTGTTTCAGATATTGAAGATCGGATCACGTGAAGCTCTCAACTTCGGGTCGGGTTTACCCAGATACGATTTTTGGTAGCATCAATTATGATTTGTGTCAATGGAGATAGCTATATCTGTTAAAAGGGTTTATTTACTTTCTTGTGTTATATATTAGAACATATTTGATATCTCAAGATTTGTGTCGAGATACAACAGAAATAAAGAGATTTAATTAGACATCTATATTAAAATTAAAAAATTGGTCACATGTCAACATATTTACTTGAAGGAATAATAGCACTAGTGCTCTACTAGTCCATAAAATCGCATCATGTCCTACTTTTTGAGATTTTTGTTCCACAATGCACAAAAGTATTACCCCTAACCCCACCACCCACACACTGCCCAGACATCTACCCAATAAGTGAACTTGTTCGCACAATATTTATTGAAAGCTCTTTCGCATTCATTTGATTATTCAATAATTCTTTGAATTTACTCTTACGTATCTCTTGTAGGGAAACATTTGACTTCTTAGAATATATCAAGATTTTCAAGATAAAATTCTTGGAAATTGGCCTAAGTTCCTATGAACTTCAGAATACATACTCGATCACAGATGAATCTGATGAATCAGGCCATGGAACTTGAACCACAACCACATGATCTTTGTAACTAAAATCGACACTTACTCCATCAATGGTGCAAGATTGAGGCTTTTCAGATGCAAAAATCCTCATTTCTCCACTGCCCTTGACACCAGCTCGAACTATACCTTCGTCATGATCACACCCAAGTGACTGAATCGCACCCCCGGAATTAAGCATGTTGACTAATCCAATAGGGGCATATTGCACCAATTTTCTTGATAAAACTTTCACTGGAGAAACCACGAAAAGCTCGTAGTCGAACGGATCAAGGGCTATTTCGAGGTTTTCTGATGTCTTCAGGAGCCTTAATTTTCCCTCCTTGTACTTGTAAACGGCAAATATTTCAGTTCCTTTCAAGGAAATTGGATTTCTACCATGTCCCCATTCTATGTCTTTTGGAGTTACCAAACAAGTCAAATTGACTGAAAATTCACTAGCACTTTTGTTTCTCCTGGACACAGGGCACCATCCACCTCCTTGACAGTTGAACGCTCCTAGAACTCCTGTGAACTGGTGAAAATGCAACCCCAAATGACAAAAAAAATTAAGATAGCAACCCAAAATGACATAAAAAATTAAGCTATGTAAATTTCGGTACACTGGATTGGACTAGATTAAAAAAGGGTTACCTTGTTGAGGTTCCAGATTTTGAGCACAGTTTTGCCATCATGCAATGGATCTTCAAACAGGCAATCTCTTGTTGGGAGAGCATAATGTTGGCATCTCAATACGGATCCATCAGGCAAAACCAGGCTCTTAAGCAATTGAAAATTATGTTTTCCAACTGAGTCACTTATATAAATTGGCCCTCCAGAAACGGCTCTTGAGGCAGCATGAAATTCTGCACATGGATGAGTAGACTGAAACATGTCCCAATCTGGTTGTATGAAGTTTCCCATCCATAAGCTATTGTAGGAACAATGTACCATGTGACAACCTTGTAGCCAAAAGGTCCCGTTTGGATCGCCCGAGGGATCAGTACACCAGAAATCGTCCCCTGTACGTGCCAAGATACCGCATTTAGTGTTAGAGGTGTAAAGTTGATTGGACTTAAAGATCGTATAAAAAGCAAGAATATTTTTTTGAACATACCAACACGTCCAAGAGCTATGGCTTCTGTTCCAAGAAACATGAAGTCATTGCAGTGTTCCATGCTTGCAATAACACCATTTCCATTGAAATGTTTCCTCACTGAAGCTGTTAACGCTTTATAATAAGCTTTTGCTAACTCTACTCGGCCACCAAAATCTTCTGATAGCATCTCCAGCAACTGCACAGTTGAGTTACTTTAGACAAAAAATGGAATTTAATATTTTTAGCACAAATAATCTTCCTAAATTTAGGCCAAGAGTTTTGAGGGAAGTTACATGTATTACATCCACCTTGACACCATCAATTCCAACTGATTCCAAATGAGAGTGCAAACCTTCAAACATTTGGTACACCTTATCTGGTGGGACAAGCCCAACTCCATTTTTGACAATTTTGTCTACAGCAAGATCTTCCATTGTCATCTGCAAACCCTCAGACAACCTAGGACTAATAACCATAGATTCTGGCATACATGGGACATTAGGCCTAATCCCACCCCAATATCCACATAATGCATGCCATACATAAACACTCTCTATGGTTTTGAATTCTTCCTTAAGGTCTCTAACAAAGGCACCCATACCCTTATTGAAAGGCATTTTGGGACTTTTATAGTCTCTAAATTTGTGATTTTCTTGGAATTTTATTAGCCTACATGGCATTTGTTCACCAGCTGATGTTCTATTCATGCCTTCTTGATTGGGATCGTCGTCGTCATGGGATATTGATTGCCATCCATCATCTATAAGGACTAAACCTGGAGGGCATCCCCCCTCTGCTAGGGCCTTGACCCCACCCCACACTCCCTGTGGGTGTACCTGTCAAATCATTCATTATTATCAGCAGCATATTTCAATGAAGGATTTAATAGCATAATCATGGCCAAAAGCTTTTAGAGAGGAGTCATACTCATTGTTTTTTAATCTTCTTTGATGTGCACAATTTTCATAAATAGGGAATGACGAGCCATGAACTCAAATCTTTTGCCCTGCTTTAATATTGTGTTTAACATCTCTTTTAAAATTTTAATTTGCTAGAGAAAGAGCACAAATCTTACCTTAAGATAAAATGCATCCCATGTACACCAACCAAATTTGTCTACTATAGTTGGAGGGCACTTTTCCTCCAAAAGTTTAAATGTACCCAAGTGGACCCTAATGACTTGCATGGCATCTTTGATCAAATTGTATGGATCAAAACCTACATGCATATACACACAGCTCCTATATCTACGGCCGCAGACTTTTGTGGACCCACTTTCCACACAGATGTCCACGTCATCATCGTACACACCAGCTTGGAGTGAAGCCCTAAAGGGTCCTTCGATGAGTGGAAGTAGCAAAACATAAGGCCTCCCATAGTCAGATTTATCAAGAATCATAAACTGTGTTTCTTGTTCTACATCTTTCCCACTATTGCCAACCCATTGAGTTGTCCACCAAACTTTGAACCTAAATATGCTCATGAATCTTATGTTCTTGAGCTTCCCAATGGGCAGAACATGTCGGCTTCTCGACTCGTCTGAGTCGAAGCCGACAAAGCAGCCGACAGTGTTCGTCATCAAGTCTTTGGAAATGAACGGAGATGGTGTGGAAATAATGTTGGGAGGGACTTGAGTGAGAATTGGATGGCCATTGGCAAGAAAGTGGGAACCTTCAAGAGTTATTGATGATGGTTTTACACAATCAATTGGCCCCAATGATTCTGGAGAAATTTTGCTCAAACTTGGAGCCATAATGAGGAAAAAAAATGTGGGTCTCGTGAAATTCTAGGGAGAAAAGGAAATGTTTGGTTTGTGGTGTGTATCATCAAGGTAACCAAGAGAGGGTTTATATACAAGTTTCAGAGAGGAAATTGGAATCTGCAGTGATTGCATTGATTAAGCAATGCTTTTCACTTTAGAAGTTTTCACCTTCAAGCTGCGTGAAATGTGCATGAATGCACGGTATAGTAAAATCTTAGTCGTTTAGATTTAATATCAATAACTTAAATTCTCGTTTAGCCTCTATTTTTTCAAAACTCATTTTTAAAACCATTCTCAATTGTGCATTACATGGAATCCACAAGTTTTATCAACTTTTCGAGAGTTAATTTAATTAATGGCCACTGATCTTTGATGTATGTTATTACTTGCTCATCAAAATTTAGAAAGTTGTCCGTTGCTCTCTGAACTTTGCTATAAGTTATTACTTGTTCACCGAAATTCAAAAGGTTACTCGTTGCTCACTTATAGCAAAGTTAAATGAGCATATGGTAATATTTTAAATCTCGGCGATCAAGTAGTAATCTATAGTAAATTTTAGTGACCATTGACTAAATTAACTCGCTTTTCAACTATGCATTTTATTAACTTTTATTAAAATCTACTAAAAATTTGATTTTTAGCCAAACCAAAACAAGAGCCAAGTAACATAGAGTGATACTTTTGATAAAGTTGTTTTCGTAAGATGAAAGTTCAAGACTCAATTCCGCAGGAGACCTAAGAAAGTTAAAATTAATAATTTGATTTGTTTAAAAATCAAATGAGCAATTAAAGTTCAAGAATGGTGTTCACAATCGCCAACATGTTAAGGAGGGTTTAGGGTTTAGTTCATCTTCTTGTGGAACGAGGTATGTTTGATTATTCTTAAAAGTAAGACAAACTTAATTTTAAATTATCTAAGAAAAATTACTTTTTTTTTAATAATAATAAAAATCACTTCCCCAAATGTAGCCACTTGTATGAATAGAAAAGTGTGCTCGTGAACCCTGAACCAAACAGGAACACAAGTTGTTACTTTATGGTCCAATTTGTGAATGTGAGCTTTGACATGTGTGCCATGTCCTTAATTCTAGTAACAAAATTTCACAACTTCTATGCAAAAACTCTCTTGTAATACCTGAATTATTTTTTGAAAAAATAAACTAAAAAATGTACTCTATTTTATAATAACATGGGAATATTTTAATGACGAAATATATAAACAAGTAAATTAATTATTTTTCTATTAATTTCTATTTTTTCAATTGCTCATTTGGTAGTATTTTTGTTTTTGTTTTTATTTTATTTTTATTTATACTTCTTATAGGAGAGCATCGTGAGAAAGCTGCTTAGACCAGTTTCATCTAAAACTCTTATAAAGTAGTTCAGAAGATTATCAAAACATAGTTTGAGCCACATTATTTTGGAAGAATGTATTCTAAAATAGTAGATTGATGAAAAAAGTGTGATTGAAAAAGAAGGAAAATTTATTAGTTAATTAAGAATTAATTTGTTATTGCAATATGAAAACAGCCTATTCCTTTTTCCAAAATGGGACCCACAAATAATTTCCATATAGTGTTGGGCCACTTTGGAAGTACTCTCCTCTGTCTTTATTTATTCTTTTTGGGCCATAATGCCCACTTCTTTCTCAACATTTCTTTACTTTTCTAGATGTTTCTTCAAGACCAAAGTTAAAGGAATCAAATATATCATTTTTTTTTTCTTTTGACAAAGGTAGAAACAAACTTATAGCCAATGATTAATGAATGTTGTTGATGCCAAAAATCGTACATGTTGATCTCGAGTCTGACGACTAAGAACGAGTACGAATGAGGCTTTTCGGTACCTAAAACAAAGGCGTCGAGATGTGTTCTCGTCGCATCTCCGATGCTTAAGTCAGAGAGAGAATTATGTAAAAAAATTGTATATTGAGATATTATGTAAAAATATACCTGAATAATGTTGGAGGGGGGGTCCTGGAAAGACTTAACTTCGTATAGTTCTAGTTATCTTAGGTGTTTGTATTGTATTAGAAGTATAAAATTTGTGTTATGATAAAATTAAGAGTTTGTATTTAAGTAGGATTAGTATTCATAGGTCCAACCTCATAATGGACCCGACCTTGAAATTAGCTCATTTGGAGTAGGCCAAGACATAGCTTACTAGCCCGAGTTCGGGTCAAGTAACTCGAGCTCGGGCATATCATATTTCTTCCTCGTCAATTTAATACTTAAAAGAACTTTAGAAAGAATCCCTAGCAAGGTTGCAAAAATGGGACTCGATTTGTGGTTGAACTCCATATCTATCCAATTAAGTTAATTTTATCAAATCGATTGATTAGAGTAGACAAATCTATCAAAATAACCGATTAGCTTTATGTCTCGAGAAAATATTTACCTCGAGCTCAATTTTGCTAATCAAGAAGTACTAATTTGTTGATTTCTATTGAGCTTCAAATTTTGCTTATCAAATAATCAAGGTAGTCTGAGGAAGTTTGATTACAATTTTGAAAATCGCATTGCATATTCAAGTATAGTAGGAAGAATATAATATAAAATAAAACAATTTGATTCCATCAAGGAATTAAAAATCGAATATATGATTTGACATAAAAAGAAGTTCAAATCTTGTACTCCCTCATTCACATTTATATGAATTGATTTTGTTTTTCACGCGATTAAGAAATCTCTTGTTTGATCCTTATTTTTCTTAAAATACATTTATTTCTTTCTTATTTTCAACAATATATTTTTAATAAAATAATATTACACACAAACTTTAAAAAAAAATTTATTTTTTAGTCACACATTCCCAATCAACCTTCTATTCTGAAATGCATTTTCAACGGGGGGGGGGGGGGGGGGGGTTATTGAAAAAGTAATTTTTACCAAAAACTTTCATAGTTTACCCTTATTTAATTATCTATAACTAGTAGTAAATTGAGAAAAACTGGTTATAATTAGACAAATTAAATACGAATATATTAGTAAATGAATAAAACAAAACATTCTCAATAAATAAACAAGATTATATAATTGAGACAAGAAAATAAGAAAAGTCAGCCTATATCAATGGAGTCGAGGGAGTATATTGTACCATAAATGTTCATTTAGTTCCTATTTGATTTATCTAAAAAGTTGAATAAAAATCTAAGTTAAAATTCACAATTAATTTTAACCACACATTTTATGAGATTCAAAATTTTTATCAACTTTTCAACCATACATTTTATCGACTTATCAAAGTCCATTAAAAATCTAAATTTTTTTATCTAAATCAAATGAGGATGAAATAAGTAAATTTTGAAAACCCTAAACTTAATATTTGACCGAGGAGAAAGCCAAGCTTGATCATTCAAATGAGAGAGAGAGAGAGATAATATTTTATTGATTGAATATGTTGAAAACGAGTATAAAAAATAAAGAGTTTTAATTTAAAGAAAGTCAAACTGTGGCTAAGTATATTGACCCAAATTAATGGCTCGATGATACAAATCTTGTATATTGCTAGGCTCGGCCTGGGTGCCATCGGTCTGAAGTTATAAGCCCAATTCCTAACATGACAAGCCCCCCAACTATAGACTGTCCAGTGAGTGATCCAAAGGCCCAAATATAGTGGGCCTCCATGGATGAGGACTTCCCAAGTAACTTCAGAAATCGGCGGATCAGTTGAAACCAATTTACCTCGAGTGGCCAGGCATTACCCAACAAAAACAGCATGACTGACTTTTGCTCCAAGTACAGGAGCAAAAGTCACAGGGCCTACTCTGGCGGGCCCCACATATTTTTAAAAAAAGGAAAAAAAAATACACCCCCTTCCCCTCTATTAGTGGCCTGGCAGTGCACCCACCTCCCCACCACCTGTACGCGAATCATTGCTCTGCAAAAATATGTCACATTTTTATATGGATTTCAACTAATACGTAGTGTTGTGGTTGTTTAAGATTCAAGAAATAATTTCTTTAAACCTTGCACTAAATGTAGCTACCAATAGGATGGGAAAAAAATGACTTGGGGACTATTTGGTATGACATTTGCTTTTATTTTTGCTTCTTGTTGATTTTTCATTTTTTTTGAAAAAATTATCTTCCTTTAAAAATTCTTCTAGTCAAATAAAGCGTTTTTAGAAAATTAATTAAACGTATTCAGAAATAGTTTCTTAGTCTCGAAAACATTTTTTGTCTTTTTAAAAGTCTTATTAAATGGGCTTTTAATTTGTTATTGAATTGCGATTAATTATGTTGGGATCTTGCTACACATGTAGGGGGTGGAGCTACATAAAGGCCAATGCTGGCAACGGCCCGCAGAATTTCCTCTTTGTCCCAAAAACTCTGTTGTGCCTGACTGCCTGCACTGGACCAAGAAGAGAAGAAGAAAAGGGAAGAAGCAAACTCCAGAGCCGTCGGTCACGGTGAAGAGCAAGGATGAATTGATGGGAAAAATGAGTTGTTGTTGAGCCATTTATAAAAAAAAAATAAAAATGTGGGCCTTCTGTTAAATTGTGTTTTTTAACATTATACCCATTACCATAGCACATAGGCTTGCTGATGTTAAAAGCTTGGGAAAATTACCAAAAACCAGGGGTTAAGTTTGAGGTTTTAAAAAATCAGGTTTTACATTTATTTAATCAAAAATCAGGTTTTAATTTCACAATTAATAATAATATTTTAAATTAAATTAATCTAATATACCCACCCCACCACCTACCCCATCAACTTTATTTTAAATATAACATTCTATCCTATCCAAACCCTAATCCATTTCCTATCTATTTCCTCTCACCCGCCGCAGCCACCGCCCGCCGTCGCCGGTCACCGGTCGCCGATCCCTCCCCCTCCCCCTCCCCCTCCATCCGCTGCGGCGCAGCGATTCGCAGCAGCGAAGCCCGCCCGCCACCGCCGCCGCCGGTTTGTTCCCCTCCTCCTCCCTTCCCCTTCTCCGCTCCCCTTCCCTTCCCCTCCCCCTCCATCTGTTGCGCAGCGACGCTGCTGAACCGGCAGCAGCGTTGCTGCTACCGGTGCAGCAGCGAAGGTGGAATTATTTGCACATTTTGCAGCAGCGAAGGTGCAGCAGCGTTGTGACTGTGACCAAGTTATTGATTTGTTTTGTGTATGTGATTTGTTTTGCAGCAGCGAAGGTGCAGCACATTTTGCAGCAGCGAAGGTGCAGCAGCGTTGCACATTTTTTTGATTTTGCGGTGGTGACTGTGACCGTTGTGATTTGTTTTGTGTATGTGACCAAGTTATTGAACTGTGACCTAGCTATAGTTGATTATTTTGGTGTCTGTGACTTAGCTATTTAACCGTGACTCACAAATTTGAAAATATGTGACCTGTGACATATATATTTTTTGATCTGTGACCAATAAAATGATCTGTGACCAACAAAATTTCTTAACCTGTGATCAATAAAAAATCTGTGACCAACAAATATATGATCTGTGATTAACAACTTTGGAAATATGTGACCTCTGTGACTAAATTAAAAAACTGTGACCTATACTAATTTTAACTCGTGACTACATTAAAAATCTGTGACCTATACTAAATCTGTGACCGACAAATTTTAAAAATCTATGACCTATACTGGTCGGAATCTGACCAATCGCCGGAATTAAGTGGCGGCGGAACGATCACCGGAGTGGTCGTCGGAGTATTCCCCGTCGCCGGAAAAGTCACGGTGGTCGGGGCAGTGGGGGTGGGGTTGGAGGTGGTGGGTGGGTGGGTTAATTATATTATATTATAGTTAAATATTTAATTTAATATAATTGTAAAATATAATTAATTAATTTTTGAAAAACCTGATTTTTGCAAATTTAAAACCTGGGACCTGATTTGTGATTTTGGAAAAGAAAAAGCATGATCCATGCACTTTTCCCTAAAAGCTTTCTCCTTAAGTGTAATACAGAAAGCATACCAAATCGACAGCAACCCTATCTCTGATTCTAAGCTACAGGAGCCCCAACTCGACGATGCCACTGCTTGACCTCAGATTGATATGTTGGCTCCAACGTTTGCCCAATTGAAAGTCTCGATTTTGAGTACGAATTGAATTTTGCTTCTATTTCTAATTTTTTGTCACAGTTTTGTTGGTGGTTATTTGAGATTCTTGATTCAGAATTTGTTTTGGAACTCTATATTTGGTATACTTTTTTTCTGTAGGGCGTCGTATTTACGTATATATTTGTTATAGATTGTCTTCTATGCTAAATAACTCGCCCCGTTTGTGAATATTTGTTATAGATTGACTCTGCATTGATCAAGTGAAACTATTTTCTTTCATGTACTGATTTTGACCAAAAAAATCACTGTAGTTGATACTTAAAATTATGTCTGCACTGGACAAAATCCTTGGCTCCTCCCTTGGTTACATGTACGTCAATATATAGGTTACGAATTACATAATGTTACATGACACTTTATCATTTGTTATGTTTAAAACAAAATCAATTTTTTCCCTCTACATCATATTATGCAATTCATTATGAACATCTTTTTTACTTGCAAGTAGCAAAATTCATTATGTTCATGTTCGATTAAGGGAAAGGTAGAGCCAAGAAAGAGGAGGATGACCAAAAATTATTACCCACCTTTTGTCACTTAAAAATGCATAAATCCTGCCGAAAGAAAAAGAAAAAAAGAAGTTGAAAGTAGGGAAGAACATTCCAAGAAATTATAATGAATTATTAAAATACTAGGTGCAAGCAACGTGCAATGCACGTTTGCTTAGTTTATATTTAATAGTTTTGTTTAAAAATTAATTTGTTATTAATAAAGATGTAATTTTTTGGTTAATTAAATAATTAATGATGTAATGTTTATGTAATTGATAAATAATTAAATAATGTGCTTTTCTCTGTCATCTCCAACCCAAAATCACAAACAAAAAACTCAATGTATGTTAAGGGGTAAGAAGATGAGTTTATTTAGGCTCCGTTTGATTCTCATTAATGTAGAATGAGAATGAAAAATATAGTCGTTATTGGACCCCACACAAGAGATAGAAATTCAAAATTGATAGATTGATGTGATTGATAACGATCATTTTTCATTTTTATGGGTTTTTAATGAGAAACAAACGGAGACTTAAACTTTTTGCATGACTTAAGTCTTTACTCTTTTTTAAGTAATAATGCAATTCATTTTATCGTTAAAAGTATGATATGTATTACGATAATATATTTATATCATATGTTAGACTTAGTATTGGTAAGTGACGGGTAAATTTTCGAGGACGAAAATATTTTAAGGGGGTGGGAATGTAATACCCCGAAAATTTTCATAAAATATAATTCAATTTTTATATACTATATTTTAATATTTTGAAAGTTAGGGACTAAATGATACATTTATCAAATTATATTTTATTTGCGTCAAATATTGATTTAGATATTGATGGAGTTATCGTAAATATATGAATATTGGTCTCGTTGGATAAATCGTAATTAGATGCATAAATCAAATTCGAGAAAAAGTCGATTCGGATAAGTTAGCTCCAAGATATTTTAGTTTGAAGGAATTATCAAAAGCTAATTTATTTTTATTATTATTTAATTATAATTTTGAAAGTAAGGGGTGGTGAAAAAATATATTCCGTTAAAACAAGAAATTCCGTTAGTTTTTCCGTTAAATCAAGAAATTCCATTAGTTTTTTCGTTAAACCAACAAATTCCGTTTAATAGCCACTTTTTATATATAGAAAGATTTTGCTTCAAGAAAAAGCAAACGCAACATGAAACTTTCTATAGTATTTAAAGCATGTTACTATTTCTATGAATGAAGCAATAAATATAAAACATCAAAACCACCAGAAAAAAAAGTTGGAGAGTTTGGACACATTGTTTGACAAAGTTTTAGCAGATTTTAATAAAAGTTGATGGAATGTGTTATATATCTCTTTAAATATGTGTATAAAATTATTTTCTGACTTTAACCTCAAATTTTTAACAATTTTTCAAGTTATAAACAAATAAATCTATTTAGTTCAATTTCTCATTCACGAACATTCTATGTATCAAACATATTATGAAACTGAATCGACCGGTTTATGGTAAACCTGATTGAAAACTATAATATATACAAATATCGTACTCTACATTACCTACGAAATTCTTTTATTTTTAACTTTTGGAATCAAAGACTAAAGTACGAGGAGGTGGAGATAGAGCGAAGACGTTGAGGAACAGAATACTACAGTAACATACTAAAGAAATGATGATATATGCAAGTAAAGTTGAATGAGGATAAATTCATTGAAGGAAGATTTATATATAGAAACTTGCGTATGTACAGAAGCAAATGTCACAGAAATTCAAGAGAACGCACACAACATGTAGAACCCGCACTTTTTTTAAAATATACGGTGGGACCATCATTGTGAGTATTCTGTTGAAAATTTTCTGTACAAACGGAATTCTCCTCATATATATATAGGTGATTGAGACATTTTATGCAAATATATAGTCCCATTTGTTTTGGATTAAAATCAGATTTTTAATCTAAATCAAAGTCAAACAATCATTATTAACCACATCTTTCATGAGTTTCACGACTTTTCAACCACATATTTCAAAAATTTCTATCACACACTAAAGAAATGATGATATATGCAAGTAAAGTTGAATGAGGATAAATTTATTGAAGGAAGATTTATATATATAGGTGATTGAGACATTTTATGCAAAGATATAGTCCCGTTTGGTCTCATTAAATTATAATTCATTTTCTTTATCTTCTTATCAACTGCACATTTTGCAATAAAATAATATTACATGTAAATTCAAATTTTTTTTTCCTATTTTAACTACATATTCTCCAAAAAATTACTATTTTTCTTATTATAATGTGGAATAATGGGGTCCAATCGGGAGCAAAATAATCATACTCACATTTGTAAGAGCAATACCGTCTCAATATAACGTGTAGAATAGAAATGGCTAGACGAAAAAAATAAATTTAATCATTTTTTAAACTAATAATTGTTTGGTTATGGAAAATCAACACACATATCATTGTTAAAGAAATTATATGGTGGGGGGGTGGGGTGGGGGGTGGGGGGAATGGTCAACAAAGAAACACAACTAAATTTAATCATCTTTGAAACTAATAATTGAAACTTTCTAAGGGTTAAAGAATTTTTCCACTTAATATGAAAATCTTAGTGTCAATTGTTCAATTAATCATCATCTCTTGCATGCACCCTTTTGCTTTAGAAATCATCTAATTTAGAAGCCTTTAATGTTTTACAATGCAACATCACATAGGAGATAATTTACAAGCTCTTTTCGGGGGGAAAAAAACTTAAAAAATATATTAAATCCCTGTTCGGTTTTGTTAAAAACCATACTTTTAGTATATTTTAATTGTTGACATTGACTTTTTTATAAACTTCTTTAGCTAAACCAAGCGTGGACTGATATCACGTTATGTAAAAGTTAAGCTTACCTCGAGAAAACATATAGACATAATTTTAAATTTAGAATTTAACCTGCCTTTTCACGTATAGGTTAAATTAATACTATCCAATCAAATATAGCCAAGCGTACCAAACATATCGTTAATAATCGAAGGAAACGAAACTACACTAATCAAAAAGCAAAGGAAAATTGACCCCCGTTTGGTCTAAAGTTCTCAGCAGTGGTTTGTTCAAAAGAATATGTGATAATATTCAAAATTGAAAAGTTGGCAGTTAAAATATAATGCTTTTGATTACTTGTTATATTTTGTAATGGATGAGTGGATGAACTCCGGTCGTGAGACGTGAAAAAGTAATATACTTAAGGCTTGTTTGACAGAATTTTTGAATAATTAAAAATTTGAAAGTTAATTCCGAGACTAAAAAGATGATTTTGAATGTTTAAATAATTTTTTGGAATATTTTGTTTGACTAGAAGAGCTTTTAGAGAAAACTGATATAATAATGCTTATTCGTGATGCTACATTCTACAAGAAGGACAAATCTAAAATCATGCCAAACATTCCCTTATTTTTCTTGTATGTAAATATCATAGTTATAAAAATCGGCCCGGCACGACCAGTAGGGCCAAAAAACCCGCGGCCCAAACTCTTGACCGGACCGGACAGATTAAATTGATAGAAATATACTTGACTCGATAAAAAATGGGCTTTGACCGAGTTAACTGGTTGACCAGTTTAATTGGGTATTGAAATCATTTTACAAAATTTTTGGGTTCAAAGGAATTGAACCTTGGATTTCTAAGAAAAATAAAGAGTTCCTCACTACTTGAACACAAAGTGCTTTAATATTATTTGTGTGCAATAACTTATATCTAACTAATGAATCATTTATAACTTTTACAAAAATATTAATTTTGCCCCTAAATTTTTTTATATTTTATATTTTTTTATAGGTTTTTATGCAATGACTTGCTGGTTGAATCACTAACCCATTGACACACTGCATTGCCCGGATCGAGTTTGACAACTATGGTAAATATAGATAAATAAAATTAAGGTAATATTTTTTTTTCTTTAACCATCTTCTTTAAAAGTCTAAACTAATATTCATTTAAATTTGGTCGTCATCACGTCCCTTCAAGCACACATCAGATTCATTATTTTTTAATCAAAAGTTTTAAACGTGCACAGTTTTTATAAATACTTAAAACTCCCCCTTTTTTGGCTCTTATACTCACTTAAATCTTGAATTAATCAATTTTTAATAAATATTTAAGCTAATCATTTGAATTTGACACCAATTTAGCGAGGAAGAAGCTTGAATAATTGGAAAGCAATCATAAGATTTTAGAAGGATAAAACCTCTACATGTTAACTTGGCGGGTTGCTCCATCCAACACATGATGTGTCTCAACAAGAGCATGTTGTTGGTTAAAAAATAAAAAAATCTATCGAGTATAATATTTTGAAGAGATGCTGCAATTACATAAATTTTTTTTTTTTTTTTGAAAAAATGATAAAATACACACATCGGGGTGGGCCCCATTTTTTTATAATAATATTTTACTCACATGGGGTCCACTTCCATGTGAGTATTCTGTCATTTTTACAAGAGAAATAGTTCTGTACAAATGGATAATTCCAATATTTTGAATTTATATCACATTCTAAAGATTTGAATAAGAGATATGCTACGATGCCCTCGGTAGGCGACCTTCCAATAGGGGGACGCCACATGGCCCCCCGTCACTTGGCCCGATCACCAACCCGGGCCAAGTATCTTTATCCTTTGAATAATTATTTAGATTTCAATATCTATTGCGGAGTTCCCAACTTGAGATGGGATTCGTATAGAGCATGATGTTGGTAAAGAAAGTGCCTTTTAAATATGCTCATAGTCTTAAAAATCTAGGCAAGACTCAGGTTAGTTAAAAAAGTTCGAAAGAGTTAATGTCTTTGCTCTCCTTTGATGCGAACATGCTTTTGATTATGCTCATATTTGACTCTGCTAAAAATATATTAGTAGATTTTGATAAAATATGATAAAATTTATGATTAAAAAATTAATAAAAGTTATGAATAATATGAAATGTGTAGTTATAATTAATTGCTGACTATGATTATCATTTTTATAACTAAACCAAATAGATGCATTCAATGGGGAGTAAATAATTGATTTTTCTTAGTCCATATTCGACAACTATTATTTCAAAACTTTTCAATTCTTATCCCCATTTTCGATCACACATTTACATAATAAAATATTTGTCATAAATACAATTTTTATCTACTTTTTAACCACACATTCGCTAAAAAAATCACTATTCAAAATTCCAATTTCTCAAAATAATGACCATCAAAATAGGGGCTTAATGTCGTGTAAGCTCACGCGTATTTTTCTTTTAAAAGTTGACTTTTCTTAGTCATCAAGTTTTAATGTCCGTGTTTTTGAGATTAAGAAGATGCTTTTGAACTTATTTGGATAATTTTTGAAAAAATTCTTGTTTGGCTTGAAGAGTTTTTAGAGAAAATCGACGTAAATTAATTTGCTCGATAAATTCTTTTACAAGAAACAGAAACAAATACAAAAGCAAAATAAAATATCGGTTGTACAAGACGTGTCTCTAACTCTTATTCACATTAAATTAATTATATGTACGAAAGACCATACCATAAATTAAATATATTGTTTGTATTGTGTTTTGGGAAAAATCATAAATGGGCAGCATGGGAGTTGATTATATTAGTGGTAACAAGGAGCGATGTTCATACGAGGCATACCTTAGTATTCACGTCATGTTGGGAGGATTGTTTCTAGTCATAATTTATGTGACTTTTATGTTTTTTATGTGTTGTGTTCTTTCTCATTCTCCAAGTCATTGAGATGAAACTTGTCTCGCCATATCACAAGTTCAAAGTAAAAATAAATAAAATTCGATCGTGATCCTAGTGGTGGCAATCGAGCCGAGCGGCTCGTCGGCTCGACTGCTTGGCTCGTACGGTAGAGACCCACGAGCCACTCGGGCTCGCCTTTTTTTTTAATTTTATTTTAGAGAAGGATAGTTAGAAAAAATAAAAAATTCAAAAAAGGTGAGCCACGAGCTGAACAGCTCGGCTCGCGAGAGACGAGCTCGTGGACCAAGCCGAGCAGAGCAGAAGCTTAGCTCGTTTTATAGCGAGCCACGAGCTTGAGCTCGTGGGTAAACGAGCCAAGCCGGCTCGCCTCGTTTACCACCCCTACGTGATCCTCATTAAAATCTTCTTCCATAAGAGTATTTTCAAGAGAAGTACAAGTTAAATCTACACGAGGTTAGCACTTATATTAAACTAGCATACCATAGGCTCATATGGTAGCCCGATGTACACATACGAGTTATTTCGTAACGTAAATTATACAATGAAAAAAAGAATATACTACATATTCATCGTGAAAAATGATATACAAACACGTAATGTCTTAACGTTGAACAAACAAAAATATTCTCTCTGCCTCCATCATGTGCAACCCCTCATCTCGTGCTTAGATTCCTAATCAACATCCTTGCAAGATAATTTAAGTAAAATAATAACAATTGCATACCTAAGTCACGAGACAAGCAACATGTGGATCAAACAAATCAAAATGTTAGCCTTCTGTCACGCGACATCACGTGATTGCTGGTTTTATTTATTAGGGGAAAAAATCTATGCCCATGTTCGGGAAACATTTTACGAACTTCTGATTTTACTTTTATAAGATTGTCAAAAGTCAAACATTAATTTCAATCATACATCTTATAATTATTCACACGTTTTGTAGTTCACACTACTACTCTTTCTCTCGTCTATTAATATAATACTTATCTCGTGGATTAATTATTCGTCACCAATAATAAGTCTAATGTGCACCCAATTTTCTCAGAAATTAATAAAAAATTGTGCAGGTTTTCCCACTGCAAATCTTGACATGTCACATATTTTATGAATCAAATATGATTTCTAATGGTGTCATAGATCTGTCTTGCTATGGATCAAGAATAAGACCATAAAGATCCATCCAATACTGTATTTATTCTGTGGTCTGCTGATTTAGATCTAGATCAGAAAGGATTTTGTACTTGCACATTTTTGCATTCAAATTCATACTTTTTTGATATTTTTCTCGAAAAGTATCGAAATTGAACTGCTGAGCATTACGGAGTACGTACTGCTTCATCCAAGAGTTTGTCCTAAAAAGAATGAGCCCTCGGTAAATTCACGTGGATAATGCTGATTCTTTCTTGTCATGACAAATCTTGTCTAAATTCGTTATTGACAAAAAGTCTTATTTTTCTCCTCGTAATTAGTTGACGAAGAAAAATTATACAATGAAGACAAGTCCCAGCTATGCATACAGCATACTTCGCGATAGCAATTGGCTGAGAGTGATAGAAGTGCCAAATATATATATATATCCCAATAAAAGTTTAAAAAATTATATACGACTTAAGGATGTAAAGGTCACACGCATAGTGATAGAAGTTGATACTAAAAAATTTCCAGTGCCTACTCACTAGTCAGTCACTTGTCTCTACCTCTCTCATTTTAATACAAAAAACAGCCATTTCTCCGTCTGCGCACTACTATAAAAAAATACAAAAAATTAGCCATCTAAAATTCCATTTTTCTCTGCAAAAACATAATGGCCTAGCTGTTCTTGGATCCGGAGATTCTGGTTTCTTTAAACTTATTATATAAACCCATAATTTAATCCATAGCCCACATGACATGATTTTGTTTTTCTCCCAATTGTTTCTCTCTGGGCTCAAATCCTCTTCCTATTATCCGTGTTTGCACACATCGGAGTTTGTAGCATAGGTCTAATGCCTGTTAATCCATGTACCCTTTTCTGGGCTTTCTTTTTTACCGTTTTATCAATTGTTTCGGGTTTGAATCCACAAGGGGAAGCGCTTATCGCGTGGAAGAGAACGTTGAAGGGGTCCCTCGAGGCGTTAAGCAATTGGGATCCTACAGATGATACCCCTTGTGAATGGTTCGGGTTAATTTGCAATTTCAATAAAGAAGTTGTGGAGCTGAATTTGAAGTACATGGACTTACTTGGACATGTTCCGAGTAACTTCAGTTCATTGGTGTCGTTGAAGAAGCTAGTCTTGTCCGGGACAAACTTGTCAGGATCAATTCCAGAGGAGATTGGAATTCTTCAAGAATTGGTGTACTTGGATTTGAGTGACAATGCATTTACAGGTGAAATTCCAGGTGAGACTTGTCACTTGCCTACGCTTGAACAACTTCTTTTGAACACTAATCGACTGGAAGGATCTATTCCGGCAGCAATTGGAAATTTAACATCCCTGAGGTCCTTGATTCTCTATGATAATCAACTCAGTGGACCGATTCCTGTCAGCATTGGCATCCTGAAAAGGCTTGAAGTTATTAGAGCTGGAGGCAACAAAAACCTGGCAGGCTCAATCCCACAGGAAATTGGCAATTGTACCAATTTGAGCATGTTAGGCCTGGCAGAAACCAGCATTTCAGGATTCCTCCCTCCATCCCTCGGCCTCTTGCAAAAACTCGAGACCATTGCTGTCTACACCACTCTTCTCTCCGGCCAAATTCCACCGGAATTAGGCGCCTGCACTTCCCTGGAAAACATCTACCTCTACGAAAACTCCCTTACCGGCTCAATCCCAACAAATCTTGGTAACCTTCGTAGTCTACAAAACCTCCTTCTCTGGCAAAACAATTTGGTGGGAACCATTCCTCCCGAGCTTGGAAACTGCCATCAACTACTTGTAATTGACATTTCCATGAATTCGTTAACAGGCAGCATCCCTGAAACTTTTGGGAGCCTGGCTTCATTACAAGAGCTGCATCTGAGTGTAAACAAAATATCCGGCAAAATTCCTTCAAAACTCGGGAATTGTACGGCCCTCACTCACATCGAACTTGACAACAATCAAATCACTGGTACTATTCCATCAGAATTTGGGAATCTGCCAAATTTGACGCTGTTATACTTGTGGGAAAATAGCCTGGAGGGTAATATTCCACCATCTTTGTCTGCATGTCATAAGTTGGAGGCGATTGATATGTCCCAGAATACATTGACAGGTCCAATTCCAAAAGGTATTTTTGAGTTGCAGAAACTGAACAAGCTTTTATTATTATCTAACAATCTTTCCGGCAATATCCCGCCGGAAATCGGAAACTGTTCTTCCCTGATTCGATTCCGGGCCAGTAGTAATATGCTTACAGGGCCAGTTCCGTCAGAAATCGGGAGGTTGAAGAATATAAATTTCTTGGATCTGGGTTCGAACCGGTTAACCGGAACTATACCGATAGAGATCGCTGGATGCCAAAATCTGACGTTTCTTGATCTGCATTCAAATTCTCTCTCTGGACAGTTGCCAGGGAATTTGAACCAGCTAGCCACTCTCCAGCTCTTGGATGTATCTGAGAATTTCGTTGAAGGTACGCTGAATCCGAGTCTTGGCTCATTGAGTTCACTGACAAAGCTTATCCTCAGGAAGAACAGGCTATCTGGTTCAATCCCAACCCAACTCGGTTCGTGTTCCCGGCTTCAGTTACTCGACTTAAGTAGCAATGGGCTTGAGGGACAGATTCCTGTGAGTTTGGGGAAGATTCCGGCCTTGGAGATTGCTCTGAATTTGAGCGGGAATAAACTTTACGGTGAGATCCCATCATCATTTACCGCATTGGATAAGCTTGGAGTTTTGGACCTTTCTTACAACCAGCTATCTGGGGACCTTCATTATCTGGCCGAACTTCAAAATCTTGTGGTGTTGAATGTGTCACATAATCAGTTCTCTGGACACGTGCCTGACACGTCATTCTTCTCCAAGCTGCCACTTAGCGTTCTAGCTGGCAATCCCGAGCTGTGCTTTTCCGGTAATGAGTGCTTTGCCGACAAGGGTGGACACACTAAACACGGCAAGTCGGCGAGGGTGGCAATGGTGGTGTTGCTCTGTACTGCATGTGTCCTACTATTGGCTGCACTCTACATTATCCTCGGAGGCAAAATGCGGGGACGTGGTGCCCACAATTCTGATTTGGACAGCGTCGGCGATGTAGAGTTAGGTCCACCATGGGAGGTCACGGTGTACCAAAAGCTGGATTTGTCAATTGTTGATGTAACCAAGTGCTTGACAGCTGTCAATGTGATTGGTTGTGGGCGATCAGGCATAGTTTATCGAGCAAACATTCCATCAGGATTAGTTATAGCTGTGAAAAGATTCCGGACATCGGAAAAGTGCTCTGCATCGACATTTTCGTCTGAGATTACAACATTAGGTCGCATTCGACACCGGAACATTGTTAGACTGTTGGGTTGGGCAGCTAACCGGAAGACCAAGCTATTGTTCTATGACTACATGCCTAATGGTACATTAGGTTCATTGTTGCACGAGGGATGCAGAGGCATAGTCGAGTGGGAAACTCGTTTCAAGATCGCTTTAGGAGTGGCGGAGGGCTTAGCCTACTTACACCATGACTGCGTGCCCCCGATCCTCCACCGAGATGTCAAGGCGCACAACATACTCTTAGGGGATCATTATGAATCATGTTTAGCTGATTTCGGGCTTGCCAGGTTCATCGAGGAAGAAAATGCTTCATTTTCAGCAAACCCCCAATTTGCAGGATCATATGGCTACTTTGCTCCTGGTAAGTTTTTAATTAACTACAACTTCTGTTACTTTTCTAAATCCATGTTTATATCTGGCATGAATTGACTAGAATTTGTTTCTTTTGGTCGTAGAATATGCTTGCATGGTAAAAATTACCGAGAAGAGCGACGTCTATAGCTATGGAGTCGTGTTGCTAGAAATCATAACTGGGAAGAAACCAGTTGATCCATCGTTCCCTGATGGACAACACATGATTCAATGGGTTCGAGATCACCTAAAGAGCAAAAAGAACCCTGATGACATCATTGATCAAAAGCTTCAAGGCAATCCAGACACACAAATTCAAGAAATGCTCCAAGGCCTTGGAATAGCCCTACTCTGCACCAGTAATCGAGCAGATGATCGCCCTACAATGAAAGACGTCGTGGCCTTATTGAAGGAAATCCGGCATGAGCAGACTACCGTAAGTGAATCCCACAAAACAGCCAGCAAATCATCTAAAATCTCTGAAGTTCCATCGAATTCATCCACATCCGTGACCCCAGCTCAGTTGCTCGTCCAAGGGTCGTCTAATTGCTCGTTTGCTTACTCCTCTTCCTCAGCAAGTTACAATACAATACATCAATAATTCGTGCAATGTAACATTAAGAGTAGAACAGCACTGTAAAAAGTACTTGCAAGCGTTTAGGTTAAGCTGAGTGTATAGTAACCTAACAAAATTAGTTCTTTCTAGTGGAAGAGGCTGTGATTTAATTACAACAATCCAACTCTTTTATTTCCTATTCAAACATTTATACAATATGCTATCACTAATTCTTGTGTCTAAGCTGTGCTTATTCAAGCATTGTTTTGTTATTTTATGCCCAATAAAAAATAACCTGCCACATGGTACAACCGAAAAATATCGAGCTGACATGATAAGGAGAAAAATCAACACGAGCTCTAGCCAACGTAATCAATGACACGTTCGTATCCAAAAGTTCAACAAGGCATACCTATGGAAAATAGTTCAAATGTAATTATCTCCAAGAACACCAAATTGAGACTTAGCTCAATTGTTTTCTTAACCACGACGTCTAAACTAAAAAAATTTAGTATACTAGATCATTACGCGTTTCTTTGGCTCATACAATAACCAAATTTCAGTGACCTCCCAACATAATCTGACATAAACAAGATTCTTTCTTAAGTACATCTTATTTGAAGAAAAAAATATTTCCCAAAAATTCAATTCACAATTAATAAATTGAGGGTGAAATACATGTGCCTCTAATAATCCACCCCATATTGAAAAGACTAGTCCCATGTGCATGAATGTATAGGATATCAACCTTTAATAGGTTACTTTGTACACAAGTTCTTTTCCATCATTTTATATGAAAAGGGACCCCAAGATGTCTTGATGGGGGAATTTGTACCCTTTTTCTCTCTCTCAAAATTGTTAAGGATTTCGAAGTTGTTAGGCCAGCAACACACAATATTACCCCAAAAAACAAAATACCAAAACATTTTCTGAAATAAAGTGCAGAAAATTAAAGGAACACAATCGATATATTTCAGCCTAAGTCCTGGAGGTTCGGTGACCGCTTCTAATACATACATCCCCGTTGAGCATCCAAAAGTTGGATTATGCTTGGTTTCACTATAATGCCCAAAATGGTAACGAAAGTTACAATAATGTTCAGCCAAATCACAAATAATAATACCAAACACTTATTTATCTCAAAATACAGCAATTGACCTACACAAACCACAAAAAATAGCTTCAAAACCTCAAAATCAACAAATCAGAAGTACAAACACTTCCTAACAAAATATTCACTGAGAATATCATACAAAGAGGCTAAAATATTACAGATCGTCTTCTCAAATCAAGAATTTGAAAAGGAATTACAGAGAAAAGAAAAAATCAAAGAAACCCTTCAAAACGGCCCACTCCCAGAGAGAGAAAACATAATGAAACCCTAAAGCCAACCATTGAAAATGCCAAATGAAATGGCATAAAGAAAATAACCATCCAGAATTCAAGCCAACAACCAAGATTCATTCGCGTGTCGCAATTCGGTTGAAAGTGTGGTTTAATAAAGCCGCATTTGCCAAGAAACGCATTTTAACACAAATTATGGAAGCATCAATCGAACCCGGTTCGATTCCCACAGAAGCTCGCTCGCTCTCTCTGGGGTAGAGAGAGAAGTTTACATGTGGTTGGATTTTGGCGTTGGGGCAGGCCGGGACAGACCATAGTAAAAGAAATTTGGACTCTAGCCAAGTCTCAAGTTCATCCCAATGTTTTAACTTCATTATATGGGTTCAAACGTAATAACCTTATAACTCTATGTCGAGGTAGTAGAAATTTTAGTACACCTTAATATGCAGTTTCGATTCTACCTTTGGAGGTGTGAGAGTGGGCGGGAATGACAGAATGATTGATTGGACGCGTGAACAATTCAGCGTCTCCCCTAGCTCGTTATACGTCACTTTTCTTGTTTCATAATCATACAAGATGAGAATGTGCTTCTTGCATTGCATGTTAATCAGGGAGGACCCCCACCACACAACAAAGATGCATACAAACTAGTACCTTTTTTAAAAAGATGATATACCCCTTCTACCATTTTGTCACTTCTTACTAGTCTATTTGTTACAACTTTCTCCGAACCTCTAAAAAAACTGATCGTGTAGGATGGCGTGGTCACTTTATAATTGTCCCGTTTGGGCTCGTCTGTTAGCAAGACCGAATCTAGACATGAACAATGACGTTGCCTTGAAACAAAGGGTTCATTGAGTCAACTTCTTCATTTTCGTCCCTCCAAAAGTGGGGTTCCGTGTATTATGACCTCCAATGAAGATAAATAACATTATTCTGAATTTAGGATTACTTAATTCACTCATTTGAGTTTTTCTTGTCGACAAAAACTACTTAGTTAATATCAAAATTTATGGCCCTACTTTTTACAAATGATTGCCCTAAAGACTTGGCCCGTGCATGCATTTTTGTGTGGCTAGACACGAGGGAATGTCATTGCATAGTGCAGGTGGTACAATATTGTCGTGCAACAAATTATTGGTTTGGTCTCACGTGAGGGGCGCACGTGCAATTATACACATTTAGTCCTTTTTTTTAAAGAGTAAATGGAAGCCCACATGACTAAGATATGGATGGACAACTTTTTGATGCTATAATATTAGCAAAGAGACAAGAAAGTATGTAAAAAAAGATACCCAACTTGGATTACAAGGACGTTATCCCACTCAAATTGAAGGGTTGAATGGATTCCAACTTAAAATTGATGAGGCAACTTATAAGTGTAAAACACATCCTTTTCATTTCATTTCTTATCGTCTCATGTGATGTGCATTGGTCGAGCTTGCCGTGGTCCAAAAGTGTGGGTTCGACTTGTAAAGGATATGGATTGAGACTAGAGAAGAAGCTAAGGTGGGTAAAAAGGGCTTGGGAGGCAGGCCTGGGCTCTCCCTCCATCTGCCCTTGATTGAGACTATGATTGATGTGCAACTATAAGGAAAAATTTGACTTAGAGCATGTTTGGCTAAACTTTTTTTTAAAAAAGTAACTTTATACCGTGAAATATGTTATATTAATCTTCTAGCATTTAACGAAGACCGAGTTACTTTTCTGAAACTAACTTCGAATTATCATAAAAAGGTAACCAATGAAAAATTGTACTTATTTTATGACTTACTCTTGTAATCTATAAGTAAACTCTTCAAGCTTAGCCGAACCCGCCATAACTCATAATGTACCCAATTTAGGGGAAGAAAAAATAGATAATTACAGTAATTTAATTTTGTAGAAATTACAAGCAACCGGAGTTTTAAACTTACCAATTCAAAATTAAGATTTATAAGTATTTTTTTTTTCAAAAATCAAAAAATAATTAAAATCTTAATAATTTAATTTTTATAAATATAAAATTAAACACCCATCCACAACCCGAATCTCTGAAACAACCATATCCTAAGGAGTTGTTATTTTCGTGTTTCAATTTTTATTTTTGAGTTTTGAATTCATTTTGAATTTTGTGTTTTGAGTGTCCATTTTAAAATTGTTAAAAACACGTTCTTTTTGTCATTTTGAAATTTTGTTATAAAAAATAAAAAGAAGTTTTGGCTTGTTTTTAAATGAAAACAGTCCAGACGACTTTTTAACGTTTTTCATTTTCTTTATAAATTTTAAACTCGTTTTTGGAAATTCGTTTTTGAAAATAGGTAAGTAAATATGTTTTCAATATTTTCGAAAACTGAAAATGACCTGAAAATAGTAAAGAGAACAAGTATTAATTTTCTCTCCCTTCTACGTCTATCTATTTTCTATCTTTTTCCCTCTCCCTACCCGCCCCCTATCTATTTCGATCGATGCCTTGCAAAGGTGCTGTGTGACGCAACACATCTTGTAGCAACACAGTACGATAGCAAGACATCGCTTATTGCGTGTTGAACTCCTCTTGCACTGGCCATGCGGGAAGATGATGAGCTCATCGTCGCCTCACGCGAAGAGCGCCAAACTAGTTGTTTGGGTGGTGCACCGATCACCCGGAAAGGTGGTGCATCCAACAACGACTCACGCGAAGATGTAATGAGCAAAGAAGCACCATCACCAAGAAGATGTGCTTTGCACCACCACCACTTTCTGATCGTAGTTTCGGCTTTGGGATTTGTTTGGCTGGAGCAAAAAAAAGAGTAAGACGGACCAAGACCATCGTTGATTTGTGTTTTGTAAATGTTAATGAGGCAATGGTGTGGTGGTGATTTTGTTAGCGATGGTGGTGTTGGTGGGTGTTTGTTTGAGATGGTGGACATGGTGGTGGTGCTATTAGTTGTCATGAGGCGGATGTAGTGGCTCTGGCGACGACAATGTTGGCAATAGTGGTGTTGGAAGTTGTGGTGAGGTAGTGATCACAAATGATGGTGGTGGTCACAAATTATTTGGTTGATTATTATCAATAAATTGGTTAACTTGTGACCAATAAATAATGTGTGACTTAAAATTTTATTAAGTTATGATCAATAATTTGATAATATGTGACCAATTAATTTAATATTTTGTGACCATAAATAAGTTGGAACTTACTAATTTTGTTATTTGTAACAAATGAATAATATGTGATCTATTAATTTGATAATTTGTGATTGAATAATAAGTTGTGACCTATAAAATTTGTGATTTGTGACTGTGATGTCCGCAATAATGATTAATGCATAACTGTTATTATAAATTATATAATATTGTGACTTTAATATATTTAGTTAATAAAATATAATTTCACAAATAAAAATTAATTAATACCTGATTTTTAAAATAATAAACTTTATTTGTTAGTTTGAAAATATATCATACTTAATCTCTTAAATATGAAATTTTCCCTTTATTTTTTTGAATAAAGTGGTCCAACAAAGAGAGATGATAGAATTTTTGAATGCCTGGTATCAAAACAGGGCCGGCCCACCCATGAAAAGCCCAGAAAAAGACTAATCAGGGCTTTCCCCTTATGGCCCAACATATCCTTACCATTCAAGCTTTATGACCATTTCAGACAAACTCAGGCCAAGACTCCCCCCGTTTTCTGCTGGGATGCTCCTGGCCTCACTAAAGGCGACTGGCCCAGTACGACCACAACATTTTGACACCTATAAGGCCCTATTTGGTTTATTAATTTTTTTAATTACACTATTCATCAACCTTAATATGATTTTTTAGCAAAATCAAACATTGGTTAAATGCTACTTTGATGCATGTAGACTACATGAGACCATGGTAACATCATGACGATATTGTTGGCATAGAGCTGGTACTTTCTAATGTAGCACCGTTCACGTATCTTCTATCATATTACATCGACTCAAAGTGCGTCGACTTGATCTTACAGACACCATCAAGATTTTCTTATTCCATTGCTTCAGGGTTTCTCCGTTTTCTCCTTTCCATCATAATTCAAGAAGAAGCAATAAAACTACGAATCTAATTGATTCTATAGTTTTTCATTATAATGACAAACTCAAATCGATATATATAGCAAAACACAACACATTTATGTATATAGACTACACATTATACCCAATATAGCGGTTATCAAGGCAATTGAAGGGACAAGTGAACACTCTTAACACCCGATATGCGACTACAATAAAAAAAAAATGAGGATCAGTATACTCCCTTTTAAAGCTTGGCGACCTTTTGTCCACTCGTGCAATAAATGGAGGTCCAGCTGTTCAATTTATCATTTCAAAAAATGGCTTGAAAAAATTCCTTGAAACTTTCCAAATTAAGTTTCCTTAACTTTGCGGTTCACCCCCTCAACATTTGAATATTAGAACTAAGCCCCTAGCTTAAATGACAAATTTGCCTTCTATAATGGGCAGTTAAGTTTCATGTGACTAAACACTATCATATATATATATGTGAGTTAAAATTTAGGTCGAGCAATTTAATTGGAATTTTCAGTTGTAATTCGGTTTCGAAATTACATGGAATCGAATAGTTCCATTTCTAAAATAATTGAAATATTTGGTGAAGGCTACTTCCTAGTAACATAGGCAATTTTTTCATATTGCCTTTGAATGCTTGGCTAATGGTAAATATCACAAGTAGTGCAGATTTCAATGGTGTCCCTTGGTCCATTATATTTATGTTTACCGTCTTGCTATTTTGGTATTGGCGCAATTGTGATAATCATGATGACAAATTTCAGTGGCCACCCAGGAGCAATTTGAAACCCTGATTTGCTGAGACACATCTCGCGATTTACCTCATCTACGATACTCTAGGGGCGGGGCGGGGCGGGGCGAGGTTCAACCCTTTTATTAACAAAGGTGTTGAAAAAGTAGGTATCTAACTTTTAAAGGAGAACCGTGCAAAATTTGATAGAACAATTTAAAAATTTCAAAGAAAATAAGTTGAACAATACCTTCATAATTGTTTTTAACTATTTTTTAATTGCTATGTTAGAATCGAACCGAATTGAATCCAGAATCAGAATAGCTCAGCTCTAGTAATTACATAGAACCGAATGGTTCCATCTACAAAATACTCGAAATTTAATGGATGGTTCCAATCTTTGAAAACTAGGACTGAACAATCTAACGTCCACCTAATCTAGATCCTAATACTCTTTAATGTGATAGTCGAAGTGCAATTATGTCGCTGGAGCAGATGAAGCGTATTAAAGTTGATAGAAGTTTAAAATATTACTTTTTAAGTAAATTTTCATGGGTAACATATTTGTCACGAAAATTAAGTTCACTTCACACTTTTTTTTTTTGTGCGAGTAGGCAAACATGCTCTCAGTGTATTACTGAGATATTTATGGTGTGTTTGAGCCACATTATTTTAGAAAAATGTATTTTGGAACAATAGATTGATAGAGAATGTGTGGTTGAAAATGAATAAAAAATTATTGATGTGATGAAAAATATTATTTTATTGAAGAATGTGTGGTTGAAAATGAATAGAAGAATAAGAATTAAAATTTTAATTTGAGTAAACAAATTCTCAAAGAAAGGAATCCACTTACAGTTCTGTAGAAGAGAAAGAAAAAGCAGAAAACAGCATCCCAACACATTATTTTGTGTCTAATATGAATATAACTTTAATAAAGCAGAAAGAAATATATTCTACTGTCGATTATGACAATTGGGATAACATTTTTACCTAGGATTCCTATGTTGGTATTACATTTAGAGGATTGTTTTCACACTCCAAAAACAACATAGAAGACTAAATCTATGTCATCAACCATGAGAAGAAATGCAAGATCAATGGGAGAGGCAGCCTATAATGGGATTGTTCGACGAATGGTAAATCTTCCTCGAAGCATACTAGGAGGATTTTCTCGAGCAATGGGGCAAGGAATAGACCTCGTCACACAAGGGCGACGAAGAAACTACTATCAATCGCCAAATTTCCCGTCCCAAAATCAGCATTATCCCATAGCAGATCCATTAGACTTCCCTACAGAGGGGCATCCTATGGTTCAAGAAGAATGGGCTTTTCTAGCTAAGTTCGAGCAGCAGTATGGTACACTGCACCCCTTTTTCTACGCCTGTCGATTCGTGGAAGCACTAAAAATAGCTGCTGATGAGCATAAATTCTTGTTCATGTACATACATTCACCAGAACATCCATTTACACCCCCTTTTTGTAGGGAGACTTTGTGTTCTGAGGTGGTTATACAATTTCTTGATGCAAATTTTGTTTCTTGGGGTGGACTTTCCAATGGAGGAGAGGGTTTACAAATGTCTACAACTTTAAGGGTTTCTGGCTTTCCATTTTGTGCAGTGGTGGCTCCAGCTTCTGGTGATAGTTTAGCTGTACTGCAACAGGTGAGTTGATTTTTTGTCACTAATAATTATTTTTTCAAAATCCGCCAACAGTTCAGATTTGCGAGAATTATATCTGAAACGGTTTAGACTACTCGTGAGTAGTGATACATGATTCATGTAGTCGATCCTAAATTTACTGCTGGTCGGAAATTTAATAGATGCAAAAATTGCTCATTTTGCCTTCACTTGTGTAGATGGAAGGTCCACTCTCCCCTGCTGAATTTGTGGAAATACTACAAAGGACAATCGAAGAGCAAGGATTGGCTTTTGGGAGTGCTAGAGGTAAGGAGGAAGAAAAGAAAAACGAGGATCGTCGATTGAGGGAAGAACAGGATGCTGCCTATCTTGCAGCATTGAATATAGATCAGGTGCATATATTTTTAATATTGTTCAGTCGTGTCCTGTAATAAACAAACACTGAACGTTACTTTTGTTAGGAGAAAGAAAGACTTGGAAGTACAAGTTCAGGAAATAAAGTTCCAAAACATGTGGACTCTTCAAGTAAATCAAACCAAGAGAAACCCAAACAAAAAATCATGGAGAAACAACATAGTAAAGTGAAAGAAGGCAATGCAAGTGGAGGAAAGAAGGCTGAAGTAACACAGGTACGTGATTATATGCTAAGGGCTCGTTTGCACTCCATTTTTTTTTTTTTCAAAAATTGCATTTTGCAAAAAACAAGGAAATTTTTTTGGGTTTACCTGTAATATTATTTTATTGAAAAATGTGTGATTGAAAGGAGAGTCAAATAAATGTTCAAGAATTCATTTAATGGAAAAAAATTGGGGTTCAAACAAGGGCTAAATATAAAGAACATGTTTGGCTAAGCTTCGGATATGTTACCCTTTTTTTTAACTATGATCCTTGTACAGATATTAATACGATTTCCAAATGGGGAGAGGAGGGAGCACAGTTTCTCGTCGACAGATAAGATCCAAGAAATTTATCGATATGTCGATTCATTAGGCCTTCCTGGAGTTGGGAATTACAGGTTGATATCAAACTTTCCTAGGAAGGTTTATGGTGTTGATCAAATAGGAATGACTCTCAAAGATGCTGGCCTCCATCCTAAAGCAAGCCTCTTTCTAGAGCTTCTTTAGTCTTACATACCATGCTGATGCACATGGATTCGAAACGCCCAAGTCACTGTCTATGAGTCTACGCTCGTTCTAAGGAATTTATCATCAACCCTAGCTAGTGGCCTACCACCACAGGGAAGCTTACGAATTCATGTTCTCTATCTCAAAATGAGCATTTTTAGTGCATTGCAGGTGGAATCTTATAATTGCCGTTTCACTTTCCCTAGAAGTCAAGTTGCTGCAATAATTTGTGCCTACTTTTTCAACTTTGTCTCGAAAGGATAAATTCTCTCTTGCTCAACTTTGAAATAAAATCATATCTAGAGGTATAGATTCGGACTAAACCGTTCACGTTCAATTTTTTTTCGCCCTCCAAGCCCAGCATGGCTCGAGAAGAGCTAGTACATGGGCCAATTTGTATATATAGTCAGTTGTGTCCACCGTCCACCTAGCTCACCTCGTCCGCTCGAGCCTTATCTATGATCGGCTCGAATTTATCAATTATTTATAAAAACTCAACTTTTTATCTACGCATTTCAAGGAATTTACAAATACTAACATCTTATTCATCACTCATTTTATATACTTATAACTTAAATTGGTTTAAGAGTCTCGGATTGAGATAGACGAATTTCACAAATCTTGATTTCATTTCTAGTCACTTGATCCAATCAAGCAATTTCGACAAGATCCACGTCGAAAATGTTGCAAAAATAGTATATTTATATAAAATCATCATACTACTTTTATTCTCCATCAAAACTAAATCCAAATTTAATAAGTCAGAACTATTAAATGGTCATTAATGTAACAAGTTTTTTTCCCCGTCAACTAATGTATAGACTATGGCTAAGATAGAACCTACGCTCCTTAAATACATTTCGTGCATTTTCGGCACACGATATCATATTAAATCGAAAATTATAGTAATAAAAAAAAAAATTCAGACACGTCGTTTTGAGATAATTTTATTTTCTACAAAAAAAAAAAAAAAAAAAATTATCATGCATGGCAAGAAATAGTCTTTCTCATATTTTTTTTTTTTAGTACGACGTATGAAAAATAATTTAACCGTTATAAGCATTAGTCAGACACGCCGCACGCGGTAGCAAAATGTTGCAATTTGTACTATGTCCTCCTTTGATAAAGATTAAAATCTAGATTTAATTTAAATCGAAGTTAACAATTAATTTTAATCATATATTTTAGGAACAATTGCAATCACGGTACCAAACCTTTCAACTTTTTGCAAACTTTGTCCAAACATTTGTTTTGTGTCACCCACGGTACCAAACATTTAAACAATTCGCACCCAAAGTCCAAATGGACAGTTTCGTCCAATTGACCACGAAAATCATTATTTGACCTCAGAAATTAAAAAAAATATAATTTCCACCAAATTGGCAACGACAGTTTCTAAATTACACACAATTTCCACCAAATAAGTAATAAAAAAACAACTGTTAATCTCCCACCACACCCCACGAAAAATCAACCACCATCCAGCCACCGCTGTCACCACGACTACGACCATCATCTCCGTCCAAACCCCACCATCTCCCTAAAACCAAAATCATTCTACCCAGTGTCGCCGTTACAGCTGCCACAATTACCAAATTTACAGCCACCACTACCTCACCTCAATGAACCTATAGAAATCGAAAACTAAATAAGTTCAAGCGCGCGGAACCACTAGACCACCACCATCACCAAGCCAAACAAGGAGACCGAATGCAATTCAGATTTGGAGACAAGGGTCACCTCCAACTACAGCAGGCAAACCAGATTTGGGGAAAGAACCACCACCACCACCACTACCACTACACGCCATCCCCTCCTGCAAACCACAACCACCAAACACTTCTACCACAAACTCAGAGAACATCCACCAAATTGATAGTGCAATTGAGCTAAATCTCCTTATTCTATCCCAGATCCTTCAAATCTAGGTTCAATTCCAACTTTAGCAGCAGCAATTGCAAAATCAACAAATGAATTGTCGCACAAAATTCAAAGGAAATTTTGAAAATCAGAGAATAAATGCTTTGCCATTTATAGCGGAATGGCAATCGCAAATTGAACTCGAGAATGGTAGATGGTCATAACTTGAGTTATTTTCATATGCAGACGGGAGTAGCTTGCCATTGCATGTGGAGGTGGTAATGCTTCGATTTTGAGGTGATGTGGTGGTGGCTTCGATTTTGATTTTGATTTCTCATTTGGGTTCCATTTGACAGTGAAAAAGAGGGTAGTAGATGTGGTGGATTCGACGAAAGTGGCGATGGGCGAATATGGGCAACGATGGGTAGCCAGGCTTCGATTTTGGGGTAGGGGTATAGATTTCGATGGGATGAGGCAGGGTGGGGTCGTTGTGGAAGATGATGGGGATGATTCGATTTAATTATTTAATTTTAGTTTTTTTATATGAAAAAAGGAAAGTTACCATTTTGCCATTTAAGAATTAGTCAACAATTGATTAGATTTTTAATTTTTGGTCAACTAACGAAAACTGTCCATTTGGACTTTGGGTGCGAATTGTTAAAATATTTGGTACCGTGGGTGGTACAAAACAAATATTTGGGTAAAGTCTGTAAAAAGTTAAAATGTTTGGTACCGTGACTGCAATTTTCCTTATATTTTATATGATTTACAATTTTTCAACAATACATATTATCAATTTTTATCAAAATTAAATGAAAATATGATTTTAATTCCCTTAATTATCAATATTTTGAAAGTCGTATGGGTAAAAGAAACAGGTCTATAATTAAAAAATAAACATGTAAATATAAAATGATGCATGTTTGGCAAAACTTATAAGGTGATCAACTCTATTTTTGCCCTCATTCTATAAGCCAATAAGCATACCAAACAAGGACTCTGTGCCCACCGCTACGCATATATCGCAACCGAGTCTCACACACACACATTCTCTGATACACAGACAAGAGCCCACAGAGTATAGAAGCAACTGATAAAATGGCGTGCTGCCTGCGGTTGCGGCCTCCACTCGGCCAACGTTTCGATCTCGTTTCAATTAACTCTAAGAAGCACATTAAAATTGCGAAGCTCAGCATTCGCAATTGTGCTGCAAACCCAGAAAACATCGACAAGGTACACTCACTTACATTTTCGTGTTAAATAAACCACATTGTTGTAGTTTTTGTTGCTTTGACGATGATGACGACCATGTTTGTTTCTTTTTCTGTATTTTCCCCGGTTTATTATTATTTGATTGCGGAAAAGAGTTAGCTGATGAGAATGAGAAATCGAAACTGAAATTCATCTGTTTGACAGCTTTTTCCCTAGGGTTAAATTGTTAGAAATTATATGCGTCTTGTGTGAGGTGAACGCCTTGTGGGTATTGAGCATCCGCAATTAAAAGTTAACATTTTTAATGGCTTTTTCATTATTTTTTTCAATAATGTGTTTTCCCATAGTTAGAGCATGTCTGGCTGAGCTTTAAAGTTTTACATATAATTAAGTAAACTTAAGATAAGTAATTCCTTTCTTGATTGTAAGCATAGATAAGTTACTTATTTGGACAAGAAGATGAGTTTAATTTCTTTTAGATGAAAGTAAGAAAAAAGAACCTTATCCGTACATGTTTGGAAATGAAAGTATGCTTAAAAATGACTTCAACTTACTTTCAAGCTCAGCCAAACATGTTTGGACATGCACCAATATGTGACTTCTATTTGTGCCATACAGGCTACTTAGGGATCCTAAGAATACCTTAGGTTGTAGAATATTTAAAGCGAATTGGTTTTATTCTCTAGAGAGATCTGATCAAGGAGCTTTAGTGTATATGTGAGAGGTCTGAGTATTTATTTTGAATATAATAAGTTGAAGAGTAGTACTAAAGTTTTTACCATCGTTCTTGTTAAGGAGATGGCTACTTATTGAAATCATTCAAAGCAGAACAGTAATCTGAATGCAAAACGGGTGGAATTTATATTTATCCAATCGTGGATAGGTTAAATTACTAAATACTCACACTTGTGAATTATCATCCGTACAATACTTCGTTGGGGAAATCTTCTTTTGCTGGCACAACACATCTTCAGTGTGTGATGTTTCATAGCTCGCTGCGCATTTTCTTTTAGCGAAGTAAGCAAATTCATTTCAAAGTAAGTTATTTTTCGGACCGTAACAACGATTTCTGGTGAAGGAAACAACCATGCTAGACATAATTATATATGAGTTAACCACAAGACTTAGAAAAAAGGTAACGTTCATTATTTAAAGTGTATAATATAAAAATTAAATGCTTCTATTTGATTCCAAGGTTAAATAACAGAACATGTTCATTTTAAAGTGCTGAGACTTCTATTATGTAAGGCAGATACAGACAGAAGATAATAAGCTGGAGAATACTTTTAAATAAATCCTTCATGACGAGTTATATCAAGATTCTATCCTTTATAGTTTCTTTCAATATATTCTGCATACAGTATTTTGAAAAGGAAATGTTTTTGCACAACTGAATACTTTGATGGTCTAATGGGTAGCCATGCTTTGAAATAATGCAGCTAGTGGTTGAAGTCAAAGAGAGGCTAGAAAAGGAACACAAATATCTCCCTGTGGGCAAAAATGGAAGAGATGATGAAGAGTTGATCCTGTGGTTTCTGAAAGATCGGAAATGCTATGCCGAAGAGGCTATCTCCAAATTGGCTAAAGCCATTGTAATTTTGATATAGTCTCTGATTATTCTACCTCAATTATGATCTAACAATTTTATTTTATAAGCGTCCAGTCTCCTTGTCTAGTAAATGTGGAAGAAGTTTCTCAAGACCCCGCTTTCTTTGCTTGCTTTTTTTCCCTAATCCCTATTGCCAGATTGCATTTATTTTTTTAATTTTTGTTTGCTAATCAATATTTTCTTTTGCACCAAGAAAAAGCCAATTTTAAGTGTCAACAAGCCTCAGTTGCACTTCTTGCTTGATTGCCGTCCCACTGTTCAACTTACAAGTTTACATTTTCTCAAATTATGTTAATAGCAGATATATTTTGATGATGTATATTCTCCTAAAATTTTCTTTCTGTTTTGTTAGAGATGGCGTCACGAATTTGGTGTGTCAGAATTGTCTGAAGAATCAGTCCAACGTGTAGCTGAAACAGGAAAAGCCTATGTGCATGACTGTCTTGATATATATAACAGGCCAGTGCTAATAGTGGAAGCATCCAAGCATTTCCCTGAGGTAGTTCTACGATGGTCAATATTGTATATAAAACTTTAAAATTACCTACCTAAGTTACTGACGGGAAATCAGCTTTAAATTATCTCCTATTTCTTGCAGCGGAAAACCTCCTTTCAGCTGCAAAATATTTGAGGCAAACTTTTCAGTTCTTTTTCTCTTGGCCGATGAACTTTGTTTTGAAGTACGTTAAATTTAACTTGTATTACGATAAAACTCCAAATTGAGAAACTTATACATTCTTCTAACTCTAGATGTAGTTGTCCCCTCAATAGTTTAGGTCAATGATAATCAAGCTATTAGATGCTGTTGGTAACTGCAGTGTCGAAATACTTCGGGATAGCAACCTCTATGCATAGTGCTTAATTAATGGCAGTCTCCTTTACTTTTCCCTTTCATTCTTCTCTACATGCTTCTCTCTATTGTACGGTAGGATGTTGCTGGGTGCTATCAGCTGCAGGCTGGTTGCTTAGCTACTGCAATTGGCAGCTGTTGGCTGCTGCTATTTTTCTTTCCTTCCACTTTATTTCATTAATACTTGAGACTTCCATGGAGTATGTCGCTCAGAAAAGTAATATCAAGGCACGATAATAGCTGGATGATATATTGGTGAATTGATTATAAAACAAAATGAAGCTACACGAATTACTTTCCAGAATGAGAACCAGATACTGAAAGACTATCTTTTGCATTTCTATTGAAATTTCTTTCAACTGAAATGGTTTTTTTTATAGGATGTACTTCTGTTTCAAAATTTTAGACTTTATGCATGGTTAAAGTTGGGCAATTCCCATGTTTCAAGGTTTTTATGAATTTTTTAAAGTATCCATTTTGAGGCTTACGTCTATTAAAACATGGAATCGACTCTATCTTGTGAGCTTTGGCCATCATTGTCAGGAAAATGTAGTAAAGGTTTATTCTCTACTTCAGCTTTTACCGCAATAGTAAAAAATATACTCAGTTTGTGGTCTCTGTACATTCCTGTCAAAAGATGGATGTTCGTTTCTGGTTTACAGTGTGATAGTCTTTTGTCACGAATCTAATTAGCAGAATTTTCCTTGCCCTATGCAACTACCTATGACATTTTGAAGAGCCATCAAGATGAGGAAATGTGTCAGCATCTACATTAGTTCCTTTCTGAAATTTCAATTCTTCTTTTCAAATATTATTGAGAATTGAACTTGGATATTGATGGTATTCTTCGTATTCCTTTACATAGGAGCATGAACATCGCGAAGATGAGAGGCTCTGTGTTTTTCTGATTGAGAAGGCGCTGAGAAAACTACCAGATGGGAAAGAGGAAATACTAGGAATATTTGATCTGCGGGGATTTGGGATGCAAAATGCAGATATTAAATTCCTAACTTTCCTGGTAATTTCCATGGCCTATACTATCAGCTGGCAATTTTTTCCACAATGATAGATTGAAATTTTAATTTTATCAGATAAAATCATATCAAGGGTTGGCTAAGAAAATTGAATAAAATTTTATGGACATTTCTTTACTTCCTCTTTAATGGGCATACACCATACTACCACTATTGCTGTATGCCTGCTTCAAGAGAAAAATGATTTGCATTTACTAATTGCACTGTCACTGATGACACTACAACTGTTGCGTTTTGTTCCTTCATATTTACTGATAATCACTTAATTGATGCAGTCAAAAGTTGTGCCTTGGGCATGTTTTGCTAAGCTTAAAAGTGACTTTCAAGTGACTTTTTTTTGCCAAACATGTTTGAGGTTTTTTAAAGGTTATTTATTTATTTATTTTTGATTTCAGTACAAAATTTTGCTTTTCAAGCTTAGCTAAACATACGATGAAATTGTCAGCTCCGAAGATTTCTCATTTTTGTTGTTATTGGTTGATCTTCATGTTATTACTCAATGAATTGGTCTGTCAATGTTCTTCGAACATTGAATTGCAATAGCAGAGTTTCCTATCAACTGCATAATGGATGATATAAGTTTACTTTCTCCATTTTAAACAGTTTGATGTGTTTTACTACTACTATCCAAGGCGATTGGGTGAAGTCCTTTTTGTGGAAGCTCCTTTTGTATTCAAGCCAGTTTGGCAGCTGGCAAAGCCGCTCCTAAAATCATATGCTTCATTGGTAAGGATTACCTTATCTATTCAATTCTTGGTTCGGAAAGCTTTTTCTGTTTTGTGTTATTCTACACTTCTACATCATGACTTCTGATTACTTACTCTGCTGCTGCTTCTTCATGCTGTTATAGTTTGACCTCAAAGCTTCTCTTGTTTTTACAGGATTAAGAGAGAAATACTTAAAATTAACTTTTGAGCTAAGCTAAACATACGCCTAACTTAAAAGTTAATTCTAAGTAGCTTTTTTAACGAAAAGTAATTAACTTCTTGACTGACTTTTCTAGTAAGTAATGTTACTTTGACCAAAAATGCTGTAAGTAGCTCATTCCGAAATTGATTAAAATGAAGAGCATTTAATATGGTTTATTCTTGCTTCTCCAGTTCCCATTTTATCATCATATGCAGACAATATGGAATTTTTATTATGCCAATCACTTTTTTCTTTTACCAGTCACCTCTTCCTTGTGATTCTATATTTCTTTTCGATTACATTTTCATTGTTAAATATCATTCTCTACGTGTTCAAAAGCATATGCAACTGGCAGTGCCAAACCTCATCTCAATACTGAGCTAGTCTTCAATTCATTCCTAGACTTTGAAATCATACGGTGATGTTGTAGTCCGAAGGGCTATAGGGTTTTGGGTCATATTAAGAGAAGTGTTGAAATCCATATCCAAAATCCAAATATACAACAAATGAGTTTTGAAATTCTACACCAAGGTTTTTCTACTCTTCTGATATTCGTTTTTCTTTCCCAAGTAGTTCCTTCCCTGCTTCAGTACTCAAAATTCGGTGCCGACTTCAGGAACAAGCGTAACATAAAGAAGTTGCTCGTTTTTATCATACACAAATTTTTCTCTTGCTTCTTCACTTCTACATGGTTTGATGTGACTCATTGCTAATGTTTTGTAGGTGAGATTTTGCTCAGTAAAGACTGTAATGGAGGAGTATTTTACAGCAGATACCATCCCTTCTAACTTTAAAGAATGAACATACAAAGAGGTGAAATGGAATGGAAGGCTTTGATAGTCATCAATATGGAACATTATAGAAAGTTAACTGACAGTATACTGTAAGTATGACGAGTATTTGACAAAATCACTGAGAAATAAAAGACCAGCCTGTCAACATGTCATTAGTACCTTAAACTTGTTAAGGTTAAGACAAAACTTATTAAGTGTAAAGCTTCATCGAGAGAAAAATTTCGACTAAATCCATCTTAAATGGGCATGGTTACCCTTTTAATAAACTATGAAGCGAAGGATTAAAAACGCAGCAAGTACAAATATAGGGGAAGATATCATTTCCCTGATTTTCAATGTTAAAATGCCATTCTCTTGCTTTTTCCACCTTGCTCTACTACTTTGAAGTTTGCCTTTTCTTTGAGGACGATTGGCGGAAAATGACCCTAACCTTTTCCCATTTTATGTATTTTATCCAAATTTTAAATTTTCGTGTCAATGGCTCCAAATCTTTACATTCTTGGCACAATCGATCCTTTTGAATAGATTCCATGTAAAAGGACAGTTAGTTCAACAATGCACTTCTTTTAAAGATAAAAAATTGTACGCGTAGTCTTAACTTTGACGAAAGTAATAATCTTTGTTCTTAACCAACTTTGGCAAAAGTAACTTAAAATGTAAGAATTTATAATAAACATTGCAATAAAATGAAAAAGAACCAAAGTTGAGTCGTCCAGAAACATACGATTAGAAAAGATTCGTCCTTGAATTTTAAAGAGTGCGCGACAACGTACAAAATTTTATGGACAATATTACCAGGAAGATTCTATTGTCTAGAGAGTAAGATTCATTTAGTCTATCTAATTCGAAAATCGCATTAAAAAAAACTATTTGATAACAAATTTGAGGAGAAAATAATATATTGGAAAAAATCGATAAAAATGTGAAAAAGTAGACATTACTTAAAAACTAAGAATGTCCTTTGTTTGTTGTTTTCTATTCATTTTTCAATTTTGCAAAACACTGAAAACGTTTTGGTCTGTCATTTTTGAAAATATGTTTTCAAAGATTAGAATAAATCTGTAATATAAAATTCAAAACGCATTTTTAATGTTCGGAGCGTTTTCCGGAAAATTTTGAAAACACTAAAAACAATCGTTTAAATAAATTTTTAAAAATTATTTAAAATAAAAATAAAAAATTTTAAAAACTATAAAAAATTAAAATTCTAAAAAGTAAATTCAGAAAATAATTTGATAAATTCTAAAAAAAATAAAATTCTAAAAAAAAAAATGAAATTCTATAATTTTTATACAAAAATTAAAATAATTCTAGCTCTTATGATTATTTACATATTTTTTTTAAAGAATATTTAAATGAAGTAATGAACACATACACAAATATTTTAAACCAACGTATTAGGTTTTATTTTTGTTTCCTATATTTTGAAATTAATTTATTATTTATTTTCTTATTTTCTTAGTGAGAAAAAGTATTATAAAATCCACCAATTTAAATGTATATAATATTTGATAATATATTAATACAAAATTGTCCTTTTTTAATTGAATAATCAGATTTAATTGAATAAAATAAAATGTAATAATTTTTTTTTAAATGTCAAACCTAATGTATATTTCGTTTTTTGTTCTAAGAAATAATTTTTCAAAATATTAAATCAAACTTTTTTTTTCCCATAAATCTCAACATACCCTCAAAACATAAAATGAATTCAAAACTTTAAAATTGAAAATCGAAACACAAACCAAACGGGCCCTACAAATTCTGGACACATTTTGCTTATGGCTTGTTTGAGTCCCATTTTTTTTTTTTTAAAATGCATTTTAGAATAATAAATTGATGGAGAGTGTGTGGTTAAAAATAAAGGAAAAGTCTTTGGAATGTGTGTAATATTATTTTATTAAAAAAAAGAGAGAACAATATATTTTGAAAAAAATACGATAAAACAAGGTCTTACATGTAATTTTCTTCCTAAGTTACTTTGTTTGCAAGATTGATTATGTGCCATAAGATAAAAAGCTACTTTTGCATCTCTTTAACCTTACCAAACGTTCACTTAAACCGTGGCTTGTTAACGAGCAGACTATCCCTCCCTCTAAAAATCTCTTCGATCCCTTCTAGCCACCGTTGTCGTACATTTACACGCACGCGCTGCCGCACGAACGCAGAAAAACGCACACGCTCACTACATATCTCTCTCTCTCTCTCCACATATCTGCTTTTGTTGGGATCGCAACTCGCTGATCGGGACGTTGTACGGATACCACGCCCTCTCTGGTTAGCTCTCTATCTCAACATGTAAACATATATGTTAATACTTTTATTCCATTTATTTAATAATTTTCACTCAAAATAGTTAGGGTTTCAAAAAATCCGGTATTTAAATCGTAATGAAAAAGATGGAGACAGACATGTGTATATACCGTTTATTTTTTATTTTTCCAGTTTTCTTTCGTAGGTAACATGCGTGAAACCTGGTGCAGTTATAAATTATATGCCGTCTTAAATATTTTGAACTGGGTTTTTATTTTTTGTGGGTAAATGGTTATTCACTACAAGGGTTTAAAAAAACTACCACTGCTCCATGGAACCAGTGCACTTGATATACAATTGGCTAGAAATTGAATTCACACGGCACAATGTTACTGAAGATACATAGGATTTCTTTTAGTTTTTAAATTGATTGTGTATATTATGCAACTCTGTTTATTATTGTTGTTCATGTTCTGAGTTTTGATTAATATGTAATTTTAAGTTGCTTTTTCTAATTTGCAAGTAGGCTCGAGGTTCCGAACTTGATTGATGGAATGAGATACTGAACCTGATGTTTGTGTATGCATGGTGCATTGCAGTGGCTATAATAAGATTGAAAACTGGATTATTTTTTGATTTTGCTCTCATCGGGAAGTTGAAGCAAATATTTTGTTCTAAATACTTGTATTGATGCACGGTACTTAAATGCAGTGGCTATGCTGTTACTTGTGATACAATATATGCTGATATTGCTAATTTTCTACTCTATTTGGTTAAGGACAAAAGACAAGTGGCATTAGTTACATTGTTACCACTAGCCACAAGTTAGGTATACTGGGAAGTCACTGAAAAGACTTAATTTGGACAATGAATAGCATTGTTGAAAAGGAATAACAATTTACATAATGAGGTTATATACTTGTGAATTGTGATGTCTGCTGAGCTGTAGGCATCTTACTGTTATCTATTACCTATTCTCACAGAGTTAGAAATAAAGATCAAATTTTTTAAGTGTTTTGTAGAAAAATTAAGAAATGACTATTCTTTTTATACAAGCTTGTGTTCATGTATCTATTGAGATTTACTATTCAATTTGATTCACACTGTTTGCCATCGAAAGGCTTGCCAAAGGTCTAGTCTAAGCAAGTTATAAGGGAAATTTAACATATGCCGAAGTTGTTTGTAACGACGGTGATACTTTGAGTCTTCTGTGATGCTTAGTGGCCTTAAAGGGCCAATTGCATTTCTTAGACTAAAATAACACGCATTTTCTGTTTTAGTCGTTAATGATCTTTAATGATTTTTTTAGACCTTCACGTACATCGAACAACGTACCTAATGGAGTGACAAAAAATGATTTTTGCAATCAACCCTAAATCTATTGAGAACATGACTTAATCTACTGTTGTTTGTTAACGATGATGCGTAAAAGTAGATAGTTTTTGGTGAGGCCTCTCTTTGTTTTGAAGTGGGTGGATACTCAAGGTTAAATCTTTGGCTACCGCTACCCAATCCAAGGTTCGGCACAGTTGATGTTCCAACTCATCTTTGAGTGATTGCAAATTTGCATGTAATAGGAGGGGTTCAAGAAGGAAGAGTTGCCTCACATTGTGCTGTTCATAATGTTGGAATATCACCTTTTGGTTTTTAGATGTACCTATTTTATCTATGGAATTTCAGCATGATGCTCTTCTCCCTCTTTTCATGCTTTTTATGAACCACCACCCGAGTTCTTTAATTTGAATAGGTGCAAAAGTTCTCTAGCATGGTATCTTGGAGCATTGTTTGAAACTTGTTGAGGCTTACTACTTGAGCCCCATTAAAAGCCTCAACTTTATGTCTCAAGTACGATCTATGAGGCCTCAAGGCGACTAAGGTGGGTAGGTGTCCACATTTTTATCTTGTATTTATTGGCATTTTACAACGGAATGTTATTACTTTTTTTTTTTTCCTACTTATACGCGAAAGGGAAATGGGAAGGGGAAGAAACCATTGCAAGTAGAGGATGATGTCAAATAATAAGAAAGGAATGACAGTGCCATGATGATAGGAGAATCAAATGTGTTGATGATTCCCTTAAAGATTCTGTTAGTAGAGATGATATAGGAAAATTTTGGATTATTTTTATTTCTATGTTCTAACGATACATTACCATTTATTACATATCACTAATTTGAGAACTTATTACCTTTATACTTTATTGATCTATTTCATGTTTGTTTAGAGTTAGAATTTTCATTTTGTTAACTTGTTCTATTATAGAATTTTAAGATGGTTTATGGTTCATTATGAGCGTATATTTATATGCTTTTAAGTTATTTTATTGGTTTGTCTTTAGACTTACGCCTCGAAAGTTCTCAAGGCTTATGCCTTGCCTTACATATGTAAAATGCCTTGGTACCCAATTGAGCATTTTTAAAAATTGTCAGGGAGAATTGATGTAACTAGCTGTGGTGATATCTAATTTGAGATGATAAAATATACATAGAAAGCATTGTTGGGTAAATTAATTAGAATTCTCTTGCTCTATCGTGTAGTATTTGTGTATGAGGTGTTGATTAGTCCTTTTCTTAGCTTTTGGACATTAGATTTTATTTGATTTTGTGATGTTTCTTTGTTCCTTTGATGGTGTATCTGTATTTTTTTGATTGCTGTTATCAAAAGACTTGTGAATATATGATGCAGTGTCAGGTCAAATTTAAGCATTTTAATTAAATTCATTCTTTAATTGTTCAGGATGCGTAAAATGGTGTTTGGATGACATTGGAACTACATTCGGACAATGACTTCAAGCATGTTATCAAGAGATCAAAGGTACCAAATGGTCTTTCGCTGTGAAAATATTTCGGGGTTGTTTGAGCCTCATTTTTTTCTAAAAATCCATTCTGCAATAGTTTTATGAAGGAGAATGTGTGGTTAAAAGATAAGGAAAAGTTGTGAGTTTGCATGTAATATTATTTTATTGAAGAATGTGTGATTGAAATGGGTCAAATCACTGTAGAATAATGTATTTTGATGAAAAAATGGGGTTCAAACAGGGGCTTCATCTCTTAGTTCTTTTTTACTGATGCTCCTCCTAACATATCGCGGGATTATGACTAACTGATGGAAGAATCTCTCTTTTCCTGAAGTTATACGCACACAATTCTAATTTTGTGGACATGTTTTGATCATGTGAAGCATGGAACGAACTGGTTAATTGAGAAGCTCTAGGAGAATTTTGTCGGCTTGCTTTTGTTACAGCAAATATAATTGTTATGATATTCTGAGAACGCAGTTATAAGTGTTGGATTAGTCATGTTTTAACATCATTTTTCCAACGATACTATCGGGGACATGTTCTTTTCTATTCAACATTAGCAGTCTGGTATGCGAGAGAGTTCATCCGCCGTCATTGCTCTGTCTAAAATCAGTTTGCATTTTGTTTTTAGTGGAAAGGTTGATTTGGTGACCCTATGGATGCCGTTGAGCATTGACTTTGGTCTTGCTGTTGTTGTTATTATTATTGTTTTTATTAATAATAATAATTATTATTATTTATATGATAAATTCCCAACATTTCATAACTGCCCTGCCTCACCTCTACAGCAAAAACCAAAAAACTACTAATATTGCTGAATATTAAGGCAAAACTGGAAACAGAAAAGATTGGTAGGATATGCACCACTTTGGTCTTGCTGTTGTTGTTATTATTATTGTTTTTATTAATAATAATTATTATTATTTATTTGATAAATTCCCAACATTTTATAACTGCCCTGCCTCACCTCTACAGCAAAAACCCAAAAACTACTAATATTGCTGAATATTAAGGCAAAACTGGAAACAGAAAAGATTGGTAGGATATGCACCACTGACTATTACCTCGTGTATTTGGAATTTGATGTAAGCATATGAGTTTCTTTGTTATTATTAGAGTAGTGTTCTCATGGTGGGGGGCTGGAGGAGGGAGTTTATCATAAAGTAATGCCAGTTCTTCCTTATATCACTGGCTGGATATGCTCATAAAAGTAACCAAGAATACACTTTTATTAGGAATTATTGCTGCATCATGACTTCTGCTTCTCCTTCTTCCCTCTTTTCCTTGAGAAGCAAATTGGAAGACAAGGACCAAGAGAAGTTCCTTTCTTCACTTTGGAGGTTAGTCATGACTCTCATGAGGATATACTTGGGATCTTGAAAAAGCAGGGATAATATTATAGGCGTTTCTTGTGTGAGGAGGCTGGCAAAAATGCGACACACCTTTTTGCATGTACTAAGATGGCTTATGAGATATGGCCATATTGTTCTACAGCATTGGAGGATTGATAGTTATGCCAAAGACCACAAGAAAAATCTTAAAATTAAAAGGCAGATATAAGGTGGTTGTTTTTATGTTGTCAGTGAAAGTGGAGAACACCTTTTTTTTTTTTTTTTAATAGATCAAGATGCTTTGAGAAAGGCCATGAAAGTACTCCTTGATGTTGATGACATTTTAAAAAAAGTCAATTAATGAACAAAACTCGCGTATGTTGTCTGCACTCTCCTTCTCCAAGTGATATATTTCTAATTTTGTGAAAACTCAAATCTTCATTCCATCAACAGAAATGGAAAAAGAAAAAACATATTATCAATGGGGTGGACTAAATATGATTTGAGGTGGGAAAGTAACCAAAAAATAAAAATAAAAAATCATTGGGCTACCCTTGCCGGGCTAGGAAGCAAGGGTCTGCCATTGGGTTACCATATAGTTTACCAACTGGCAGGAAATAATTGGGAACTCTAAGGTTCAGACATGCAGATCTTTCTAAGACTGAAGTTCTGGTTATGCATTATTTGCTTATTCTTTTAGTTTATCTTATACCTTCTTGGATTTTCTGTTTGTTGACGATTGCCCTGCTTTTTGATTCTTATTAGTTATATAAAAACAATGCAATTTCACTTACTCTTTTGGTTTATATGCTCTTAACAGCTGCAAATAATTAACCTATTGTTAGTATAGTATCTTTCTTGTGAATACAGCTCCTAAAGATTTCATTTCTAGATTGATAAGATCTGGTAAAACATTTGGTGACTGGGTTTTGTATTGACATATTAGCAAAACTTCAGTTGTCATATGATCGTCTTATGTTATTTTCTTGTTTTAGGTGGCCTTCTGGAAGGAGGAGTAGCATGACTGTTTTGGGGAAAGTTGCAGTTCCAAAACCTTTGAACTTACCCAGTCAAAGGTGCTTGTTTTGCGAAAGAAATATTAAAGGTCTGCTTTCTGAATTTTTGTGGATTGCTTTCTTACATTTTGTATGATTTGTTTGAAGGCTGGAAAATCAAGGGCTGGATCCTAATCTGGAAATTGTTCCCAAGTGAGTAATGATTACCTTTTTATTGCTGTGTTCCCCACAATAATTTTTCAATCTTTTTCTTTCAATGGAGATGGCTAGGTGCACAACTTTCCTGTTATGAGGTCTACATCATGTAGTACAAGTGTCAAATTTGTTGGACTTTTAATGTATTATTTATTTATTCTGTATTCTACTTTTTATGCATTGAATTGATCCAGTCCTTTCTTCCTCTGTAGGGGCACTCTTAGCTGGGGAAGCCGCTCTTCTTCCTCAGTTCCTAATCCATGGGGTACCTCTACAATGTCTCCAAATGCTGATGGTGGTACCTGTTCACCTAATCATCTCAGTGGTCGCCCTTCATCTGGAGGAAGTGGAACTCGACCATCAACCGCTGGTACTGATAAAACACATGAACCAACTGATAGTGCATGGTCTTCAAATTCTAGACCTTCTTCTGCTTCTGGGGTATTGTCATCAAATCACACTTCAGTGACATCATTGCGTCCTAGAAGTGCAGAAACCAGACCTAATAGCTCACATCTCTCGAGGTTCGCGGAACCTGTCTCTGAAAGTTCGGTGGCTTGGGGTCCAAGTAGTACTGCAGAGAGATCGGTAATAATTCTGTAGCTGAGATATTTACTTAAGACGTATTTTCTTCTTCAGTTTTCATCTTTACATACTTTTCACATTGAATACCTAGCTGCCTGCAGTTTATCATAGTAATTGGTGATAGAATATGTTTCTGTGGTTTGTATGCATTCCATATGGGCCTGCAGGTGGTTTGAACCAGCTTATTACATCTTGAGCTTGGCTTGAAATTTGAATTTACTTTATTGCAAGCCCGGAGGTGGCTAACTTGCAAGTGTAATTTTTTAATACATTAATTGAATTGTTTATATAAAATATCTGATTATGCATATGAATTTTTTGGTATTATAGCATATAATTTAATTGTATTGTCATGTTAAATATAATACTCCTGTTTGACACCCATTTTAATCTCATTATCATTATCATTATCATTCTCGTTCTCATTTTTTTTTTCTTTTTTCATTTCAACCACACATTCTCCAAATAAAATAATATTACACAAATCTAAAACTTTTTATCACTTTTCCTCCACACATTCTCCCATCAATCACTATTCCAAAAATTCTATTCTCATTTTAATGAGATTCAAACACACACAATATATAAATGATTATATATCTCCCATTTCTAACGTCCTAATCTTTAAATGAGATGATTCCATATCATATTAAAAGAATCGAAGGTCTGGTTTTGAAGTCTCTCACCAATTCACGAAAAATTGTTTGCATGTTAGTCATTTAATAAAAAAAATGAATCTGGCCTTGTGTGTGAGGGGCCTTTTGAAGATAAAATAAATGAATAACTTTCTCCACTCTATCACCTTATCTTTAGATGAGGTATTTCATTAAATCATGTGTGAATTTCTAGCTCTTTCCCTAGCTTAATTTCACCTCAAATTGAGATTTTGTATATTTGAACTCAAACTAAGCTTCAGTTTCAGCTCCATTCTTTTGCACCCTTACTCCCTACTAGCTCATATCAACCTGATGAGGCTGCTGCATAATTTTGTCTTCTTTCTCTCTGTTTCTGCAAGTTTATCCTAGTTCAGTTTGTACTAATAATAGAATTGCATAACCTCTTTAAGGGCTGAGTGTCTCAGTGCATTTTCAGGGAGTGAAGTGCTCCAAGGAAGACGGGTTCTCTTTGAGTTCTGGGGATTTTCCAACACTTGGTTCAGATAGAGACGATGGGAAGAATTCTGAATTGCAAGGTTGGTGTATGCTTATAGATTTACCATTCCATTGCCATTTCCCATGCTTCTTATCCACTGTTTTGAATTTGCTTCTTGGTTGTCACCAGGGTTGTGAGTTATGTGACTTTATAGAGCCAAGACCAAAAGTATTCCTTGGTACTTTCTTCAGTTATAAATGAACTGAGTGAGGTCATTTGCTTACAGATAATTCAATAGTTTATCTTACGGATGTATGCTAAACACTTGTACTTTATATGTCCCGTACTATAGCAATTTATTAGGTTTTTGACATGAAAATTATCAGTATAGGTTCAGTGTTTCCGCGTTTCCTGTGATGCGTTGTACTATTTTATACCTCTACCAGTTCCTGGAAGAATGTTTATCAATCATTTGAAATATTTTTTCTATACTTAATGATCTAGCTTATTAAATAAATATTGTCCCCCTTATTTCTGTAGTTTGACTTGTTCATGCATGCAAGTGCATTTTGAGAACATTGTGTGATACTTAACATGATTGATGTAAATACGTGTATTCTGATTGTGTAGTCTACAATACATGACAGATCATGGCCATGGTCGTCCTAGCTCAGCTTCTGGCAGAATAGCTCAGACCAAAGAGAAAACCACATCTCAGGCTGGTGTGTATACATTTGTATTTTGAGATTAGAAGTTATATTCATTTATCAATCATAACTTTGGTTCCTGAATATCAGATGATGCTTCTTTGAGTTTGGATGTCAACAGTGGAACTGTTAAGACATTGAAGAGAGATGGTTCCAGAAGTGCAGAGAATGACATCCATCCCTACATGGAGAAGTGGCAAGGGGAGCCACATCATCATTTCAATGCTAATGTTCCCTCTCAGCATTTTGACTCGTGGCATGGTCCTCCTATAAATGCTCCAGCTGGTGTTTGGCATAGGGGTCCTCCTGGTGGACCCCCATTTGGACGCCACATTGCTCCCGGTGGATTTCTTATGGAACCATTCCCTTACTATCGTCCCCAAATTCCACCTCCAGCTTTAGCAGGTCCACAGCCAGTTCCTCCACCAGGGACCAATCTTCGAGGACCCCATCCAAAAAATGGAGATATATATAGGCCGCAGATGCCTGATGCCTTTGCACATCCAAGAATGCCATTTCGGCCTGGTTTTTACCCTGGACCAATGGCTTATGAGGGTTATTATGGACCCCCAATGGGCTATTGCAACACCAATGAACAAGAAGTTACACATATGGGAATGGGAGTGGGTCCCCCAGTTTATAAAAGATATTCAGTGCCAAGTACTCCTGATCATGGAACGTCCCATGGCAGAGCTGGTGGGCATAGTTCTAGTGGTAAAGTATTGCCAGAACAAGTGGAAGCTGCTCATTTAGATACTAATCAAGTATCACACAAAGTTCCTGGAAAAGGTGGCCAACCTGTGATGTCATCTCAGAAGAATGAGTGTGGGGCTGATAATGATACAAAAGATGTATACCCCAAGAGGACACTGATTGGTGAGAACTGTTGCCCCAGTTTTAACTATGGAGGTCATTCTTCAGGCATTGTCAAAGTCAAGTCACTTGAAGGTATGGGCAATATGAACGTAGTCAATGACAGTGATACTAAGAAATCAGAAATTTCATCCTCTTTTCCTCCAGAAAGACCAAAGCAATCCCTGGGTATTGAGGGAGGTTTATCTTTGCCAGCTACGACAAAAGGGTCAGATTTGATGCAGAAAATTGAAGCTTTAAATGCAAAAGCCCGTGCTTCTGATGGACGATTAGATGTTCCCTATTCTTCTAGTAGGGCAGAGCAGAGGAATAGGTCTCAAGTTGTTGATGCTAAGATTAGTAATTCTTCTGTTGAAGTTGGTAACACTGGTGGTGGATTTTTTGAAAGGACTCCTGCCTCCAATCAAGTCAGTGTTCCAGCAGGGGATAAGATGTCTCAACCAACAACTGTTTCGTCAAGGTGTGATGAAAATATGTTTCAGCTCTTTGTCACACGTGTTTATTGCTAAACAATTTATTTCAAATTTTTCAGGAGAACTTATCATGGTAGACAAGGTAGAATTGACCATCGAGGTAAAGGAAAGTTCACCAGTCAGGATGCTGATGGGTGGCAAAAGAAGCCTACAACTGCTGAATCTTCTAGTATGATTGTAGCTTCAAATGTTGACCCTAAATCTAATATTCATGGAAGTGGCCATAATTTTGTGGTAGAAGCTGCTCCAATTCCTGTGATCAATCTCTCGGGGAAAGAGGGAGAATCTTTGGCTGAACTAAATGATTCAGCTGTGTATCAGGCACAGGTGATATATTATATGTTTATGAACTATATTTCCCAAGTTAAAACTTATTTTTCTGTTTAAACATGAGTTCATGTATTATCAGCGTGCAAAGATGACAGAACTAGCAAAGCAACATGCCTTGCAACTACAGAGGGAAGAAGAAAGGATGAGGGAGCAGAAGGCCAAAATTTTTGCTAAATTGGAAGAATTGAATCGACGAACACATGCAGGTGAAGCTGAGATTCAACAGGATGACAAGACTCGGGCAGTTGGTGCCGTCCAGCATGAGCAAGGAGAAGCAATTGCACTTTCTGGTCCACTGGTGGTTTCATCCAAGTTTCAATCATCTAGCCCCACTTTGGCCTCAGATGCTGATTTTGTTTCTGAGGTCAGAGATAGCAGTGCCAGACAGAGAAGAGAATCTGCTAATATGCTCAGAGATTTACCCCAGAAGAGCCCACAAACCCAATCAAGTGATGGAAGCATCTCCAGGCAGAAGTGGATGGGCAATAAGCAAAAGCAGAGTGTGCCACATAAGAATTGGAATGAAAACCAAGTTTTAAATTATGCACGTGAGGCACCAAAAAGCCTTACTGATGTATCTTTGAATGATGTTAAAGCAACAGAGGTTAATTCAAGTGAAGTCAGACGTAGTGGCGAGTCAGATGCAGCCAATGTTGGTAATATCATTTCAGAGCCCTCCACACAGCAGAGGAGAAGTAACAGGAGTAGCAAGAACAAACACAAACTGGACAAGGCTTCCCCAATCCCAACTTTACCATCAGTAACGCCAAAGGACAATAATTTTGTGAAAGAGTCCACTGAAATTGACAAGTTCAAAACTTCTTTGCCGGGTGCTACATCTGATGAAGTGCAGGCTCCAGAGGTGCACTCTTCTTCACCTAATGAAGAAGCTGATATCAGTGTGAGCAACCAGTGGAAACCTCACCACCACAGCAGAATGCCAAGAAATCAACAGGCAAATAGATTCATGGATAAATTTCATGGCAATGACATTGTTATGTGGGCGCCTGTGCATTCACAGAACAAAAATGAGGGTGCAGGTGAAACAAGTGAAAAATCTATACCTGAATCTTCGAGTCCAGCAAAAACTGATATTATTGCTCAGAATAGTTTGAAAAGTAAGAGGGCTGAAATGGAGAGATATGTTCCAAAGCCTGTGGCCAAGGAGCTGGCTCAGCAGGGAAGTATTCAACCCATTACATCTTCAGCCAGTCCATCTGCTTCAGATGAGGCTAGTGGGAGAGCGTCACCTGGATCTGCTGGCTCTGGAAGTCTACTACCTGTCAACTCAGCTACTGGTATCGTTGGATCTGCTTTAGAGTTCAAGGAGGGTGGTGGCCGGGTTAATAAACAGGGAAAAACACACGGAACGTGGCGCCAACGGAGTTCAACAGACTCATCACACAAGAAGGGTATGCATAATGGGTCATCTCTTATATCTGACCCAAGCAAGGATGTGCAGAAAATAACGGACACAAATATATTTGTGAAGTGTGAAATAAATTCAGTAAAAGCTGAAGCAAAGGCTCCGAGCAAGATCAGTGCCTCTGATACCTGGAACATGTCCGCTAGTACTGGCATAGCTGCAGTGGGCAAATTGCCTGCTGCGAAAGATCAGGGAGTAACAGGTAGAGGAAAGCAGCATTCTCCCAAGGGCCATGGTGGCATGGAAAATAATGATTATTCTGATCGCGAGAATAATATTAGAGGCGAAACTGGTATTCACTCTGCAGCTTCTAATGTGAACCAAACCGACAGAACTATTGCTTCAAAAGAGATTCGTAGCTCAGGGGAGCAGGCTTTACCTCATTGGAAACCCAAATTTCAATCGTATTCAGCTAATGCTCACCATGGAAATAGAAGTTCCCAGCATAGAGTGCCTGACCGAGCTGTACATGATGAGAACAATGATCTCAATGAACCTCAGTCTCTCTCTGGAAGCAATATGGATGAGCCACCAAGTGTAGGGCATAATGAAGAGTTCTGTAGAGAACGGAAGCATGTTCCATCAAGAGAGTGTCCCTATTCCCCAAACCATGTTTCTGTTGGAGCAGGTGAACCAGCTCGTGCCGCAAATGCAGGTGTTCAGCATGAACGCAAGTTTTCCTTGGGGTTCTGGAGGAATGGGAAGCACAGTCAGCCAGGCCATGAATCTCATGGAGATTGGGCCTCGGGGCAAGATAACGAGCAACGCAATATACCTGCTGTTCGGGGAAGACAGGCGCAGCATGCGCATTATGAATACCAGCAAGTTGGGTCATATAAGACTAGCAAACGTGACAACCTTGATGGGCCAGCAGATGGATCAAACAATTTGGGCCCAAGATACAGGGAAAGGGGCCAAAGTAACCCAAAGCGTGGAGGAAATTTCTATGGTCCACAAAGTTGATTGATTCTAGTTAGTTGATGGAGAAGTGAATTCTGAAAATAGTTGTTTCCACGATTGTTTGTTGAAGGCAGCCATCCAGAGAATGTCTTATGGCTTTGACTAGGCAAGGTTTTCTGGTATGGACAGCTTAGTTTATTACTATGTTTAAACTTTATTTACTACAAAATAAGCTAATTTGTTGACTGATAGCACACACGCTTTGAACAGGAATAAGACCAGGGATTTGGTACACCGTCCTAGGTGGAATGTTGCTTGTTTATGCGAGGAAATCATATGATTTTTTCCACTTACCAATTGTAAGTCATTCGGATATTGAAATTTGGTTTCGGTTTATAAGCTAAGGAGGGTATTTTGTAGTCGTGCAATTGCAATTGCCTCCCTGTATAGTAACAGGCCAAAGAATGAACTTGGAAGGTATTTTGTTATTTTGACCAGATTTTATTGTAACTTCCTTAATTTTAGCACCGTTTAAGTGGTTTTGTTTCTGGTTGTGATCCATTGCTGGTGTTCTGAGTTATGATTTCTATATGGTCGAGGCAAAATAGTGATATAGATGATGGAAGGGGCTGCAGCTGTAGCCTGGCTCGAAATTGCCTGTGTTGAGTCAATAAGGACATGCTTGTTACATCGTATAAGATATTTTCCTCTTTCGTGTTTAGATATGTTCAATCTATTATCGTATCAGGGTGAGTGTATATTTTTCGACGTTTTTGCTTTTGATTGGTGACGTTCAGTTGTGTTGTTATGGGGATTTAAATACGTAAAAATGTGGTTTGAAGATGTTTATATGAATAATGAGTCATACAAGATTTGTAATTTCTTTCTAATTATGGGGAATGGCGTTTCAAAATAGATCAATGCCCCCAACAATCCCAGGTTATACTTAATTAAGCACGATTGATATAACTTATTAGTAAACTTGTACATTAATTTGCTTACAACGATTTTAATTATTTTTTTTTTTTTCATATTCAATATCGATTATACTTCTCAAGAAATTTACAATTTTTATCAATAAATTAACAAAAATATTTTATTGATTTTTATCAAAATTTATTAAAAAATTAATTTTTAGCTAAATTGAATAGGGGTTAAATTATATACTCGTGTGAATTGGCTTGATTCTAGTAAAGATGAGTCGAAAGTTTCTGCGTGAGATTGTATTTTACCCGAGGCATTTTAATTATTGTTTTATAATATTGACTAAAAAGATAATTAAATGTGAATTAAAGGAAGGTAGATTGGATCGAGGACAAACCTTAAGAGGATTTTTTTTAATATATTTATATTTATTGGCATATGTTTATTTTTTCTTTATTTTCAATTTAAAAATTAGCACTTCGTATTTCTCTTATTTATTTTATAATATATTTAACAATTTCAATAAATTAAATTTAACAAATAATTTTCCAATTTATTTTTCTTGTTATTAATTGTGAACAAGAAAATTTCCACAATTTCATTTTGTGGTACGAGTATCAGAATAAAGAACAAATGGAAAAAGGTCCATCGAAAAACCCTAATTTCGCCATATTTACGATTACTTCCTCTGTCCAAATCATCATCCTCCTCTCTGCAAAAACTTCTTATCTTAAAGAAATCAGTCAAACGGATAAAGCTATCGGAAGAATTCCATCTATACGCGCTTCCTTATATCATTTTCACAGAATTTGTCGTATGCCCCCTCTCTGAATTTATTTCACATGTGTGTATACGTTTGTATTTATGCGTGTTTATGGATTTTCTGAAACATCTTCGAATTGATTCATGTTTTGTTTTGCCTGAATACGTGATATTAAGTGTGATAATTTGATGGGGGAAATATTTGTGAAGGAATGCTAATTGCACATAATTGTGTACGGATTGGGTTATTTAGTTAATATCTTTTCCTCTTGACATTTTGTTTGTTTTATGCAATTATTATAACGCTTTGATTTTATTTATAAACTGGTATATAATTTTTATGTTGTGTCAGCTGTGATTGCTATTAGGAACTTTTGTTATTTGATTTAGTTCTTGTTTACTTGAACGAGTTTTTTAAGTTTTTCCTAATTTTCCTTTGGGGATTACAGGTACTGTAAATGAGCGCGTACAGACGGTGTAGACAATGGCATTAACAGCCCATCATTTGCAGGTAATGAGAATATTGGCGATTACCTTTTGATGGAAGATGATAATATTTGCCTTTTCTAAAGCTGCAAGTGTAAAGCTGACTTTCTGCTATTGTATTTTAAATGTTTGTACGATGCTTTAGTTTGGTTAGGTCGAGACAGTTGATTTATTGCTTTATGAAGTATCATATAGGTTTAAGTTTCATGTGATTTTAATCTCGTCCGATATTGTTTATGACGCCTTTGCATATCTGAAATGCCTGCGGTTTTTATTTTTTTATATTTCTTCTCAACTCTATTAGGCTATCAAGGTCAAAACGTGAAATGTAATTCAATTCTCACCACAAAATTTAGTATGTTAATCATTGTTTATAATGTAATAGCACGAGGGAATGAGATTTTGACGTTGATTTTCATTGAAAAATTCAAAGCTAAAGGTCAAGCCCATCAAATATTGGTGGGAAGAGTGATTACAAGCTAGCACAATGTCGTTTTTCCCCCCTTATTATTAATCTTCTGTTGCAAAGAAGAAACCTGCAAGGATTGCATCTTCTAGAAGAGACTGGAGACTGAGTTAGATGTTTTAAGGTTGACAAGAAAAATTTACTGCAGAGGCATCATAGTTTAGGTCTTCTGAAATCAGAAGTATCTCTTGAAATTGAGATCAGGGCATATGTTGTGCGCGTAAAAATAGTGTCCCTTGGCATGAGCCATGAAGTGTATGCTCCAGCCTCCAATCCTAAAAGCCGTGTGTCCCTGTTATTGCTCCTTGGAGATTCTCGATCAGCCCGCCTTGTGATGCATGTGGGAACTCTTATTAAAAGACTGGTGGTGATACAGGAATTATCATTTGATATTTTCTAAATGGCATATAGTCACGAACCAAGACTGAAGGACCATTCTATAAAATTGCGGAATCAGACGTGTGTAATCGAGTGTGCATAGGCCATTTTCTGAAAATGGACAATAGTTTAGTGGTCACTTTCTTTGCCAAAGTCACAATGCTTTTCTGATATATGGCACTTTATAATGACTTTTATTTATGGAGGGCGGACTGGGTGTTTGTGCGCTCACACACACACACGTGAAAGAGCCGCTGTTGTATCTATTTCAACAGTGTTCTGATGTTTATTCCCAATTGTTTTACTATGAGTTAAGAAATCACTTCCTTAAACAAAATAAAACACGTGTTCTGAATTAGCACAATAAATCCTTGACATCCATGTGTTTCTAGTCATGACATTTGAAGGAACTGCATGCAGATTTTGTAATAGTTTTAGACTGCAATTTAGTTTAAGAATGTTATCTGATACCTCTGAATGTTTTGACGATATGGTGCTTGTAAAATTTGAGTCATGATAAAATGACATCTTGACTCGTTGTTCACATTTTTACATCATCATCCATTCCCAGTTTCATTTGCATCTGGTATTCTCATTTTGTAAAAAGTTCTCATGTGTTCATTTGCATAACAATATATAACAAATGCCCTTGTGCACTGTATTCAGGGTTCTTATAACGTATTTCCATTGAGGCCTTCTCCATGGAGCAGAGGGAACAAGTTGAAACATTTTCAAACACCCCATGCAGCTGGGCAAAACAACAGATTTACCTCCTTGACATGCAAAGCATGTTTACGGTGGAACTACATGTAAATATATATGTGCATACGCTTTTATATTTATATATTTTTTTATCTCTCTACGCTCATGTATGTTTTTATTTATGTGGATTCATTTTTATGTGTGCGTTTATACAAATATAGTTCCTAATTCATTTTTACAGCTTACATATATTCTTTTTCCCGAACACAGGTAACTGTCAGGGTTCAGAACTGAGCCCTTGCATTTCCATTTTCCTTTTTCTCATTTGACAGCATAAAAAATGGTAAAACAGCAAGCAAGAAAATCTAAAAATCTCTACATTGAAACCCATTGTTCTTTTTATTTGTTTGCTGCTCCTAACCCCGCTTCTGGCCTTCCTCCACAACGTAAAGAAAAGCAATGTCCTCCCTCCCTCCCTCTTCTTCCCCTTTTCTGTTTCAGCGACCAAATTATATGGAGAGGCTATGAGATCAGTTTCAAACCATCATGGTTTGAAAAAAACTTAAACGGATATTGAGGCGTGTTTTTGTTATGAGGCGAGGTGTAAGCCTCAAAACGTTTTGAGACGTAAGCCTCACCACAAACAAAAAAACTTAAGTTGGAAAATTAGAAAACAACATACAAATATATAACTAATAGTTCCAATGAACAGTAAACAATCATGAATATTTTTTAACCAAAAAAAAGGCAAAATCCAAAATATATTCTGACTCTAAATATTCTGAGGTATGTAGCGTCACCGCGCAAAACGGTCAGGTCTGAGGCGTACAAGAGGCGTGCAGCTGATTCGATTATGGCGCACGCCTCTCAAGATAAGCCTCAGATTTCACGCCTCGAGGCACCTGTCATAAGCCTCAAATTGAGGCGCACCTCAAGGCGCGCCTCTTAAGGGTTTTTTCATACCATGCAAACCATAACCTTCAACCATCTTTTCTACCTATCAGCCTATCACCATGGTGCATTTATTGGGGTGCAAACTATTGTTTATTACAATGATGTGCATTGCACTCTCTCTTAGATTATCGTTCATGGTTGGAAAGATGAAAAGGTCACACCCGATGAATTTTGTGACTTGTGGCATGCTCTTTTGATGATTTTTGACTAAAAGAAGAATGTGTAATAAAAGTTATCTAACTGTTATTAGGAAACAAGGTTCGAGATGTCAGAAGTATTGGGTCTTTAGGGGTGTAATGAGCCGAGTCATATCAAGCAATATGTTGCTCTATTCTCAGCTTGTGTCATGAATCGGCCTAAAAAATGCTCAAGCTTGGCTCAACTGTTGTTTGAGTCAAGGTTGAATATATTTTTTTATGGGAAAACACATGCAGATCTCAAGCACGCTAGGTTAAATTTACAGTGTATTTAGTATTTTTTGTCATGGAGACTCAAGCCAAAAATGTGTTTGATATCTATAATGTAAACGTATTCATAATAGAAGGAACTCAAAAGCTTAAATCTAGTATGGGGAGACAATAAAAGGAGTATCATATCAATTCCAGTACATTAACTGAAATTATGGATAAAGAGAGACTGGATTCTCTGGTGCATGGCTAATTAGCTATTACCCTTGTTTAGTCTTTTTCTTTTTTGTGTTAGCCATGCTTTGCTCATTTATGAGCATACAACTTTAATTGAATTGATATGTATTTCGATGTGGAGTTTGAATTGGAAAAGCCCACAGATGTCTGGGATATCGAAACTTTTTGTTTGTTTCTGATGGTTACTGCATTATTAAATTTTAGCCCCTGTTTGAAACCCATTTTAATAAGAATAGAAATTTTGGAATAGTGATTGATGTGAGAATGTGTGGTGGAAAAGTGATGAAAAGTTTTTGATTTGTGTGTAATATTATTTTATTGGGAGAATGTGTGGTTGAAATAAAGAATTAGAATGAGAATGAGAGAGAAATTAATGGGTGCCAAACGAGAGCTTAAATTTTTTGTGTTGTTATTCTATATCAGGTTATTCTACATCTTATTCCTAACTATAGCATCAAATGGCCTATTCCAGTGTAGGAGCTCCTTTTGTCATTGGACCAAAAACACAGTTTTTTAAAATATCAGCTTTTAAAGGTAGCAGTTGTGATGATGATGCTGGAAGCAGAAGTAGTGGGTCAAAGACCCTGAAGAATCCTGTTAGCGTTTCCTATGTACGACATGAGAGAGAAGAATCCTCAGTGAAATCTCCGGTTCAGAATATTCCTGTTTCTTGTACATCAACAGCAGATGAGACAACAATCCAGTCACCGGCTATACAAAATCTACTTAAGAACTGGTTGATGTTTTTGCGTGCTACATCACAAAACCAAGTAAATGAAGTTCTTCATGAACCTTCATCTGTAGAAACCTTGGAAACACGAAACAGTTTGCAAAAGCAAGAAAGATTTGAAATACTAAAGGCTGTTTGGTGCTTCTTTTTAGGTCTGGATGCAGCAATAAAGATACCTTTATTGATATTGTAAGTCTGATGGTCCATCTCTCTCTGTTACCATCTCTTCCTCTCTGTGTGTGTTAGCCTTTATATGTAGTTGCCTACTGCGTGTGATAAATTTCTTTATTTCCAAAACTAAGGAGATACAACATTTTATACGAGAAAAGGTAAAAATTTCTGTTTTGGTTGAGCTCTGATGTACTGATATGGTTTTTGATTGTCAAATCATTTCGAAGGATGAGAAATTTTTCTCAACTCCTTATCTGTATGCCACTGTGTAGAAATTTTGCATTTGTGTGTGTGTATTGTTTGTTTCAATGGATATTTGGAGCTACTTTAGACTGAGTTGATTAAATTTCTGTGTTCTAACTTGTATTGATGATAATTTAACAAGGGAAGTAGTTGAATGAATCCAAAGACTGTAGCTTTAAAACTCTAGCTGATAAAAAATGTTGCATAATTTAAATTGTTATATGCTTGAGTACAGTTATAATGCAATCTTTAGTAGTTTCTTCTTCCCAATTTTCTCATTATTGCATCTGAACTGTCTTAACATATATTATTTGTCATTTGGTATTTGGTTATCTTAAATAAGATATTTGGCCCTGTTTGATGGCCATTATTGTGTAAAAATGATATTTTGAATACTGATTTTTTGAAGAATGCGTGATTAAAAAGAAGAGTGAAAAAAAAATTGTTTTGATTTGAAGGGAGTCAAACAGGGGCTTAGACAGATGTGCAGATCCATAACAGATATGAATATTGCTGCTGACTTCTTGTCTCGCTTTTTGTTGTATTTGCAGCGTCCCTTTGTACCAGGCAGTTAATTTAGTATATGGATCTGTAGTTTCGAGAGAATTGACCCCTTTATGGGTTCTCGGACCATTAATTGTTGCTCTCTACATTAAGATGATCCGGTTCATTTGTGGTCTCTATTTATTCAGCTTCAAGCAAACGGTTAAAGTAGTTAAGAGCCTGCCCGTCTACTGCCTTTTGCTGCGTAATTATATTGTGTGTGGGAAGTTTAAAGAAGACATACGCACACTTATATGGCAACCTGTGCTTGACATCAGAAACATGGACTACAAAGAGGTAATGAAGCGAAATGCAAAAGATTTGAAAATCTGGTTGGTGGAGAAATATCAGGACTGTGTGGAATCCATATGGCCATATTACTGCAGAATGATCAGGTTTTTGAAGAGAGCAAATCTAATATAGATTAGGGGATAGAGATGATTGCAGGGCAAGAAAAATTGGGATTCTTTTTTTCTTTATTTCCTTGTTTTGGGGTGAAAAATATTCCCACGGGCAACAATTCCTGAGCCCCTTTTTGGAATCTGGGGTTCTTAATCCCTTTTGAGCAATTAGAGAACTGGAACCAAATGGCTGCTTGTAGATGCCTTTACCAAATTTGAATTTATAATCTTGATGGGTTCATACTTCATAGTGATGACTAGCCCCTATTTGATGACTATTATTTCAAAAAAAAAAAATTAACGTACTCGTTTTTAATTACACATTAACAAAATAAAGTATTCTAGATGTAAATTCAATTTTTTTTTCTATTTTTTAATTACACATTATTATTTAAAATTTCATTTTACCCAAATAATTGTTGTCAATTTCTAATTTTATTAATATAAAATTATCAATGATCACAAACGCATGCATGCATAACTTTTCTTGGTTGCTTCTTTTCTGTTTTTTGGTAGAAGATCTTTTAAAAGAAGTTTCATTGGATAAGCTTTTTCGAAAAGACTTATTAGTACAAAACGTCCCTACTTTTGACAGTTAGTGTGCAAAACATCCCAACGTTTCATTTTTTTGCATTTTCGCCCCTATTTCAACGTTTCAGTGTGGAAAACATCCCTTTCACTATTTTTCAGTATAAAATGACCAATATACCCTCAAATTTAAATAAAACAAAGAAAATGAAATGAAAAATAAAAAAATAAATTGTAATTATACTTCCAAACTTTTTAAAAAGTGCAAGTGAGTCCAAAAGTCTTATTAAAAGGCTTAAGCACAAAACGTCTCTACGTTTGACACTTAATGCGGAAAACGTCCCTACGTTTCAAACATGTTTGTATTTGTTCAATAGCACAAAATGTCCCTACGTTTGACCCTTATTGCGTAAAACGTCTTTACATTTCATTTCTTTTTACATTTTCGTCCTTATTTTAACGTTTTATTGCGGAAAAACGTCATTTTCACTATTTTTCAATGTAAAATGACCAATATACCCTCATATTTAAATAAAACAAAAAAAAGAAAATAAAAATAAAAATAAATTACAATTATGCTCCCAAACTTTTTAAAAAATGCAAATGAGTTCAAAAATCCTATTAAAACATTCAAACCATCCGTCTTTTTCTCATCTATCAACTTTATCCTCCCTTCACCACCTAAACCACCAGATCCCACCATTCAAACCGTTAATGCTGGCCACAACTATCAGCCCCAGGATTGTAGAGGGAGGTGAGATGGTTTGAATAGTGGTGGGGTCTGGTGGTTTAGGTGGTGGAGGGAGGATAAAGCTAAGGGAAGAGGAGAAGATTGATGATTTGAATGTTTTAATAAGATTTTTGAACTCATTTGCACTTTTTAAAAAGTTTGGGAGCACAATTGTAATTTATTTTTATTTTTATTTTCCTTTTTTGTTTTATTTAAATATGAGGGTATATTGGTCATTTTACATTGAAAATAGTGAAAATGACTTTTTCCGCAATAAAACGTTGAAATAAGGACGAAAATGTAAAAAAAATGAAACGTAAGGACGTTTTACGCAATAAGTGTCAAACGTAGGGACATTTTGTGCTATTGAGCAAATACAAACATGTTTGAAACGTAGGGACGTTTTCCGCATTAAGTATCAAACGTAGGGACGTTTTGTGCTTAAACATTTTAATAAGACTTTTGGACTCACTTGCACTTTTTTAAAAGTTTGGGAGTATAATTACAATTTATTTTTTTATTTCTCATTTCATTTTCTTTGTTTTATTTAAATTTGAGGGTATATTGGTCATTTTACACTGAAAAATAGTGAAAATGACGTTTTCCACACTGAAACGTTGAAATAGGGGCGAAAATGCAAAAAAATGAAACGTTAGGATGTTTTGCACACTAACTGTCAAACGTAGGGACGTTTTGTGCTATTAAGCCTTTTTGAAAACTCTCTTAGTTTGACAGTGTACTTTCATAAAAAAATTCAATTGAGTTCTAAAGCAGCTTGACTTTTTAAGCTCTGGCTCCATTATTTGAAATTATAATTTTTGAAATAATATTATTTTAGAATGTGTGGTTGAAAAAAAATGAAAAACTTTCGATTAGAGTGTAATATTATTTTATGGAAAATAAGAGAGGGAAGAATAAATTTTTGGGATAATGGGCTGGGAGCATGGCCAAATGAGCCTTTTGTTTAAGAAGGGTCAAGTTGGACTGTTGGAGAGGGAAATCAAAAGATTAATTTTATTTCGAGCTTTTTGTACATGATATTCTTTAAATATTCTTCTTCTTCTACTCCCATTATTTTCTCGACAGTCTGCCAAGATCCTCTCGAGCTTTGAGGTTGGGAGTCTCGAACTCTCAATTATAAGCAATATAATTTAGCCCTTGTTTGATTTTCATTTTTGTTTTTAAATATATTTTTCTATCTTTTATTTTCAATCACACATTCTTCAATAAAAAAATATTACACGCAGTCCAATTTTTTATTTTAACTTTTTCACTACACATTTTTCATCAATTTACTATTTCAAAATACATTTTACACCAACTGGAATTGTAATCACACTGGAGATGAATATCATTTTTGTTTTTGAAAAATCTTATTGACGAGTATAAGATCCAATTCTATCAACTTGTTCCACTTCTACTATAACAAAAAATAATGAGAAGACTTGTTTCGTTTTGCCCCCCGGGGCACATCCCAACTGGCAAAGGAAGGAGTTCTTAGTTGCTGGCAGTTCAGAGGTCGCGGGTTCAATTCTTGGGGCTCTTGGAAGGCATGCTCTCTCTTGGAAGGCAGGATTTATCCTGGAAGGCAAGGTGCAACATATGTTGACTCGCTCGGCACTTTGGCAAATCAGTTGGGGGGCTCTTGGACCCTGGCTAGTTTGGGGCACATCCCGCGATTTACCCATCTGCGTCTTGAGGGGCCAAGGCGTAGACTCCAGGATTAGTTGCTGAAGGTGGACACCTGGGTATAAAAAAAAAAAAAAAAATGATGAGAAGACAAAAGAGAACTAAAAAGATCCTATTTTTCTTCTTCCACGTGAAAAAAAAAATGAACAAAGAACATCTGTAAAGTCGATTGGAATGTTAAAAATTAGCTGCTTCAAAACTCATTCAAGGAACAAAAGAAGCAGCTTTCCATACAGGGACGTAGCCAGGTTTTGAAGTTGGGGGGGCGAAAATACGGGGGGTGGAGGGGGGCGGGGGTTCGGGGGCGAAGCCCCCGAAAATTTTTTCTTTAACTAAAAGAATTGAAAACAACGATTTTGAGTACTAAAATAGTACTGAAATTCAATGTTCGATTCAATCACTACTGACTATCCTACTACTTAATTCTTAAATTCAAATATTCAATAACTAACAATTACACAAACTAACAGCAACTACTCTACTTAATTCTTAAATTCAAATATTCAAGAACAACTAAACATACATTATGCATAAACCAGGTTGAGAATTGAGTTTTAATTAGTTGGGCTTGAGAATTGGGAACTTAGGTTTTGGATTGGATTTGGGCTATTGATTTATTTAAGTAACTATTGGATCTTTTGTTTAGATCTAAGATTTTTGTACCGTCTCTGTTTCCATACCTCAGGTTCTCCCAATTTCTCCACCACGACCACCACCCACCCCACTCGCTGTCAATTCCTCAAATGAGTTCCTCAGAATTTCCCCAAAATCATATGGGTTCTTCTTAATAGCATCAAGCATGGTACTGCTGTTTCTTTGCTCGTGGAAGGAAGAATGGCATTTAAGATGAAAATTGGTTCTTCATTTTCCTGTATATCCACCTCGCTTTGTTCACCTTTTCGATGTAAAGCGGCTCCAAAGGTATGTATATGTTTTTCATCACTCGTATTTAACTACACATTTCTGCCTTTTCTTTTTTATGATTCTGGAGGCTTATTGGGAAAAATTGTAATTATTCGTTTTCTAAATGATTGAGATTTTAGCAGAGTTCTGTGGTTAAGCAATGCACAAATGTGCATTTGAATTTCTTTAGTTTTGATATACATGAGAGCTATTAATGTTGGGTTTAAGTCCCTAAAAGATTTCTTTGGAGCAATCAAGGATTCCAACTGTTTTCGGGTCAGTTAACAGTCCGATCTTATACTTTCATTCCCTGCCTATTATATGATTAGATGTCTTCTATGGACCTATTATAAAAAGGAAAACATGATTTCGAACTCGGATGGTCTCAAAGACTTCACCATAGCTGCAGGAAGTCTCAGAGCTTGTAGAAGTTTTTTATTATCCAAAATACGTTATTTTTTCCTTGAAAAAAGATACTTTTTTGAAAGTTAACTCTTTTCCTTTGCCGTATCTTTAACTTTGACTAATGAAAAATGGTTATATATTTTAGAACTAACTTATTTACCTATTTTTTAGCTTGGCCAAGCATGCTCTTAGTTGTGTAGAAGCCTTTTCTTTCAGGTACTTCCAAAATATTTACATTCTTGGCTTGAAGCATTACAAATTCTCTTCAGATTTTTTGAGTAGCCCTATTTAAACCTCCCTCTGAGTTATTGGCCTTGCCTTGACCCTCTGTCATAAATTCTTGACAACAAGCCACACAAACAGAATAACAAAGTCTCAACTCTGGATGCCTATAATTAATTGGGGTGATGATATCCATATCAAACCGTGTTAGGGAGGAATGTAACATATCTTTTTAACATTTGGTATGCACAAAACTGTCCATTTTGGACTCTTTATAAATAGCTCAAGGCGTAAAAATGGATGTCTATAACTGAGTGATACGGTAATATACTTATTAATATAGCATTGCTAGCGAGTGCAAGTAATCTCTAATATTGATATAGCCTTGGGCATGCAGAATACGAGCCTTTTTGGACTCTGGTATCAATAGGTTAAGGGTCAACAGTGAATAGGCTTGTAAATCAGTGATACAATGGTATGCTTATCGATATAACTCCAAAAAAGTTAGGTTGCCATGTTAACTCTTAGTATCAATAGCTTAGGGTCGAGCTATGAATTATAGATTATCTATCATTCAGTGATGTGATGATATGCTTATTTATACAACTGTGTTAGGATAAGTAAGGTTTGAATATTGATATCATGAAGAAGATCCCTAATTTGGAATTTTTGGAGCCAAAGATGAATGTATTGAAATTGCTTGGTATGCACAAGTTTGTAATGTTTAAGGGATTTATTTTATTTTTTTCGTGAACTCGGCCTTTTGTAATTATTGTAGAAGCTTCGAATTGAACAACTTATCTCTTTTACTTTTTACCTCCTACTTAATTAAGCTATTTTAATGGAGAACAAGTAATATCAACGCATTGTTTTATCACTTCAGTCAGTATTTATTTCATTGATGGGGTAGATAATTCCATTTAGCCCAAATAGATATAATTGTTAATATATTCCTCCTTTCTTCGCTCTATTAGTTTTAAGTGTTTGTATGCATAGGTTTCTTTTTTTTTTTTTGTTAAATTTATATTTTTTCCTTAAATATATTTTTTATTTTAATCATTTAATGTTATTTAAAAAGAATGGTCCTGACTCCTGCCTGTTGGTCTTCAGATGATCTCAAGGCTACGATTGTTTGAGAGACAGCAATGCGATACGGACCAGTTGAGAAATGTTAAAGGTAGCTATTTTTATTATGTTAAAATTGCCTTATGGATCATTTTTCTAAAAGATGCAACTTACTTTTCTCAATCTTCTGAGAAGCATCAATGTTGCGGTTTGGTCAAGGATTAATCAAACTAAACTACTTGCCTAGGTTTCAAATTGATTCAAATCATAAATGTGAAACCTGCGTTGAGGCTAAGCTTACTAGGTCTTCGTTTCATAGTATTGAAAGAAGTACCGAGCCATTGGGACTAGTCCACAGTGATGTGTGTGACTTGAAATTTGTCTAAACAAGAGGCGGCAATAAGTATTTTATTACTTTTGTCGACGATAGTACGAGGTATTGTTATGTGTACTTGCTTAAAAGTAAAGATGAAGCTATCGATAAATTCATTCTTTATAAGAATGAAGTTGAAAATCAACTTAGCAAGAAAATAAAGGTGCTGCGAACTGATCGTGGTGGTGAATATGAATCACCATTTGGTGAATTTTGTGCTAAACATGGAATAATTTACCAAACTACTGCACCTTATTCACCTCAGCAGAACGGAATTGCTGAGCGTAAGAATCGAACGCTAAAAGAAATGATGAATGCTATGTTGATTAGTTCTGGATTACCACAGAACATGTGGGGAGAAGTTATTCTTTCTGCGAATTACATTTTGAATAAAGTGTTAAGAAAGAATATGGATAAGACTCCGTATGAACTTTGGACAAGTCGAACACCTTCATATAAATACTTACGAATGTGGGGGTGTCTTGCTAAAGTTGTGGTGCCTCCTCCGAAGAAGGTCAAGATTGGACCTAAGACAGTTGACTGTGTGTTCATTGGTTATGCACAAAATAGTAGTGCATACAAGTTCCTTGTGCATTATTCGAATGTACCTGATATTCATTCGAACACGATTATGGAGTCTACGAATGCATAATTCTTTGAGAATATATTTCCTTGTAAAACTCCTAAACAGTTAACTCCTATTAAATGGACTATGGAATCTTCTGCTACTGGCAGCAGTAAAGATCCAGTTGAAGAAGGTGAGGATGAGCCTAGACGGAGCAAAATGACCAAAACTTCTAAGACGTTTGGCCCTGATTTTCTCACATATTTGATGGAGAATGATCCTCAAAGCTATAAAGAAGCTATATCTTCTCCAGATGGTCATCTGTGGAAAGAAGCCATCAAGAGTGAAATCGATTCTATCCTACAGAATCACACCTGGGAATTAGTAGATCTTCCATCGGGCTGTAAGCCTTTGGGCTACAAGTGGATCTTCAAGAAGAAGATGAAAGCAGATGGCTCTATTGATAAATATAAAGCTAGGCTAGTAATCAAAGGTTATAAGCAAAAAGAAGGCTTAGATTACTTTGATACTTATTCTCCTGAGTCGAGAATAACTTCTATCCGAATGATAATTGCTATTGCAGCCTTACGAAATCTGGAAATACATCAGATGGATGTAAAAACAGCTTTCCTAAATGGAGATTTGAATGAAGAAATCTACATGGAGCAACCAGAGGGGTTTTTAGCTCCAGGTCAAGAAAGGAAAGTCTGTAAACTGGTTAAATCACTTTATGGTTTAAAGCAAGCACTGAAGCAATGGCATGAGAAATTTGATAATGCTATGCTTTCTAGTGGTTTTCGAATCAACGAGTGCGACAAGTGTGTATATGTCAAGGACACTAATGATGGATATGTCATATTGTGTCTGTACGTTGATGACATGCTCATTGTCGGCAGCTCTGATAAGATTATCAAAGCCACTAAGAATATGTTAAACTCAAAGTTTGACATAAAAGACATGGGTCTCGCTGATGTCATTTTGGGAGTAAAAATCACTCGAACACCAAATGGACTTGCGTTATCTCAATCTCATTACATTGATAAGATACTTGACAAGTTCAACAAGTCAAATACTACTGTGGCTAGGACTCCAGTGGATTTGAGTCTCCACTTATCCAAGAACACTGGTGATGGTGTGTCACAGTTAGAATATTCTTGGATAATTGGGAGTTTAATGTATTTAATGACTTGTACGAGACCGGATATAGCATACTCAGTTAGCAGATTAAGTCGCTACACGAGTAACCCAGGTGCTATCCATTGGAGAGCCATTTTCAGGGTGTTACATTATTTGAGGTACACTCGTGATTTTGGACTGCATTATTCTAAATACCCTGCAGTAATCGAAGGGTATGGTGATGCAAATTGGATATCTGATATGTCAGATTCAAAATCTATTAGTGGATATGTCTTCACTCTTGGTGGTGCAGCTGTCTCTTGGAAATCGTCCAAACAAACTTGCATCGCAAGATCTACAATGGAATCAGAATTCATTGCTTTAGACAAAGCAACTGAAGAAGCAGAGTGGCTTCGCCAGTTTGTTGAAGATATTCCAAGATGGTCAAAGCCTGTGCCTGCAATTTGTGTTTATTGCGACAATCAATCAGCAATTGGCACAGAGCAATATGTATAATGGTAAGTCTCGACATATTCGAAGACGACATAATACCATTCGACAACTACTCTCACAAGGTATTATCACTCTGGACTACGTGAAGTCAAAGGATAATATTGCGGATCCATTAACAAAAGGGTTAACTCGAGAGCTAGTTGAAAAGGCATCGAGGGGAATGGGCTTGCAGCCTATGACGTTGAAAGGTATCATGGTGGAAACCCAACCTAGCTGAATGGAGATCCCAGGATCTAGGTTCAAAGGGACAACTAAACCATATATATCTGTGTAAATCACTGAGAAGGTTCTCCTTCTACTCATTCCTATGGTGCTCACATTGATTGGAAGATACAGGTTAAGCTATGCTTTTAATGACCCTTAAGCGTTGTTGTGAAACGCTGAGTTAAGAGGTCACCTATGTGAGTGTGAAGTGGGGCTGCTTCTATAAGGATTGGGAATACTACATCCTTGAACAAACATTTGCAGAACCAGGAGACGTGTTCATGGCCAAAACGAACACAACATTGAGAACTACGCTGTGTCTAGAATGTTCCTGTGTGAGGTCTATTGTCTTGGTTTATACAAATGGCAAAACAGTTCAAAGCATCAGATCCACTGGTTTGCTAGTAATACTCGATAGATTTTCACAAGGGAAGGTTCAAAGCTAAATGCTACCTATCCTATGCAGGATTGATTCGTTCTACTCTATCTCTATGATTTTCATTCATATTGTTGGAAAATAATGATTAATGAATGAAAATTATTATTATTTCATCAGTTCATGAAATCAATTCATCAGTTTTTAGCTTCAATGGAAATCAGTTTCAGCATTGAAAATTCAGTTTTCAGTCAGCCATTACATTTTCAGTTTCGGCCAGCATTACTCTTCAGTTTTAGGAATTTATGGCCACCCTCTCCTTCCATGTGTATAAATAGAAGACACTCGTTGGTTGAAAAGAGACACAACACTACAAAACACAAAAGAGAAACACTCAAGCTTTCCTTTTCCAGTATCATATTTGCTCTCGATTTTAGACTTCTTTTCTGATTTCTTTGGGAGATAGAGTGAATCACAGCTGGTTCGTAGGTCGGTAACGTAGTGCAACGTGGACCGATAATCGATTGTATCCTGGGAATCGAACACCGATCAAAACCTTGTGCACCCCGGTGAGGCGGCGAATTCGATTTAAGGAAACCGTGTGAACACGGACCTTCGGTTTGATTGATATACTTTGATTCACCTTTATTTTATCCCACAAGCTTAAATCGAATTCCATTTGGTGAATCAAATTCTGTTTGGTTTGTTTTTTTTTTTAAGTTTCTGTAGGTTTTCTTTTTCCAGTTCTCGTGCAGTTTTTGAGAAAAAAAAAATTTCTCCAGTTCTGTGTTATTTTGTTTCTTTCATCAGTTATGTTCCTCATTTACATAACACTAAGGTAGATTTTGACTTGATCAAAATTGAAAGAATTGAAAGAGAAAAAAAAATGGCCGTCCCTGCATGGTTTTGATTTGGTGGTATTGCATGTATAATAAGTGGTTTGCATGACTTTTAAAATCATTGGTAATAATTGTCCAAATCATTGGTAATGATTGGGTACTTATTTAACAATTATTTAGATTATTGTAATTGGGTAATGATTATATGATTATTTGGTAATGATTATGTGATTATTTATATCATTTGGTAATATATTATTAGATAATGATTATTTAACTTTTTGACAATTATTGTAATGATAGCCTCATCATTTGATTGTTTATTATTGCTTAATGATTATTTTAATCATTGGTTAAATGATGTCTAATTCAATTGTAAATGATTGATAACTTGTTGATAATTTGACAAAAATAATCCGTTCTTCAATTTCGGAAATTTTTCAACATATAATTTAGATCTTGAATTTATAAGTATTCTAAATTATTTGTTACTTGTTTTAAGGTTCAATGGCGTCACATGGAAATGATGATGTGAACAACAACACTGTTGGTACCGGTGTACCAAATCCCGCGATGACCGTTGTCAACCCTATGGGGACCTCGACTGGCATTCCTCCCGTTGATGGGACTATTGGTGGAGGGATTTCTCATGTTGGAATGAACCCCACTTTGCCTACAGCTGCGGCCTCGGCAATCCAATTTGGCACAATACCTTTGCCAGTACCTAGGGCTGCGGCCTCGGTACCTTTGTCATCGTTTCCGGCTCCATTTCTGGTGAATCATGCAATTCGACCGGATAAGTTTGTCGGCACTGATTTTAAGACATGGCAGAATAAGATGATTTTTTATCTTACTACTTTGGGCCTTGCACGTTTCCTCACCGAGGATGCCCCAGTCGTGGCCGAAAACGACACTGATATGCATAGGCGTGCGGCTTGGAATGCATGGAAAAGTGCTGATTTTTTGTGTCGCAACTATGTCTTGGATGGACTACAGAATTCTCTGTATCACGTGTATGTGGTAAAGAAGTCTGCTAAGGAGCTTTGGGAGTCCTTAGAAAAGAAGTACAAGTCCGAGGATGCTGGGTCTAAGAAATTCTTGGCCAGTCGGTGCATGGACTTCGAAATGGTTGATTCACGTTCAGTGGTGAGCCAAGTGCAGGAGTATCAAGTGCTTTTGCAAGAAATGCATGCTGAGGGTCTGACTATGTCAGAATCTCTACAGGTGGCTACTGCTATTCACAAGCTACCTTCTCAGTGGAAGGCTTTCAAAAGCTATTTGCAGCATAAGAGGAAAGAGATGTCTTTCGAAGATTTAATTATCAACCATTTCGAAGTCCATGCATCGACTGAACGTGAATCAACCATTTCGAAGTCCATGCACCGACTGGCCAAGAATTTCTTAGACCCAGCATCCTCGGACTTGTACTTCTTTTCTAAGGACTCCCAAAGCTCCTTAGCAGACTTCTTTACCACATACACGTGATACAGAGAATTCTGTAGTCCATCCAAGACATAGTTGCGACACAAAAAATCAGCACTTTTCCATGCATCCCAAGCCGCACGCCTATGCATATCAGTGTCGTTTTCGGCCACGACTGGGGCATCCTCGGTGAGAAAACGTGCAAGGCCCAAAGTAGTAAGATAAAAAATCATCTTATTCTGCCATGTCTTAAAATCAGTGCCAGCAAACTTATCCGGTCGAATTGCATGATTCACCGGAAATTGAGGCGGAAACGTTGGCAAAGGTACCGAGGCCGCAGCCCTAGGTACTGGCAAAGGTATTGTGCCAAATTGGATTGCCGAGGCCGCAACGTAGGCAAAGTAGGGTTCATTCCAACATGAGAAATCCCGCCACCAATAGTCCCATCAACGGGAGGAATGCCAGTCGAGGTCCCCATAGAGTTGACAACGGTCATCGCAGGATTTGGTACACCGGTACCAACAGTGTTGTTCACATCGTCATTTCCATGTGACGCCATTGAACCTTAAAACAAGTAACAAATAATTTAGAATACTTATAAATTCAAGATCTAAATTATATGTTGAAAAATTTCCGAAATTGAAGAACGGATTATTTTTGTCAAATTATCAACAACTTATCAATCATTTACAATTGAATTAGACATCATTTAACCAATGATTAAAATAATCATTAAGCAATAATAAACAATCAAATGATGAGGCTATCATTACAATAATTGTCAAAAAGTTAAATAATCATTATCTAATAATATATTACCAAATGATATAAATAATCACATAATCATTACCATATAATCATTACCCAATTACAATAATCTAAATAATTGTTAAATAAGTACCCAATCATTACCAATGATTTGGACAATTATTACCAATGATTTTAAAAGTCATGCAAACCACTTATTATACATGCAATACCACCAAATCAAAACCATGCAGGGACGGCCATTTTTTTTTCTCTTTCAATTCTTTCAATTTTGATCAAGTCAAAATCTACCTTAGTGTTATGTAAATGAGGAACATAACTGATGAAAGAAACAAAATAACACAGAACTGGAGAAATTTTTTTTTTCTCAAAAACTGCACGAGAACTGGAAAAAGAAAACCTACAGAAACTTAAAAAAAAACAAACCAAACAGAATTTGATTCACCAAATGGAATTCGATTTAAGCTTGTGGGATAAAATAAAGGTGAATCAAAGTATATCAATCAAACCGAAGGCCCGTGTTCACACGGTTTTCTTAAATCGAATTCGCCGCTTCACCGGGGTGCACGAGGTTTTGATCGGTGTTCGATTCCCAGGATACAATCGGTTATCGGTCCACGTTGCACTACGTTACCGGCCTACGAACCAGCTGTGATTCACTCTATCTCCCAAAGAAATCAGAAAAGAAGTCTAAAATCGAGAGCAAATATGATACTGGAAAAGGAAAGCTTGAGTGTTTCTCTTTTGTGTTTTGTAGTGTTGTGTCTCTTTTCAACCAACGAGTGTCTTCTATTTATACACATGGAAGGAGAGGGTGGCCATAAATTCCTAAAACTGAAGAGTAATGGCTGATGAAACTGAAGAGTAATGCTGGCCGAAACTGAAAATGTAATGGCTGACTGAAAACTGAATTTTCAATGCTGAAACTGATTTCCATTGAAGCTAAAAATTGATGAATTGATTTCATGAAATGATGAAATAATAATGATTTTCATTCATTAATCATTATTTTCGGTAAGTCGAATTCTATTTCGATTTCACGAGTATAATACGGTACGTATTGATTTGAATATAACGTACACATTTATCGGTGTAATATCTCCAACAGATTTTAGCTGACATATATTTGAATTTTTATATCATGACGTGTCTAAACCATTAATCTAAATATCCTCTCTTTTCTGCAAGTTGTTAAATCATGCCAGCTCATAGATGGAAAGCTAACAGTGATAGAAAGGTTATCAAAGAGGCGATGTATTCTCTTTGCTACAGCTGACGATCAGCCATACAGTGAGCTTGAACCTGATGATTTTGAGCAGGAAATTCAAGTCCCTTTTGCTGAAGATGCCTCCCCCACAAACAGTTCATACTTCCATGTTGAAGGATCTGAAGGAAAACCAGGCTTTATTTCATTCTACAATCGTCCTTGCCGGAAAGAAAATGAAATCTTAGTGTCTACCGCTGGGAAAAATGAAAATAGTCTGTTGTGGTTTGTCGGTCCCACTGTCCTTGTGGCCTCTTTCGTCTTTCCCTCACTTTATTTGCGCAAGATACTCTCCACTATATTTGAGGACTCTCTATTAACCGGTAGGCAAAACTCATGTTTGAGCTACTTCTTTGGTACTTCTCTTGCTGATGTTATTTCTTGTTTTCTTCCGCCTGCATCAGCGTCATCATTAACTTTATTCCTCCTTTTGAGTAAAAAAACCAAATTTATTGTGATAAATAAGTACTTGTTGATATAGATTACTTGCTATGCCTAATTCTGCGTTTGATCTCTTTTTTTTTTTTTTTATTGTTATTTAAATGCTAATAGTCTAAAGTTAGATGTTTTGATTTCACTTAAATGTTACCGAAGCCATTTGAAGGTCCTAAAAACCTGTTACAAAAGTTATCTTACTGCGTAATAAAGAATTGCGTTCCGCTGTTTGAAAACATTGTCAAATGGAGCTTCGGTATTACTTTCATTTCCTTGTTTCTTAGTTACCCTTCTATATTATGTTGCCTTGAAAATTCTGAAAGGATTTGCTAGTCTTTCAGAGCTTAAGCCTCTATGAAGCTTCTTTGTTGTCTGTTATTTTAGATATTCCAAACCCCAGTTGGAATAGTTGATTTAAATCATATTGAAATGAGGAAAAAAGTGACAAGTGAAGAGTGCTGATAACAGATGGATGATGATAAATCTTTAAATACACTGTTGAGTGCAGTTAGATGTTTCCTGTTGTTTGAACTAAAAAAGTATGTTGGCTTAAAAGCATAGGAGCAGCTAAATTCAGTTCAGACATGGTCTGAGTGTTAGATACGTGTTCAAGTATGTCTGCAGATTGTTAGCACTAAGCTGCCAACATATTAGCTTAGAGCATATTTGCCTTCCAGTGTGACCATACCTCTTCAGGTAGAGGAAACATTATCCATCCATTAAATTAAAGTAGTCCCTTGTCATATACACAGTTCATTTGATGATCTTACACTAAAAAAATTGCAGTGGCATGGAAACAAAATTTACTGATTGCCAAGTTTTCATTGTTGTCATCAGATAAGTTTATAGGGAAAGTCCCCTTGTACATAATGGGGGGTTACCGAATGGTGTACTCTCTCACAATGTGTGCGGGTCCCGTGTGTGTTTTAAAATGACGGCTCGTGGTCCACACCTCCTAATGTGAGTGAGGTGTAAACGATTAGGTAAAAAATTATGTACATGTAGCATAACCCAAGTTTATATGCATGTAAATAGAGCATAAAACTTTTATCAAACTTAGCATCATACTTCTTGAAACCATTTAGATTTTTCTATGCTAAATGGTAGGCTACTTCAGAGTTCAACTAGGTCAGGAAAAGGAAAAACAAATTATTGCAGTGATTATTATGTCTTGTGGTCAATCTATTAAGACTTCTTTTTTGTATTAGGATATAGGCATTAAAAGTATTTGCTTGTTTTGGCAGACTTTCTAATATTATTCTTCACGGAGGCACTCTTTTACTGTGGAGTTGCTGTGTTCCTTCTCCTAATAGACCATTTGAGGAGACCTATTGTGCCCGTAACTACAGACATAAACCTTACACCACATTTGGGACACAGAATCTCTTCTGTTGCTGTCTTGGTTCTTAGTCTCACAATTCCGATGGTGACTATGGGTTTTGTTTGGCCGTGGACTGGCCCTGCAGCTTCTGCTACTCTAGCTCCCTACCTTGTTGGTCTTGTTGTCCAATTTGCATTTGAGCAGTACACAAGACATATTATGTCTCCTTCATGGCCTGCCATTCCTGTTATATTTCAGGTAAGAACACTGACCTTTCATTTCAACTGACTTAGTTCAGAATGATGCAGAACTTTTCATAGAATTGAATTTATACTATTTTTATCTTGTTATATCATGGTCTTGTTAATTGGAAATGTAATATGGAGTGCACACAAGTTGGCTGTTAAATATCACATGTCTTGCATGTGAATCATGTTTTCGAGAATATATTGGGCGATGTATCAATTTTCTCTTTTTTAAAAAAAAAAAGAAAAAAAAAAAGACAAACTCGCTTTCCCCCCTCATCTCACCCGCCCCAGCCCCCGCCCCCGCCCCTGCCCCTGCCCCTGCCCCTACCTCTACTCCCCTGCCCCCTTCACCAGACCTTCCCCCTCTCACACACAAACACCTGAACTATATGTGAATATGTCTCTCTCGTGTATCCTGCCGTGGCTGCTTCTCTGCACTTCTCTGTTGTGCACCGTATTTTTTTGTTCTAGCCGAATTTATGTAATAGGGTACTTATTTATAAGCACAAAACGATAATTACTTTCCTTTGATTGTTTTCTTAAGCTGCCAACAATTCTGTTGATGGTTACCAGAACCCATCCAAATTCACCAATTAATATTGGTTTAGTTAGGACTAGGAAATTTCATTTTGGTCCCCCACTTTATTATAATTATCTTGGAGTCCTCAACTATTTAAATATGAGTCAATCCCAACAAGAAGTTCACCATGAATTAATGATGCATTTGCTTTTCCCTTTCGACACTACAGGTTTATAGATTACACCAGTTGAATAGGGCAGCACAACTGGTAACGGCTCTCTCTTTCACAGTGAGAGGAGCCGAGATGACGTCACAGAACCTGGCAATAAACGGCTCATTAAGTACACTACTGAATGTCCTCCAATTTCTTGGTGTCATCTCTATCTGGTCACTTGCAAGTTTTATCATGAGATATTTTCCATCTGCCACCTCACCTGAACGTAAGTAGTGGAACTCAAAACTGAAGATAGACTCATTATCGTCATTCATGGTGAAATTGAAGAAGTTGGAAATCTTGAAGGTTGGATTAACCAGACGTCTTTGTGCGAAGTTCTTCATCATTTTCTTGGTTTACTATCGTAGGAATCTGAAATAGATGAATACGAACGAATGTCACCTAGCATATCAATCACTCTCTAGAAAAGGAGGACGAGTGGTATAAAAATGCTCAATAAAGTTGCTGCATTCTTGATTATTCAGTTTATAGGATCTTTTCATTCCGAGAATGCCATTTAGCTTCTACATTATTTATTAATATTTTATTCTCGGCCAACAATAATGTCCGTTGAACATTTTATTGAGAAATTGGGTAGACTCTACATGCTCATATTACGCTATTGTGTTCTTCCATTAACATGTAGACTTTAGTTTCGGTTCGAATAATGCAACTTTGCCAAATGAATTTGACATATTGGATGATAGATGAAAGTGTGTCAGCTAGTGATTGATGCAAAAATTATCTGTTTTTTTTTTTAAAGGGTGTCAATGAAGGTGGCAAATCTGTCTGGTAATATAACAAGGTTGTTCGGGTTTTTACACTTTGCATGTCCTAAATCTTGTAAATTTCGTATTGTGGACTGGTTGTCATAGTCAAATAAACCATTATTTTAGGACAAACGTAACAATTTGATGCATTTAAGAGTCAAAAGGATTTTGTTTCTCAATCTTTCCGAGTTCATTTATTTCCATTGGTCTTCCATTATTATGTCGCCTGCTTACATATTGTCTTGACACAAAATTCGTCTATCATTGTTTAATTCGGCAACCCTTATGATTAACGGTTTCGCGTGATATCGACATCTAATAAAGTTCAAGTTTTTTATCTTATAAGTTCCATATAATATTTAATTTTATTTAATAACAAACACGGGAGAGAGAGTTTACTGAATCAAGTCGAGCAGAGTTTTTATATAAAATGGGACTTTAGATTCAATTATACATGTATAATTTTTTTTTACATTATTTTTGACATTGTTTCACTAAAAAAAGCTTGATTGGACAATTTTGAAAAAAAAAAAAAAAAACTTTCTCGTCCTATACTTTTTGAATTTCAATGGAGTGTACACGAAGGTGTAAATCAAATGATGTACACTTAGTATTATTCATCTAGATTATCTTTTTTTTTTATTTGTCACATCAACTCGGCGAAATCGAAGTTACTTTGTGTGGAAAAGAAGTAGTGTCTATTTTTATTTACGTGATATAAATTTTAAGAAGGACCATGCTATTTTGCCCGAGAGCCCGGGCAAAGGGGAATAACCCTTTTAAGAAAGGGAAAATTACCATTAACCAGGTGTTTAGTTTTGTATTTTAAAAAATCAGGTTTATACTTTATTTAATCAAAAATCAGGTTTTAATTTCCACAATTAATATTAATAATGATATTTCAAAATAAATTAATTTATATACCCATCCCTACCCTACCCCGCTCCCCAATTTCCTAAATATATCAAAACCCTAACAATAAATCCCTCCCCTCTCTCCACTCTATGTCTCTACCGCCTCTCATCACCGTTTGTCCGTCCGCCACTTCCCTCCCCCTCCATCCCGTCTCCTCCTTTTCTTTCCCCCCCCCAAGGGTCTGCTGCGTGACGCCATGTTGCTATGTCGCAGCAGCGTCGCTGCTGTTGCGACACAACAGCGGTGTCGCACAACAGCGACATCAACGTCGACGTTGCTGACAGTTTTTTGGGCGTTTCGGGTGGGTGGCGCATATGTGTGTAGGTGTGGTGGCGGATCTATGTGTGTGGGTGAGCGGTGGTATATTTTGGGCGGCGGTGGTTGTTTTTTTTTTTTTTGTGCGTCTGTGACCTAATTATTGAACTGTGACGATTTTTTTTTTGGTATGTGACCTAGCTTTTTTGGGTGTCTGTGACCTAGATATTGAACTGTTGCGATTTTTTTATGTCTGTGACCAAGCTTTCTAATTGTGGTGGTTTTTTTTTTTTTTTTGTCTGTGACCTAGCTATTGAACTGTGATAATTTTTTTTTAGTGTCTCTGACCAAGCTATTGAACTGTAATGATTTTTTTCAGTGTCTGTGACCTAACTATTAAACTGTTGTGGGGTTTTTTTTATATGTCTGTGACCTAGCTATTGAACTGTAACTTCAAAATTGATAATTTGTAACTGTAAAGAAATCTGTGACCTACATATTCACCGACCAATAAAATAATTTGGGACCAACAAATTTTCTTAACTGTGACTAATTAAAAATCTGTGACATATAAATTTTTTCATTCGTGACTTCAAAATAATCTGTGACTGAATAATTTGATAAGTTGTAATCAAAATTAAATTTTTAATTACTTAATAAGGTATATGTGACCTTGAAATCGGAGCAACGGTCACCGGAAAATAGTCGTCGGAATTAAGCGTGGCCGGAGTGTAGTCGTCGGAGTAGTCGCGGGAGTGATGGTGGGGGTGAGGTGCGTTAATCATATTATATTATTGTTAAATATTTAATTTAATAGATTAATTGTAAAATATTATTAATTAATTAATGAAAAAACCTGAGTTTTGTAATTTTAAACTTTGGGCCCTAATTTTTGATTCCATGAAAGTAAATCCCTGAAACATGCATTTTCCCCTTTAACAAATCCACTAAAATTAATTGACCTGTAAAATTTATGGCCCACCGCCTATGCCGGATCTTGGGTTTAAATTTCCTCAATTTCAAACCCGTATTGCGAAACCCGATCCATCCACCGAGTAAAGAAGGTACCCAGTTTTTACAATTCGATTACAATATCCAAATTAGGGTTTCTACTCTGAAATTTCTCTGTATCTGAACTTTTCGCTTCTCATTTCAGGTTCAACGCCCGTCTCTCTCTTCATATACTTACATAAAAATATAGGCGGATTTCTATTTTACGAAGTAATTAGAGATTGGACCTATACTTTATGATTGTTGCAGTAGATGAGAGGGAATTTTTGAATATGATTTTTTTGTTCCTTTGGCATGCTCGATAAATTCAATTTCGTTTTTTATTTTATTTTATTGGTTGGTTATATTTTGAAGCAGATTGTTATATAGCTCATTTTTCTGAGTTAATTGATACTTGATTGGAGGAAATGGCGTCAAGATTTTGGACCCAGGTATGTTCTCTTTCCACTTCTATCAATACATTTTTTATAAGTTATTTTCCGAAGTCAAAATCTATTTTTTTTTCCTGAATTTGATTTTTCAGAGTTTTTTCACTCTAATTTCAATATTAAAATTTTTGATGTTGTGCATGGCGTTTTGAATTTAGGTACCTTACTTCGAAGTGCATAATAACTTTTATATTTTAATAATACATCTCTAGTAGGTATTATTTGATACACGTTTGCTTAATTGTAATCTGAACTTTGCCAAATTTTGTGTGATCAAAGATTTGGATTTGAAAGATGGGAGTATTTTATCTTGAAGGAACCTGGATAGGACAAGACTTGTATGTTTACCTACTGAAGGTTCAACACACTATATATTCTTATATTGGTTATTGGGATTGTAGGGTGATAGTGACACTGAAGAGGAGGAGGAGGAGAGTGATTATGAGCCAGAAGACAGTGGGCCAGTGGAAACAACTGCAACAACCGGAAGCAGATATCTCCAGGGTAATGCCAGCGATAGTGATGACTCAGATGGGCAGAAGCGCATTGTCCGATCTGCCAAGGACAAGCGTTTTGAGGAGTTGTCTGCCACAGTTGATCAGATGAAAAATGCTATGAAGATCAATGACTGGGTCAGCTTGCAAGAGACCTTTGACAAGATCAACAAGCAACTGGAGAAGGTCATGAGAGTTACAGAGTCAGATAGAGCTCCTAATCTTTATATTAAGGCTCTTGTGATGTTGGAGGATTTTTTGAATCAGGCCTTGGCCAATAAAGAGGCAAAGAAGAAGATGAGTAGTAGTAATGCGAAGGCCTTGAATTCAATGAAGCAGAAGTTGAAGAAGAACAACAAGCAGTATGAAGATTTAATTAACAAGTACAGGGAGAGGCCAGATCTTTTTGAGGAAAAAAATGGGGATGAAGAAGAGGAAGAGGATGACGAAGATTCCGAGTTTGATGAGGATCCATCTGAGCTTACAAGGCTGGGTTCTGATGAGGAGGATGTGGATGAAGATGAAGTGGACAAAGAGTCATCTGAAACTGGACTTGGTTGGGAGAAGATGTTGAGCAAGAAAGATAAACTGATGGATAAGCAGTTCAAGGATCCAAGCCAAATCACGTGGGAGACTGTCAACAAAAAGTTCAAGGAGATTGTTGCTGCTAGAGGTAGGAAGGGGACTGGAAGAATTGAATTGGTTGAGCAGCTCACGTTCTTAACACGAGTTGCCAAGACTCCTGCTCAGAAGCTTGAGATCCTTTTCAGTGTGGTCTCTGCACAGTTTGATGTTAATCCGAGTCTCATTGGGCACATGCCAATCAGTGTGTGGAAAAAGTGTGTGCATAATATGCTTGCCATTCTTGATATTTTGACCCAATACCCAAATATTGTGGTTGATGACACAGTGGAGCCTGATGAGAATGAGACCCAAAAAGGAGCAGACTTTATTGGAACAATTAGGATTTGGGGAAATCTGGTAGCATTTCTTGAAAGGATAGATGTGGAATTTTTTAAGAGTCTTCAGGTTATTGATCCACACACCCGTGAATATGTTGAGAGACTTAGGGATGAGCCAATGTTCCTAGTTCTTGCTCAGAATGTCCAGGAATATCTGGAACGCGTTGGGGACAATAAGGGTGCTGCAAAGGTTGCCCTTAAACATGTCGAGCTCATTTATTATAAGCCTCAGGAGGTATATGATGCTCTGAGAAAGTTCGCTGATTTATCGGATGACAGAGGAGAAACAGAGTCCGTAGAAGAACCTAAAGCTACTGATGAAAGTGGGAGACCACCTGCATTTGTTGCAACTCCTGAGTTGGTACCTCGTAAACCTACCTTTCCAGATGATAGCAGGACCTTGATGGACATCCTTGTTTCTCTCATATACAAGTATGGAGATGAGCGTACTAAGGCTCGTGCAATGCTTTGTGATATTTACCACCATGCTATCCTGGACAAATTTTCAACAGCTCGTGACTTGTTGCTCATGAGTCATCTACAGGATAATGTTCAACACATGGATATTTCTACCCAAATACTTTTCAACAGAGCTATGGCACAGCTTGGACTGTGTGCATTCAGGGTGGGACTTATGGTCGAGGGCCACAATTGCCTCTCAGAACTGTATTCTGCTGGCAGGGTGAAGGAATTACTTGCTCAAGGTTTCACACATAGTCGATATCATGAGAAGACACCTGAACAGGTAGTATTTTTACACTATCTTCATCACATTTCTTTTTTTTTTTTTTTTTTTTTTTTTCCGCTTTCTCCTACATTGTACAAATTGTTTCCATGGAAAGTTGAGTTTAGATTGAAAAGAAATTTCTATAAGAAGGTGAAAAATGCTAACTTGAGGCAAGTTCGTACTTGGGACTGTAACTGTACAAAATTGGTGTAAATTGTTGGATTGTAGTATGCGCAAGATCAGGATATATTCTGGTACTTAGATATTTAATATTGTTGAGATTTCTATTTATTAAACCTTTTCTGGAAGTGATATAATCGAGACTTGCAGGTATTTGTGCATATGTAATGATGGAAAAATTATTGCTACTTATATGTGATAAGTCATAAATAAATGTTTTATAATTTATTCTCAGCATTGGCAACTGTGATCTGTTTTTCCTGTTCCAAAAATCCTTATTTCTGTGCTGTCATTAATATTGAATGATAAGTTAAAATAAGCACTCCTGCTTTCATGAGCTCTTTTAAGTGTAGTAATTGGGCTTCACCTGATTTAAGTGAATGCATGTTAGCCTATATTTGGCTCATGTTTATAAAGTGTGTATAAAAACTTGAGTCACTTTCCATCCACACATTCAAGAGACCCACAAGTACTATTCACTTATCCACCACTCATTTTTATATATTTATAAACAAAACCATTTATAAGCACTTAGGAAACATGCTTTTAATCACATTGGTGGTTGTTGTACTATATTTTTTTCTGGACATATTTGGCTGCCTAGAAGTTTCGTTAGTAGCTTTTGGAGGTGGTTTAAGAGTATTTTTAATGATATGTTGTTGGAATCTTCCAGGAACGGCTGGAAAGGAGGAGGCAGATGCCATATCACATGCATATAAATCTTGAGCTTCTTGAGGCTGTCCATTTGATATGTGCTATGTTGCTTGAGGTCCCAAACATAGCAGCCAGTGGCCATGACGCCAAACGTATGGTCATAAGCAAGACTTTCCGGAGGTTTCTTGATGTGAGTGAGAGGCAAACATTCACCGGTCCTCCTGAAAACGTTAGGGACCATGTAATGGCTGCCACAAGGGCACTTAGGCATGGGGATTTCGAGAAGGCATATGATGTAATCAAATCTCTTGACGTTTGGAGGCTTCTTCGAAACAAAGATAATATCCTTGAGATGCTAAGGGCCAAAATGAAGGAAGAGGCTTTAAGGACCTACCTTTTTACATATTCATCCTCTTATAATTCTTTGAGCCTGGATCACCTAGCCCAGATGTTTGATCTTTCCAATGCACAGGCTTGTAGCATTGTAAGCAAAATGATGATCAATGATGAGCTCCGTGCAAGTTTGGATCAGCCAACACAGTGCTTGGTGTTCCATGATGTTGGACACACAAGATTGCAGGCTCTGGCATTCCATTTGACAGAGAAACTCGCCATCCTTGCAGAAACTAATGAGCGAGCAATTGAGGCACGTATTGGTGGAGGATTGGACAGTCTCCCTCACAGGCGCAAGGATGGACAAGATTATGCTGCAGTAGCTACTTCTGGTGGTGGTGGTAGGTGGCACGACTTCTCTTTCTCACAAAATAGGCAAGGCAGCAGTAGTGGTCGAACGGGATATAATATCAGAGGTGGCAGAGGTCAACCTAGAGACCGAACTGATCAGTTGAGATATGGTGGCTACCAGAATTCACGATATCAGGATGGGATGGGTCGACCTGGTTCACGGGGAAATCAGATGGATTCATCGACCCGGATGGTTAACCTCCACCGGGCAGGTCGTGCTTAGTGCGAGAAAGTAGACAGACTCCTACTTGAATGTTGGCCTCAGGAATTACTTTTATTTCTCTATTCGATATCATTTTTATTTTATTTATTTTATGAGATTTTCTCTGTATTAGAGCAGAAATTTTTGACACAATACACTGCAACCCCTGTTTTTTTTTTTTCTAGTTTCTGAAGCTCGGTAAGACATTAAAATGATTCTGTCTGTTTATTGCACAGATGACTTTTGGTTTTGGTTGGATTTTTCTATTATTAGTTGCAGACTACGCTCATGACCGTGGGCCATTGATCTGAATAGTTGTGGCTCCGACTTGGCTCTTGCTGCACCAGACCAAACCCGGTTGTGCTAGTTCATCTTACTTTACACCCTCATGGTCAGTCAGAAATGCTGACAGATAAGTCAACTTGAAGAAACATTTGAATTGTAGTCGGATAACCTGATCTTCCATTTGAAATTTAGCCTCTGTTTGGTGTAGTTAATGATCAGAGTTTCCGTAGATTTTGGTGAAAGTTCTTTCCTTCCGGGCAAAGAAGGTAAATCGGGAAATGAAATGAAAATAAAATGAAGTTGCTTCGTCCTTCTTTTTTTCTTTTTTGAATTAGAAAGAGCGGGGTCTTACTTATTCAGGGATGAAATGTGTGATTGAAAAGTTGTTAGTCCCATGAAATGTGTGGTTAAAATTACTTATTAATTTAGACTATCAGCAAGTTTTTAATCTACGTTGGTTTGAAACAATTGAGTTGCATCCTATCCTATCGCATCTTGTTCCTCTGTTGTGATAGTATCAGTCTCGACTCTCAGTCAATTTTTCCTATGGCCTTCGTTTATCATTTGATCTAATAGCATTTCTAAGATAGGAACGAGTTCCAATTAAGTATGAAAATAGAAAGATTCAATAGATAATTAGCTCCATTTTGGTGTAATGTGAATGAAGCTTGGGTGAAACTAAGTGAAGTCTGGTCGAACTTATGTTCATTATATGCAACCTCATATTCAATTAGTGAATGCAATGTCATTCTTCTACCCGAAATATATCAAGGATGGAACTTTAATAACTACTTCCAAATGTAATAATAAGAAAATACCATGCTTCACGCACAAGAAACCAACTTCATAAATTTTTTACCAGGTTTGACTTGAGAAGAACTGCAGCAGAAATGCTGAACCTCCAGTCTTGTTTGAAAGTTAGGTTAGTGAGCTTCTTAAATAACTAAGTTGTAATTATTTCCTTTGGAGAAATTAAATTAGGTGCAAGGCTCCTACATCTGAAAATGAAGCAAAAAAGGAAACGGAAAACGAGGTTAAGTCTGCTAATGTAAAGAAGGGAATTTCTCCACCGCCGCCGTCTGTGCCACCACTTCTAAGGTTTGTTGGTACACAGAAACGAATGGTTATGTCCCCAACTAAGCAAGAGATTGCTAATTATTGGGAGAAGAAGCGAGTGGTGGAAGAAGATCACCTGCTTGCAGCTACTAGGGCTGTAGCCCATATCAGGGCGCCAAGAAACTCTTGGCAAGTTTTATCTACCCTGAAACATGTCATTTAACAGCTTGTATTGCAAGAAGAGAGACGTTTATTCATTTAAATTTATATCTTCAACCTGCCCTTTCAAGTATAGGCCATATTCATTGCATTCATGGACCTGTCAACAATTTTTATAAATGGGTAGCTAAGTATTCTAAAATATACTGAATAAACTTTTAAATGAAGTAGTTCATCATGGTCAAACTCTCAATTGTTAGCTTTGTCAAATATGAAAAAACTTTTGATTCCCTTCAAATGACCTGACTTCTCAACTAAATATAGTTGTTTCAGGTCGAGTAATAACAAAATATTTGTATCCAACTGAAAAAATGGAATGGAGTACAAGAGCATAATTGATATACTAGATTGAATAGTACTAACACGATTCAAGAACATATGCATACGGCAAAAACTTTTAGACTGAAATTTTAACTCTGTTCAGGTGAAGTACTGTGCTCGGGAGGATACTTACATCAATAATGCTGAATGTACAGGAAAATTGTGCCAGAGGTTATACAGAATACTCACATGATTTAAATATTATTTTAAAAAGTGAACCCCACATGTATTGTGTCTTCCCTGTTTTCTTTCGTTTCTGTAGGGCAAGGATTGTTCTAATTACATACCATATGAAAAGTCCAAGGAAGATGATCATAGTAAGGAGATTGACAAAAGCACCAAAATTTCTGGTGAAGAAGATGAAAAGAATGGGATAAGAGTTGGTATAAAGGACTGGTAAGTTTAATTATTTACTCAAAAATTTGGAATCAGTTACGTAAATATTATTATACACACACAAGGTTGCGAAAATGAAAACTCTAATAAAACTTTCTATCCAACTTTTTTTTGGAAATAGGTTTCTTAAGTATCGTATCGTGTAGCATTTCTTTTTCTGCTTTCAAGATCATACAACTTGGTTATTTCGCGTACATGAAAATGTTGTAGAGATGAAATTCCATACTCCAATTACTGAAAATTGAAATTTTGTTTGAAGGATTTATAAAAATATATTATTGAAATTCTTAACCAGCAGTAAAATCCATGGATATAACCAGAAGGCAATCTTCCACTTGCATTCCCCAATACTCTGTCCCTTGCAAGTCTGCAGCTTCCCCCACCAACTACAAGTAAAAAACCAATTATAAGTGAATAAGTATTGGCGAAAATAAATAACTCCTTTCGATTTATAGACAGGAAAGACTATATAAACATGTTTAAAAAGCACACTTATAAGCTATGCCAAACACTGTATAAGTTGCATAATATGTATCTAAATCACGTCGTGTGTTCAGACAGCTATAAGGACTTTTGGCTCGCCTAGACCATCACAACCGAACCTATATCGAAAACAAAAAGTAAAGAGCAACAAGTTGTGGGCCCAACACAGAGTCAAGGCCTAGAAAATTGTAAGGTGTGGAGGCAAACTACGTTCTCATTCCACTAAATTGGAATTTCGTAGCCTATTTGAGACGATCATGTTATATGTAAATCTTATTTTACATCATTTTTTACATTATACAATGCGTCGACACGTGATTGGAATTTTTTTTTAAAAAAACACACATTCTTACTTTAACACTTTTTGAATTTTCACATAATGTGAGGTAAGATGTGACGAGGCAAATGAGGCCTGCCACTCAGGCCCAAAACCAGATGGCCTATTTTGGCCCATTTTATTATTATTATTTTTTTTAAATTATTAAACGAAGAAACGGGGAAATTGTTTTCATGCTGACCTTCCGTTTTCCACGACCGGCGACTCCTCCAACTCCAATAGGTCCGGCAACCAGGCGACGGTGTCATTTCCTTAGGTGGCTTCTTCTCTTCTTCTTATTTCCTTCCCTTCACTCTGTCTCTTTCACAAATCTTAAAATCAAACATATAGCAAATCACATCTCACAAGATTCATAACAATTCGACCCATTTTTAAACCCTAACCGCGCCGGCGCGATGCCGCGAGGAGTCCTCACTCCTTGGTCCTTCCGCCTCCACCAGTCGCCACTCTATATCATCCAGGTGCTTTTTTTCTTTGTCAGTCAGTGCTTCTATAGTTTTCAACTTCAACAGAACTTTTGTGTTTACTTCAGCTCTTCTGTTTTAGGATGATGTTTGAAATCGAGTTACGAGTAAATATCCTTTTTTGTTTTAAATATATGCTTGCTATATAGTCATTTGAGGGGTTTCATGTGAAGAAAGAAAATAGTGAAATAGTCCTGAATCAAGTTATTTCTAAACATTGAGATTTTCTCACTCTCGTAGCCTTATTACGTAATCAACCAAAGAGATTTATCATTTATATATTCAAGTACTATGTAATAAAACCTTCCTAATTGGCAGGGCCTGGAGCAACGATAGGGGGAATGTGTGCTACATGTTGCTCTGGTTCTTTAGCTGTAAGGTAATACCTCGCTTCTTCAATTCTATAAACATGGATGTTAATTACTTCACACCCTTCCTTTTGAACGTCTGGGCATTGATAAAAATGATAAGAATTTTTCTGAATGAGGCACTGGCACTATTTTAAGTTTACCATTTATTGGTTACCGTCTCATGCATTGACATTATTGTTTTGTTCAAACTGCCATGACTGAGTTGCTATAGTATATAATAATAAAAATTCTCAGTGCTCAGCATACCTATGTTTAATTTTTTATTGTGCTAGTTATTGTATTCCCAAACATTTTTCTTGTTGCAATAGGATTCTGAATTTAAACAGAATGGATTAATGCAATAGAAATGTACATTTGTATTGGTGGTTGACGTTAAATATTTATCTCAGGATTGTGAGTTGTGACGGTGGAATTCTGAAGGGTGCGATACTATGATTTCATAATTTTCCTCGAAATTCTACTTCTCGGGTAAGTGATGGCTTGTCCTAAATTGCTATTGAATATATTGAAAATGGTTGAAGCCTTGTCGGCTTATATAATTGTGGTCTAATCAAGTTATATGATTGGTTATTGTAGGATCAATTGCACATGCACACGTAGTAACTATACCGAAAATTGTAATTGTGAGATGATTGAAATATTTTGTAATTGTCTTTTAAGTTAATCATTAGGCATTAGATTCATACATCATGCCTCCTAAATACGATTCTGAAGCTCTAAAGAGAAAAATGAAATTGCATCGACTCAAAGTCAAGCATGGGATACTTTAAAAGCAACAATGTTAATGCGTTGAATGAGGTTGAAATAGTGATTCAACCTGACGGTATAATGAGGTTTAAGTTAGCAATATGTTGTATAATATACTATTAGATTGTGCATTTATGTTGATTTTGAGGGGAACCTAATTTATAAAGTTTGCTTTGGGCCCCGAAAATCACAAGACCGTCCCTGGATGTGACCCATGGAATGTACGCTTAGCATAATTCTATTTGATATATAACTTTTTATTTTCTTGATTTGGTTCTATGATCTCAATCGAAATAAAGAAATAATTTATCTATTTTATTTTCTCGATGTAAAGGAAAATTATAATCTAAATTAAAATTTACGTCAATTTGAAGCTAACATTTTTATTTTCCCTTGAACATAGCGTTTGAGGACTAGTTCTTGATCAATATCAATATTCTCGTCTTAGATTATTATCTAGTCGATAATTATTTTAGTTTTCCAATATATGTCGAATTTCACAAAAAAAAAATCAACTTTACTCGAAAATATTGTGAAGAGTTCAATGATCACTCGAAATCATTTTAAAGTTCAATGAATAAAGCAAGACACGAGTATAAGTTCACTGACTAATAAGATATGGTGAATGAGTGATCACTTGGGAGCATTTGAAAGTTCAGTGTAACGAGTGTGCAAGTTTAGTGATCACTTGAAAGTATTTTAACGTTGAGCGGGTAAAATCATGACGTAGGTATAAATTGAGTGACCAATAAAACATTAAACTTGTCAATATATAATTGAAGCTTCAAAATTTAACCAGCAGCTCAATTAAGTTTTAGACGTTGAAAAATTAGTCCCACCTTAATAATTTCTCTCTGTTTTATAATTGTATTTAATTTTCTCCTCCAAATTTTAGCTAATCGATGAAAATAAAGACCCTCAAGAAAGGAAGAATCTAGCAAGATTGCCTCTAAACTCGCAAGTCAATTTTTTTATTTTTTTTCCAATTTCTGGACTATTATTTATTTTTTATTTTTTCAATTTGCGCCTGATAAATTGAACGTTTGAGGTCAATTTCCACACACTGTAATTCCCAGGTTGCCTATCAACGAACTTAACGGTAAATAACTGACACAACACTTATATCCCTCGCATTCTATATATATCTACATACACGCACGCATTTTTTGCTTGGAGGGGGCATGCAATTTACAGTTCATTGGCCCATTTTGTGTTTTGATTTTATGAGGTATTGGATTCCACAACGCGTTTGTTGAAATGCCTGAATGGAATTGACCTTTTAATTTAAACTTTTTCTGATTGTTATATTTAGTTTGAATTCAATATACATGGACGTGGGACATAGCTACTTAGAGGGCAACGCGGATGCGGTCGAGTTCTGTCCTCATGATTCATTCCATAATGTTCTCGCAGCCTCTACTTACACTCTTCAAGAGGGTGATCGGCCAAGCCGAGCAGGCAGCATTTCTCTCTTTGATGTCGATACCGATGCTTGTCGACTCAACTTGACTCAGAGACTGGAAACAGCTGGCATTTTTGACATTAAGTGGAATTCGGGATTCGTACAAAATATGGGCCATCCTCTGCTTTCTCAAGCTGATGCTGATGGATATGTTAGGATTCATAGCCTACAAAGTTCTGATTTAGATGGATCAGATGTTTATGGTATGCTCGAGTTTTGCTTAACTCTGTATAGTCTTGAGTGGTCCAATTTTAGTGCAAATTCCTCTCTTGTAAGATGTAATTCTAGTACTAGAAATAAAGAGCTCGATCTCAACTCTTGGATTCATTTATGCTGAAATTCATGCGTGGATAAAGTAAATAGTACCACTGAAGCCTTTTATCTGAAAAAGAGTATTAGTTTCCCTGGAGAATATGACGAGTAATAGGTGCCATTAGTTGTTTGTTTTCTCCCTTTAAAATAAGTATGTAGCATACATGTCCAAGATAATACTCTTATGTCAAACGGGAAGAATGAAAATCCTTAATTTTTCCAGAGCAAGATGTAAATTGTAGATAGCGGGAGCATACTAAATGGGCATTATGTACCTAGTATTGTAAATAGTCCATTAGTTTACTCAGTTTAGATATCAGATAACAGGGTTATTACTTGAAGATCAAGTTGGTTTCTAAGCACATGTTATTAATCCCCATAAAATGATCGACAACCAAGTCAAGAGTATGTTTGGCTAAGCATAAACACAAGTCAAAATTACTTCTATGTAACTTTTTGTTCCCAGACATGCTTGGATAATTTATTCTTTTCTTAATTTTCTGTAAAAGAACTTGCTTATTTTGAAATGAACTATGACCTTACTATCTAAATAACTTACTTATTTTCCATTTTGGATCAATAAAGAAATTATCTATTGTACCAAATTGCTTATTTACTTATAAGTTTCTGCCACTTCACATGTGCAGTATTTTGTTATTGAATGAACTGCCACAGATGAGATCTTATTCTTGATACAGGGAATTACCTGAAAGAGCTATGTGGCAAGCATATCAGTTCTTCCATGTGTTTGTGCATCGACTGGAATCCCTCTTCCACATCCATGACAGTGGGCCTTTCAGACGGGTCGGTCTCTATAATCTCTATGCATGAGTCCCAACTAAATATTTTACAAGACTGGAAAGCTCATGAATTCGAGGTCTGGGCTACTTCCTTTGATGTACATCAACCGCAACTAGTATACACGGGATCAGATGACTGCAAATTTAGTTGTTGGGATTGCCGAGATGATCCTTCTAACTCGGTATTCCAAAATGCAAAAGTTCACAAAATGGGAATCTGTAGTATTGCAAAGAGTCCTAGTGACCCGAATATTGTACTCACCGGATGCTATGATGAGCATCTAAGGGTGTGGGATGTCAGATCCATTTCATATCCCATAAGTGAAACTTCAATATGTCTAGGTGGAGGAGTTTGGAGAGTTAAGCACCATCCGTCTATACCAGGCCTCATCTTGACTGCGTGCATGCATAATGGGTTTGCAGTTGTCAAAATTAAAGATGGTCGAGCTGAAGTAATTGAAACATACAAGAAACACGATTCGCTTGCATATGGAGCAGATTGGCAGAGAGGGGTTTCGTTTGTGGCAGGAAGAAGGAATAGTAAAGCGATCGCCACTTGCTCATTTTACGACCGGCTCCTTCGCATATGGATACCGGAACGTGATATCTTTAATTGACTTTGTGATTTTCATAGGCTTACTTTTTGAGAAATCTGGATCATTGATGGAAGATGAGGCAGGATGAATGTTTGAATAGAAACATTGATTGCAAAACTAAACCATTTTTTTGTCTTAATTCAAACATTTCTTTGTCTTAATTCTCATAGATCTAGCAAGGAACCGGATGGAGTGGCAAAAAATGATTCAGGATATGGACAGTGCTTATTAGTTTATATTGTTATTATCTTAATTCTTAATAAAGAATGACTGATAAGTGTAGGCAACTCATTCTAATATCAACGTTGCCTTCTTCAGAATCAATTTTATACTTGTAGGCTCATTGCTTAGGTCTTTGAAATGGTATTTTGCTGGTCTGATTTTAAGTTGAAATAAATGGCTCATTCTGGCAGAATTATCTCCATTTGAGATGAGTCAGCTTCTTTTGCTTGTCGTTTGCCTAAATTTTCCGCTGGCCGTGTTTGATACACAGTTGATAGTGGACAAAATTTTAACTTTATCTTCTCTTCCTTAATCTTGTTTGATACTACGCGGACCGCATCTAATGTGCTTCCTTTGAAAGTCCATGATCTGGCTAATAGTGAAAGGCACGCTAGTCTACCAGCACTAGGGCTTAATAGAAGCCCAAAAGTTCGCCGTTGCTTTCGCCTAATGAAAGGATGTCACTCTAGAGTCTGCATATTGATGAAGTGAAGTAAGTTGAATCCTTCCGTTTTTCACCTACTCCAGTCTCCATGTATAGAATCAAAGATGTCTGGTTACGTGCAAAACATGAACAGAAATCAGCACTGATCTGGAAGTACAGGGAAACTGAGGATGGCTTGTGCTTGCATGTCATTGACAGCTAAGGACAATGTATCTAATTCACCTGCCTTGCCTGCTAAAAACTCAAATTCGGAATGACTTGAAAGTCATGAAATTTCAAGCAACTCAGCAGCAATCCCAAAATATGAGTTTCCTAATATTGTCTCAGGTGAACAATCAAATATTGTCAATAAGCAAAGCGAGGGGGTTAATCAATACCTTGGGGTTCAAAAAGCTTGTGGCAAGACTAATATGGTAGCCTGCGATGTAATGGTTGTATGTTGGATGAATTCTCTAAGATCGAAGGTTTTGATATATACCAAGGTTACAGATCATATCTCTGGAATCATGCTTCAGTATTCTGAAGGTGTGAAGAACATAGATCTTCCTTGTATTCCTTGCTTTAAAGGAGGGCAAGTCTAGGAAGATTTTAACTTCTAAAGTTCCCAAATGGAGTTCAGGATTCATTCTTTTCCATAGTTAATGAAGATCTTGATGAAATTGTCTGTTTGGATCCCTGAGGACTCGTTTCTTTGTGTGTCCATATTACAGGTTTGCATAGAAAGCTGATACGTCTCCCTGCCTAACTGATCACCATCTTTTGGTGTCTTTAGAAGGAAAAAGAAAAGAACAAAGAATTACCTGAAGATTTGTTGCCAAAGTAATTACAGGTTGCTTGCTGGAAAGAAAAACAGATACGTCCCTGTAAAGATTTTAAAGGGAAGCAAAGTTTACATTAGAGGATTATGGCTTGCTTGATTGAAAAGTAGTAGGACTATAGGAAACGAGCAAGAGCTTAGAGATTATGCCAAAAACTTAATAAACCGTGAGGAAGAAAATGAAGAGGGTGAAGAATTGAGATACATAGGAATAGAACTAGGTTTCTTAGACTTCGCATCAAGTGAAAAAGATGCAAAGAATATACTGTTGGAAAATTTATTAGTTACAATACTGTGAAGTGCAGAAAAACATATCGACTAATCGAGTCTCGTGACAGCACGATGTCCTAAAGCGAAATTGTCCGTCGATATCTGCTGCGACCTCCGTGGACAATCACTTCCAGGATACAACGATCAAATAACCCAACTGTGCAACAATCACAAATGATTTTCAGAACTCTCAAGTGTACTCCAGAAATATGTAAAACAAAGAATAATATTTTTCTGTATAGAAAGATATAATCTCGTTTTTTGATTTTTTTTCTAGTGCCCAGATGTTTGTTTATATAGGTTGAAAATTGAAGAAACTGCCCACATCATGATCTAGCATTAGTTTCAATTTTAATGGCTTGTGATAATGGGTTGTTAATATTAGACAGTTAAAACAATAAAATTCTACTGGCTAGTTGACCCATTAAATAATTCCGAAAATGATTAAAAAGAAATTATTTATTTAGAATCAATAAAGCCCAACAGCCCAAGGCCCCAAGGCTCAATCAAAGACCTTTTAATATAATGCGTGCAACTAATAAATTTTCCAACAATCTAAAGCGAAATTGTTTACGTTTTTAATTAGTTGCCATGACTGAAGTAGCTATATCTGTTTCAAAGTATTCTGAAAAGCCTGATTTATTTTATGGAAAGAACTTTAAGAGATGGCAAATGAAATTGCGATTTTATTTGACAACTCTTAAAGTTGTAGATGTTATTGAATCTGATAAACCTGTTTCTAAAATTGCTGATGAGCCTACTGATAAGGAAATATCATATTTAGCTAATTGGGAACGTAATGATTATATGTGCAGAAACTATATTCTGAATTACTTGACTTTGGATTTATATGATGTTTACTGATCGTGTAAATCTGCTAAAGAGTTATGGAAGTCATTAGAAAAGAAATATGCAACTTAAGATGCTGGAACTAAGAAATTTGTTGTGGAAAAATTTCTAGATTTTAAAATGGATGATATTAGAACAGTGGTAAGTCAAGTTGAAGAATTACAGATTATAATTCACGAAATTATTGCTGAGGGATATAAAATATGTGAGGGTTTTCAAGTGTCTGCTATAATTGAAAAATTACCACCTTCTTGGAAAAAGTATAAAAATAGTTTGAAACATAAAAAAAAAGAAATGTCATTAGAGGATTTGATTATCAGAATTAGGATTGAGGAGGACAATAAAATGGCAGAACGTAGGGAGAAACCAGATTTGGGTACAAAGGCTAATCTTATTGAATGAAGTTCTGATAGTAAGAAAGCTGCTGGAAATTTTACCAAAAACCAGAACTTTAAAGGCAAATTCAAGATGAAGCAATTCATAGGAAAGAACAATCGGTCTAAGCCTCAATTTAAAAATAAAACTGTTGGTGATTGTTTTGTTTGTGGTAAACCAGGTCACTTTACAGTATTGCAACTAATAAATTTTCCAACATATACGACCATGCTATATGTATAGGGCGCTATATACATGGAGTTTCCAGCTTAACTTGGCACTTCTTTAAAAAAAAACGGCAGAAAATAAAAATCAAATTATGGAGAAGTCGCATTCATTTCCCCCAAAATTGAAACAATTATGCTTCTTGTACAGGTTCAATGACAACCAGTGGCGAATCCAAGATTTTAAATGAGCACAGATGGCCATTGATTGTCGAGCGCAATAAAATATGAAAAATTAAATATAACAATTATTTTGCTAAAACTAAACATATATAATTATGTTATATATATATCAATAATATTCACCAAATGACATAGTGACCAAGTTTTGTATAATTCAAAGGAAGTGCACATGTTCAAATCTTTCCAATTGCATTAAAATCGATAAAACTTAAATTATATTATTTTGTTACATTTAGTGTCAAAATTCAACAAATGTCATAATGTCTTTCAATAATCTTAGAAAGACCTCACAGGTTCGAAGCCCCTCCTATTACATTTGTTTTGGTAAAAATTGTAGAACTAGAAAAATTGCACAATTAATTGGTATGGAAGAGATTTGAACCATAGACTTTCAATTTGAATTTGAAGGCTCTAACCAACAGAAATATTAGAAATGTTTGAAAACAAAATAAATTATTAGATATATAACCTTATATTTTTATCTATTTTCAACCAAAAAAAATAAAAAATAAAAAAATTGTTTCGACAGATTCAGCACGTGCGGTCGTCGATGCTCGCTGAGTGCTGGATCCACCACTAATGACAACGTGGTTGACAGGGTTTTGAAAAAAGAACGTATCATTGGAAAATGAAGGAAATCTGATTTTTGTGTCATGTATCAAAGGCGTAATTGTAGAATTTACAAAAAAAAAAAAGAAGAAGGGTGCATTATTACTTCATTACATGTTGAATGTGACCCTTGTCAAAGAGGACTTGCATTAAAAACCAATCCCAAAATTTGGACTTTTCTCGGAAGATTTTGATATGTTTAGATAAGCTACCATGCATTAAGCTATAAATGTTTTGTACAGTATTCTTGGTATTCCTTTCTTTTGGTGTTCTACTGCAACAATATTTATTGCCACCAGCTTGGTAAGGCCAGCATGTTAGCACGTGTACGGGGTGCGGAGGGAGGGGGCTGGCCGAGGCACCCCAAGCTCATTTAGGTTTTTTAGTTATGCATCAGCTCAGTCTTTTTTGTCCCCCTGGCTCTGTCCATGCACAAGAAACGCAAGAAATCTCACAACGGATGCATTTGTGTAGATCAAAACTCTATTATCTTTTCATTGTGTCGAAAGTGTATCAGAGTACAAATATGATCTCAACAGGGAACTTCACACCAAGTCAACATAAATTTACTACCCGTTACATTATGTCTACAAGATTACAGCCATCTCTACACATTCAAAGCTCAAAATTCACCGATTTTCTTCATCTTTTGTGGATCCTGTGCTCGGTGGACGACTTCTTGGTCTTCAAGCCAATAAATTAACAATCACGTCAGGACTGGGGCACCCCTTAATGCAGCTTTTTTCACTTTCTGAAACACAAAACAGTGTCCATTAGATTAGATTACGACAAATGTATAGAACCAAAACATTCACGAGGATCCGTCCCCTCCCCTTACATTGGAGATATTTTTCCACAGATCAAGGGTCTCGAGAGCTTTGCCAGACAGATGTGTTTCACGAGCCAGATCCACTCCTTCAGCCAGATTGGCAACGCATCCACTGACCAAAAGTGCTGCTGCCGCATTTAGCACCTGTGCGACGATTTAAGATGAAGATCACTGCTTGTTTTTTTCCTTTTTGCTTCCAAACATGCTTGAACTAGTTACTTTTCTTACTTCTATGTAAAAAAAATTGCTCTTTTGAATATAAAATATTTCCCAAGTTCAATCGATCGATAATAGTTTATTATTTTTAGAACTCAATTCACTTATAGTTTGAACTTTTTAAGCTTTGCCTAAAAGTGCAGATAGACGAAATAAAGAAATCTTTCACGTAAATCTATTTTTCCAAGTGATTCGATATAATGAATGGACCAAATTTTCAAATAATTAATATAAAGAAAAACTGAAAAAGAACTTACCAATGCATCAGATATGGGCCCCTTTTCTCCTGATAGCACAAGCTTTAATACATTTGCGTTGTATTCTGGATCTCCACCTCTCAGATCATTTAGAGTACAGCGAGGGATCCCGAAATCCACTAGAAAATGACTGAATTTTGTAAGAATACAATTCCAATAAAATACTAAATGCCTAGTGAAAATTTAACAAAAAATTGTAATATCCACTCTTAGAAAAAATGCATTCAAGAAATCAAATAATTTCTTGGAAGTGCCTTACTACAAATTAAACTCGACAGTGCGAGAATTTTTTCCATGCTGCCAAAGATGTAAACCTAAATGACCATTTGTGTGAAGCGACAAAGTTAAATGAGAACTACTAAATCATAAGAGGTAGTAGGGAGATTCTTACTTGGATCAAATGAGAACTTCTCTATCTTATCTGGGGTAACATCAAGGACTAGTCCAGGACCTGTTCACATTCATTAGGGGAATTTAATGTGAATTGTTAAGCATAAGCTCTCTACGATATTACGAAATGGACAAGATTCCTTGTTAAGATTGAGATCCAGTCTCCATATTTTCACATCTGTTTGAACAAATATTTAATTAAACAACAGAAATGATGCTAACCGAGGGGACTGATCTCATCAAGGCCCTCACTGTGAACAATTAATGCTCTCTTCATGCCAAACCGTTGAAGTGCTTTTGCCATCTTATGAACCTAGTCAAGGACAGAAAATTTTCATAAAGCATGAAACTTTATTTAGTATCAGGAAAAAACCACAAATCAATATCCTAAGCAAGATACTATCAGATCTTTGTAATGCTGAAAGCATCTTTAAAATATATTAAGAAGATATGTTCTACAAATCAACAAGTTGAACATATCAGAAATTAAATTTCACCATCACACAATTTATGGTCAAGGTACTCACTAGATTTTCTTCGTATACCCCAACTACAGCGAAAGGAACTCCTGCAGGATTTAACATAGGGCCCAAGATATTGAATACGGTCTTCACTTTCAGCTTTTTCCTGATAGGTCTAACGATTTTCATTGCCGGGTGATATATCGGAGCCATCATGAAACCAATCCCAGCTTCAATCACACACCTCGATACCCCCTGAACAAATAACAATAAGCATGTTGAGAGACAGGCTGAAAATAAATTATGCAAGAATATAAGATTTGAGATTATTTCTGTAGTCAATTCGTCTCAGTCACAACTGCATGCTAGTCCAATTTTATGCATCTTATAAGGTATGGAGGCTATGCGTGCAAATTATTTTATTAATAGAATGTGTGGTTGAAAATGAATTTGAAAAAAAAAAAAAATGAGTTTTTGGATAATGGAGCTCAAACAGGGGCAAAATCTACTTGTATAATTGAAGGTTCAGAAAGATAATCCTTGATGTAATATTTGATAAGATGCCCTGTTTTTGGAGGAAAACATTCTATTTGAAAGTTATGTCTACGGGCTAAAGTCCTAGAATATTTGTTTATGTTAATACTTCACTCCTGATACTAAAAGTTCAAAAAAATAAAAGTAAAGAGGGCCAAGGAAATCTTATTGAGATTCAATATTTGTAGATCTCAAGGAATTCCCATGGATTCAGCCATACAATGATGGATTGGAAAGGTGAACAGATATCAAGCTCATGGTTCAGAAAATAATCGACAATTTATCCCTCATTGGATGAAACATCAAAATCATTCACATAGAGAAGTAACAACCAGATATTCAGATTCTGGTATAATAAAAAAAATGGTACAATTTTCTTTTGGTTAGATTGCCTTTCTGTTTTTAGACAATATAATTAGATTGCTATTGAAGTATGTCGTGGTGATTGCTCCACTACAATAAGAAAAAAAAAATCCCCTGAAAATACTAGTCAGGTGCGCATATAATATCAGTATTTTGAAAAAAGTGAACAACAAATCTTTTTTCATCAAGTCCAGATATTGCTTGATTTACAAACTTATTCAAATGTGAAAGGGTGAAACTGTGACTATTTGTCTCAATTTTATGGCATTGTGATGATTAACAGAGCATTTATTAAGCCCACACACACTTGAACACAAAATTAACTATATCATAGTAAGTAACTGCACAAACCTCTGGGTCCAAGTCGATAGCGACCCCCAATGCTTCCAGTACATCAGCACTTCCACAAGCAGACGAGCTTGACCGATTCCCTTGCTGCAATACAACCCTCAATGTGATCATCATTTCATCACTTCATTAAAATTAATTACAGAGATTATTTGGAAGCAAATAGTCCACCTTAGTAACTTTTGCACCACAAGCTGCAGCAAGTATCGAAGCTCCCGTTGATATGTTCACCGTGTTTGCACCATCACCACCCGTCCCAACAATGTCAACTGCATCAGTCAATCCTTCAACTTTTGTACAATGTCCTATCATTGCCCTAGCCAGTCCAACCACCTAGATTGTAGTAACACATTAGCAAATTACCACATTGTGTGGTACCAGAAAGGCATTTTTCAGTACCATAAATGCACTTAGCCCTTGTTTGATGGTCATTATTTTGAGAAAAAAAATTATGTTTTGAATAGTTATTCTTTTGAGAATGCGTAATTCAAAAGTAGGTAAAAGTTTCTGGTTTGTGTGCAAAATATTTTATTGTGTAAATATATGGTTGAAAATGAGTATGAGAATTAAAGAGTTTTAAAATAATGGTTGTCAAACAGGGGCTTAATACCTAATATATAAACCCTTAAAAATGAGTTCCTGTTCCAACTATATTACAGGGAAATTCACTTAATTTTGGGCCAATGGGATTACAGAAAAGTGTCACATGTTGCTAGGATTAGAATACTTTCGTTATCTTGAATAACATGATAGCTACAAATCACATCACGTTTTATGAAAAATTACTCAGATCAAGTGGGGCTGAGCTTAAGAGAGTAGAAGCTATTTCAAGTAACTTTTAGGTAAGACTAACTCTTATGTTCCACCTTTGACCAATCAAAATAATTATTTATTTTAAAACACACTTATAAGTAAACTTTTTAAGCTTATTCAACATGCTCTTATCAATCCCTGGATTCCCTGCACTTCATATTGATTTTATTGGGTTTTTTTTTTTTTTTTGCGACATCTACAATTCATTCATAGATACCTGTCACATCGTAGCGTATAATCTTACACAGTTTCAAACTCAAAGTCTGAATAGACTTTTTTAGCCAACAAACTTTTTTTTTTTTGAATCTTACATGCTATATATTTAACTTTTCAAAACCTAGAATTTTCTAATAATTTTATTCTAATGCCACTGATATTCTTCACTAAGAAATCATAGACCATCATGCAAAATATGAATCACTTACTTCTTCATAAGTTTCGCCCTTTGCTCTTAACAGCACAAGAAATGCACTGATCAAAGCTTCATCACCACCATTCAGCAAGAAATCCAGAGAAGCCTCTGCTTCAGCTTCCGATAAATCCACCCCACTGATCAAGCCTTCTATCAACTGTTAAGTAAAAAAATATCACAATATAAAAGGCTTGGCTAGACCACTTATTGGAGCTCCAATGGCCCAAAAGAGCATTTCAATCCGTTTAAAAAGCTTAAACAAACAGTCGGAATCAGATTCGAAAATTGAATTCTTAACTCCAATATTCTTCAGATATTAAAAAATAAAAACAATGATCAAAGTACATTTCCCATTCCAAACAATTAAGGGTAAAACAAATGAAATCCATCACTTATTATTTTATTTTATTTTTATTTAAAAGAGAGAGAGAGAGAGAGAGAGTAGAAGAAGCTTGTAGCATTACCTGACTAAAAGACGACATGGGTGCATGATTTTTTGGATTGGGCAAGGCAAAAGGTACAAACAGTGTCAGTGAGCAATTAATATCAACTGGGGAATAAATGAATGAATTTCTGATCTTCTGCGGTACAAGTTGGCGAGTAAACGCTGAACAACGAGTGTGAGGTGGAAAAAATTTAAGACGATGATGATGAACAACAGCCATTTTGCAGGGTGCCCACTTCTGACGCTGCAAATATATTTATGTTTTGCCCAGTTCAATGAATGTCGTGAAAATTGTGTGCGCACCAAACTATATGCACTTGGGTTAGGTAGATGTATTCATGTAAATAGTGTCGAAATTCAGAATGCAGCGATTTGGTACCATTAATTAGGGCTTCTGACTTTTGGAAGCTTGTTCAGATCCTTCTCACCACGTGAGGTTAGGCATGTCAACGTCGCTCGAGATCATCGAGTTGAGGCTCAGGTCAAGCGACTCAAGCCCCATTTTGGGGCATCAACTCAAGCTCAAGCCCGACGAGCCACATGGGCAGGCCCATGTCACAAGACATTTTCAACTCCAATGAGCCGAGCCGAGTTTCATTAAAAATATATATATAGTGCGTTGTCTGCAACAGCTGCCTGGGTCGAGCCTCAGTTTTTTTGTCGAGCTTTTGTTTGGCTCGACCAAAAAAAGTCCGAGCTATTTTTGCTCGATTCGAACTTAAGCTTCGAGTTTCAACTCGTGGTTTGACTGGACTCGACTCGTTAACACCCCCTATGCAAGGGCTTTTGCTTTTATTTTTTATAAAATAATTTTTTAAGAATGTTATCTTAAAAAGAATAATTTTTGTTTCAAATTTAATTTTTAAAAGAACTTTTCTATTTCGAAAATAATTTCTCTAAAAGCTTCTCTAACCAAAAAAATTACTTTCATAAAATAAGTTGTTGACCTTAAAAAATGGCTCTAACACGTGGCCAACGTAATAAGTCTTCAAGTCAACTCTGACATGCACACGCAGCACACTGTAAGTCACTCGTGGCCTTTCCCGGAGGGGTTGGGAGCGGCCGCGAGCACTCCGACGGTCAAGTTAGTTTAAGGTTCAACTAGAATTAGTTCGACGGCGATGGACCACTTGCCGAAAAGTGGTTGATGCAAAGTGTAATAATAAAGTGCTAGTGTTGTAGGGAGAAGATGGTACTTTAGTTTGCAATGTAGTAGGAGAAAAATGGATTCCCCCCCCCCCCCCCCTTCCCCCAAATCCTTCTTCTGGCACAATGAGGGAATATTTATACCAAAGATGGGAAGAGGAGAATCGTTGGATGAGGAGACACGCGTTATCAGATCATTAGGGCTCGTCCCATCCTAGGTGTTAATTCGTCCCTCCGTAGATTGGCTAGCATTGAATGTTTCTGACAAAGACAGCTGATTTGACCGTTTGAGTCCTGCTATACGTCTCATCAATCAGTCAGTGTTTTGACTTTAGAAAGATCTTTCTACAAGAGATCTTTGTTGGGGCGAGGCAAGGCAGGTGCAGCGTTATAGAAACAGAGTGCGGGCCTTTGCATCCGCGGTGGCTTGCAGATGAATTCGGTTCTTCTGTTGGGCGTGTGCTCAGTTCCTTCCTTGTGTAACCACTTCGGCCTACGCAATCAGCTCGTCCCATGCGCAATCACCTTGGCCACCACGTGACATGGTATGGACCACCTCTACTGACACGTAGCGGGTCTGACAGGCCCGTAACATCAGTCAAACGAGTGCAAAAGTAACCTTTAAATTTTAAAAATTCATTTTTACTTCTCCAAAAATTATACTAAACGAATATTCAGACAAAGTTCTACGTCCCTTCATTATACCAAATGATAAACCGAACAATCAAGGGAACATAATCCTTGTTCCACATTTTTCGATTTATTTTATTTTTAATTTAAATAGTATTTTAAAATTTTAAAAATAATTAAACTTAGGTTATTGAAACTGGAACGTGCGCCGAGTGATTATATACACGTCGCATAGCCAATTCAAAAATCGTCCATTTATCCTTTAGCTACAATCAATTAAAAGGTTTGATACTATAAATATGGCTTATTAGTTATTAGCACAAAACGTCCATACGTTTGATCTTTAGTGTGCAAAATATTTGTACATTTCAACTTTTGCATTTTTACCCATATTTCCACGTTTCATTGTGGAAAATATCATTTTCCTCAATTTTTATCCATTTTTACTATAAAAATATGTGAAATGACAAATATACCCTCTTATTTAAATAAAACAAAACAATAAAGAACTAATTGCAACCATATGCTCAAATTTTTCCAAAATTACAAATGAGTCTCAAATAAGATAATTAAAAATCAAAACAAAAAACAAAAATAATTTTAATATTAGTAAAAACTCAACCCAACCACAGCACCACAACCACTACCTACACCACCAAAACTCCTACGGAATTTCATAGTCACTGCACGCGGCTTCGCTCCACAGAGTCGTTACAACAACGAAGAAGCAACTGTGCATAGCTCTGGGCAACGGCACTGTGCAGAGGAGCTCACACCGCGGAGGTGGTCTTCCAACAACAGTAGAGATGATGGAGAGAGAGAGAGAGAGATAAGGGAGATGAAGAGTCCAATTGACGATATGATGGTTTGTGGGACTGGAAGAATTGGTCACGAAACCCCATAGATGGTATCTAAACAGATCCAGATGGTGTCGCATCCACCGCCAGCCGGAAGGGATGGTGCAGATATTATTGACCTATGGTTGACTTCTCGTTTTGATTATTACAAACAAATCACTTTTAATTCTAACGAATTATATTTGAGTGTCATTTAGAGCGATTGTGAATGCTATCAAGGATGGAGACACAAAAAATCAAGGTTATTTGCAAATAAGACAATCCTTGTGTAAACAAACTTGGCAAACCAACGGAAACAAAAAGAACTCATGAAGAAGCAAGACATATATAGAGACATTAAATTTTAATACATCAAATATATGTAAAGGTAAAATGCTTCGTTATTTGGCCATGAAATGTTTAGCAGCTCAAAGTAAACTTTTGATGCATAATAAAATCATACTTCTTCAAAAACATAAAAAAAATTGCATAAAATCATTTTTCAAATGAGTAAATACTTTTATCAAAGAAATGAATTCATAAATCACACTCTTTGAAAAGATTGGAAAATGCTATTTTTCATAAACCTACATTGATCTAATTATCATGAAGAAAACCATCCGATGTGCAATTCTGGACAACCGGACGTCCGGATGAGCAACGGTCAATTTTCTGACCGTTGCACATCTCTAACGGCTAGTTCATCTGGACGTCCGGATCCCTTGTCTGGATGGCCAGAACTTTTAGCCGTTTAAGTGCTATAAACACATCACTATTCCTACATTTGAAAAACAATTCTTGAGCATTAAAGTGACATATTTATTGTTTTCATCCACCTTATTTTTCATCATTAAGAAGATCAATAACATCAAAATTCTTGAGAAACTTTTAAGTGATTAAACTTGTGAAAAATTATTTGTTCATCAAAAAGTTTTTCATATCAACACTTTGAGCTAAACTCATTGTCATCTATAGAAGTGTTTGCCTCTTCTTTTCTTGCTATCAATCTTGATTCTATCATTCATCAAGAAAAGAGGTTTTCACTTGTATATTCATTTTTGAATTGTGGGTCGTGTTGAGATCCCGAAAAGCTCAACATTGTAAAATGATCGGTGCTCCTTGATTGTAAGTTACCAGAAACTTTGTAAAGGGTTGGATTGCACCACAAGTCAATCAACATAGTGAAAAAAGGTCTTGCTCGTGACGGAGAGCTTGGTAACGGGGGACGTAGATCATTGCGTTGGATCGAACCTCCATATTATATCGTTTGCATTCTCTAACCCTTTTACTTAACGCTATTACCTTGTGCAAACTTATTTCCTTTACCTACGTGTCTATTTGCATTCAAATTATTTCATTATCATTTGTGTGAACATTAGTTTTAAAACTTGTATTATTTTTGAAAAAGATTTTAAAAACCAATTCACCCCCCTCTTGGTTAGCCAATCTTGGGTTTTCAATTGGTATCAGAGCTCAGTACTCACTCTTTTAAGATTTCACAATCTTGAGTTATGGCTAACACCGGTTTTCAAAATCTTGAGGGATACTCTACAAATCGACTCCCTTTCTTTGATGACACAAACTACAATTATTGGAAGGCTAGAATAATGATTTATGTTCAATCCATTGATTATAATGTTTGGGAAATCATTGAATTTGGTCCATATGTGCCCATAAAAACTATTAAAATTGATGGCAAACCCGATCAAAGCATTCCAAAATCAAGAGAAGACTATGATGAGGAAGATATGAGAAAATTATCATTAAATGCTAAAGTCAAGAACTTGCTTTATTGTGCTCTAGATAAAAATGAATTTAATAAAATTAGTACATGTGATTCGGCTCATGAAATTTGACGTGCTCTTGAAGTAACTCATGTCGAAACCAACAAGGTTAAAGAAACAAAAATAAATGTGTTAATTAAAGATTTTGAAAACTTCTTTATGAAACGAGATGAGTCCATTGTTGATATGATTACCCGCTTTACCGATATTGTGAATGGCCTAAAAGGTTTTAATAGAAAATATATTAACAGTGAACTTGTGAGCAAAATGCTTAGGTCTCTTTCAGAGGAATGGACCTCCATACGATGCTCATTGAAAATAAAAAGGATGTCAACTCATATCCTTTAGAAGAATTATATGGGACATTGATGACCTATAAGCTCAACAATGCCGAAATCAAAGAAAAGACAAGGAAAAGCAAAGAGGAATCAAAAGAAGCTCCCAAGAGACAAATTGCTCTAAAATCGGTAATGGATGGAGAACCATCGACAAGCAACACGAGCGATAAAGAACTTGATGATCTAGTCATTCTTGTCAAAAAATGGAGAGGCTTCCGAAACAACAAAAAGTTTCAAAGAAGAGATGACAAAGGAGAAGAAAAAAACAAGAAAATCATTTACTATGAATGTGATAAACCCGGTCACAAAAAAACGGAGTGTCCAAACAAAATAAAGAGCTTAAAAAAAAGGCATTTCAAGCTACTTGGGATGATAGTGATGATAAAGAGCAAAATGAAAGTGACAATCAAAACGAAGTTGTCAACATGTGCTTCATGGCCATCGAAGACGAGGATGTTTATATCATTAATATCGAGCATGATAATTATGAACATTGCTTACTTTGTCTTAAAGATGAAACTTGGCTTTGGCATAGAAGACTCGGTCATATAAATATGGAACTTATTTCAAAAATCTCTAAAAATTGTTTTGTAAAAGGATTGCCAAAATTGAAATTTGAAAAAGACAAAATGTGTGAAGCATGTCAACTTGGAAAACAAGTCAAAAGCTCTTTTAAACCTAAAAAATTTTCATCAACAATAAAATCATTGCAACTTCTCCACATGGATCTCTTTGGACCGTCAAGAACGGCTAGCTTAGGTGGTAAATACTATGCTTTTGTTATCGTTGATGATTTTTCAAGATTTACATGGGTAATATTTTTAAGCGCAAAGGATGAAGCCTTAAAAGCTTTCAAATATTTTTGTAAGAAAGTGGAAAATAAAAAAGGTCACACTATCACTACTATTAGAAATGATCATAGTGGAGAATTTGATAATCTTGCATTTGATGATTTTTGTAACAATAACAGATATGAACATAATTTCTTAGTTCCTAGAACTCCTCAACAAAATGGTGTAGTAGAAAGGAAGAATCGCACATTACAAGATATGACTCGGACTATGCTAAATGAAAACAATCTCCCAAAATACTTTTGGGTTGGAGCCGTTAATACCACATGTTATATCATAAATAGAGTTATGGTTAGTCGCAAGAAAACTAAAACTCCATATGAGCTTTGGGAAAATAGAATTCCCAACATTAGTTATTTCAAAGTATTCGGTTACAAATGTTTTATCTTAAACACAAAAGAAAATTTAGGAAAATTTGACTTAAAATCCAATATCGGAATTTTTCTCGGTTATTCATCGACTAGTAAATCATATAGAGTTTTCAACAAAATAACTCTAGTCGTTGAAGAATCAATGCATGTTACTTTTGATGAAACTAATCTACTTGATCGAGAGAGAGGTATTGATGATGATATAGGTTTGGAAACTCCCCATGAACAAATGAATATTCAAGACAAAGAAGTACCCAATGAGGAGCAATCAAAAGAAATCAATGATCAAGAAAGAAGAGGAACATCAACCAAAGCTCAAAGTGACTCCACACTACCAAAAGAATGGAGGTTTGTCTCATCTCACCCTAAAGAGCTAATAATTGGAGATCCATCAAAAGGTATCACTACTAGAACCTTTCTTAGAAATCATCTAGGTAGTTGTGAGTTCATATCACAAATCGAACCCAAAAATTTCAAAGAAGTGGAATTTGATGAGTTTTGGATTATAGCAATGCAAGATGAACTAAATCAATTTGAAAGAAACCATGTGTGGGACTTGGTTGCTAGACCAACAAATCAAACCGTTATTGGCACTAAATGGGTTTTTCAAAATAAAAAAGATGAAAATGGAATCATTATGCGTAACAAGGCTAGATTAGTGGCCCAAGGTTACAATCATAAAGAAGGAATTGACTATGAGGAAACTTTTGCACCGGTAACTCGATTAGAATCCATTCGCATGCTTCTTGCATTTGCATGTCACAAAAACTTCACTCTTTATCAAATGGATGTTAAAAGTGTATTTTTAAATGGATTTATCCAAGAAGAAGTCTACGTTGAGCAACCACCCGATTTTGCAAATCATAAGTTTCCAAATTATGTATTCAAACTTAGAAAAGCTCTTTATGGCCTCAAACAAGCTCCTAGAGCTTGGTATGAACGTTTGAGGAAATTTCTACTTTCAAATGGCTTTTCTATCCGAAAAGTCGATACCACTCTCTTCATTAAAACTAAAAAACGAGACATGCTTATTGTTCAAATTTATGTTGATGACATTATTTTTGGTGCAACAAATATTCAACTCTGTAAAGAATTTTCTAAAAATATGAGCATGGAATTTGAAATGAGCATGATGGGTAAACTCAAATTATTTCTCGGGCTTCAAATTAAACAAACATGTGATGGCATATTCATAAACCAAAGTAAGTACATCTTAGACATGCTAAAGATATTTGAAATGAATGATCTTAAACCAATTAATACTCCAATGTGCACTTCCATAAAGCTTGACAAGGATGAACAAGGCACTTCCATCGACATCACTAAGTACAGAGGTATGATCGGATCTCTTCTTTATTTAACTGCAAGTAGGCCTGATATTATGTTTAGTGTATGCTTATGTGCTCGTTTTCAATCTAATCCTAAGGAATCCTACCTCAAAGCTGTAAAAAGAATATTTAGATATCTTAGTGGAATTCGAACCTTAGGACTTTGGTATCCGAAAAATACTCACATTGATTTACTTGGCTTTTCGGACGCCGATTGGGCCAGATGTCGAATTGATCGTAAAAGCACTAGTGGAACATGTCACTTTCTAGGGTTTGCTCTAGTGTCTTGGTTTAGTAAGAAACAAAACTCCGTGGCCTTGTCTACGGCCGAGGCCCAATACATTTCCGCCGCAAGTTGTTGTGCACAAGTACTTTGGATGAAACAAACTTTGAAAGATTATCACTTATCCTATGATCATGTTCCTATTATGTCTGACAACACTAGTGCAATTAACTTATCCAAAAATCCAGTTTTAACTCCCGAACTAAGCATATTGGAATTCGCCATCACTTTCTTCGGGACCATGTTCAAAATGGAGATATATCGCTTAAATTCATCGATACGGAAAATAAATTAGATGATATATTCACTAAGCCTCTCGCTCTAGATTGATTCTCACGTATTAGAAGAGAATTGGGCATTGTTGATGAAAGTGGTATACAATTTTGAACATTTTTTTCAAAAATTTGGCCAACCGGACACGGTCGAAGTTTGTCCGGATGGACAGAATTTTTCAACATTCTGCCGTCCGGACGTCCGGATCGACGAAATCTGAGGTTTTAATCGATCTCTCAGATCTTCTTTTTCACTTCTCCAACCATTTTTCTCTCCAAATCCTCTCCTACTTCTACTCGAAATCTCTCACAAATCCTTCCCTTGTGTATTTTAATTCCAATTTCATTGAAAATCCATAGTTTTTGACATCAACATCTCAACACTCTCGAAAATCCCTTTCAAAATCACTTCCTTTTGTTTTTGAAACCCTAGCCTTTGAATACTCAAAATTTCTACAAATTTATCACCTCAAATCGTGTAAACGTTCAATCCCATTACTCCCAATCATATTTCCAAGTTGATTTTGGCAACCAGACATACAACCATACATTGTGTATAAGTTTCCTCCTCCCTTTTCTTACTATGGCTAGCTCCCAACGAGGCAAACGCATGAAGAAGACCGAGAAATGCCCTCCACCATCCTCTTCGGACAATGGCACAAATTCGGAGGAAAAAGCACCAAATCTCTTCGATAAGTCACCCATTCTCATTGGTAAGAGTGTTGATTTTGCCGATTTTAATATCGAAGCTCCTGCATTTCATATTAAAAAACATCTAGAACAAATGGGATGGGTACCCGTGTGCACTTTGGAAGAAAATGCGTACCCACATCTCATGAAAGATTTTTATGCACACATGCAATTTGAACCACGTTCCGATACAATCACTTGTTATCTTAAAAACACTCGCATCAAAATCACTAAAGCACTCATTCGCACGATTCTTGAACTTCAACCATGTGATCAACAATTTTTTGTTCATAAAGCACATCCCAGTCACGATGGTTATAACCCCTCCGAGGTATGCCGTCGGGTGACCGGGAAATTTTTTGAAAACATCACTAAAATTAGCGCCAATCAACTGAGCCTTCTGTGCAAAATTTTACAAAATATCATTTGCAACATTATTCTTCCCCGGAAAGGTCATCGAGACGAAGTTAATAACTTCGATCTTTTTGTTTTGGACTCTATGTTAGTCGGGCGTAAATTAGATTTTCCTGCTATAGCTATTGGAGTCATGAATCTTGTGCATGCATCACGACACACCAAAGCACTACCTTACGGGATGCTTCTAACCAAAATTTTTAAATATTTTGACATTCCACTTAAGGGAGAAACCTTTATTAAACCATGCGCTACCGATGTTATCAATATTCAAACCCTCAAATGAATGAAAATCATTAAGGATCATGGTCAATGGATGGCTAGGACAAAGGGATTTGACGCTACCTCCGTCCCCTTGACTCTACCCTTTGAAGACGAATCTGAGGGCAACCCTGAAGACGCACATATCCCTCCTGCTGACATTCCTGCATCGAGTGCACCTGTCCTTCCACTGATCGCTCTTTCATCGAGGAACAGTTCAACCTACTTCACGGGCGCATCGACTCTCTCACTGCCACAGTTGACAGCTTTGGGAGCCTATTACTCCAGCTTCAAGCACAGCAGACTACTCTTCAGGAATGACAGGACTCCTTCTTTGCGGCCTTCAATGCTCGATTTCCACCTCCGCCTCCAGCTCGCTAGTTTCATTTCTACATTCTTAATGTTATGTTTTCTTATGTTTAAATGTTCAGTTGTGAACTCTTATGTTATGATTTTGCATTAATTAGTTTATTCTATGCTGATAAAATTGTTGTGCCATAAGTGCTGTTATGATCCCTACTTCTTTTTGTTATAATCTCTACTTCTTTTTGTTTATGCCAAAAGGGGGAAAGAAAAATAGGATAATTATGCAACGTCGATAAGGGGAACATTTAGTCACATATCATATCACATTATTATATGCATTATGACAGGGAGAACACGTGCTAAAGCTTTTTTCTGTGCAACAATTTGTTTACTACCTACATTGCAAATTATCTTGTTTGTCATAATAAAAAAGGGAGAAATTGTTGACCTATGGTTGACTTCTCGTTTTGATTATTACAAATAAATTACTTTTAATTCTAACAAATTATATTTGAGTGTCGTTTAGAGCGATTGTGAATGCTATCAAGGATGGAGGCACAAAAGATCGAGGTCATTTGCAAATAAGACAATCCTTGTGTAAACAAACTTGGCAAACCAACGGAAACAAAAAGAGCTCATGAAGAAGCAAGACATATATAGAGACATTAAATTTTAATACATCAAATATATGTAAAGGTAAAATGCTTCGTTATTTGGCCATGAAATGTTTAGCAGCTCAAAGTAAACTTTTGATGCATAATAAAATCATACTTCTTCAAAAACATAAAAAAAATTGCATAAAATCATTTTTCAAATGAGTAAATACTTTTATCAAAGAAATGAATTCATAAATCACACTCTTTGAAAAGATTGGAAAATGCTATTTTTCATAAACCTACATTGATCTAATTATCATGAAGAAAACCATCCGATGTGCAATTCTGGACAACCGGACGTCCGGATGAGCAACGGTCAATTTTCTGACCGTTGCACATCTCTAACGGCTAGTTCATCTGGACGTCCGGATCCCTTGTCTGGATGGCCAGAACTTTTAGCCGTTTAAGTGCTATAAACACATCACTATTCCTACATTTGAAAAACAATTCTTGAGCATTAAAGTGACATATTTATTGTTTTCATCCACCTTATTTTTCATCATTAAGAAGATCAATAACATCAAAATTCTTGAGAAACTTTTAAGTGATTAAACTTGTGAAAAATTATTTGTTCATCAAAAAGTTTTTCATATCAACACTTTAAGCTAAACTCATTGTCATCTATAGAAGTGTTTGCATCTTCTCTTCTTGCTATCAATCTTGATTTTATCATTCATCAAGAAAAGAAGTTTTCACTTGTATATTCATTTTTGAATTGTGGGTCGTGTTGAAATCCCGAAAAGCTCAATCAACATAGTGAAAAAGACATTGCTCGTGACGGAGAGCTTGGTAACGGGGAATGTAGATCATTGCATTGGACCGAACCTCCATATTATATTATTTGCATTCTCTAACCCTTTTACTTAACGCTATTACCTTGTACAAACTTATTTCCTTTACCTATGCGTCTATTTGCATTCAAATTATTTCATTATCATTTGTGTGAACATTAGTTTTAAAACTTGTATTATTTTTGAAAAAGATTTTAAAAACCAATTCACCCCCCTCTTGGTTAGCCAATCTTGAATTTTCGGATATTTACGTCAAATTTACTTTTTCCATGTCTCGTCCTAGATTTTTGCCTATGCCTTCTTTTTTCAACAACAAGGGACAAAATTGTGCGCGCAAAGTGTTTGACGATTCAGCTACAAGAGATTTGAGGCGATTGCTCCTACAAGATTGTGCACACGAAGTTCTTGTTATTGGCTTTTTGGATTCTTATTTCTAGGATTCATTTCGTAAATTTTTTAATATGGATGAATTTTTTGATCGAGAATTGAGATTAAAAAAGCGTTTTTGTTCATGTATTTAGCCCTTATATATTATGATGATGCAATTCATGTATTTAGTTTAGGCATGACGGTGGAGGCTATGGTGGTGTTGGTGGGGGATTAATCTATATGGCGAAGGAAAAATATTAATACTAAAATTATTTTTGTTTTTTGTTTTGATTTTTAATTATTTATTTGGGACTCATTTGTAATTTTTGAAAAAAATTGAGCCTATAATTGCAATTGGTTCTTTATTATTTTCTTTTTTTATTTAAATAAGAGGGCATATCTGTCATTTCGTAGATTTTTATAGCAAAAATGGATGAAAATTAAGGAAAATGATGTTTTCAGCAATGAAACGTGAAAATGGAAACAAATTGAAACGTATGGATGTTTTGCGCACTGGAGGCCAAACTAGTGGACGTTTTGTGCTCATAACCCCTATAAATATCACGGTGAAAGGTTTGGGACTATAGCTACAATTTTGCCTTTGGTAATTTGAATGTTCCATTCATCAGTATGTCTTTATCATTCAAGGATCCCAAAAGATGGCATGAAAAATTACCAATTGCAGTGTACATTTTGCTCTCTTAAGTTGATATATTTTATCAACATAATACGTCCCAAAGTATTTTATAATTAGTAACCACAAGCCATCGGGTGGTCTCCTCTCACACTTCTCTACAAGCATAACAATAACAAACATGCAACACTTTAAAGATACGATACTATAAGGATGTCTGCATATAGTAACATCGTTAGTGTACTTTTTTATAATACATGTCATATTTATAATTGCGATATTGCCAAATCACGTGGGATAGAAAATGTTCATTTTATATAACAAATTAAAAGGCATACAAATTTAGCCCCTATTCGGTAGTGATTAAAATTAAATTTTTAGTAAAGTTTGATATAAAAAAAAATTGAAATGTATAGTTAAATAGTTGTGGGATTCATAAAATATGTGATTAATATTGATTGTTTGACTTTAATATAAATTAAAATCTGATTTAAATCAAAATACCAAACGAGGTTTAGTAACAACCGTGTTTTTAACTCATTTATTCAAAAAAAAGATGTGATCGTAGAAATAAGTTTATTAAATGGACAAGGTTGATGCTCAACTAGGATAGAGTATGATTGGTTTGAATAAATTGAGTGATTTAGAGAAGAGTAATCAAATTGAAATTACAACGTTAGTCCCCAACCTATTGTTTCATTAGCAATTTGATCATCCAAAATCCCCAGAATGTCCTACAGATACACATTTCTGAATTCCGATCATTGTCTTCCACCGTTCAATCTCACTCTCCCTCCAACTCTGCCTTGCAGTTGATCTCCGACCCACCCCTACTAATATATACACCTACACAGCTCCTATCTCTATATTTTTCCTCATCTGCATCTCCAGAAATGCAGAGCACGGCCATTTCGTTCTACCCTTCCGTTTCCTTTTCTACCAAACTACAAAAGCCCGGCCCATCTTCTCTCTACAGATTTAGCCCCTTCCCTCCAAAACGGCTCATTTGCAAGAATGGGTCGGTTTCGGGTCGTGTATCGAACCCAATTAGCTGTTATTTGAGGCAAACGGGCTGGGTTTCGGGCTCACCTGAGGAACCCGAATTTGAAGGGTTTGTTGTTCGAGCCACCTCAGTGCCCGGAAGAGCGGGTGCTGGTGAAAGCCCGAAGCCTAAGGGCATTGGAGATACTTTGGTGCTCGGAACGCTTTTCGGGCTTTGGTACCTCTTTAATATCTACTTCAATATCTACAACAAGCAGGTCGTTATTTTCTTGTTCTTTTGATGATATGGTATCCAATATACATATGGAGTATGCATGTTTGGTTTGGTTGTATGGACTATCTGAATATTTCAATTTTGATTATTTTGGAAATATAAGTGTAATTTTGTGACGGATGGATCCATTTTTTTTATTTGGCTAAATTACAGAACTTGCGCGGATGTTTCACTTTCTGGTGATTTGCTTATGATATTTCACAAAGGCAATGATTCATGCATTTTTCGAAGTTCTATAAATGTTGAGAACTGTTAACTGGTGTGCCAAGATTTTATTATTATTATTGCAATGTTGGATTTAGGAGTAAATTGATGGCAGCTGGATTTAAATTCATTCAATGTTTAATTTTTAATTTTTATTGATAAAGATTGGAACTTAGTTGTCTTTCATTTTCGATCAATGAATATCTGGTTGGTTTGTGGAGTTGATGAAAGAAATGACGAGGAATGATAAATGAGAGGGAAAATATTTATGTTGCAGCTTGTTTCCTATCATAACTAATTTTTCTTTCTATATACTTTCTAATTTTTACAGTTCCATGTACAGCTGAAAGAATATTTTAAATTGCTTTTGATTGTGAAGAAAGATAGATGAGCATTGTAGCTATTTATGGATCAATTTAAAAGATCATCGGTGGGTACTTAATGGGGATTTTTGAGTTAGGGCCTTTGAATTGGAAATAGAATCGACGATGATGAATATTTCTACTTTTGATCACTGAAAGGTAAGATGATGATAAATCATCTCAGGTTCTCAAAGTTTACCCATATCCTGTAACTGTCACTTTAGTTCAATTTGCTGTTGGGACTGTGCTTGTTATTCTCATGTGGACGTCCAATCTCTACAAAAGGCCAAAAATAAGTGGCTCACAGGTAATTTTGCAGCTGTAATTCTACTCTTTCCTTGCCGTTCTGACAATTCTAAGTCGGAAATTTATCTCTAATTTACCATTGACAGCTTGCAGCTATTCTGCCATTGGCAGTTGTACACACCTTAGGCAACCTTTTCACCAATATGAGTCTTGGAAAAGTTGCTGTTTCATTCACTCACACAATAAAAGCCATGGAGCCCTTCTTCTCAGTTGTCCTCTCAGCTATGTTTCTAGGAGAGGTGCGTGCTTCCTATTTCATAAAATATCCTACCATCCGTGCAATTGTATAAATGTTTTTTTGTAAGTTTCTTTGGAGTACCTCTTCTTTTTTGAATGCCAGTAATTAAATTAATTTAATCCTGATGAAATTCCTAGTGGTGTTATACAAGAGAGAGAATAACTATCATAATTTTTTCCTCAACATGTTATTTAAACTGTGAATTTATATGATTAAAATATATCCATATCCCATAATGCCATCCTCAATTTTTATGGAGTTATAGACTTCGACTAGGGTCCCTGGTTGAGCATTCGTTGATAATGTGTATTTTGGTTATTGTTTGAGGGGTTCAACTTATATAATTTGGTGTCTAATTTGTCCTCCTCTTTGAGCAGTTCCCTACAATATGGGTTGTTTCTTCCCTTTTACCGATTGTTGGTGGAGTGGCCTTGGCATCAATGACTGAAGCCTCTTTTAACTGGTACGAAATTGGAATGCATTCGCTGGCAGTAACTCCTACTGCCACTTCTCTTTCCAGTGTGGTAACAAGTGATCATTTGAGATTTTCACGTAGAAGTTTCTTTATTTTTTCAAAGGGCTGGGTTTTGGAGTGCAATGGCGTCAAATTTGACCAATCAATCTCGAAATGTTCTTAGCAAAAAGTTCATGGTCAAGAAAGAGGTATGCTTCACTCTTCTACCATTCTAATAGAAAACAACGCAGTGCTAGTCATTTATATATCCACTTCAATCACTTTTGTGGAAATCAGTTGCAGTAAATCTGTTAATATTGTCCTGTTGAGACACATCAATTTGCGAATTATGCTTAAGAATTCCTTTCATGGAATACATACACGATCTGTTTGGTTTTCATGCAGGAATCTTTGGACAACATTACTCTCTTCTCAATAATCACAATTATGTCCTTTATATTGCTGGCCCCTGCAGCTGTATTCATGGAAGGAATTAAGTTTACTCCTGCTTTCATTGAAACTGCTGTAAGTAGATTCTCAAGAGTGGAAATGCTTATAATTCATTTGAATTGTGCCTTTGATAAAGAGCATATTTCATATGGAGTAATGCCTTCACAGGGGCCAGTATGTTCCTTGCAGCTCCTCACAAAGGGTGGGCCCCACCTTTTTTTCTTTTTTATATACTTGTGGGGCTGGCCTTGAAAGTAATGCCCTGTACAAAGGGCATTACTCATTTCATATGTTTGATCAAAGATTTCTTTAATCAGAAACAGAAAAAAGGTAGAAATTGATTATCATATTGTTTTATTGACAGGGGTTAAATGTCGAGCAGATTTACACTAGATCCCTCATTGCTGCTCTCTGCTTCCATGCATATCAGCAAGTAAGTTTGTAAGATTCTCATTATCATCATCACTTGGTAGTTAATACGTAATGCTGATTATCGGATCACTAAACCTGAAGCAGCAGATTTGCTAATCTTACAGGCAAAAGAAAAATTTAACATTTTAAAATAGTGTACTTGTGAGTTGTGAGAAAATAAGGAGAAAAAAAGATTCACGAGATGATGAATCCTAGAGTACTGATTGGTGATAATATGACAGTTCCCAAAATAAAATGATTATTCAAACATTTTGTACATGTTCCCAGTAGATCTAAGTAACTGTTCCATCCCGAAGAGTCGACCCCTGATTCTACGTCCAAGCTCTTGCTCCCGAAGTTGGCTTTTCTTTAAACTCTTAACAATTTCATTTACATCCTTCATTAGAAGTCGAATAGAGGCTCTTTTCATACTGAGATTTCTAACAGGAGTTTGTGTGCAGGTTTCATACATGATATTGCAGAGAGTATCTCCAATCACACATTCTGTGGGCAACTGCGTGAAGCGGGTGGTGGTGATCATTACCTCTGTTCTTTTCTTCCGCACTCCAGTTTCACCCATCAACTCTTTTGGTATTACTCTTATAAGTAACAAACTTTAGAGGCGTGTTTGGTCGAGTCGATTAGATGGTTCTGGACAATATTGAAGAAGATAAACAAGCTAAATTTTGTTCATTATTGTCCTATGCGATCTAAAACTATGCACCAAACATGCATCTTAGCCCCGCCCCCCGGCGCGCGCGCCCCCCCCCCCCCGGGCCCCAAAAAAAAAAGAAAGAAAGAAGAGTTGCCAAATACTGACCCCGTCTTTTCCTATTCACTTTTAATGTAGGAACTGGAATTGCCCTTGCTGGTGTGTTTTTGTATTCGAGAGTAAAGCGTATTAAGCCAAAGCCAAAAACAGCTTGAAGGTCTTGATATTGATTTTTTTTTTTTTTTTTTTTTTGAAAGAGTGTTGTTAGATTAGAACAATGGTTGTATTTTAGGAAACTTTTTGGCTTTCCTTTTCCTTGTATGTTCTTTTCCTGGATGTTAATAATTAGCATTTGCTACTGGTTTACTTTAGCCTCTGTTTGGCTCATGTTTATAAATATTCAAGTCATTTTTTTATCAAGATGAGAATTAATCATTTATTCGTCACTCATTTCTTGCTACAGCAAAGAATACTTGTGCATGTTCTTATCCACGACTACATGAACCTACATCTAGAAAGGATATAAAAGTTGTTTTTAAGCAATTTACTGCTTTCTTACTTTTAAGTAAATTAAAACCTATTTGAGCCCCATTTTGTCTGAAGAATGTATTTTGAAATAATAAAATGACGTAGAATTTGTGGTTAAAAAATGAGGAAAAGTTTTGAATTTGTGCGTAATATTTTGAAGAACGTTTGATTAAAATGAAGAGAGAGAAAAATGTATTTTGACCATTGGTTTTCTTGAACGGTTCATTTTGACCATAAAATGTTCTCTATTCTTATTTTTATCTCATCGTGATATCGTGAGACAAATATGATAACAAGAAAGCAATTGAGTGATCCCGGGCCAACTCGCTGTAGCATGAAGTAACAATTGGAATTCAAGAGAGTCCCAAACATAAAGAAAGCGTGATACGATGAATAACACAAAACATAATATCTAAGCATTTACATTTCTTTAGATGAAAAGAATTCAAAAGAATTCTGATAGTTTTAATAAAGAGAACTTCATGACAGAACTGCATTATAAATTCTGGAACGCCTTTTCAGGATTTTTCCCGTCAATTTCAGAATGATGGGGGAAATCATATGGCATATTCGGCGCTGAAAGCCCCGCTTCACTAAAAACTTTCACAACTTCTTCATAGACAATGGCATTACCTTCTGCCGTCAGGTGCAAGCCATCGCTGTAAACAGAAAACATGATTAAAAATTTAAAATAAAGTTGAGTTTCGATAATTGACTAGCGTTCATTGAGATAAATCAAAAGATTAATCATAACTTGGTTACTAAGAAGTAATCCAGTTTAATTGATTGACGAACAAAATCAATGTCAGCGAGTTTAGTCCCTCTCCTTGGAGCTAGGAGCATCTTAAATAAGGTTTAAAATAAACAAACTTTTTTATCGTTGAAGTTTATTTTGAGAGTAGTTCGAGGGTTACTTCCAAAAGTAACTTTTTTTTACTTAGAAGTAATAAAAAAAGTAAGTTATTTAAACATATTTTGAGACAATAGGTTACTTTAAGCTTAGCCAAACATGAGTCATCTTAATCAAAATAACCCGGTTCTTGTAGAGAAATGACAAAAGGGTACAGATAGAGCATGTGCTATTGCACAAGCCTGCTTCTCGTCCCCATCCCAGAAACATTAAGACGGCTAGTAAATAAAAATAACAAACCTCAAGAACTTTTTCTGCCAACCCTCAGTTTTCTGCATCTTGGAGCATAGGTTGATTGAAGGAAGACCAAGTTCTTCAGCTAATTCGACACATTGCTTCGCATAAACTGCAGCCATTTCATTTGTCCTTTCAGGCAACTCTGTTGCTTTGTCCCCATACAAAGACCTGCTCGAGTAACAGAAAAGATATTGCTAAAAGTATAGTGGTTACTTTTCCTTCAATAAAATTATCCATCATGTAAATCAATTGGGATAGACTCCTGAAAATCGCATGTGTCCTTAACAGAGAATAGATTTTGGTGCCTGAATTTTTAAAGAATATGCACTGTTGTTGGCCATTGGAAAGTTATATTGCTTACTGGAGATTATTGACTAATTGCAACTTAATAGAGCTCCGATTGTAAACCAAATTTTCACCCTTCACAACCCTCGGTAAAACAGAAACCAAAGAGAGACAATAATGTGCATTTTCATAGTCAGGTTTAAATCTCAAACCAAAAATATTTTTTTACTTACATTAACACTAACGAAAAGATGCAGTGTTCAAAGGATTGATACCGTGCAAATTCTAGGCGCCCTTGCTCATCTATGGGAGGTGGAGTTATAAGTACAATTAGCATGGTAGGGGAACAGTTCTGCAGTCATCATTTACAAAAATTAGAATTGATACAAGGTGCTTGGACCAATGCAAACACAGGACTAATATGACCATATATGCACACTATAAAGATAGTAACAACGAAAGGGGACAAGAATCATGAAGATCCATTAAATCAATTACATATCTAAAAATCAGAAGGCCCAACTTCTGCAAAAAAAAAATTGCATGAGTTAAAGTTGTTAAACCATTACATATTCAACAGAAAGGCACAATGAAAGTAATCAACTAACGATCATAAAATCAACAAATTTGATATAGGAAGCCATTGTTACTGCTATTATATTTATCAAAATAGTGAACTGCAAATTTGCGGGAAAAGAAAAAAGAAATGTTGACCATCAAGAGTTTTTTGTGCTGGTTAAAATACAACAGTTCACTAAATAATCGGAAATCCAACTAGTTTCAACTTTGGACCATGTAACACACGAATATTAAGCACAAAAAATTGCAATTCCAAACCTTTAAATGTTGAGCAATTCTTCTTAGATTTTCCTTGTATTCCTCAACAGGCACATGTTGCCTTTCACCAGTTCTCCCCAAAAGAGCTGCATCATTAGCCCCAAAAAATATAGTGGTAGCAACCGGAGGCGTTGCAGATCCCTGCCAATCAGTCAATATTAAATTGGGGTTAAAGAAAAATTAACAAAAAGTAAGGTTTCTAAAAGGTATTAACCTATCACTACACCCTCGGTACACTGAAGTGCATAGAATCAGTAAAGTAAAAAACGAAAACGATAAGGAACAAAACAAAGATGATACAGAAATAAAATTAACTTAATTGTGCAAAATTCAACAAGCAACCTGTAGATATCCTGGGATCCAAATATCAAACAAACGCACAAATCAAATGTTTAACGTTGAACAAAACCAGCAAAGGAAATCTCTTTTTTACATTACAACGTTAGAAAATCTATATTTCAATTTAGACAATCTTTATCCTAAAAATTACAATCTACACCATAATTAATTAATCAAATTGTACAATCGCCCACTTCAACTTATATTCCATATCCTCTCGCATACTAGAATCAGGAAAAAAAAAAAAAAAAAGATATGGACAAATTACCATAGGGAAAATGTGATTCAACAAGAATAAAGCCCACCTGGTGTTGTACCCACCATAACCACGTACCACAACATCAGCCTACAACATCGAACATGTAAATTATGCATATCAAAGTGAATAAAAAATCAACTGATTTGAAATATATAGTAAAAAAAATTAAATGAAAAATGAAACCTTGCGAGAGTAAGTATCAGCAAGAGCAGCACCCCAACCACCTAATCTGAAAGATTGCTCAGTAATTGAGTCCCCAAACAACACTATTTGAGGCCTCATTCTGTAACTTGGATTGACAACACCGTTTGAATGGATCTGGTTAAACACTAACGAATCAGAAATTGTGGCGAATTGCATTAGCAACCTTGGCTTGTTTCCTCGAGTATGGGAAGTGTGTAAAGAGCATCTTTGGTAAAGCCTAAAATTTTACTTCCAAGTTTATTACGGGAAAATTGCATTGGATCCCTAACCTTTTCAAAAAGTACAATAAGGTCCCACATTTTTTCAGAAAAAAATATGTTTATTATACAAGTGAAAAGGTCATTTTTTTAAAAAAAAATTATTGTTGAAACTTGAAAATATGTGGTTACCAGGCGCGTCTCTATCTATATCTAGCATCTTTGAATGTAGTGGAGAGCAATAATAATAAAAATTGACATTTTGGCAATAAAAACAAGGTCCATATGTTTGTGTTGTAGTAGAAAAGATTATTACGACGTGCATGCACCAATCAAATCCATCAGTGAACATCAACATTACATCAAGAATTATGTTTCTTGTACATTCCTTGTTAAGATTAAGATTAGCATTCACCGTCCTTGCTTATAGAAAATTTAACAATTGATTGAAAAAATAAATGTTTTTAAATTAAATATACAATAATCTGATAACTCACATAATGTCAAACTTCATCAAAGAGTCTTTTAATTTTTTTATCGGTCCAATGTATTGGTAAGTCCAACACAGCATGCCCATGCAAGAAGGGTTCATGCCCAATCCCATGAATGTTAAGCTTCACAATATTCATACATGTATACTTCACCCAATTTTGATACACATTAAAATTTTCATTTTCATTATTTTATTCATTTTTAATTACACCACCAATTTTTTTCTTCTTTTTCAACCACACATTCTCCATCAATCTACTAGTCCAAAATACATTCTTCCAAATTAATGGGACTCAAACACACTTGTAAAATCTCTTCGAGAATAGGCTCCTTTCATTACTCAATAAAAAATTTCGCTAGTTACAATTACAACTGCTATTTGTCGAGACTTTGGCTACCGACTCTCCTACCATCGAGTCACCAATTTCCTTAACCTTCCATCCAATCTTACCACTTGAGGAGACTTCTTTATGATAAATTGTTATCCAGACTTTCTTTGCCACCACTTCAGTGACAAACATCCATTCTCCCAAAGGTTATAGACTATTTTTCGGGTCTCTTTTAGGATATGCCAAACTTTTGCACTGGCAGACAAATTTCTTGTATTATTGCCTTGTTTTAAAATTTTTATTCAGTTTAGTAATGCCCCCCACTGAACTAGATTTCTGGCTCCATCCCTGCTGAGATGGGAGGAGGTAGTCTCTGTAGTACAAATCGGAAACAATTTCTGTAGTGAATCTGTTTTAATCAATGGGGCGCGAATACAAGTCCATCCCGAAGCTTGTGCTTATTGTTTACGACTATTTTTTTCTTCAATGCCTGATCGCACAAATCTCACTCTGAGGACTTGAAGAACATCTTCAACTCTTACTCCTCCGCGAGCCAGCAAAACCATGGAAAGGAGCACATCTGCCATTTCTGAAGAAGTCCGTGATTTGTCCTCATTTTCCTCCAGGATTCAGCATAACTCATCAGCCTCTCCCCTGTATGGGGAGGCATCAATAAAACATCTCCAAGAAGCTTTTTAAACATAAAATGCTCTCTTTAAATTAACATTTTAATATAGAGAGTAAGTTTTACTCTTCGAATTTGAAAATCCAAACAACTCTCTATATTTAAATACATTTAAAATATTTCAATTGATAAAATAATATCATAATTTGAACAAAAAAAGCTAGTGAAAATTAATAATTTTTTTGGCAATAATAAAATTAAATGTTAATATAAATAGCTTGTTGGAGTACTTAAAATTTTTTATTCTAGAGCCACATTATTTTGGAAAAATATATTCTGAAATAATAGATTTATGGAGTGTGGTTAAAAAAGAATGAAAAGTTCTTGATGTGATGAAAAATATTATTTTATTTTAGAATTTGTAGTTGAAAATAAGTAGAAGAATGATAATGAAAATTTTAATGTGTACTACATGTTCTTTAAGAATATAGAGTCTATTGGAGATGCTTGACTTAAAAGTGAACCTTCAAAATTATCCAAACATGCTCCACTCTGCGACCCTCGAATATTAATCTATCATACTGATACAAATGCAACACGTGGAAACATTTTAAACAAAAAACTTGTTTAACTTACAGGAAACTCATAAAGTGATACATAAAAATGGTTGAGAAAGTTAATCATGATACCTGATTTTCGAGCATAGTAACTTTTCATCAAGCAACAAGCGCTAGGTCCAGGAGGGTTTTCCACTTGGAGATCCTGATAATTCCTCTTTCCGTTGGCATATTGTAGATTCTAGCGAGTATAGAGTTGTCAATGCAAGTTTATTTGCATCCACCTAGCAATAAAAGAAGACAATTTAGAAAAGGTTCTAATTAATAAGATGATCAAGAGTAAGCCAGAAGAAAACAAATATGTTACCTCTGGATTATTTAGAAAACCGTCAACAGAGGTGTAATAGCAGGTCTCAGAACCTGTGTGGCAAGTTGGCCCATCAGGCTTCCCAAGATAAATTACCTGACAAATTGTTCAAACCATTACTCCACATTATAAACCAAAGCCATCAGACAATTATAAAACAGATATTTCCTTTACAATATTTGTTAAAAAACTTACAGAATCGCGATCACAATCAAGAAATATATCGGAAACATTGATGAAATTATTGGATGTCTGTCCCTTTGTCCATAAAGCTGATCTCAACCTACTATAGAATGTTGATTTCGAGAGGAAATTGTTGTTAATATTGCCTCCCTATTGATAAACCCTTGCATTAAAACGGCTCCTGTGTCAACATTTTGAGCTATGGCCACTGCCAAACCTTTGTCGTCCCATTTAACACTATCTATCAATGAACCAACCTAAATTAATCTTGTTAGATGAAAATGCAAAGGATGACCAAGAAAACCATACAGGGCAAGTATGATAACATAGCAAAACCATTGTAAGTCTATGTGGAGATGCTCATACTTGATTAGACGTCCTTTTCATCAAATGTTGTGTCCAGATGTAGCTTATCTAATCATTAAGAATTGACTAGCAGCAACGATGAACACTTTCTTCAATATACCAGACATTCAACGGACACTGCAATCATGACTGCAGGGACACCTGCCTATGTCTGAAAAACTAAATGGTTAATACTCGCCTTAAATCTCTTTTTCCAGCCATCTGTGTCTCTTTTCAAAAATGTGAGGTTAATAAGTGACCCATTAAATTATTAAAAGCGGAAACTACTAAGAATTAGAATGTGGTGTTCAGATGTAGCACACTTCATCATTAAAATTGACTAGCGGCAACAATGAACACTTTCTTTTCTGTGCCAGACATTCAACGGTCCCTGCAAACATGACTGCGGGGACACCTGCCTATGTCTGATGAAATCCATGATGAAGAGCGAGCAACAATCGATGCAGTTTCTAATATTCGTAATCAAGCAGCTGTCCATCGAGATGGTTATGAGAAAGACAAATGGTTCCCAAAAATTGAAGAAACCTAATTGGATTGGAAAAGACACGCTACTTGGAATTCTAGATCTACGATTGGTTTAGGGTTTGAAAGATAGGTGAGAGGAAAAGAATTGTACCATTCCCAGTAATAGAAGGAATCCTTCCCTTTTGCTCATGTGTGGTACATTGCTGAAAAAACAATTTGAGGCTTACACCTTGAGGCATGCCTCACATGAGGCTTTCGTCAAATACCTAGAAATTTCAGCCTTGAGTGTCACTTGTCAAGGCTTACGACTCTGGGTTAAATCCTAGGACGGCTGAGATGTGAATAGTTTATCCTTTCTGGGTTTTTATGGATAATATTCCTATAACCTTTTACGTGTGGTTTTGATTACCATTAACTTTCATGGATGGTGAATAAGAATGCAACATGCCATGTTGACACTCTAGAAGAGAGTGACAAACTAGTTGACTGGATAATCTAGTCCGATAAGTAAGCAGTTGACCGATCCATAGTCTCACCAGGAGAACATATGACAATTTCCTCCATAGAAAGACACTCAAAACGGCTCAACTGAGTTCTTTAACTCACATGCTACTTGTCCCAATCTCAAAAACTCAACATTTGCGCTCGATTGAGCACAGACTGACATGAGTGTATTCAACTTTAGAACAAGAATGGAAGCTCTTTAACATTCCCCTCGGTATGGTTACATGCATTGGCTGTGGTCATAAGACTCGCAACAGAACTTGCAAAAGATCAAAATGAGAAAACAATTATTAACCCTCCTCCCTTCTAATACAAAAGTTATTTCTTATCACGAGGTTCATAGTAATGTGAAGTCCAGATGTAGCTCAAGTAATTGGACAAAAAACTATTGAGCAACGATGGACACCTTCGAGAGATATCTAAATGACCGATAGAAACCCATCAGTCATCTCTTCTTCTCTGTCTTTTGTTTCCCAGACATGTAACAGCATTAACCATACAAAGTGGTAAACGCCTGACTAATGTCTGGAAATTCAGGCTCAAATATGAAATGAAGGGATGAAAGAAATCTATAGCATACTGAGCGTATTGAACTAATCCTGAATTCAGACGAAATCAAAGTATGATTTTAATAGGAAAATAATGTTTCAAAATGAGAAGATATATATTACACCACAAGCAGCAGAAATATTCAATAAGTGCAGAACAAAAATGTAAAGGCAGGTCAAGTTTGTAGACTGTAAAAGAATAAGGGCATCCAAATCAAAAAATTGTAATGCATGAAAATAAGCAAATGTACCTTGGCTCCTATGCGCAATTCTGGTTCTGAATTTTTAAGACGAGCAGAGACAGGGGACGCCCGGCACCTGAGCCCCGTGTTAGAGTTAAAAGGATGGCGTTTCGAAATTTTTTTTGGAAAATTAATGCAGTTATGATATGAAACTGCCATCTGTGTTGCACCAGTCCTGAAAAGAAAAGAAATTCAACGTTTCATATGCTGGAATTGCATCCAATGTAATGAACAAAAATTAAAACAGTGTCAGTGAAATGGTGATACGCCAAAAAGGCCAAAAAAAATGTAAGCATTCTGCCGAAATAGCAATCATCGTGAATTTCTCAGAAAAAGTACAAGATTTACATATCATATTAATAAGCATGAATTGAAGACAATGATATAAAGAAAAATGTTTTTTTTCTTCATAACCCATCAAACGAAGTCTCCTACACTTGAACTTAAAATAAATCTCAAAAGTAAATATCAAGAAACCCAAATTTGCAAACGAAAAAGAGCGAAAAGGTTTGCAGCTTTTCGCATAGAGAACTCACCTATGTTCCCAATGAATCTAATAAGCCTCTGTATTATTGTATAGGATTCTCCTCCTTGCTGATGAACATTAAATCTAATACTGAATTAGGAGTGCAAAGGGAATGAATGTACAAGCATAGAGGAGTGCTTGTTTGTGTAATTGTGTTCAGCTGTTAGTGCTTAGGAAAGAGAGTACTTATACTGCGGCGCTAGGGTTTTGGGTTGGACTTTGAGATGCATTCTAGCCCAACCTAATCACAATTTTATTTTATTTATTTATTTTTAGTGGAATCCATATTGTAAATTTTGCCTTATTGTGAAAGCTAATAAATCTCTACTCACTTAAAAGAGAGGATCCTACCTTTAGTATTTATTCACCAATTTCCTCTCAAGTATCACTATTTCATGTGAGACAAAACGTCCATTGTTCATTGACCATATTATTCTCTTTCTCATTTTACCCTTCAATACTACATTACTAATTCTCGAGGGATTGCTGGTCAAATTGTGGGCTGATTTTATAAAAAATATCTCATTCACGCAACTATTTCTTCTCTCTTATTCACGCACCCATTTCTCGTCTCTGACGTTTTCTCTCTCTTCCATTGCCTCTTCATTTCATTTCTCACGCAACCACGTTTGTTTACTCTGCTTCCTTCACACAACTCTAGAGTTCTCCTTTCGCTCCCCTCTTTTCTATTTTTTCTCTCATCACGTATAGTTATGATTATTGGTTTATTATTATTTGGTTATCTTACTTTAATCGAAGGTTTTAGCTATCGATTAAATATTAATCATTCATGTGTAATTCTAATATAAATTCATTTTTTTAATAGTGAGTACATGGTGCAAATGTTGTAAGCAAAAATCATCAAATCGAAAAATCGAATCGAAACTGCATTTTAGAAACCGTCAATTTGGTGCCACGTGGACCCGTCTACGAAATGATTTTGAACTAAACAGTTCAAAAAGGTTTCTGAAAAATATATAAAAATGAAAATTTCTGAAAATTTTAAATATGTAAAATTCAATAGTTTTGTCGTGTGTGGGTATTTTTGTCAATTTCTAATTTTCTATTACATATTACCCAATAATCCTAATTTATATCTAATAATCTCAAAACTAATTTTCTATTACATATTACCCAATAATCCTAATTTATATCTAATAATCTCAAAACTAACATAATATATCAAAAGCCATTTTCCTCTTCAGAATTGAGATGAACTTCGGTCGACACCAGACACAGTCTTGATCCACCAGTACCACACCAAATCGGAGACAGAGAGATCTTGGATCTTCGGTAATAATATTTGCTACGAATAAAGTTTTAGACTAATAATTTTTTTGTGCAAATTGAGGTAAGAAATCTGAAATTATATGGGTTTTACATTTCTCTCAACTATTGAATGCTTGTGAAACAAATTTATTCACTTTGATATGAAGGGTTTATCTACTATGTACATGATTTTATTCTATTCGTGTGGACATATTCTTGTTTTGTGACTTTATTAGGCATGATAAAATATGTCAATAGAAACTAAAAAGTGTTCATGTGCAATTTGATATGTGAATGAACTGTTTAATAAGTTAAAAGAAATAAACAATGACTCTAGTGGCAACTATACTTGCATCAATTTAATTGTTGTATTTTATTGTATGCTTAGATATTTTGTTAAACTGTTTTTTTTAAGTGTTTTGAATTAACAAGGATGATATCTATTTAGTTGACCTATTAAAGTATTGGATTTTGATAAAGTAGGCATAAAGTTTATCATTTAAGGTATTGGCTTATTGATGTCTCGGTAACTGTATTATGGAACTATATGCTTTCAAATAAATATTTAGTGTATAGGTGTTTTGGGCCTTATATTTAGTTTATTAGACTTGTATTGTAACATTATCGTAACGTCTTAACTTAAAAGGGGTAAACAAAAAACTATTATTATGACTTCACTTGGATTTAGTTGGTATTTAAATTTATAGTATATATATTTAGTTGTTTTAGATTTATTACTACTAAGATATAAATATATATTGAATTCAATGAATTAATGACATAAATGTAGACAGACAAAAAAATATACGACGAAATCGGTGGTTTAAAATCGAACCAAATCGTTAAGTTTAAGTTTGAGTTTTTTTTTCAGACTGTTCAAAGTGGTTTGGTTTAGGTTTAAATTTTTCTCAAACCGATTTAAACAGTTTGGTTTGAAAATATGTCAAAAACCTATAAAACTGAACCGCTTACACCCCACATTGTGGGAGGTGCTTCAACTACTGGTGCTACAGGAATGTTGTTATCGTGAGGAACATATCTTTGGTAAACAGACTGCAAAGAAATTGCACTATACTCGAGATAATGGAGTAGATAGATTTGCCTACTCTTTGGAATGTGCTACCATCTATAACCCTCGTCAATGGTCAAGTTTGAGAATTCCATTAATTACTTAGTTTCTATAATTCGATCTAAGTTTGCAGTTTAGTTTCACTTGTGACATCGGTCATGTAGCATAAGATATTGAAACAATTGGTGAGTGTGAAGGGTTTGTTTGAGCCTATTCTTTGGAAAAATAAATTTATGTGCAAGAAATTATGATTCCAATTAGAAGATGATGGCATAATAAGATGAAGTTCTTACAATTCACTTCAACAGGTTCTCCATTCGAAAACAAAATGTATAATAGCTGATTCAATAGTAATGAAAAGAAATTCATGAACACCGATTCCATCTTTAATTTTTCAAATTAATTCATGTATAATAAAAATAAGATTTATGCTCCGAAGGATGTTACTTAACATTCATAAGCATTTACATTAAATGAACATTTAAACGACCACTATATGGTCTGAATCTCTTCACTTTGCAAGATCTATCTAGGATGGTACTATAGCATAATAACTCCAACCGCGCATCGCGCCTTCTTTCTCTTCTCTATGTGGTGTGCGGAGAGGACATGCATCTTCTTCCTCTTCTCTCCGCGCGCGTGGAGGGAAGCATCTGTGCAACTCGGAGATCAGATCCCGCTTCGTGTAGTGCGAAGATCAAATCCACCACGATGCGCGAATGCTTCTCTCCGCGCAACGTCATTTATCTATTATATTTTACACGCACAGAGAACAGCAGATAAAGACTTCATTCATTCATCAACATGGTTGAAAACTTCTTCAAACTATTCAGATTTTATCTATTACAGTGTGTTTTTTCAATCATGTAATATCATTTTTGTAGGAATCTAAGAAAATTATAGGAAATATGAGAATTTGAATAAACTACAAGGCACACAAATCGCTATCTTTTAAGAGATGTTTGGGTATGTCTGTTGGAGAAAAATGTTAACTTCCAACAGACATAACTTTTCAACACATACACGAAAATCATAATTCCCTTTCAGGGGCGTTGCCCCCGAACACCCACGAAGAACATTACCCCCTGACCCCCGCGACCTAACCGGACATGTCGATACCCGTTTTGAAGCGGCAAACCATTTGCATAACAACTATAAATAAATAAATAAATTATGAAAAAATATCTAATAATTTTTCAGTTCAACTATGTAACATTGATAATTTGTTTTGATGTTATTGGAACTAGGACCATTTTATACACATATCTATTGCTAAACAACAAAGTATAGATACAGACTTACAGCTAACATTACTTTCAAAATAACGTAACACATGCATTGCATTGACAATAGACTAGTAATATAAAATAATTAATAGTAGAAAATTCCCTAAAAACGTTTTCATTTGCGTTATACTCTACCTATTAAAAATCGTAGAACCCCCCTATTTGAAATATTTTATGCGAAAAATATTTCTACCATCAAATTTGCAGTTAAACAGGAATAATTTCAAATTTAAAAGTATTAATTGTGCTTTTACAAATTGTACCTATTTTTTTTTTTTATGTATTACTCACGATTTCAAATCTTTAAAACTTTATTTTCCACCACATCCAAATTCATCTCATTTCCAAAAATTTATTATTTTATTTAATCCATTTCAAAATCCTAATAAATCCCTCATTCCAAATTTATCATTTCTCCTTCTCATTCCAAACAGATATCTTAGGGGTGAAGGATTTAGGAATTAAGAAAAGTGATTTTTACTCCAAAAGATTATTACAAATATATTATTTAGTCCGAGTGTTTAAAAATTTTCTACTTGTATTAGGGGTGTCCAAAAGCCCCGAACCGAAATGTTCTTCATAAGTTAAATACCCGAACGGGTACCCGAATCTAGAACCGATGGGTATGGGTCGGGTCTCAGGTCTAGACCAAGAACTGAAAAATCGAAAAAATGAATAAGAACCGAAACTAAATACTTTTTTTTATTGAATTAATTAAATTATTTTATTTTTTTCTAAATAAATTAACAAATTAATTAATTAAATCAGATCATTTCAAAATTGTAAGCCTTGGGCTCAATTTTTTAATATGGATCACCGACATTTTAATATTAATATTTACTTTTTAGTATTTGTATGTATTGAATTAATGTTATTCGAAAGCTAGTTATTTATATATTTTTGAATTGAGCTACGTTAATTTGTAAAAGTTATGAATGAAATGTCTTAGTTATATTTATGTAGTGTTATTGTAAATGTTAAAAAAATTATGGCATGGAATCGAACAGAACCGAACTCGAATGGTTCCATAATTATATTTGGATTTTGGACCCGACGGATCCATTTATTAAATACCCGAAAATTTTGGAATCGAGCAGAACCGAACCGACCTACGGACAGCCCTAACTTGTATGTACACTTGACATAGAAATACTTATAATTTATATATTTTTCCGTCTTTCTTTTTAGTTATTCTACATGAATTTAGTTAAAGTTTAAATTAGAAATCAATGTGTGACAATTGGTATTCTTCTCTCTAACCACTTTTAGGTATGCATTCATCCACTGTGTATGTGTTCTAAATTTATTTTAATTTCAATATAAAATGGTTAAATTGAACATATTTGAGCACGTATGAGTATTGTCTCTATTAACTTTTGTATATATGTGTATTGATTATGATTTTTCATTGTTAATGAGAAGAAAAAATGATGAATTTGGGGTGAAGGGTTTATGAGGATTTTGAAAGGGATTAAATAAAATAATAAAGTTTTGGGAAAGAAGTTGATGTGGGGTGTGGCGAAAAATAAAGTTTTAAAAGTTTGGGATTATAGGTGGTACATAAAAAATCGATTATAATTCGTAAAAGAATAAAAAGTTTAGATACTAAAATTGCAATTATATTAATCATCGTAAGGAATCACGTAGAGATGTTAACGAGTGGGGGTAGAACTGGCTGGCAAGCCAAAGCCCGACCGAAATTTGGAGGCTTGACTTAGGCTTCACCGAGCTGGTCGGGCCTACTCACGATTTTTTTAAAAAAATAATTCATGAAATATTCATGTAAATTCCATCAAATTCTTCTTCTCGATTAATATACAATAAAAAAATATTCATATAGATTCGAAAATATATGAATTAGAGTACAATTTTTAGATTTATAAAATTAAAAATATTGAAATAGAAAATGTCCTTTAAATTTCAGCACTACAGGTAACAAATAATATTATGTTAACTTTTATATAATAAAAATTAAAATTTATATCAATAAAATATAACTGGAATACTAATAAATATGATAATAAATTATAAATATAGATAGTTGTAACATAAATATGAATATTAATTGTGTATACATAATTTATACTTTATTGATTTGAATCTCATATTTAATATTAGCAACAAGTCAGGCCGAATTTGTGACACGGGTCATTTTCACGAGCCAAGCTTTGCAACCGAGCCACACAGGTCGGCCTAGGCTCAAGCCTTTTCGGGCTGAGTAGCATGGCCCCCGAGCCGACAGGCTCATTTGCCAGCCCCTAGAATCATGACCTATGTTTCAATCTTACAATGTCATCTCGATATAAAAGTTTGAGTGTGAAGTTGGCCAATTCTATTAGTTCCATTCACTTCGTTCCTAAATGGGCACGTGCAAAGATAGGTCGAAGATCGATTTGTTTATAGAGGATATTTAATTTTACTGGCTCTCTAAACCTATGGCGTGTGAATTGACTTACACGAACTTCTTTGTTTTCTGTTTTAGTGAAATTTAACAAAAATAGAAAACAAAAGAATTTAAAGATATGTTGGACTCGATGACCTGCACGACTTCATGTTTTGTGGAGCTTGTCCAGCACTTTTTTATAGACAACTTGATTGATTCGTCGTAAATTACAAGTCTGGGTGAACTCGCCTTTTACTCAACTCGTTTTATACTTACAACCAGCCATGATGTCACGGGCTACACATTTGCTTAAGCCCCGTGATCCTATCGCAGTCGTAGTTCGCCCAACTTCGACCGCACATTGTAAATAATTTATTTAAATAGATAGAAATTAGAAAATTTTAGTATGATTCTTCGGAAGACATCTACTTCCCGTCAATTGGATTTTTGTTCTGAAATCTATTATAAGGGGTATTAGTCTTTCAAATATTTTCAAGCTTTCTAGTGTTCACCCCCCGCATTAGCTATTGTAATTTCCTGTTTTCGTCTATTGTGATATTCAACTTTCTAGTAATCAATGATCAAGTTTATTTCAATGCATTTCAATCTCATACTGTAAGCTTTCTTTAAATTGTGATCACGTTTACTTTCGTCCTGAAACGAGAGAAGACAGAATGTAGTCTAACGGAGCAGACTACTGCCACACGGTGGTCTTTTATGTGCTAAAAAAAGGTAACCTGTGAAACCTGGGAAGAAAAATGGAATGAAGTAGGGGAAATACACTAGTAGGGAATTAGCTACTTCTCTTTGAATGTATGTTACTTGGCTCCCATCTAATATATTATTTAATTAGTATTATGCACGTATTTAGTAACAAACATAACTTAAAATGTCGTTCAATGACGTTTATTTGGATCAAGATATTTTGGTCTTTCTCGCAACAATTTTGCTACGTGTACAATTAATTTGACAATCCATGAATTGACAAATCATTTGGCCATTGATTTGTTTATGATCAGAATATTTACACCTCATGCATTGTCAAACTCCTTGTACAAAATAATTGTACAAATAGTTTAATTCCTCTCACAATTTAGTAAAATTGTAATATAAATAACCCTAAATAAACTAATTATTTAGTGAAAGACGACATGGTCTCTTTTGCAACTTATTTTGTCAATAATAACTTTTAAACAAATACATGTATTTTTAAGATAGTAATAAGATACCCTTTTGACCGAGTTGGTGGAGCAGGTGAACGCGGTGACCGAATGTCACTAGTTCAAATTTCATGCCAACACTTTATCGGTCGAGCCAGTCGCACCGGATTTGTCTAGTGAAGTTTACCTCTCCCGTGTGGTTTGCGGGCTACTGTACATGGAGCGAGGTATACCCAGTGTGTACTCACGGGTAACGGTTACATTAAAAAAAATAGTAGATAAGATGGTTAACCTATTTAATTAATTATTATAGTACAATTGTGGTCATAATAATTTAGAGCTTGTTTGGTAGAGATTAAAATATGATTAAAATTGAAAAACTAGCCGTTATTGTTGACTTTTGTTAGATAAATGAGACCCAATAACGACTATATTTTCAATTTTAATTGAATTTTAAGCATGACCGAACACGTCCTTAATGTTAATTATATAATATATACTAAACGTGTATCATGTATGCTGTGTATTCAGTGGGCGACATGGTCGGTCAAAGGCGCGCACCTTCATTAGGCCATATGATAAAATAATTCAAATTTTTTAAAGCTGATCGAACATAGATTTTTGGAAAGGGTTAATTTCACACTTGGACCATTGAAATTTTCACTCGATCTATGTTAAAAAATGATAAATTTTAATGTTAAAAAGCTGATAAAAAATTATGGATATCCTGAAATGATATTAAATTTAATTTTTGACTTTTACAAAGTTTTATCAATTTTTTTATATTTTATTTTTAAATAAACCAAACACCAGTTTAGTGTCATCATACCATCAAACTTTAATTTGTTTCACAATGCCACCAAACTTTCTACTTAGTATCATCATAACCACCAAATTTTATAAGGTAAATAGTCGTGGAGTCCCTAACCTTTAAAGTTTAAACATTTTTATGGTGAGTTCCAAATCTATCGTGTCCATGTATCTAATCTCGTACACAGTTGAATACAACAATGAAACAAATGAGACCCACATAAAAAAAAACACCTAAAATGAATTTTGTCAATGGAAGTACCGTGAAGGAATCTCTTTTCTTCACATGTTAGTGATTAATGAATAAATAAGTAGTGTAGGCTGGTGTAATAGTAAAGATATCAACTCTTTGAGCTAAGTTCAGTGTTGAATTGAAAAAGACAACGAAAAAGTATTATTGTAGCGAAGTTGCCATCAATCTCGAGTGAAAATACTATGACAACAACCCCAATTCTCGTTCTTTAGTTTGGATAGACGGGCCAGTACCAACCCTGCAACATGCAGAACATCAGACTCAAATCCATTTTACACATATACTACACACATTTACCATCTGAATGTGTGGGGTTATACTTTTTCTTTTTCCTTTTTTCTTCCGGGTGAAAGTCGGAAATGAATTACTTAAATGAAAAAAACTTATTCTTTAGGCTTAGCCAAACAAGCTCTTGGATAAGAAACAAAGATTCAAGATAGGAGACAGGTTAAATAATCAACTTATTTTACCATAATATATAATCTCAAGTTACTGTAGATCACATCAATAGCGTATTTGATCTTGCCCAATAAAACAAGTTCAAATGTACATACTGACGTCATTTTCTTTGTGTTCTCTTCTATTATTGTTGAAATTTGTTATCAAGTGACGTGCCTGAATCAGCGTAAAATAGAGTCCTCCTCGGCTCCTCCAAAATACGAGTTGTCCTCTTCTCTTTGTATCTCGCTTGAGTGAAGCCCCGAACTTCCTCCATTGGCTTCCACTACGCCGCCTGATTCAGAGATTCTTGTGATCCTCTGCAGCTCATCTGGTGCGTCTGAAGAACGAGCCAGCAATTGGTCATCAGTCAATTGTTCTTTTGAAGGGAATGTCCTCTTTGGCTGACGAATGGCTGCAGCTGCTTCTTGCATAGAAACAGGTGGTGGCTGGGGAGGAACCCACGACCGTGGAACTGGTCGCTCATTACTAACTACATTGGAAGATCCAAATCTCTCTTCATCACCAGCTTCATTTTCAGTAATTCGGGCATTTATCCTTTCCCGCCAAGGCACTGTATTGTCTGCAATCGACTGATTATCTTGGAACTCGTGATATAAGGCATCACTGCTCCCTTGTGGCTGAAGGATATAGCTGGAGCTGTTAGGAGCTTGACCAACTTCCCATGGCTGTTCACAAGACAGGACGGAGTACTGTAATTAAATAGCTATAGAGCATACAGATTATCACAGGAGACCAACTTTTTTAGCAGATGGTCAATGGTGAGAAGGATTTCGAATTCAGACACCTCATTGATGTTACCAGTAATCGGTCAACAAGGAAAACTCGACAAACTTGCAAGAAATTGAAATTGAAATTTTCCGTATTTCTCTAGTCCGGCAAACTTTTCTTTTCTTATATAACTATTTTAGGAGTTCTGGGGAGGTAATTGGGGGGAAGTAACGTTCAAAAGAATGGTTGACTGTTCGAACAAATTAGCCAAATTAGAATGCAAAAGAATTGGAAAAACAAGACAAATGGCAATTATAAGAGACAAACCTTAGCCCTAGGTGCTAAGCGAAAATTTGGTAATGGTTGATTAGGATTTGGAGGTGCGTCATTGATCTCCTGAGACAGGATAATAAACATGAAACTTTCAAAACTAAAACCCAGAATTGTCATACTACTAAGTTAATGGAGTGGACTAACTCTGATGTTGGATGGCTTCTCCCCTCTTTGAATCATAGCCATAATCTGCAAAAATGGTTCTTTGTATTAGGGAAAATTCACAATCACGAACAAGTAATTCTTCTTATCTAGAAAACTTCAGGTAGAAACTGGGACTGAAATAGTTACCTCTGTATATGATTTTGGGTGTGGAGCAACAGAAGGTTCCACAGAAGCAGGCGGAGATAAAGATCTCACTGATTAAAGAATATTTTCGATATCATAAATATTTAGGAGCTAGTAAAACCTGAATAAGGAGAATCAGTAATTGATCAAAGATTTACCTGATTGTGGATAATCATTCATCTTGCCATTCGCATAAGGTACCTGGAAAACCATGTAAATAACTTCATATATTTCATAGAATATAGGGAAAAAATTTATGCTGATAATCAGCTCACCCTCGAACTCCTCTGTGAGATCCTGTGATCATCTCGTTCTTCAACAGGAATTCTTCCGTGGATATTACTTTGCCCTGATATCAACACAGAAAAAGGCCCACTTAGCAGAAATTCACAGATGAGACGTTCCATGGGAGAAACACTGATGTAAAGAAGACAATAAGAAAGAAGTCAAGAATTACAATACAAAAAGTAGATTAAAAATGATGATAATGGCCAAGGGAGGTGAATAAATACGGGCTCTTGGCTTCAGTCACTATTACTTAGCTCCACACAAGCATAAAGCAGCTCACTCTGTATCCAGCAAAGAAAGGTGCCAACTGTCCCTCACACGGGGACTTCATCTCTTATTTTTGTTAATTAATTTAAGTTAATCACAAATTCAAATCGAATAGTTATTCCTATCGCAAAAAAAGAAAGTTTGTCCATAGGCATTCAAATTATTTTCTTTTCGATTGAAGTGTGAAGAGAGGGAGAGAGCTAATCAGAATCGCGAAGTTTCAAAAAGAAAAATAAGGGTCATGATGAACATGTTCTTAGAATACATGGTCCATGAAGAAACAGCACTTGATGAATTGGAAAGAAGTTGCTCAATTCTGGCGTAGAGCTAAGTATCATATGCTTCACTCTTGTTACATAGCCAATTGATAGAAACATGAAAGGCCTTTGAAGAAAAATTTGATGTCAACTATATTGAGATTTGAGGTCAATTCCTATTTGCAAAGAATACTGGAAAAACCAAAAAAACAAATGACAGAAAGACAACTGAAAATGGAATCAAGCTCTCAAGTGACAAATCCTGCTAGTTCTTGATACCTGTCTACACTGCACACTACTTGATTTTAAGTAAGCAATAAAATGAAATAATTCATTTCCAGGTAAGGGGAGAAAACCCACAAACAAGAATTTCGGAATCATGGAGAGAGAGAACCTTTTTTAACTAACCTTCCAGTTTCTGTATGGCATTACTCATTGACTTCATCTCATGAACTTGTGCATTTAACATACTGATTAGATCCTCAAAGAATCTCTTCTCTGCAAAGAATGTGAATATGCCAAACATGGTTACTACTTGATAGTCACTAGTAGCAAGAGCAATTAAAACACTATAGAATAGGAAACAGGGCAAAACGGTAATAGTTGGACAAGTCGTCCAAGATACATAGGCTGGAATCCATTAAGAACCAACCTTCAGTTTTTGACGTCAACATCTCCTGGCTTGTACGGGCTACATCAGAAGCTGCGGCAGCTGCAGCTTTTGCAGCAGCAGCAGCTTCTTCTACCAAACTTTTTTCTGTGTTGTCTTTCTTAAGCAGATCCTCTTCTCCTCCTTCTACTTCCAACACAACCTTGCGTACCCAAGCTTTCAACCTTGGAATGATTGAATTCTGACACAAGCATGTGGCGCATAATTATGAGATTATATTGGGAATGTTATACCATTTGGATGTAAGTTATTTCCTCGTGAAAGGGTAACAGTAGCAAATGACTACATTTCTTGTTAAATTCAAGGTTTTCAAAATTATACCTTGAAAAGCACTGCTGTTCCAGCTCCTGAAACAGCAAGGAACCCTACAGCAAGAAGAGCATGAGACCAGTGGAATCGAGAGAAAGTTCCCATTCTTGAAATGCTCCCTGCAGGCGCAACTGGTCCAGGCTGCAGAGTTTGTGTTGGGGATTGCGACTGAACATTTGATGAAGATTTTAGTTGCCCATCTGCTATCAATATGGCAGCAGAGAGATAGGAACATAATAGGCAGGTCAAAATTTGCATCGTTAAGACAGGCTGAGAATCTCAGTCAAACAATAAAATTTGTTACCTTGATTGGTGACAACTGACTCTGGGGCTGTAACAGATGGGGTAGGATCCTGCAATTTACAGAAACCAGTAAGGCCATAAACTTACCTTCCCCTATCATAATCGCCCTTCAGACAAATAGATGCATACATATAAAGATTTAATGAGCGGCTTCACATAATTTGTTTACCCAGGAGCGGGAATGGGGGAGGGTTACTTACTGGAACACGCCGGAAGGCTTCATCTATCTCCTCTTTCGTGAGTCCCTTCCTTTCAAGAAATGATCTTCTATAAATTACTGGAGATCCCCTAACTTTAGGATGCGAAAGAAACTTTATAGCATTTTGCACTTGATCCACTCTGATTGGTTCCGAGTTCACAAATACAGAAGGTGGAGAAGTCTCCTTTGCAGCCTCTGCCTTGGCATTTTGAAGATCGTCAACTGCTGCTTGTGTAACTTCTGAAACTGTAGTTTAAATTGAAAACTATTACGGAATCATTCATCAGAAACAAAATACTTTGAAGCAATTTAAAGTCAAATGTGAAGAAGCTTAATATCTGAGGGACCTAAAGACCATAATTTGAAAATGTAACTGGCAATTGGTTCACTCAAAGAGATATCATCTTCATGGTATAAAAAGGCGGTACTGAATCCCGCCTTGAGGCCCACCTCATCGTGAGGCGCATGTAGTACGCCTCGAAGCGGCATTTTTGAGGCTAAAAATATGAGGCTTACGCCTCTAAATCTGAGGCACACGCCTCAAGGTGAGCGCCTCTTGGAGCATAAGGCATGCGCTTCATTTAAAATTTGATTTTTCAATTGTATGAAAAGAAATCAGAAATGACCATTCTTAAAAAGAGAAGAGCCCATTTAAAAAGGCATTTTTGGCTTAAACAAAACAATAAAATGATGTCACATTGCAATTGGTGGATGAGATGATTTTGTAGAAGTTGAGAGTAGCAAAGAGGAAGATGATGGGGAAATTAAATTTGATGATAATTCCATTAACGATACTAGTAATAGTGATGATAGTGCAGACTATTAGTTTTTTTTTTAGTTTAAGCTGCTTTTTTTTTTTTTTTCATTGCAAATGGAGTGATTTTTAACTTTTGTAATTTTTTTTTTTTACTAAACATATTCTTTCTTTAGGTGACCTATATCTCAATATGCTAATGGCTATATATCCTATTTACTATGCTCCAACTTTGATTTTTATGTATTTTTGTATTATTTTATAATTCTCATATTTTTTTTTTTTGTTTTTTGTGAGGCTTACGCCTCAATCCGCCTCGAGGCTTACGCATCGCCTCATGAAGAAAAATCGCCTCAGTACTTAGTTTCGCCTTTTCAAACTTTGATCATCTTAATATTTGACCAATAAAAGTAATCTGATATCAACATGAAACTGTATCCAGAAAAAAACATTATGAATAATCCAAAACCAACATCATGCTTCAAGCTTGATTCATACGATCAATGCCTTCTAAGAGGCATTTAATTTATAACTGAGGATAACATTCAACTTTTATATAAGTCGACAGCAAGTCGAACATCCAAAAGGGAAAGTACCATGCAGGAAAATGAGATGCGGAAAGAATCACATGACCCCAATGATTTGACCTTCTGTTTAATATTCCAATCAAAGACATCCTACCTGATTCACTAATTCGTGGGAAGAGCGCGAACTCTTGTATTTGAAAAATGCTTCAGAAGGTAATACTTTTTAATTGTATTTATTAATCAGAATGGTCAACTTTAGGAATCTGTTGGGAAATCCAAATTTTTTGAGCTTTTAAAATATTGAAAACTTCTCAATTGGTCCATAAATAACCTGTCATAAAATTAGCTACAGAAAACATTTAGCAACAAAGTCCATTCCCACTAAATGCACAGACTCAGACATGCCAAATGCAGGTTCATGATTTCAAATTTCCCAATTAAATCATTTCATCATTTCTGTGAGATCATAACAAAAGTCACACACAAATTCAACATTATCAATAGTTTCTGTCATTGATTCACACTCAAATTCAACATTATCAATTGTTTCTGTCATTGATATTAGAACTAATAATGCAAGAATCGAAGAAGGTAACTTTTCCAATTCCAAACCTGCTTTGACTCAAAATTTCAACTAGTTTTAACCTGACCTTAAAAATTCTGCTTTATTTATATATGTGTAGACTCAATAAAATTATTTCCAACATTTTCTTTTTCCATTGTAGAGCTTAAAATAAACGCCAAAAGATAGAATTACAGTGAACTTTATGTGTAGGTTCCCTTGGATCAATCAACAGAGAAAAAAAATGCTAAAATGCTATAAACACTTATTGGGTTACCGATGGGAATCCTATTGGATCATTATATGACTACTTTCCATGTTTAGATTATTTCTCACCCTCGTTCTTTGTTCATTAAGTTCTACACCAGTTATACAAAGAAAGGGGTCAAATTATACTCTGAAAACACATTTAATCTGTGAAATCAGCAAATCATGTATTGCTCATTGGCATACAGTAACTGAAGTAACTAGAAATTTCTTCTACAAATCTCAGCATGTTTGTCTAAGTTTAAACCCGTTACTTATAAGCAAACAAGTAATTTTATTTATTTTTCGAAATTAAAAATAAACAATTACTCATCTTTACAGTAGAGTAAAGTAAGCGTGCTTATCCAAGCAGTTCGAACATAGCCAAACATATATGGTCCATTAATTGAGTCAGAAATCCACTTATTCTTGCTTAATTAAATTTCAGATTATTCAACTCATAAAAATGAAAACTTCAATTCAGCAATAAAGATAGAATTGTAAAGAGAAAACAAACCTGGATTTTGTGGCTTTTCAACTACGGAATCTGGAGGAGAATCAGATTGATTCGCCATACCGATTAACACCTCTCTCTGTTCTTTCACCTCCTTTTACCCGCACGAAATAAAGAACACACAAGTTCAGTAAAAACAGATGAGAACAAACGAGAGGACGATGCTCAGAGTTCGGGGAGGAGAAGCAGGGCCAATGTTTTTATGGATATTAAAAAATAATGGAAAAAGGCCAAAATCTTTCCACATGAATTAGCAATAAACCAACTTTATCCTCTATAGTTCTTTTCTTCCATCCCTTTTATTTGGTCATTTTTTTTTAAGGTTGATCATGGCCGGTGCTTCTATTTTTGCATCTCTTAGAAGGAATTTATCGAAAAGTTATTTTAGATCGACTCTCTTTTAACAAGTCAAAATATTTTCAAAAAATTATCTAAACATATTCAAGGACATCTTCCTTTATCTCGTAAGCAATTTTTGAATTTTCAAAAGTATTGTCAATCGAATTTTTTGACGGGTTTCTTAAAAACTTTGGAATGACAATTCATACATTATTGAGGTTGAAGGGAAGGTAAGGCGAGGCAACGTGATTGGTGACTTTCAAAGAGCTCCGAAAGATATGCAAGGGATGTGTAAACATTAGCTATCAGAATCGATCCCTACTATCAGGGGCGGACCCACATGGGGTCATGTGGGGTCAGATGACCCCACAAAAAAAAAATTGAGTTTTTTTTTTTTTTTTTTATTTTAAAAAAAATTTTAACCTAAACATTTTTGAAATCGTATTTTTGACCCCCACAAGAAAATTGGTCTCGATCCGCCCCTGCCTACTATTACATATTCGTTCTCTCACTTGACACAAACCAAAGTAAGATATGGCAATGAAAGAGAGGAAAAATAACGTGTAAATGCAATTGGCGGGCAACAAAGGAATATATAAGGGGCAAAGAAATGCAATAGGAGAAGTAATAGGGAAATGCACTGAAGATTAATCGAAAATTTTGTACACGAAAGACTCTTTTTCAAAATGTCTATGAAAGTCAAGTCTTATCAAATAAATTTATCAAATTAGTATATCTCATTTCCTTGGAGACTAATACAATAGAGATGCTTTTTTTAAATGTTTGTGCACGTTAAGTCTTTTCAATAAATTTCTCAAATTTGAATATCTCATTAGCTTTGATAGATAATATAAATATTAAAAGTCTGTTTGGTAGAGATTAAAATTCAATTAAAATTAAAAATATAGTCGTTATTGGATCTTACTCGTCTAATAAAAGTCAATAATAACGGCTAGTTTTTCAATTTTAATTTGATTTTAATCTCTACCGAACATGCCCTAAATAATGATAATAAATTGTCTTATAAAGCAAAATGTGTCGTATGAATATAATTATACATTTTGTATATTATAGACGTAGAAGATAATTGACAAATTCTTACTTCTCTTATTCTTTATTTTGTTATATACAAAAAAGTAAAAAAATAAATAAAATTTCAATAAAGTAAGAACCATTTTACCAAATACCTTGTAGCATTTAGCAATGTTGTGAATTTTACTCGAGAGAGTAAAAATTTAAAAAAGAATAAATATGACAGCTGTGGGATTTGAACCCACGCCCTTTCGGACCAGAGCCTAAATCTGGCGCCTTAGACCACTCGGCCAAACTGTCAGATGTTACCCTACATGAAAACATACTAAAATTATTCATAAATTATCACTTCGACTGATTTCGTAAAATCTCTTGGGTTTAAAGCCAGTGTAGAGTCCCAGAATCCCATTAACGTTAACGACAACGAAGAAGATGACTCCAGCTGCATCTAAGCTTTACACAGGTCCCTTCTTCTCTCTCTACACGCGCGTGTAATTTTCAAGTACCAACCAATTTCTTTGATAATTTTCCAGATGATGTTAGCCTATTGATGGTGCTAATCGACACCAACCCGTTTTTCTGGAACTCCATCAATTCAACTCTTTCCTTCTCCAAGTTCATCTCCAATGTAATTTCCTTTTCAGACCCCATCCTCTCTAATTTCCGCATATTATTTTTATATTTCGTTTTTAAATTGAAGAAAATAATTGAATATTAAATTTCTGCTCCACAGGTTCTGGCATTTTTGAACTCAATTCTTTTGTTAAATCAGCTAAACCAAGTCGTAGTGATTGCGACAGGGTACAATTCCTGCGATTACATTTTTGATTCCTCAGCTTTACACAATCATAACCCAAAAGCGGAGAGTCTGCTGCAGAAATTGGAGGACTTTGTGGACAAAGACGAGTCACTGTGCCGCGATGACTCAGTTGATGGCCCTGGCTTTTCTCTTCTTTCAGGCTCCCTCTCCATGGCTCTCTGCTGTATCCTTTGATTCCTTTCCCTTTAATAAGATAATATACCTTACATCATTATTGTCTCTCTAACTCAGTATAATGTTTAATTGTGCACGAGTGGATTATTGTTCAGAAATATTGTTTGTTATGACTTGAATGAATAAATCAGACATACAGAAGGTGTTTCGATCAGGGCCACTTCATCCACGGCCTCGAGTAAGTTCAATTATTAATGTTTTTTATTTTTTCCAGAATAAAATTTGGAATTTAAGTTATTTGGCACTTCAGATTAATTGGAAGAAGCAAAAAAGAATTTAAGTTAAACTTCGCAATTTGCTGCAATACACATGTACAGATGTCCTTAAAGTTTTGTCATCATTCCTATAAATGGTTAGAAGTATTTTTTTCCTTGCAGGATATACTATTGACATTTGTTTGCTGTAATTCACTCTTTCTGATTACTGTTTTGTTATATTAAGATTCAAACACTTGATATGATATGTTGGATAGTATATCACCGATGAAGAACTGCCCAACAATGACAGATTCTATGCTTGCATGGATCTCCAGATGGACCTGGACAGTATGTTATTTAAGATATGTTCTGAAGCAGCTATTATTTCATCCCTCGGCTTTTGGCTAAAGGTTTTCTTTGCAGATATGTTGCAATCATGAATGCAATTTTCTCTGCTCAACGCTCAACGGTAAATTGTTTACTTTAGAATTAATTATTTCTGATGCTACCTGCATGTGCTAAAATTGTTCTTATTTCGTGATAAATTTTATTTATTAGTACATTTTGAATATGAACAAGTGACTGGATTGCTAATTCAACACGGATTCCATCAAGACCAATTGCTTTTCTCAGCTTGTGAGACATTTTTTGGAATACAATAGGGACCCAATACTTACAATATTTCCCTCAGTAAAAGAGCCTGGAGTTAACATGATATTCCCCCTTCTCTCCCCTTGCCTTTGGCACCATGACCCATAGCTTGGCAAATCCAAAGTGGCTACAATGTGAAGAGCCACATTCATCATCGTATAATCCTACACTACAAACTGTATTGTGCCTCACTGCTCAAGTTCATCGCTACCAATTACTAATAAAATATCAAACAATCTGCATACCAAAGTAAAACGTGTTTTATTTGAGTGGAACAGTAAAATAATTCAGTTATGCAAAACAAGTCTGATATCAGAACAGGTATATATTTTCACTTAAAGCGTATCTGATTTTGCATCATTTGTAATTTCAATATTTTATCAAACCCTCACCTTAGGATGAGAAGACTTGTTGGACCAAAGAAGGATCATCTCTATACTCTATACCGTCAGCAACAAACTTCACATGTTTTGCCAACTCCTTATTTCCGTTGAGCTGAATCGGCTTGACCAGTTCCTCTTCTAGCCTTCCGTTGTTTGGGGACTCTTTCACTCTTTCAGCAGCCACCTGATGTTTTTTCTCCCTCACAAGAGTTCTTGTAAGTCAAATCACCCTTCTGGTCTATCCTTGCCATGTTAAGCATGAGTGTAGTGTTAATTGCCTGTTCTGCTGCCAACAGCTTAAACATAATACATATACACATTGAACATTCTGAAATGAGCGATGGTCTTAGATTTAAAAAAAATGTATGTGCTAATTAAGTACGGTAGAGAATGGTGGAACCAATAGCTTAGGTGCGTCTAATGTTGGTATATTTATGAAGTGAAATCGTCTACCAACAAACATAAGCTTAATTCTAGAAACTACAAATTGTCTGTAACTAATTTTATCAATCTCTTCCATGAAACTGTCTAGTAAGCTATGGGAAATGTTCGTTGATCTGATAGAGTATATCCTTAAAGCGGTTCTTCATAAATTGTTTGTATTAAATGCAAATTTTTCTTGCAGGTGCCTATAGATTCATGCATAATGGGATCTCAACATTCTGCATTCCTGCAGCAGGTAGCATTTTGATAACAATCTGCTAATCATATCACTAATTTCCTTCATTCATGGTAATGAGCTTTACATTGGTCTGCTGATTTCTAAGGATGCATATTTTATGGCAGGCTTCTTATATAACTGGTGGTGTATATCTGAAGCCTCAACTTTTGGATGGGCTTTTTCAATATCTCACGGTAGGTAGTTTTCCTGATTGGCAATTAGGAATATTGATTCGTTTACAATTACATAAACAATTTCTTACTAAAGGGTTATACCTCCTATATAATCATATGGAAAAAAAATCATGTAGAATGAAATTAGCACATAATTCAAGAAGATTATCTAACAATCAAAATTCAACGGTCTATGCAGACTGTCTAGTGTCTACTACAAATGAAATTTATACATTTACACTAAAAAAAGAAAATTAATTCCATATTTATATTTTCGAACAAACAATCAATACACAACTGTTAGTAAACATTCCAAATTTATATATATACACTCAAAAAAGAATATTATTCTTGTATACAAAAAACCCTGTTTATGTAAACAGAGACATTCTTACAAGAAAAAAACCTCTCAAATTTGTGTATGTCTGGGTTTTTGCCAAGAAAACCAGAACCCTGTAATGCTATAAAAACTCCAAATTTTTGAAGTGCTCAATGGGTTTCGAGGAATGTGTGGTTAAAAAATTAGTAAAAGTTATGGATTCTACAGAATGTGTGGACAAGAATAGAATTTGACCAACTCACAAACTGTTATAAGCTTTGTCAAACATGCACTTAAGTGCACCGATCGAAATAAAGTCACAAGGAGAGCTCTAGTTCAGAATAGAAGCCAGGAAAAGGTAATAATGGCTAAATTCACATCCCACTTAAATTAGTCATAACTCATAAGCATTACAGAAATAGAATGTCCAAGAGCTCTAGTTCTTTTCAAGAAATCCTTCTTCCATCCGTAGTCTCACTTTTGAACATGGCTTTCATGGACACTTGTGGTTTCTGTACCAGTAACCAGTAACCAGTAACCTTTTTATTTTATTAGAAACGTTGGTTTGCATTGGTACCAATAATCTTCTTATTTTATTTTGTTTCAATGGGAATTTTGCAGACAGCAAATATTTTGTGGACTTGTGCGTGTTTTAAAGTTGGAATTTACCTTCTCTAGTGATAATGATCGTTCTTCACTTTGATTTGACCAGCATTCCACAGTTATGCTTGGAGTTAGTAATGATCCTTTCATAATTAGTTTCCCGTTTTATAATTAGTTGCGCCTTATCGTTGGTTAAGATGCTGTGGTCTTGTGGATATAATATACGAAGAACCTCCTCATTTTCTGTGCCATCAAATTTCTGTTCTTGGCTCACGAGGTGGTGGCTTTAAGTGATATGGGATTTATAGGAGAACAAGCAATAAAATAATGGGAAGAATCAATATTCGCGATGCAAGAAAACAGTCAAATTTCGCATGTTTAAGCTCCCCTTCCCCTGTAACACTATCTGGTATTAAATTATGATTATTTGTCACATGCAGACAGTTTTTACAACAGATTTGCATTCTCGCAGCTTTTTACAACTTCCTAAGCCTGTGGGAGTGGATTTCCGTGCTTCGTAAGTTGCTTCCGGAACTTGTGAGTTATAATTATTAATGTTCCTCCAAATATTCTTAGCTACGTATAATTTTTATCTTTATACATTATCCACAGTTTTCTAAAACCTGATAATGTTAGCTGCTACTCCTGCACTGCCTTCTTTTTATTTATTTTTACATCATTTTTCTTTTGTGTACGCCAATCAGAATAATATTTGGTCCAACACAAAGTATCAATGTAGTAAAAAACCTCTTAAAGTGATGAGTGATGATTATTAATTCTGGCATTTTAGTTTGATTTGGTCATTTATTTGTCATGCATTGTGGTGCATGGTTGAATTCTCAGATCACTGATTGTCGTGCTCTGTCTATAACACTGTGTTTGTTGAGTTACTTAAGGACAGCTATGCTCTTATTTTTAGCTGCAACCATGAATCGGATTCTTGTATTAGCGAGTGAAGTAAAAAGATTCTTAAGCTTATTGTTTCATTTACATTGTTGATTGTTGATAGTGTAAAATCTGCAGGTGCTTTTGCCACAAAAACACAATTGACATGGGCTACATATGTTCTGTGTGTTTGTCGATATTCTGCAAGCATCACAAGAAATGTTCAACCTGCGGGTGAGCTCTAGTTTCTCTTACCACTTCCATTTCATGTTTTGTTGGATTACATATTGGTTTCAGTATCGGTCTTTATGCAATGGTTTAAAATATTGGTGTTACCTCGCAAAATTTACTGATTTACACAACTCACAAAAACGAGATGCACAAGTACCACCAAAAAATCTCGACTTATCTGATACATTGGAGAGTTACCTCAAAATAACGAAAAACAGACTTTTTACATGAAAATTAGTTACTTTTTTCATAGAATAAATAACAAAAATTTAATATACATCTTATCATAGCAGCCAAAAAGCAGAGTGGTCTCTCCAGTTTACTGGAAGTGTGGACATGAAAAGAAATTGAAAAATTGTGCTTTATGCTCTATTTTCTTGATTACTCTTTGTTTCAATATTTTTGAAACAAATACATGCATCATTAGAATTTATATAAGACACATGACATTCCTGTTAATTCTTACCCACGTTTTGTTGATGAGAGAGAGAGAGAAAGAGTGCGAAGAGCTTATATTTTACACAAGATCATTTGAGTTTTACTTTTGATTGTCTTGAAATACAGGTCAATCTTTGGTCAGGCTCAAACATAGGATTCCTCCACGCCTGATCGGAAGAGAGAGACTTCGGTCGATAAGTGAAATAAGTTTTGAAGCTGCCTCATCGAATTTTATGAACCATGTAATTCACACTAATTGGTTCTTGACTAATATTTGGCTTTAAATCCTTCAGTCATTTAACAGATCATTTTGTTTCTGTTGTGAAGTAACAGTGTTTATTCTTTTCCCCGATTAATGTACAATATTGGTTGACAACACGTCACGTGGGCAGTTTAAAAAATAACTTATTCTTTGAATCAATAATTTTTTGTCACCTACGACCGATGAAAACGAATTATTCTTGTCTTCATTAATGGCCTACTCGATTACTTAGCACTGCCTGGACGGGGGCCACATACCCTGCAGTCAGACCGGGAGTGGCACGGCCCATTCTGTGACTGGCTGGGCCACGTGTTTTACAAGCTTGGTGGTCTGGGTCTAGACGGTCCAAACTTATACCATATCTTTGCTAAATTCAGAGGAACAATGTATAATTTATCTATCCAAATAATACCAATGTTTAACAAACTGCACTCCAACGCTAACCACAAGAAAAAAATGCTGTTAATCTACCACTGTGTCTGTACAAATTAAGAAACTATCAACAGTCATATTTTGACGCCAAAAATTCTCAGGAATTATTATAAGGAAAATAATATTGACTGGAGATGAAGAGATTAAATTGCTGCTCGGTTGCAGAGGTTGTAACCAGATATAAGAGAGCTCAAGGCAAAAATAATGAAAGCAAGAAAAGACAACGCAATGGATGCACTTGCCCTTATCGTGAATTCGTCTTTCCCCCATGTAGATATCCATCCGTCCACCCTTGTTGCTGCTGAAGATGATGCCGACATTATAAGATATGCCAGAATCTGCCAGACGAGAAATGTAATGTTTCTTTGAGCAAGTATCCAAGGAACTGGACTATAAGCTATAGTGGCTTGCTTGGTAGAGCAGATCGACTCGATAGTATCTAGAAAGAAAAATAAACTAAAAACCCAATTCTTTAGTGTCTAGTCTTGTCTAGTTTGGAGAGTTACACTGTACGGTTGTTGAATTATAGGTCCTGCCACTGCTACTTCATGGATATTGTGTTTGTGACAGTCACGTCTTTGACAAAAAAATTGAATATATTTTGCATATAAGGGTCGCCTTAAATACAGAATTAAAACAAATACACATGCCCTTCTGTGACCTATTTTTGAAAATTGTGCATGTGTCATGCGTAATATTAAAATCGAATTCGACATGCACATGAGGGGCGTTCTAAAAACTGAAATTCAACAACTAGTTCTAAGAAAAGTGAACAACTGCCAATAAAAATGATGATATAACCTTGCATTTTAGAGTGCACTACAACCTGTTCAGAGATCACCGAACACTACCAAAATCTAAAATAAACGACTAGACGCATGTTTTTTCATACCTGGAAAGTACAATATGAGAGAAGTTTGCAGCGGCTGAAAGAACACGAAAAAAAATGCTTACCTGATCCATTGAGAAATCAAAATGGTAACGCAGATAGTGAGAGATGACATGTTTCCCTGAGACCAAATGGTAGGTAAGATCATATGCTTGAAATCCCGAATATCCAAATCCAATAACATTCATGGCTACACAATACCTATTTAACAAGACAATGCATTGACTATGTTAAGAAATAATTATACTCATAACATATTTTATTAAGCTTCAAGAAAAATTAAATTTATTTTTAAATAACGTGTTCAAATATATTACAATGTCTATCTTGACAGTTCACAATTGTCGATATTGGATCTAGGTATATGATGTGAGAAAAAATTATGAAGATTAATGAACACAGCTTTTAAGTAAAAAAATTACTTTTCGAAGTAATATTTACTTTCATGTCAACATAAGTAACTTATTTTCACCAATCAAACCTATTACTTATTTTAAAACTTATTTATTTAGTAACTTTCTTGTAAGTACACTTTTTAAGCTTAACCATACATCCTCTTAATAGACAACAAGTGGGACATAGATTTAATTGCGGTAAGTCCAATGCTAGCTCAAGAAAACTAAAAAGAATTAGGAAAAATGTTTCCTTCTGGCAATCTTAATACAAGGATATTAATGCTAGATTTATTCGGGAAAAAATATCTGTATTGAGTGGAAAATCTAAAAACATCTGATAGCATCAATTGATTGTTTCTTAAAAATGAAAAAGGAAAAAAATTGTTAGAATACATTTACTGATCAAATGGACAAACTCCAGTTACATCTACATCTTGGATAGAACTGCTCAAAGAACACATCAGATCATCATAAGAGCCTGTTTGACAACCATTATTGTAGAAAAAAAGAGTTTTGAATAGTGATTTTTAGGAGAATGTGTGGTCAAAAAGTAGGGAAAAGTTTTTTATATGTGTAGAATATTTTATTGTGTGAATGTGTGGTTGAAAATAATCCTATAGCAAACCATAAAATAAATTAATGGGTGTCAAACGGGCACTAAAATTGCACTACAAAGTTGCAACAACCTTAGGATCGGACTTGTTCTGTTCATCCTTCCTGATGCAGTTTGGAGCAAAAAACTTAACATACAGCTGATCGAGCATGAAGCAGAATCTTAAACCCGAGATTTATTCAATTGAGGTAGGCAGATTTAATCAAAAGGAAGCATCTCAAGAAGATCACCGCAATTACCCATTGAAACCTACACTACAAAACCTAAACACACAAGATAACTAAATAAACCTTTCCAGTCCATATGTTGTCCTTGTGAAGCCTCAACTGTAGCACTTCTATTTATTCTTCCTTTTTATCCCAATTTCTTTGTTTAACAAGGAGGTGCCTATTGGATTCCCAGCCTAGAAAACCAGCCAATCTAGCCACATGCAGTTGTGCAGTTCTAAAGGCATTCAGCTTTTAACCTGGCATCAATTAGAGATTCAAACACAATTCAAGGTGATTCTCAAGATCTCAGGTCACTTCAGTAGAATTAAATAAAAATCTCTAGAAAACAAATATCTATTAATCTTATGACCTAATCCATTGTGAGGCCATATGGTAGAATAATTCAGAATATATTACGAGGACCAGAGGGATGGATGTTATAGCTACTGAGGGCGTATTTCAATGTCTTTACTATCAGATCTATTTGTAACTTGTAAGTGGGATTATTCTCTCTTTTTGTTATGAAACAGTGGGCGACAAAAAATGAGGGTTTCAGGGTCCGTAGTTGAACATATCAAAATGAAAAAGAACTGCTGTGATATGTATACTTCAGGAGAAGCACTTAACAAGGTGGAAAATTGAATTCACTACAGAGATCAGAAAAAGAATGGTAGCATAATGCAGCAGTGTAAGGGGTTCAAGAAAGACGATGATTGCGGAGACTGGTTTTTATATTAACCTCAGCCAGACACGCAGCTGTGAAATTCCCAGGAGGGGTAAGGGTGTTCAGTTTCTAAGGTATGCAGTGATTCAGTTGAAAAATGACTAAGGAAAAGTAAACGCATTAAAATCTGTGGATGTCTAGGGGCTTGGGGTCTCAGCTACAGTGAGTTTTATGCCAAACCTAGGTGAAAAAATTCTCCAAAGTAAACGCATTAAAATCTAATTGATGTTTTTGTTGCATTTTCAATTCTTTACCCCTCACCCCCAACACATGCACAAATCCTGGTTCCATCCCTGCTGCACAAATTTTTATTGGATTCTTATCATCATCATGGTTATTGGCTGAAGACCAAATCTGATATTTTCATACAAAGATATGCAAGTTTTCATTGGCAAGTCCAAATTATAATTGGCAAATTTTAAATT